>OZ010797.1:11006240-12206240 GCA_963932465.1 Maratus speciosus
AATAACCCGAAATAGTATAAATCTGTAAATAAATTAAAAAAAATCAGGCGTGGAGAACAGATTATGAAACAATTTCCAGCACATTGAGAATAGTCTCGATAGATATCACCTTTAAATAACGCGAAATAGTATAAATCTGTAAATAAATTCAAAAAAATCACGCGTGGAGCACAGATTATGAAACAATATCTCGCACATTTAGAATAGTCTCGATAGACATCACCTTTAAATAACGCGAAATAGTATAAATCTGTAAACAAATTAAAAAAAAATCACGCGTGGAGCACAGATTATGAAACAATTTCCAGCACATTGAGAATATCCTCGATAGACATCACCTTTAAATAACGCGAAATAGTATAAATCTGTAAACAATTTGAAATAAAAATCATGCGTCAACCATACATTATGAAACAATTTCCAGCACTTTGAGAATACCCTCGATAGATATCACCTTTAAATAACGCGAAATAGTATAAATCTGTAAACAATTTGAAATAAAAATCATGCGTTTACCACTCATTATGAAACAATTTCCAGCACATTGAGAATTGCCTCGATAGATATCACCTTTAAATAACGCGAAATAGTATAAATCTGTGGACAATTTGAAATAAAAATCATGCGTCAACCATATATTATAAAAAAATTTCCAGCACTTTGAGAATAGGCTCGATAGATATCACCTTTAAATAACGCAAAATAGTATAAATCTGTAAACAAACTGAAAAAAAATCGCAAAAAATCAGGCGTGGAGCATAGATTATGAAGCAATTTCCAGCACATTGAGAATAGCCTCGATAGACATCACCTTTAAATAACGCGAAATAGTATAAAACTGTAAACAAATTGAAAAAAATCACAAAAAAGTCACGCGTGGAGCATAGATTATGAAGCAATTTCCCGCACATTGAGAATAGCCTCGATAGAAATCACCTTTAAATAACGCAAAATAGTATAAATCTTTAAACAAATTGAAAAAAATCACGCGTGGAGCACAGATTATGAAACAATTTCCAGCACATTGAGAATAGCCTCGATAGACATCGTCTTTAAATAACGCAAAATAGTATAAATCTGTAAATAAATTTTAAAAAATCACGCGTGGAGCACAGATTGTGAAACAATTTCCAGCACATCGAGAATAGCCTCGATAGACATCAACTTTAAATAACGCGAAATAGTATAAACTTTTAAACAACTTGAAAAAAAAATCATCCTTGGAGCATAGATTTTGAAACAATTTCCAGCGCATTGAAAAAAGTCTCGATAGACATCGCCTTTAAATAACGCGAAATAGTATAAATCTGTAAACAAATTTTAAAAAATCAGGCGTGGAGCACAGATTATGAAACAATTTCCAGCACATTGAGAATAGCCTCGATAGACATCGTCTTTAAATAACGCAAAATAGTATAAATCTGTAAATAAATTCAAAAAAAATCACGAGTTGAGCACAGATTATGAAACAATTTCCAGCACATTTGAATAGTCTCGATAGATATCACGTTTAAATAACGCAAAATAGTATAAATCTGTAAACAAATTGAAAAAAATAAAATCACGCTTGAAGCATAGATTGTGAAACAATTTCCAGCACATTGAGAATAGTCTCGATAGACATCACCTTTAAATAACGCGAAATAGTATAAATCTGTAAACAAATTGAAAAAAAAATCACGCTTGGAGCATAGATTGTGAAACAATTTCCAGCACATTGAAAATAGTATCGATAAACATCGCCTTTAAATAACGCGAAATGGTATAAATCCGTAAACAAATTCAAAAAAATCACGCGTGGAGCACAGATTATGAAACAATTTCCAGCACATTGAAAATAGCCCCGATAGACATCACCTTTAAATAACGCGAAATAGTATAAATCTGTAAATAAATTAAAAAAAATCAGGCGTGGAGAACAGATTATGAAACAATTTCCAGCACATTGAGAATAGTCTCGATAGATATCACCTTTAAATAACGCGAAATAGTATAAATCTGTAAATAAATTCAAAAAAATCACGCGTGGAGCACAGATTATGAAACAATATCTCGCACATTTAGAATAGTCTCGATAGACATCGTCTTTAAATAACCCAAAATAGTATATATCCGTAAACAAATTCAAAAAAATCACGCGTGGATCACAGATTATGAAACAATTTCCAGCACATTGAGAATATCCTCGATAGACACACTGTTAAAAATATTTTTGTAAAACAACAGAAACTTTCTGGCAGCAAAAAGTTGCCAGAAACTATTTGTTTTCGGAAAATATCTGTTAACGAAAGAATGCGTTATCAGACGACAGAAATACGTACTCATACAGGCACTTCGTGTTGACAATTGACGGTTTTCCCAACAGTAAAAATCTGTAGGTCGATTCCTGTTGGCGAGGGGGGGGGGGGGGGGTTCTATTTAACAGAAGAATCGCGTATTATAGGTTAGGTACACGGGAAATTTCTATTTACCGATCGATTTGTTTATATTAATAATAATAAATATTTATAGGAATTTCTCCTCCAAACTTTTATAAAATTAATTTAAATAACTTGTTCGCAATAAAATATTTAAACAGTTGAATTTATATAGATTTGTAAATTAAGTACATTAAAGGCTGGAATAAGTGAAAGAAGATATCTTAAACTCCCCCCCCCCCCCCCAGAATAATAAAAAAATATATATACGATATAAGGTAACTCCCCCCTCCCCATAAAAATATTTATTAATAAAATAAATATATGTATTGAATGTGATTTGTAATTAAAAGAACTTTAATATTTGTTCGTGCAATATTTTTGAAAATTGATTAGGTTAAATCAGTGACTTTGGTTAATTATGTAAATAATAGCCTGCCAATTTTTATAATTTTTTCGAATAGAAAGCTCTGTATATATAAATGAGTAAAAGTTGACAGCTATGAGCAAAGATGAGAAATGAAAAAGAAGAGCCACTAAAATTTATATAAACATCACCGTAAAAAAAAAAATATTTCATTTCAGCTAAAGTGATAAAATGAGTTCTCATCCTTCTTAACAATTTACAATGTTTTTCCATATAAAGTAAATGATCATCAACTAAATAAGAAAAAATATTACAATATAATTTAAATTAAAATGTTAAACAAAATTAAACTTGCTGATTCTATAAAATGAATGGTTAAAGCTTAAATAGGAATTATTTTCAAAATAATTCACACAATTGTAGCTCAAAATTTATTTCATTAAATGGAGTGAATAAAATTTACAAATTTTAACTAAACCACTACAGGTAACTCTAAGATTGTACTAAAAAAAAAAAAAAAACATTTCTTCAGAATCAACATATGGAACGATTAAACAAAATATCAACCACTCCCTTTTAAACAACATAGTAAATAGTAGGAAATATGATAAATTTAAGCAATAAAAATATATGAACAGCGTCAGATCTAATAAATATTATTCTGGTTAATGTTAAACGAAAATATCAGTTATCTATAACTATAATAATTAATACAGCTACTCCGTGTTTATTATTAAAACTATCACTCCAAAACTAATCACGTGTGTCAATTGATGACAAAATTAATTTAAAATCTCAATCAAAATTTCTGGAACTAATACATATGAAGTAAAATTAAACTCTTAGTCATAAAAAAGTTAAATATAATAAGTAATCATTCTACAGCTATGTAAAAATTCAAGATTTGTAAACTAATCATAAACTTAAGATTATTTATTTAACTTAAACAACCGATCAAAAAATAATCTCCAGCTATTAACAGAATTAGATCAACTAAGCTACTAATGTGCATAAATAAATGAAGTATAAAATAGTACTAATAATTTAAGTAAATCATACATTATAAAATAATAATAATAATAATAAATAGTATTGCTTAATTAAGATTTTTAGCAAATAGGAAGTATTTTTCATACATATTGTTACGTTTTGGAAAAACATTGTTACATATTTAAAAGAAGGATGAAAACATACCTTTTGCTATGTTTGTTTTCTAGTATTCGAACTGTAAATCCTAATCATTGAAGAAAGCGGTTCTGATGTCAAAGGTGTGCGTCGCCGGTTTCAATTGTGAAAATGATTCTTAATTTTCTGTTAAAAATTCTTTATATATTATTCTTTTTGAATTAGATCAACTGCTTTATTGAACGAACTGCCATTTTCAACAGTACACAAGAGACAAGACACTCAAATATTTCAAGTTACAAGAGACGCGTTAGCGTGGGTATGATAACCAATGCTTATGGGTCATTCTAAATGACCTTCTAGACGTCATAGGGGGTGACCTCCCGTTTTTCTGTTATCCAACATATTATCCTGTCGCAGTGGAAACTGATGGCAAAGAAAACAGAATTTTTTGTTGTTTAACATGAAAATAAGCGATATGAGGATGGAATGACATAAGAAGTCTGTTAACGTAATTTTTACTGTCAGAATTCGAAGATTTTTTTCTGTTGTTTTAAGATTTTTTTTTACAGTGCATCACCTTTAAATAACGCGAAATAGTATAAATCTGTAGACAATTTGAAATAAAAATCATGCGTCAACCATACATTATGAAACAATTTCCAGCACTTTGAGAATACCCTCGATAGATATCACCTTTAAATAACGCGAAATAGTATAAATCTGTAAACAATTTGAAATAAAAATCATGCGTTTACCACTCATTATGAAACAATTTCCAGCACATTGAGAATTGCCTCGATAGATATCACCTTTAAATAACGCGAAATAGTATAAATCTGTGGACAATTTGAAATAAAAATCATGCGTCAACCATATATTATAAAAAAATTTCCAGCACTTTGAGAATAGGCTCGATAGATATCACCTTTAAATAACGCAAAATAGTATAAATCTGTAAACAAACTGAAAAAAAATCGCAAAAAATCAGGCGTGGAGCATAGATTATAAAGCAATTTCCAGCACTTTGAGAATAGCCTCGATAGACATCATCTTTAAATAACACGGAATATTATAAATCTGTAAACAAATTGGAAAAAAAAAATCACGCGTGGAGCACAGATTATGAAACAATTTCCAGCACATTGAGATTAGCCTAATGTGTAAGACAAATTTCTGTTGTTTTGGGCCTAATTTTTTAGTTGATCATTTACAGTAGGATTTGGTCTAAAAATGATAGACGGATATGCAATATACTAAAACTATTCCTCAAAAATTTTCCAACTTTTTTAAAAGAACTTTAACTTTTTTACATTCAGAAATGGTTTCGCCTGATTATAGAACATTTCAGTTAATTCTATAACAAAGCATGTACAACAAAATGTTATATACTAAAACTATTCCAGAAAATTGGGTGCAATTTAATAGTGCAAATTTCATCAAAATCTCTCCCGTAAAACTTTTTTAAAAGGCTATTTTTTTATAATCGAACACACCTGACTATTGAACTTTCTTCTATCATTTTATAACAAAGCGACGTAAAAGTTTATGCAATATTTTACAAACATCGGTGTAAAATTATCTAACAAACAACACAAGTTCAAATGAAATCCATTCAGAATTTTAAAAAAGGCTAATCTTTCATAATCGGGTTCCACATGATTATGGAATTTTCCCCTATAATTCTATGACTAATCAGCGTATAACAAGGTTACGCACCAAAACCTTAACTGAAAAACTAATAGTGCAAGTTGAATTAAAATTATTTCTGAAGAAACCAGGTTATAAGCAGCGGGAATGAGATTCCCACACGAAAACAAACAAATATTGAAATTTGCCAATTTAGTTATGTAAAGGTATACGAAAACAAACATATACTGAATTACTTACAATGTTTTTGAGCAATTAAGTTAATCTTTTGTAACTGGGTTGCAGGCATATTTTAAAAAATTCAAGGTCAAAAATTACTTTTAAAAACATATAAAATCTGTAAATTGACATAAACTTTTCAAACAAATTACGGAAAGTGTTTTTTTGTTTTCTGTTAGACGTTGAAATAATGGGATGCATGATGTTTAGGGATCAAATTGCAGTAAAAGCGTAATTAATGGTACGGTTAGGTTGTTGCCACCAACAATATGATGCTAGGCGTTACTCATAGAAATGTCTTTCCTTCATAATATTGCATTAATAGCAAACGGATATATGTTTCTTAATTGGTTTGCAGGTATATTTAAAAATATCTTCGTGATTGAAAATTAATTTAAATGGATAAACAATCTGTAAATTGAGATAAGCTTTTCAAACAAATATTAGTGAAAGTGCTTTTTGTATTCTATTAGACGTTGGAATAACCAAATGTGCGATATTTAAAGGTCAAATTGCAGTAAAAGTTAAATTTATGGTTGGGTTAGGTTGCTGCCACCAACAATAAGATGCTAGAGTTACTCATAGCAATATATTTACTTTATAATATTGCATTAAGAGAAAACATGTATATCTTTCGTAATTGGTCTGCATGTAGGGATGAGATTTCCGCGTTTTTGCACACCGGTATATTCCTAGAGAAAATGTTGTTCTATTAAATCGCAAGAGTATTCCGATTAAATGAAATATCATTTTCTCTAACAAAATACTGGTGTGCAATTCCGGAAATCTCATCACTGGGCTGCATGCAAATCCAAAAATATCCATGATTCAAAATTACTTTAAAATCCATTCACATGAAAAAATTGCGATACAATTTTCAAATAAATTTCATTTGACAACGTATTTTTTTCCTATTTGACAGTGTGAAAAACGAAAATGTATGATATTCATATGTTCAGAAAAATTTCAGTAAAGGCAAAATTTATGGGTTAGGTCGTAGCCATCATCCGTATCATGTCACAATTGGCATTGTGTTTGTAGTTTTTTTTTTTTTTTTTTTTTTTTTTTGTATATTCTGAAGATGACTCAATGAAAGAGTCAAAACATGTAAATTTTAAATGTTTTTTTTTTTTTTTTTTTTTTTTTTTTTTTTTTTTTTTTATTGAAATGACGCTTTTTAAGCAAATAATTGTTCTTTAATATATGTTTTGGCATTTGTTTGGAATATACATTATTATGGTATAGTTAATAGTAGACGCAATTAGGACTATTTTACTTATATTTCTTATTGGTCTTTTTAACGATTCGTGGACCACAACTCAGTTATTATCATTGGCGTATTATTTCATTTTAATGCATTTTACCCAGGAGGACCCTTATTATTGACACGAGCGAAGTCGGGTAGATCTGCTAGTTTATTAATAAATTGTTTATTAACCATTAGGAAAAATGGTTATTGTCCTCGGCCAAGGTAGGAAATCAAAAACATATCTGAAGCGTTTTATTGGTTGAATCCGCATTTTATTCGTTTTCTGATGGGTCTGTACAGTAATCTGTATTTTCCCTTTACTTTCAACAGATATGGATACTTCTGTTGCCACTATGACAAAAAAAGTAATAAAAACTACAAAAAATTAAATTAATAACTCAGAAACAAATTGAGATACAGTTAGTTTTCAAACAAATTGCATTTAAAAGTGCATTTTTTTCTCTATACGACGGTGTAAAAAGTAATAGTGTGGGATGTTTAGAAGTTTAAGAATGAAATTTCATTTAAAATGGGTCCAGGAATAGGAATGTTTAATCCATGGCGTACGTAATGTATGACCATCTCCGTAGAAGTTTAAAAATTGACAGTACCGAAAAATGTAATCCATGGCGTACGTAATGTAGGATCCACTCCGTGCGATTTTTTATGTCTTAAATGTTAGTCTTTGAAAAAATAATTTTCCAAATGGTCGTTGTAATTTTTTAAATTGCATTTTTTTTTTAGCCCCCGGTACGGTATGCTATTTCTTTTTCCCAGCTTATTTTGTCTCCAAAAAGCAGCGTTACCTTACAGAAGCCAGCAATAAACAAACCAGATGTATCATTGTACGATTAAATGCTCTTAGCAATTTTTCTACGCATCACACATTTTCAATTTTTAGACCATCGTATTGGAAAGAAAAAAAAAAGTTCTTTTAAATGCCATTTGTTTGAAAAACTGTATCTCCATTTATTCTTGAAGTATTGATTTTTTTGTAGTTTTTAGCAACATTTGTTTCATTTTGGCAACCCAAGTACTCCATTTCTGTAGAAAGTAAAGGAAAAATAGTTTGAAAATAGCAATTATATCATTTTGTTGCCACTTTCTCATAAAAACTGAAAAAAAAGTAATTAAAATACGTGCTATTTTGAAAAAATATAAATGAATTGATTTCTTTTTGCTGCATTTGGGTATTATTCTGAGATAGTGACGTCCTACCCAAACTTTATTGTAGATGTTTATGAGTGGATCGTAAATGAGGAATTCTTCAGCGGATTCGGATGGCTTCGTTTTATATAAATAAAATCGCGTGTTTTAAGTCTTAAAACTGAGCTACAGTAGAGTCCCGATTATCAGAGTCGCGCTTAACCGAGTTTCCGCTTTAACCCAGATATTTTCTTCTGATGGACTGATGGCTTTTAATATTATGAAACAGCCATTATAAATTAAGTTTTCAATGAAGATGAAAGAGCAGTCGTAAAAAGTTAGAACTCTGGTCAGAATGGGGAAAAAAATGGCCATAATTGTTTTTTTTTTCAAAAAATATTATGGCCACCCCCCTCCCCCCCATTCTGACCAGAAATCAGAGTTCTAACTTTTTACGACTGCTCTTTCATCTTCACCTAGCATTTCATTTATAATGGTTGTTTCATAATAATAGAAGCCATCAGTCCATCAGAAGAAAAGGATCCATTCCAAAGGTATAAGTTCGATTAACTTGGATAATCGAGACTCTACTGTATCTACATTTGTATATATATATTTCTTTTTTGATCGGGGGCAACACGAAATTCTGGAAAAGCAGAATTCCTGCTCCCTAGTATTTACTTTTATTTTCTTTTTTATCATCATATCATTTCATATATATTATAAAGTAGTAAGTCCTAAAACTTCCGCTCAAGTGTTTCCAAAAACTACCCGGTGGATTTTTTTGTAGATTGTATCATTCGATAGGAAATATTCCCGGGGTGGTTTATGAGTCAAATATACTAGGATAACTATGATTTTTGGTAAGACATTTCGTATTTTATTGATATTTTAGGCGACAGGATTGCCAGCGATTATATTTTGGCGATATTATTGTTGGTGAAAGAACAGAAAAGGCTATATCAGTTAGAAAATAATGTAAACATCTCACAAAATAAATGAAAAAAACTATTATTTGTTTAATTAAAAAAAAAAAAAAAGAAAGAAAGAAAGAAGCAAAAATCCTTTTAACGAGAGATAAATTTAAATAACGAAAATAATTAATTTAAATATGAAAGAAATATTCGTAATGCTTAAAAATGAATTCAGTATGAAATATTTCAATTGATACAACATTTGGCGATTTATCGCTTGCGCCAGGTTAAGAAAAATGTGTACTACTTGATTATCCAGTCGACCAATTTCTCAAATTATACAAATCGCCAAATTATACACATGGAAAAATGTTGCCACTCTAAAATTTTAAGAAAGGAAAATTATTGAATTTCAATAAAAGAAATCATTAAATAATAGGGTTACATTTTGATGACGTTCACTTATGGCGTATAGCGACATACTAAATATAAAATTTGATTTTTTTTTTAGATAATTTTGGACAAAAGAATACTAATAGTTTACGTATTTAAATGCAGAATTATTAAATTAAACCATAAACATATAGATATTTTTAGAATATTGTATTTGTGAATAAAATGTAAGTATTTTAAATGCAATAATTGAATTTATTAAGAGCCACAATAAATATCAATGATAACGGTAAATTGTAAGGAACCTGATGCTCTTTATTTAGTCAAAAAACGTAGGCGGATATAACTATAAAATGTATGTAAACATTAGATGTAGGCTTGAAGAAAAAAAATTTCAAGTTTTGCAGTAATTTTAAATAACGAAAGAACAAGTAAATTAGTAAAACAGTAATCAATATACAGTCAGTATCGGTTATAGGGTCACCCATGCGGTCCTAAAAAATATGACCTTATAAGCGGGGTGACCTTATATGCGATGTAACCAGGAATTTTACTTTAGACAATAAAGTAATATTAATAAGTTAGCTATATTAGTAAAATAATGTACAAAGAAACTATGGATATATAATTCATTAAATAAGAGGCATAAACAATAATTGCTTAACACTTAAATTTTCGAATTGATGAGTATACACTTAGTAGTAAAAATAATTTTTTATGCAGGTTTGTTTGATTTTTATCGTAACTAGGGAATCGTACCCGGGCTTCCCGGGTTAAAGAATATAGGTGAAAAAAAATTTTTTTTTTGAAAACTAATAATTTTTTTATGTGCAATAAATTTTTTAGACTGCCCACTTACATTAAAAGAGCATTTTTCATATGGAAAATACAAATTATAGAATCAAATAAATTTTTGAAATTTATCAAAAGCGATATTTTCTTGTTAGCCGCACGCTAAGAGTTCTTAGACCAAGATTTAGCTACTTACGGCATCCTTTTATATTCTGCTAATTTCAGAGCTTGTCTGTTAAATTTGTGTTTTATTTATATTATATTATTTATTTATTTATAGAGAAGTTTTTTTTAAATGGATATTAACCGTAAGAAAATGATGAGCTCTTTATTTTGTTTTAAGAGCAAACGGATTAATCTTTCGTAATCGAGCTCCGTTAGATATAGATAAATTGAAAAATATTTCATGCTTTAAAATTTTTTTTAAAACCATAGACAATCAGTAAACTGAGATGAACTTTGCAAACAAATTCCATTTGAACAAAAAAATCCTATTTGGTGATCTAAAAATGTAAATTGTACGATTACAAATATGTTAGATTTGTGTTTTTACAATATTATTCTTTTATTTTTTATAAAAGAAGTATTAATTTCGTTATTTTGTCTTTCACAAATATGTTAGATTGGTGGGTTTTTTAATGTTATTCTTTTATTTGTTTATAAAGGAAGTATTAATTTCGTTATGCAAAAATAGTCAGAAACAAATGCTGAAAAATGTTTGTTGTTTTATGTGCAAAATGTTTATTATTATTATGTACTGAAACCGGCACGTGATAAGTAAAACTTTAAAAAAAAATGCTTAAAATTTATTTTAGAAAATATAATACATCAGTCAATTAAGATATAGTTTTTAAACAAATTGCATTTGAAAGTAAATATTTCCCCTATGCGAGGAAAATTGAAAATGTACGATGGTCAGAAGATTAAAAAATTGCAGTAGCGAAAATTTCAAGACCTAAATTTGATTGTGAAGTGTTGCCATTCACAAAATGACGTCAGCGTTACGCACGGATACGTTTATTCTTTGTAATATAGATACTTAATCAGTAAAACATAATAACGATCAGTTATTAGGATGGATTATCAACTGAGGCTCTTATGCTTGGTAATCTGAAATGAAAAACAGCAATTTTCACCTTCTCAAAATTTGCATACGCACTTCTCATATCCATCATTTTTTTTTTAAATTGTATTTTATTTGATCATTTAAAAATCCTTTTAACTCAAAACTTGAATTCACGATTGTCAGCAACATCTTTTATGTGAACAGACGTACCCTTTATTTGAGATTCTAATCTCAATTTCGGAGAGTAAAAATTTCCGTAATTTATGTGTTTTAGACGCATTTGTGTTAAAATGTTTAGTTTTATCTAAGAAAATGCTCGCTTTCATTTAAATATGACTTCATTTTTACTTAAATAAGCATTTCGCGTAGTGTCTGAAACTTAGTATCAGTACACATGCAGAAAGAAAAACAATATAGAAAATTTATCAGGAAAAATGCGTGTTTTCAAAAGCAGTATGTCATTTTCCGTTATTATGTCCCTAATATAATATTCTGCTCCTAATGGACTACTAAACCGACACTAAACCCTATACAACAATTTTTATCAACAATTTTGAATTTTTATCAGAAAATAGCATGAATTAAGATAAAAATACCTTATTATTTCTATCTTGTCTGCAATAATGAAAGCAATCTAATTTTAACCATTTTGAAGAAATTTTATAAAATGCTTTTAAAATTAAAATATAAAAGTGGGGCTATTAAAAAAAAGAAAAAAAAAACATAGTGTGATCACATCTACAAATGAAGAGCTTCCCGTTTAAAAAAAAAATATTAACAAAATTGGATCAGCAGAAAGATCAGGGCAGATGACTAAAAGACACACTTGTGTTTTAAATATATAGATTATATAAAATTAGGAAAAATTAAGCACATTATGCGATTTTGATAAAATTATAGTAGAATGCCCTAAAGAATAGCATTAAAATTTCATTATTCAAGAGGATTTTGGACAAAAACTTCACGAATATGATATTATTTTAAACCACGAATTATTTGTTCGCTTGTTTAATTCGGCGAAGCAAATCCATCTAGGCGAGAATCATCAATTTCTGTAAGATAAATAGCTATTAATTACATGTCACCTCTCTTCTAGAAAGACACTCTAAATTTTTGTAAAACATTGCGTTTTATCAGTGTGTGATTTCAATTACATTATTTTAAAAAGTGAAGTATTTTCACCTGTGAAGAATTTCAAAACAGCTGGGTTGTGAAAATGACGCACTTCTACAAAACATAATTCAGGTTTAAGAATTAAAATACACGCTTTTTTATAAATGACGTCATTTTATCCGCTAAAGCAATCCACTTTTACAATCCAGTAATTTTTAAATCCAGTGTTTAACTTCGTCTATAGAAAAGTATACATATGACGTCATTATCACGGAATAACAGACAATCATCTTGATATAGCCCATATTTTAATTTCAACTTTTTTTTTCAGGGTTTATGAAAAAGATGGCAACAAAAGGATACAGTATCTCCTATTTTTGACTATTTTCCGTTTGCTTTCAGCCCCACCAGTGGCCGAGAGGTTCTGCTCTCGAAGCTGGTAGACGGGAGGTGCTGGGTTCGATCCCAATCGCGCCCGTCGGCCTAATCGTTCGGAGTTTTCGTGGTTTTCTTCGAGCCGTGGATCTTCCATGCGTTAATACGGATTAGGTTCCCTTAGAAAGACCCCCACGGAGGGCACTCCCCCCGGGCCTATATCCCTCGTGTAGATAATTGGCCGTCAAAAATCAACCCAACTCAACCCAACCCGTTTGCTTTCAATAACTTCTAATAGAAATGGGGTACTTTTGTTGCCACGATGAGAAAAATGGTAATAAAAAATACAAAAAAATTAATATCTCAAAAATAAATTGAGATACAGCTTTCAAACAAATTGCATTTAAAAGAGCATTTTTTTTCTTATACAACGGTGTAAAAATTTATAATGTGCGATGTTTAGAAATTAAAAAATGTGCAGTAGCGAAAATTGCAAAACCAAAATTTCAAATTTCAAAGTGTTGCCATTCGCAAAATGACGTATGCGTTACGCACAGATATGTTTGTCCTTTATAATATAGATTGTTAAAACTACTTAAAAAAAAAATGCTTCTCTTTGCCTTTGGGATTGGTAAAAAAATATTTGAAGATATTTAGTGCATTGAGAGCTTCTGCACGCCTTGTCGGTTCAGCTTCGCACTCTCTGTCATTATCATCGTTTCCACCAGTGTTTATATTTAAAACTTCCAAAACGATTTCTAGTATAGCAGCTTCACCATGAATGCATGTCACATCAACTGCGGATATCTAGAAGAAAAATACCAGTAGGCGTGAAGAACATTTTAGCACAGCTTTCCCTTCGTCCAATAAGCAGTATTTTTCGTAGTGTACATACCCTCTAAGGCGTGACTGCTGCCACTCGCGGGTAAAGTCCATTAGAAGAGATTTCATTGTCAACAACTGCATATGTCAATTCGTCTTGTATTGTGCAAACGGCATTACGTAGTTTTTGTGCAACTTCAAATAGGGGCACGTCATAATCATCATCCTTGCCATCGTCATCGAACGATAATTCTTCTCGTTCTGGAAGCTAAGGGTGTCTAAAACAATTTTCAATGGTCTTCTTTGATACTATATTCCAACTCTTACACATGACATCTAACATAGTCATGAGAAATTTCTTTTTTTGATCAATGGCAGCAATGAAGTCTTTTAGAAGCAGCTTTCGATAATTTATCATAAAAGTTTGAATAATCCCTTGATCTAAAGGTTGTGCCATACTGGTTCAGTTTGGAGGCAAGGAAACATGTTCAATCGAATTTAAATTTCCGAATCTTGCAATGGGCAGTACAGTTGTCTGCGATTATAGCCACTTTTCTTTTCTTGACTGTCAAAAATCTACCGAAACGGTGAATTTCTTTTTCCCAAATGCTTGTTGTCATCCAGATTTTTTGGTTCGCATCGTAAGATACAGGCAAAGATTTGCAGTTTTTCAAACAACGAAGCTTCAGAAATTTACCAATAATTATTGGTAAATCTATTAGCTATTGACTCTACTAGTTAACTAATAGAGTCAATATATCTGAGTCATCTATATTCGCTGCTAATTAAAATGGTCAATCTTTTTTTGCTTACCTTCCCGCCACTGCCTTTTTCGTTCTTGAAAGTAACAGTAACAGTATCTGGCAAAACATGAAAAAACAGCCCACACTCCTCAAAATTAAAAACATCATATGGTTTGTACCTTTGAGAATGTCACTTAACAAGTTTAAACCCATTCCTTCTATTATTTTTCTTGTACACTATCATAAACACCAGCAGCTTCATCACACATCTGTAAAAAGTAAGATTGTGCTGCAAGTTAAACCTTTGTAACCACAATTTACTACCACTAAAATTCGATTTTCGTAGTTCATCAGCAATTTTCAAACACTTTTTACGATAATCCATGATATTGGAGCTTTTGTGATCTAGCATATTTTATCCATGAACAAATACTTTACAGACAGCGACAAGTGGTGAAAAATACAAAACAATAAAAACACGTGATTCAACTTTTCTGTAGATGGAGGACAATTCTCACTCGGTCGCAAGGGGTGATGGCATTTTTTCCAATAATCGGTATCTAATGCGACATTTGAGGGAGAAATCTCCAGAGCTTTGGAAACTCTTCCCTGTCGGGCAGAGTTTCTCTTATCGGTTGCAGCCGACAAGAGGAGATCTCTACCTCACCCGAGTATCGGCGCGCATCTAGTCACGTGGCATGCAATATTATCCCGATCTCTAAGGTTTCGTTTAAAAAGGAAAAGGTATCCCTGACATTCTAAAGTTATGGAAATGTCAACTGTCCTTTTTGTTAGCATATGGAAGTTCGTACATGTAGTTTTTAACAAAAGCACTTGAGTTCAAAGATGGAAAAAAAGAAGAATGACTACAGAGAAAGAAGTTTCTCGTTCAGGATGTCCATCCACTTCTTTCTATAGCTATTAAAAATGAAAAGTTATCAATGCGAAGAGACCGACAGTTGAAGATAGTCTATTTGGCACTTTACACCTTAAAAAGGGGAAGGAAAAAGCATAAAACTAACACATTTTACAAAAAAGGGAGATAAAATGTGACCATATATCCGATAGCAGCCATTAGAAACTGACCCTATAGGCGATATATTTTAACACATAATACCTATTCAATTAATCCGGACTTACGAAAAGCGACCTTATAAGCGGGGTGACCTTATAAGCGGGTGACCATATATCCGGTACTGACTGTACAAATAAAACGTCGAATTAAAAAGACGATGATGTAACAAACACGAGTAACATATTTAATTTCAAGCGAATGTGACATTTACGATAATCCATTATTAGCAACCTTACAGTTTGATGACAGTTTTTTGGTTGACTGGATAACCAAGGACACATATGTCATATACGCACCACGTTGGCGCGATTTTTTTCTGACGCCAATGTCATATACTCTCCGGGGTACTTAACTGACGCCAAAGTGTCGTTATTTTGCTTGATATGATAACCCGTAGGTTGTTGTTTATTTATTAATAAATTGCTTATTTACTTTTATTTTCTTTTTTAAAATTATATAAATTGTTTTGTTCTATAGTTATTAATTAAACTTTTTTTTAATTTATTGCTGTTCCCTTTTTAAAAATATATGTGTAACTTATATTTGAAAACGAGGTTTTCGCCAAATTAGCGTCGCCCCACCAGTGGCTGAGTGACCGAAGCTGGTAAACGGGAGGTGCTGGGTTCGATCCCAATCGCGCCCGTCGGC
Organism: Maratus speciosus; assembly: GCA_963932465.1. Classification (NCBI taxonomy): domain Eukaryota; kingdom Metazoa; phylum Arthropoda; class Arachnida; order Araneae; family Salticidae; genus Maratus; species Maratus speciosus. The sequence goes on from OZ010797.1 coordinate 11,022,355, forward strand.
CTAATCGTTCGGAGTTTTCGTGGTTTTCTTCGAACCTTGGATTTCCAAGCGTTAATACGGGTTAGGTTCCCTTAGAAAGACCCCCACGAAGGGCACTCCCCCCTGGGCCTATATCCCTCGTGCAGATAATTGGCCGTCATAAATACAACCAACCAACCAAATTAGCGTCAGAAAAAAATCGCTCCAAGGTGGTGTGTATATGACATCTGTGCCTAATCAAGTAGTACCGAAAAATGCAGCTCAAAAATTTGATTATATAAAAATCTCAGTATTATTTTTTTTTAAATTATTTTGATTTTTATTTCATTCTCCCATTCTGTGTCTTATCGGAGAAACTCGCAGAAATAACTCTAAAAATGGCTGTACAGTTGTACGGTGTTCAAAATATTTAGAGTTGTAGAATATTTGTTTATTTAAAATGTTGATTTTACTTTTGTCGCCAAACAATGCGATTTTAAGCCAAAAAGCCATAAACATGACTGCAGCCGGAGCGATAATGGTGTTTTTTTTTTTTTTTAAGTGTATGAGAGAGGGTAAATTTTTATTTCCCAATGTAAATTGTACAGCAATTAATATTATAAAAATGGATTTAAATATTTAAATTTCAACGTAGATGTTTGTTACACATACACATAATGTAAAAAAAATTTAATTTCACACATTTAAAAAAATCACCATACTTTTCAACTGAAAAATTGCGGTTTGTTTTTCTGTGTTTTTGGAAGTTCAATACTTTCAATAAAGCAATTACTTAGAAATTTGATTTTCATTTGAAATATTGTATCCAAGGCGAATATTTCCCTCTGGAATAATTTCCATGTATTAATATAGTTTCTATCGATGCTGTATTTAATTATATTCCGTGTTTGCCCCAGGTTAGAGGCTCACGGTAAATATTCCATCTTGTGCTGCGTTTGTAGCCTTGACAACATATAATAGTGAGAAATTTTCCTTGTTGGGTATCGTTCCAAGTGGTTTAGTCGGTAGAACGTCAGTGCGCTATACTGATGGCCCGGGTTCGAGTCCCGGCTGCTTTTTCAGGAAGGCTCACGTTTTCAGCACCAGCCTTGGCGGTTTGGCGAAAGCGAGAACGTTCAGCCAGCTCTAACGCCAATCGCCGTCTTGTGTTTTGTTTTGAACCGAATTGAGACGAACTAGCATATTTTAGAATAACAGTCCTACCTAAATTAAAGAAATATTTTCAATTATGTGTTCTAGATGAAAAGAAATCTTCTTCGAAAGAAATTGTATTACGAATTCTTATACTCTGTTTTATCAAAGGCCTTTATTACTTTTGATGATATAGACTAAAATTTTGATTATTTGATCCCCTCAAAAATCTACATTTTCATTCAATTGAGTATTATTAATTCCATACCTGGTAAATAAAAACTCACTACCTTCATAAATCTAGATATTTGATTATATATAAAGATGGATTTATGGGGATGATGAATTAATGCAGTTTCAGTACATTTTGATGTATATAAACACAGATTTAAAAAAATACCTGTGGCAGTAAATTACTATATTTTCTTCGATGAACTTACATAATTAATTTAATACCAAATCATTCTGCAGAAACAGTACCCAAAGTCAAGTGAAATTAGGCTAAATCAGAAGAAAAAAAAATCTATCACACCCCCAACCAGGAGGTTTAGAAATTGCCTTTTTAATGTGAGATGAAATTCTTAAGGGGAAGTGGGGGAGAAGGAATATTGAATGACTATCCTTTGTTACTTCAAAGTAACAAATAAAATCACTAGAGAAAATTTTTAACTATATATGATAGTGAGGGGCTGTAGATTTAAATAGTTAAATTTATCAATTAACAAATAGAAAAATAAACCAAAAAATTAAAAACTTGGAATATTTAACTTTTTTTTTGGGGGGGGGAGGGGGGTGAAAGAAAAACAAGCTTTTCCTTTTTTCGGGGGGGGGGGCAGAATTTGAATAATGGATCCTTTACTTATAGTTACTTCAAAGTAATAAATAGGACAGGAAATTTAAAAAAAAAATGTAAAGAATTAAAAAAAATGAAAGCGTGTGCACAAAAGGTTAATCTTGATTATTATTATTTTTTTTTATCTTTTATTCTACTTCTTTCCTTTTCCTTTTTTATGAAAAATTATTTATTTGTTATTTAAAAATCAACAGATAGAGCAAAACACAATTTTAACAAATCTTTTCTGCAAGGCAACAATGAATTTTAAATGGTCAAAAAATAGTGTGCTGGAGGAGAGGGTGGGGGGAAGGAGAAGAGAAAATTCGAAATGGGAGGTTGCCTCAGACGATTGCCACTTCAACTTAATAAATAGTGCAATATGTGTGCAGAATGGCGAAAAATGGAGTGTGTGTGTAGGGGGGTGGGGGGGGAATGAGAGAATTTAGATGATTTATTTAAATATGACGAATGACTATTTTAAAATAACAAATAAAACAACTAGGACGAAATAATATTTAAAAATATGGCAAAAATTTTTAAATAAAAAACTGAAGAATTTTAATGATTTCTAATTTTGTGCACTAGAGGTAGACCAATTTTTTTTCCTCATAAAAACCCAAATAATGATAAAGATTTAACAGCATTAAAATGCAATAGTAATTGATTTAATTGCGTGCATCAACTTGCAATTATTTTAACTGATTGATTTAATTGCAGAATACAACTAAATAATTTATGTTTTATCTTTTAATCTAATTATAATCGAATTGGTTTTAGTTTCAACTTCCTATTAAAGTCTAATCGCAATTAAATTAAGAACAATTAATTTTTAATGAATTATTTCAGTGAAAATATGTTATGAATTATGCCACTTAATAATAATAATAATAATAATAATAATAAACTAAATTAATTCAGTAGTAATGCTAATAAAACTAAGTTCAATTGTGTCATAAAAACATAATCAATAGAATTATATTTATTTTCAAAAAAAAATTTTACGTCTTTTTATTTTTCCTAAAAAATAAAATACGTTCTCAATTTCTTCGATCATAGCGAATTAATGAAATAAACGAATATTATTGAACTGAAAGACATAACTTATGTTTGAATTATATATATATTGTGCAATTAAAACATTTTAATGCGAAAAAGCTGTTTGTTTTAAAAGCAAAAAGCTCTCGGCAAAGGAATGGGGTTGCTGTTCGCTACGCGTAAGACGTCAGGAACAAGAAAAGGTGCGTAGCATTGAATTCATCCCCGCGCCAACCGTTACTCTGGCGATAAAGTGCTCAAAACGTGAGCCTTCTTGAAAAAGCGTCCCGGCTTGGAATCTTTTTCACTATGTTGGCCTTTGCGCCTTTTAAGCAATTACTTAGAAATTTGATTTTCATTTGAAATATTGTATCCAAGGCGAATATTTCCCTCTGGAATAATTTCCATGTATTAATATGTTAAGTCATATCTTGGTAGAATCAATCTGAAGACCTAATTTTAGTGGTTAACTGATAGGTTTACTATTGTATTTTCCTACATCCAAAAGTTTGGAAACATGGAGGAATGGGTGCACGAAAACACAATGGAAAATCCACCAATTAACCCGTAAAATCGGGTCTGTAGGTGGTTTCCACAAAGACTTGGCAGACCAGTTACATTTCAATACGCTAATCGATATTTAACTAATCCTAAAATTTCAGTCGTCAACTCGATGAGGTGATGATCTGTGCAGACGCCTCCCGGTCTTTAATAAAATTTTTTTAAGGGAGTAAAAGATGGACAGATAAACTGAAAAATTTGCCTTATTAAGATTTTTGTAAAAGCATATAAAAATTCATTCAGCTTGAAATCATGTAACACCTTTATAACTCAGGCTAATTTTCTGTAATCGGGTTTTGGCGACCAACATATCTTATCTATAACTATAATCTTTCTTTTACAGATTTAAAATTAACAATAAATTAACAGTAAATAGGCTAATAATACAATATAATAACATTAGCAGCGAACTTCGGACGCCGTATCTGTCGCACATCGTTAAAGACAGTTTATTAGTTACACATTTCATTTAATTAAAAGGAGATTTTTAAATTTTCATATGGAATTAGGATATTTTTCCACTATAGGGACCTTGGCATGTTTTTAAATTCTTGGCGCAATTCGGACTTCAGAAACTGAGATATGTTGCCAAATGATATAAACAACTATGAAAACAAACCTGATGAACTTTTATGTTATTTATATACATATAAACATTTTATTTATACATGTATAAAATATTATTTTTTATATACAAATTATTTATGTTGGTATATAAAAATAAATAAACGGGTTCCTTACATTAAATAAATTGTATACATATGGGAAAAATTGCTTGTGTATATGACACAGTAAATAGGTTGCCAGAAAATACGTTATTATCAAATTTCTTTTCTCGTCAAGGCTATTTTCTGTATTTCGCCAAGGCTACTATATCGGAAACGCACAGAATTGCGGTTATATATTTTTTAATGTTTTATTGTTTTAATATCGTAAATATATCATAATCTATACTGATTAAAATTTTTAGGTATATTCATTTTTTCTATTTAACAAGCATCTTTGGAAAAGCATATATATTAAATGTTATTGTGCTTGAAATCACGTGACCCCCTTCAAAACTCCGTAATCGAGTTTTGGCGAACATTGGCACAATTGAATGTGTTAAGGAACTGTTCACGGCCAAATGAACACCCCTTGTTTGAAGGGTTTAGAGGAGAAAATTCTGTGTTTTCAGATTTTTCTTGTTAATTGTGCTACAAACCCGACTTACTTGTGAAATTTCATGATTCTACGACTTTTAGAAGTACCTTAGTTATTTGATGATGCGAAGTGAGTCAGTGACAAAAAAGCGCTTTTTCGGAATTTAATATTTCGAAAACTACTAAATATAGAAACATAAAATCGTGGAACCTTAGTTCAGTTTGACCATACGAACACGTGTATAAAAGAAAAATTTCTATATCTCTCCCTAAAACGACGTTATAAGGGGGTGAAATGTATGCCGTAATGGTTCAGGAAAAGGTATCTTACGGCTTGTGCGAACTTGGCGGACGCACTGCCGTGCTCCCAGATATATTTGTTACTGTTTGATGTCTCTGCGTGTAAGTGCAAAGCAGCATTAGACTGCAATTGTAAAATGGTCCCTGAGGTTTGTGAGTGTTCTATCTCTATTATTTGTAACAGTGAAAAAGCAAAAAAGATACCCATCATTGAACTAAAATTCTTGTACTTCCAAAGAATGCATAGTATTGGTAAAGTTGGAAGTGTGGACGTAAAGGAAACAAAAAAATGTGATTGGATGTGATGGCACCGTTACTAATACGGTGTGGAAAACCGGTGTTATTCACACAATTGAAGAAGTTAAAAGACCACTACAGTGAAGAGCAGGGGATGTATACCTTTTACATTTCAATGAATTGTCATTCCGACATTTGTTTCAAACTGTAGATGGTGAAATGACTCGGCCAAAATCATTAGTCTTATTGACACGCAGCTCAGGAAATGTGAAAAACTCCCAGTGGTAAATTTTGACAGTGTTGAGTGTGAATTTCCAGAACCGACCGGCAAATTTTAAGCAAAGATCAACAATACCTACTGGACATTAGTTGTGCTATAAAAGCAGGCAGCTGTCCTGAAGATTTATCTGTTCTGAGCCTCGCACACTTTCCACTCAAGGTGGTTAACGACGGCGAACAGAAATCTCCAGTTGTATTTAAGTATTGAAAATCCAACAGCCGAAGACAAGATTATAGTTTCTTTGCTCCTAAAGTCATATATGGAAAGTCTGTATGGTTAAATATAAAAAAAGTAAATACTTCACAAATGGACCGGAACTTGTATTGGAAGTTATAAAATCGTCAAAATTCCTCTCTGAAAACTTGCTGAAGGTCATTGACCCAGTGATTGAGAGAAACTTATTTTTTACCAATCCAGAAAACTTGCTTTTGAGTATGATAGTAGATAAAAACGATCATATACGAGAGTTATGTTTCAGAAGAATTATAAAGGCTAGAAACTTGTCTTCTAAAAGAAAGTCAATCAGGTGTTTTCAAACATCTAAAATCAATTTTCTAGCTACAGACTACATCGAAATAATTCACTGGAATTCTACTACTATTTCATCACCACCTTTTCTGAGAAGAGTCACCAACGGACAGATTTGGTTTAAGGTCGAATCAGGTGAAACAACGACCCAGTGGAACTTTGATCAACTCTCATTTCACACCCACCCAAACAGTAGAACGGTGTGTGAAGCTGGTAGCCGAAACACAAAAAGTCTTCGGGTCCAATCCTAGACATGGTTTTATAAGAACGACAGTTTTCTCGAGATCTTCAATGCTTAGTTTTTCAAGCAAATCTTATTTCAAACTGCCAAAAGACAGTAAAGGCAAGTAAAGGACTATAAGTTAAATTACACTCAGGTACAATCAGATAAAGGTAATCAGATCAGGTAATAGTGCAATCAGAAAATTAGTTTTTATTTCAATGAGAATTTGTCATTTAAAGAAAATGCTTTTTTTTAAAACAAAATAATACGCTGCCAATGTATTGCGAAATATATGTATTTTTTTATTTATTTATCATTCCTATACTCTTTTCTACTAAAATATATATATAGCTGCTTGGTATAGAAGTTATTTGATTTATTTCCATTTATTAGAAAAATTATCAAAATCGTGTTTTTTCTCAAATTTTAGGCCCGATGCGCTACCGCCAAACGTCAAAATTTATTCATTTTGTTATTGCATTTTACTAAGCTACCGTAGACTCAAGTTTTCCGCGGTATAGCGAATCAAAAAGAAACAAAAAAAATTTTCGGCCCACCCTAATAAATACGTTGAATTTGCAATTTTTATAATTTTATCATCTGAATTATGAAATTAATATTCGAAAAAATTATGAATGGCAACCTACCCTTTTTTGGATGGATTTAGATTTATAAAGTCCTGCTTTATGGAAATCCAAAATTTCACATTTTTCTTCCAAGTAGTTTTCAAATGATGCTTAAAAAACGGCAAAATGGTGGTTTAAGGGGCAATCTATGTTAGAAATGACTCGATATTTTGAAATTTCTTATGCTCTCCTGTCATCTAGCAGTCTTCAATGACTGCTGGGGTGGCGCTTAAGATGCCTTGATCAAGAGGGGGGGGGGGGGAGCTCTCTCGGTCCGCCATCGAGTACCGAACTTCCATTTGGACACAGCCCCTAAAATACGCTCGTTTTAAAATAATTAATTTCTCGGAAACTTATCGTTTTGTTTTTAGGCTAAGAGGAAAGGTGTAGAGTTCATTGATGCTGTCAGAATTGTGTAAGGTGTAGAGTTCATTGATACTGTCAGAATTGTGTACTGCTATTGAAAAAAACAAAGTTATGGTTCGTTTTAACAGGTAGATGACCCCTAAGCAAATTTTACATACATCATTTAAAAGTAGACTTTATTACCAATCGTGTGGTACCAGTATATTTTTTCTACGATAAGTTTTTAAAGCTTTAGTAAGAGATGTTTACTTTTTCTTTCCATAGCTGTACATTACATATCGAGCCATTGTGGTCACGGGACGACCTGTTTTCCTGCTTTTACAAAACGACATCCTGTTTAAAACGCCCATTTTGAAAGTCTTTTCTGAAAGATCTCCTTTCTTTTCCAAAAAATGGAAAACGTCTTTCGATTCTATAGTTTATGAGTCAGAATACCTGACTCTTTCAGGCGTTTCCGACCCAACATGAATTAACAAGTGAGTAAGTGTGATCACAGATCGCACAGAGGGTTTCGTTTAATATTCCTTTCAAAACACTTTATCCTTTTGCAAAATCTGTTAGTTTCCCATTTCGCAACCAGAGGGCGCACTCTATTCTACACAAACCTCTATCCGAACGAAACTTCGTTTTACAACCTATCCGTTAGGTATACTATGAGTCGAGAGGATCAGGTCCATAGCATCCGAGATAAGTAGGTGCCCCCTGACGGTAAAAAGTGGAACTGAAATAGGTAAGGCTATGTGCATAATATGAAAGAGTGGTCAAAGGGGTGCCGGCAAAAGTTAGAAAAGTACCCACCAGGTGCAACAGGGGGAGGTTAGAAAAAATGCCCGGAGGGGTACATATATAAGGCTTTTTGAAACTTTTATGATTTTTCGTGTGATCGCAAGTGTTCTGCTATAAGTATGCAAAATTTCAAGTCTCCAACTTAATTAGGGGCTTTCTTAGACAGAATTGCTTAAAATACATATGTGGTAGCTCAAAGGGTTAAACTTAAGTCTTTTTCAAGATTTTATGATTTGTCGCCTGGCCTCAGGTGTTCCGCTATAAGTATGCAAAATTTCAAATCTCCAATTTAATAAGGGGCTCAGTTAGAAAGAATTGCTTAAAATACGCATGTGGGAGCCCAAAGGGTTAAATATACGACTTTTTCAAATTTTTATGATTTGTCGCATGATGGTGTTCAGCTATAAGTATGCAAAATTTCACGCCTCCAACCTAATTAGGGGCTCACTTAGAAAGAATCGTTTAAAATACACATGTGGGATCCCAAAGGATTAAATGTACGACTTTTTGAAAATTTTATGATTTGTCGTATGATGTGTGGTGTTCATCTACAAGTATGCAAAATTTCAAGTCTTCAACATGTATAGTTTCTGAGAACGGGCTCTGTGACGGACAGACAGAGGAGCGAGACGAATGGGGTTTCATCAGATGAACGAAACCCTAAAAAAGGGCTCCTAAAGGAGCTCCTTTGGATGGGAGCCTTAAAAATAAATAAATATCCGGGTATTTGACCTCACCGGCCCGAACATTATTAGGAAAAGCAGCCGTCTCCATCCAACCGTTTACTGTTCTCAACACTGTTCTGCGGGGTGTAGTGTTCTAATAAAACTTCAGTAACTGACAATCCCGAATAGCGGACATCTCCTTTTAGAAAAATATCGGGTCGAGTCATCTGTGTCTTTTGAATACTTAGCAGGGATTTTTTTTTTTCTGCATTACGGCGATTCTTACACATTAGTAAAAGGATATCCAATTTTAATCTTTTGGCCCAGTGTAATAAATGTGGCCTCTTATCAATCAAGTTCATTCAGAATTCACAGAGCATTTTTTTTTTTTTTTTTTATGTGATTGTTAGGGTTTTCTCACATTCCGCAGCGATTTCGACATTCGTAAAAGGAATTCGGTTACAATGTTACGAAGTCCACCCTAGCAAATTTTGTCCTCTACGGTTTGTGAGTTTTCAACGTTCATCTTTTTTTTTTTTTTTTTTTTTTTTTTTTAATATTATCAACGGAAAATTTTCCAAGTACATTAAAATATTGTTACACTGTTCCAAATATTACGAACTTGATATAAAATGATATAAGTATCCTTCCCCTTTTCTCCCCCCCCCCCCCTCTGTTGAGAAGCAATGCCGAATAAAAAATACCTTTATGCAATATTATATATGAATATCTACATCTTTAAAAATTATATCGAGAAATGCTCCCTGCTTTTAGAGGGGCTGGGACAGTGGCGCATTCAGGGAGTGGGCTGATGGGGCTCCAGCCTCCTCCGAAATTTGTAGAAAATATCAAGCGAAAGTTTTGCAAAATGTAATGAAACAGGCTAAGATAAAATTCAAAAGTAAGCAGAAAAATATTCCGTTTTAGACACGTTTTCATCTTAGAAAGTGTGGTATTTCGCAGAGACTACGAAATAGCTATTTCAGCCAAGATTCCGTTATACACAGGCTCTCTTTACACGCGTTTTATTATGTAAAACGTGACGTGGGCTATTTGAAAGTGCATTATTAATTTGAATTAGTTTATAAAACATCAATAAAAGGCTTACTCTCGCTATTTATCAGTAGAAAATCTGCGATTTAAGGTAATGCACAGATTGAGACATCGCAGTATGAACTGCAAAATTTGAACCTTTTTAACACTTTCCAACAAAGTTGAAAAGTTTTAATGCATTCGGTTTGTCTGTCCGTCTGTCCACGCTCTAACTCCCGTAAATAGACTCGGATTTTCATGCAATGGATAAAGGTTACGGAGGGTCACCCAAGCCTGTTGGGTATTGTATAGGAAGTATCTATAGGATTAACAGTTCATGGACAGGGGCACTCAAAAGTATTCCATTACATGACGGTACAGGGGGAAAAATCGTTTGCAGAGTATTTGAATGAGATGACGCTATTTCAAGTGCATTGAAACTGATATCAATCACTGAATTTCAATGTGATTACGTTAGAACAGGACACTGATAGCATTTTTATTCATGGACAGGGACACACAAAAGAAATCGGTTACAGTATTGCCTTTGAGTCATCATGGCTGGAGTGTAACGGTTTAAAACTCGGTATGCGCTTTTAAATTTAATTAACTTTTTGCATGTTACTCGTTCTATATAAATTTTATATCACATATACATACAGGCTGCACAAAAGTATTTACGTACCAGGACGTCCTTATGAGAGGAAATGGCTGAAGGGAAATTTTCAATTGAAGTACATGTATTTCTTTAGTAAACTAATTTTTGGCATACATGTAGTTAATCTATATATCCTATACAGGGCTGCTGAAAAAATTCGGATAATTTTCGGATTGTAGATGAGAACAGCTTACAATGGATTTTGAAATGTGTTATGCGTTTCCCTATGGTTGAGTTAGACATAATATTTTAATTTTTTAAACGGTGCAGTTTTGTTACATTATTCTGATCGTTTTGGAAAGTGTTTTATAATCTATGCTTGACGCATGATTTTTTCTGTCTTCTTTAAAAATTTATTTATGTAAATGCTAGGAATGTTACGTTATAGTCTTGTTATTCAGCTCGTTACAGCGCTGTGACGTGTTATTTTATTTCCATAGGATTGCAAAATAGTGACAAAAAAAGTTTTTTCTATGGCTGTGTAACTTTTTGACTAGAAATAAGCTTTATTTACATTTAAAATACATCATAAATCTAATTGAGCTATTCTGAATCTGGAATATACAAAAAGCTTCCTATCAACCACAATTTGTGATTAAACAGAATTCAGAAAATACTGTCAAATTTGGCCGTTAAAGCTGATTTTCGAGTCGTGACAATCTAGGAAAAGTTATCACCAGAGAGCTGCTATTCGAAATGTATCCCATTTATGAGAAAATGGAAAACGCTATTCAATATTCAAGTATTACAAATGTCATGCATGTATGCTTCAAAATGAATCTTAGAAAGTGTTAAAGGAGGTAGAGAAGCGATAGAGTGGAAACGCTGTTAAATAGTTTTAAATTTGATGTTTACTTCGGTTTTATTTACTTTTTATTGAGATATCTTTTAATAGATAATTCTCAGTATTGCGTTTTAAAAAATGTGGTATAACCATGGAATTATACTTCTAAAGACGAAAACCTGACTAAAATGAACATTTTCACACTCCTATCCGATTTCATCTTAGCATGTTTAATTATACAGGGTGATTCATAAATATCGAAACAATAGGCTATCTTCTTAAATATTGCCCCTAGGCACATACTTCCAGTTGCAAAGTTTCATAAAAAAAAGGTGCAACATTTGGTGAGATAAGTTTCAACTCCATGGGTGGTCCATATGAGAAAATACAAAAATTAAATTTTTATACGGACCCCGTAGAGTAAAATTCCCAATTAGGAAATTTTTCCTTATCCATTCCTGAATTAAACACAAAAAAAATTCATCTCGATATCTTTAAAATTCGCAGAGATATCAAAATCCAAAATTCGTGACTTACACCATTTATCCATGCCTCTGAGCGACAAGTTTTTGACTCATTTTGAATGCAAGATAGGGATCAGCCACAAATTGTACATTATTAAAAGTCGATATAGTGCCTCTCCTTTGGACATAAAATAGGCAGCGTATAGATTTTACGTTAAACATGTTTTCAAAGTATGCTGGTGGTCTGCACTAGAGGTCTGCATGGGTCGAAATATCTAGGTCCGGTCCCGAACCGACCCATAGAGAAAAAAAGTTCGCCCCTGCCTGGAAAAAAGTTCAAATCGTAGCCTGGCCCGACCTGACTGAATTTCTACTTAGTTTTTTACATCGATAAGGTTAAAAGTTGTTTCGTATGGAGGAGTTCTGACAAAAAATACTTATTATATCATTTCTTTTTTCATGTTTATAGCTATTATTTTTAAAGAAGCGCCAAAAGCTGTGATAATTTGTTTTATTAATGAATGTCTATTTGTATGTAAATGATTCACTTCTCCTTTAATATCGTTAATCCATATTCCATGTGTTGGAGACAATAAAAAATGCTATAAAGTAAAATCTTTTAAAATGGAATCACATAGGACAGAAAAAAAAGCGTTATAGACAAGTTCCCTTCTTAGGAGTTGTAAATGTAGTCTATTTTTTCTCAGTATTATTATTTTCCTTTTCCATGGATCAACAGATTTTTCCGTTTAAGAAATTAAGAAAGGATTCCGTCATAGGCGGATTTTTTTTTACTAGTTTTACTGTATTTTAATTTTTTTGCCTTAAAATCTACTATCCTTTAAAAATATAAATTTTAAAATTTTATTGTAAAATAATGGCCATTTAAAAATATATGCATTTGTTGCAAAAGTTTTTGGGCTGAGCCAAATTTTAATTAAATTTTAATTATTTTTGCACGGATTAGGTCAGTCAGAGATAATGATTTTAATACGGGTTGTCTCGAGACCGGGACTGAAAATTTCGCCCAGGGCAGACCTAGGAATAAGGAGTCCAGTCCCGGTCCGGTATAACCAGTGGCCGAGAGGTTCTGCTCTCATGCTGGTTTCGAACCCAATCGCGCCCTTCGGCCCAATCGTTCAGAGTTTTCAGTGGTTTTCTTCGAACCTTGGATATCCTTGCGTAAATACGGGTTAGGTTCCTTTAGAAAGACCCCCACGGAAGGCACCCCCCCCCCTTCGGAGCCACATTCCTCGTATAGATAATTGGCCGTCATAAATCACACCAACACCCGGTTTGGTATGAAAAAATACGTTAGGCCCGCCCTGGCTGAGTCTTCAGAAAAAAGTCGCCAATCCCGGGTCTGGTCCGGCCCCAGTATACAGACTTTGTTATCGGCCTCACCGGGATGATAAAAAGCCTGAATTTGACAGGGCTAAAATTATGAAAAACTCTTAATCGGCATGTTAGAAAAAGCATTGTTTCAAGTTTTACATTTAACATTTATTTATGGGCATTTAAGTAGCAAAAAAAGGTGGCAGAAACGGCAAAAGTTAAACTGAATCGGAAGTTTAAGCTACCGAAAGAAGTCTTTTTCACGTGCAATTTTTAAAAATGCATTTAAACATTTTATTAGGAGCCAATCAATGTTTAAAACTTTAAATGCGTTTTTCTGCATGATGTTTCTTTAATCGTAAATTAAAAAGGTGCAAACTTGGAACATGTCTTTTTTGATTATTTTACATTAATTTTTTTTTCGGCAAATTGAAAAAAATTTTACTTCTGAAAATATGATTTTTTTAAAAATAAGTTACATAATTATTTAAACAAATATTTTTAATATTTTTAAAATTAAAATTAAAAAAAATTCCTGAAACAAAACTAAAATTGCACTTTCCTTTTTAACTAAATAAAAAAAAAATTGAAATCCGATGAATAATGTTTCAAGTTATAAAGATTTTAAATTAAATCCGCTTAAAAAAATACTAAACATTTAATTTTTTTTAAAAACTTTATGCGAAATATTAGGATGTGATTTTTTTTTTATTTATTTTTTTTTAATTATACGGTTAACCATCACAAAAAAAGAAAAAAAAAATCAAAATTCTAGCTCAACAAATATATTTTTTACATGTTTACTAGAACTCTTAAACTAACATTCTTTCTTCGATTGCACGCATTTCAATTTGTGTCTAATCCCTTAAAACCTGATGAATTATTTAAATGGCCATAACTCTGCGAGTTTTTCAGATATGAAGATGCAATTTTTTGTGTTTAATTCAGGAATGGATAAAGAAAGTTTTCCTGATTGGACTTTTTACACTATGGGGGCCGTATAAAAATTTAATTTTCGTATTTTTTCAAATAGACCCCCTATGGAGTTGAAACTTATGCCATTAAATTTTGCACCTTTTTTATGAAACTTTGCAATTGGAAGTATGGGTCTAGGTACAATATTTAAGGAAATAGCCTATTGTTTCGATATTTATGAATCACCCTGTATAAAGGATGCGTTTCATGCTATGATAAAAAACTGTTTAAAGCGGAATTTTCTCCGTTTCTTGTGATTTCCTCTTAGAAAATTTTATGATATCTCAGCCCCCTCCGAAATGATAAGTCTAGATACACCACTGGGCCGGGAGGGGGGTTACAGAGTCAAATTAAAAATAAATCATCCAATCTGATACCTATATTCTTAGAAAATAGTTTTCCAAAATTTAATCTGAATGTGATGTTTTTATTCTGATTATCTGTATCTTACAAAAATTTATCATTGAGGCAGTGATAGGTTTTGAGATACGTTTCAAACAGAAGCCAATTTGTATTTGAGAACTGCCTTGAAAAAGAAAGATCTGGTCAACTCTGGTTTTAGTAGGGGTTACTAACGGTCCTTTTGTATAGGGGCAAGGAAAGCAGAAGGGAGAAAAAACCCTAATGAGACTTTGCTGTGTGCAGTAGGTGTTGAGAAAGCACGCCTTCATCGTATGTATCACTGTAAATTGACAGTCAAGCAAATTCTTTTCTTCAGCCTGTTTCTTTTTCTTTCTTTCTTTTTTCTTTTTTTAATTATTATTATCGTACTTGTATTGTTCAACTTTATCTTACAAAATGATAATTAGAGTAATGATATAAAAGAAAACCCCTAAAAATTCTGTTAAGAACGCAAATATGTAAGTTTATGAGATTAAATTGAAAAAAAAAATCAAATTCAGGTATTGTGTTAATTTATTCGTATCGAATAAAATTTTATTAAGTGTCATGTCAGTACCTCTATTTATTTTTAACTTTTAAATTTATATAATTCTAAAAATTTGTCGAAAGAAATTTTCCCCATCTATAATTTTATTATCATTTCTTATATGTTAATATTGTAAATATTGTAAATATTATTGAATTGATTGTACTCTATTTACATTGAAAACAATATTTTTATTTTATCTGAAAGAAAGTGAAAATGCATAAATTTTAAAAGATTATTGTAACGATTGTTTAATACGTTAAACTTCATAAATTAATAAAACATCGGCTATAAAAATTTTCCTACCGAATGGGAATATTTATGAAATTTTCTGGGACTACAAGTCCCAGAGTGCAATATTTCATGGATTTTTATATTAGACCATTGCGTTTGATATATAGCATTCAAGACAAAATTTTTACCTTGTTTTCATTGCATTTAAATCGTTCACTCATAATATAATAAAAGGGGGGAAAAAAGCATATCTCATGACGCTTCTCTTACCTAGTTGGAGTTTCTCTAGCATTTTCACGATTTCCGCAGTAGCTCTATCTCAAGAACTAATGCATGGATTTTAATAAAACTTCAGATTCCGTTAGTCCTTGATATAATTTGGCGCTGATTACGTTTTGATGAAAATCGCCTAACAGATGGCGCTGCTATGCGACATTATTCATGATGATCGCAATAGCTCTATCTCAAGAGCTAATAACAGAATTTCACCAAACTTCAGATTCAGTTAGTCCCTGATATAAATTAATGTTGATTAGTTTTTGGAGTAAGGCGCATCCCACACTAAGGCGACACATAAGACATGTCGCTTGAATTCGCTGGAAAAACTGGCTTAAAACAGGTTTGAAACAACTTCGTTCTTTGTTTCGACCGGTTTATGCGCTACATGTTTCGGCTTCATGTCGCTTGTCGTCTCAATGTGGGATGCCCCTAAGTCGACCAACAGGTGGCGCTGCTATGCAGATATATACCTCAAAATCTAATGCACGGATTTTAACGAAACTTCCGATTAAGTTAGAAGTTGACATAAGTTGTTGATGATTAGATTTCGGTGTCCATCACCGGCTTCATTTTTCAGGAAATATTAACATGTATGAGATAGGAGAAAGTTTTGGGATTGGCACGCCCGACTAGTTTTTTTTATTACTTTAACTTTCGGAACCGTTTCTCAAATTGAAACTATCCTAATATTAAAAAAAAAAAAAAAACTGTAACCAAAATCGAAAAAGTAAAAACTAGCCCGTTTGTAGATTGTCCTCAGCTATCCTATGCGAAAAAAAGCATTCAAAAATATTAAAATCAAAGCGAGAAATTTGAAAATAACGCCCCCATTGACTTTACATTAGCGTTTTTTCTTTTTTGCTGTGACTGAAGGTGTGACTTTTAAGGTATCGTGGACTCGAGAAAAAACGCTCCATCGTTCAAATAGAATAAAATGAAACAAATCATGGATGTGTCCAGGGGTCGTACTTGTCCTGATATTCCTTAAATTCCTGAAAAATGAAAAAAATATCCTGAAATATGGTAACATGTCCTGAAATTTCGCGAGTTTTGTACTATAGCACGTGATTTTTATGTGAATTTTACGTAATTTACGTATTTGTTTTTTCGCGGAATTGCACAAAACCGGTACTTTGGAATTAATAAGTGTTTTAGCGTCAGAAAATAGTGAAACTTTTTGTCATCTGATGATGAAAAACTCACAACATTTGTCAAGTAGTCGGAAAAAAAAAAAAAATCGGGAATTTGTCAGTTGGACAGGAAGGAAATTTGTAAATTTTGTTAATCGGTCATTGAAAAAAATTGCGATAGTCTTCAACCAGTTTCTAAAAAAATCGTGAATGTCGTCAATCATTCGCTGAAATTCCCGAATTTCGGCAAACGATCGCGGGAAAAAAACACGAATTTCGGCAAATGATCGTGGAAAAAAATCATAAATTTCGGCAAAAGATCGCAGGAGAAAAAAAAAAACAAAAAAAAAAACCCCTTGAGTTTTGGCAACCGATCGCGGAAAAAAATCTCGAACATTGGCTAGTGAGGGCAGAAAAAATATCGAACTTCGACAAACGATCGTGGAAAAAAAGTAAAATGCTGGGTAAATTTGTCCTGAAACATTGGAAAAAGTATGTCCTGAAATATCACCTAGGACCAGTACTATTCCTAAGCAGGGATATAGTGGAGGGTATACGCCGTATACCCTCTGGATTTTTTTAAGGAACACCGTATACCCTCTGTTTCTCAAGAAATCTATAGTATATATACACTAGGGTTACCCTCTGCTTAGAACGTATACCCTCTGTTTTTTTTACGACTACACCACTGCCCCTGTGTGTATGTGATCTTTTTCACGTTTCAGTGATCTTTTTAGAGAAAGAGGACAATGTATATGTACGTTATGGAGTCTTACAGACGTGTACGTAGGACACGAAAAAATCTGCTGATATTTATTCGATTTTATAGATATAATGTACTTGTTGAGATTTCAAAATGTCTTCTGGCAAAATAGAAACGTCACTTGTTTCTGGCTAAGCTTGGCAATCCCTCTGAACAAAAACATCGGAAACTTTCAAACATTTTTTTTTTAATTTTTATTTATTATGAATCAACAAATACCTTTTTGAAAATGGATCCTTTCCCTCTCATTTAGGCTACTAGGTAGCGGCACCCAACAATTTTAATTTATCAGTCAATCTTTCTTCGAATTTTATAACGAATTTTACCTTTATTTATAAATTAAGTTACTAGATGGCAGCACCAAACAATTTTAATTTATCAGCAAATCTCTTATTGAACATTTATTTATAAAGTAAGCTACTAGATGGCAGCACCAAACAATATATTTTTTTCTTCAGTTTATCTCTCCTTCAATATTTACATTTACTTATGAATTAATAAACGTGAATCGAGCCCTTCAATGCACAAATCGATTAACTCCATAAAACAAAAAGTTGAGAAATGCGATGAAATAATGTACATTGTTTTCTAAAATTCCATTTATAATATAAATTCAAAAATATATTGTATATACAGGGTATACACATCTAAGGGTCTACTTTCATCTAAGGGTATATAAAATGAATAAGAAAGAAAATAGCCAAAAATAATCGTCAGTCATGTTACAATTTTCATGTGACGGGTGGAGTTAATCGATTTGGCAACTGGAAATGTAATAAAGTTAAATTCGGTGTTATAAATGTCTTCTTCATCAGGAGTATGTGAGGACTCGTCATTTCGATTTGGGCTTAGTCTTATTATCTCGGGGTCCGTCATCTTGGATTTTTTTCTTGCATGAAAAGTCCTATTTCGCCAAGTAGTAAATGTTGCCAATGGTTGAATATTGTTGATAGATTAAAATAATATTGAAAAAAACTGGAGTATAATAATTACTAGTATTAAAAAATGCTCTGACGAGCACCAAAAAAGGCTAATATGTTTTTAAGTATGAAAAAGGGTTTGACAAGTGCTTCTAATTGAGCATGGAAAGGGACAAGGGGTCCCTTCTTGGCTGCAGCTCACTGTCAATGCCAACTTTGAAAAAATCATATTTGCGCTTTTTCCATATAAAATAAATTCGCGGTACTTTAGTAAAACTTTCCGTCGTGCTTTACATGTTAACTGCACTGCTGCACTGTTGTACTGCGCATGCGTCTGCAATGCAACTTTGTACAGTGCACTGTGTACCATTATTTCTCTATAAATTATATTACACCGTACATTCCTATTATGCTTTTGATTTTTGAACCTCAGCGCACACTCACACTGTGCTTTTGTACTTCCGTATTAAAGGTGTATGCGTCTAATGTTCGTTTATAATTTACATGCATTGCTGTACTGCATAGTACATTGTACAGCCACAGCCACTTGCATATAATTTCAACAATCAATGAATGCATTATACTGTTATGCGTGCACATGTGGAATTGTTCCTGTGCAGACTGCTGCAACAGTCTGCACTGCACTACAAATCAGTTTTCTGTACAGTTCTACACTGCGGGCGTGATTAGTGGCCCTGCATGAGTGTGATACGCTGCTGGAACTAAGGTTTTTGGTACTATGTTGCCTTACATTCATGTTTAATCAGGTTGCGTCTTTACTGGATTTGTCTTTATACTACACATTTTTATCGTAACTGCGGCTGATTTTTTTTATATGAAAAAACGCAAATATGATTTTTTCAAAGTTGGCATTGACAGTGAGCTGCAGCCAAGAAGGGACCCCTTGTCCCTTTCCATGCTGAATTAGAAGCACTTGTCAAACCCTTTTTCATACTTAAAAACATATTAGCCTTTTTTGGTGCTCGTCAGAGCATTTTTTAATACTAGTCATTTAAATTTTTTGATAATTATATATTGAATATAAATAAACCTCAGTTGCTTTTAAATATTTCCAATACTTTTTTCTTATTTCGCACAATAATGCACTACACGTGAATATTAAAAGGGAAAGGAAACTTTAAAATAATAAATACATTAATATGCGTTTAACCCTTTCACGGACAAGGCACTTCTATTCGCAAAATCTTGAAATCAGTGAATGGCACCAGAATTTACAAACAAATTTCAAAATACTTTTGTTCACTTACTTAATAAAAGGGAAATTTTCATCCTAATATTCTGATGGTAATGTGGCATTTAAGAATTAAAATTAAGTAGTCCAAAAATGAACCACCGCCCTTGAAGGGGTTAAAGCAGCAAATTTTAGTAATTGTATTATGTACCAATTAATGCACACTGTTTTAAGAGGTTCAAGGTTTTTTAATCAAATTCACGTTATTTTTATTCATAATTTAATTTACTTGGGCTCCCTTAAATATAATTAATATAATTCCTTAAACTGATATTAGTTTTTGTTGTGCATTAAAATATCTCAATTTGTTGATTCTCTCTAAACAAGTAAACCCTATTGGTTTACAATGGAAGTCTATGGAATTTGGCGATATATCGCCAAGTTGGTGACAAACTTGGCGGTATTTGGCGACAGAACAGGGTCCCGCCTATGGTACCCCCCTTATAGGTATGGAGATGCATTAAATGCTGTTCTATAACCAATCAGATGCGTTTCATTCGAGCGTTGCCATTAAACAATTAACAAATAATCGCGATTTCTGTGACACATAGCGTAATATATATATATATATAGAGAGAGAGAGATTATCGTGGAAATCGAAGGTTTAGGCCACATCGTATCGTTTAGCTAGACCGGTTATACTAGCATCGTTCTCATGTTTTGCAACAATTTCTTTTATTGAACAGTAATTCGCTTAAGCTTCTTACTGCTGCTATCACTAAGCACTTTTTCATTCTTAGAAGCCATAATGAGAGCTAAAATTAGCGCAAACCTGAGTAAAAGTAAAACAAAAAGTTATTTTTTTACAGTAATGAAGGTACACAAAGCACTCTGATATGCACACCTTACTCCAAACTTGACTAATAACAAGAGTTATGTGAGGGTTTCAACTGAACTATTCGGCAGCCTTGGCCGTGAACCGAGATATTGCACGCCAACCGAGTCAAATTTTGATCACCGAAGTTGGACATAAACCGAACTGGTCATAGAGGCGGTCGTGAACCGAGGCTCCACTTATATTTTGACCTATAAGTTTGCAAGTATGGCATTATTTATATATTCAGTGGCGATTATCATTAAGCATTTTGGCGATGAAACACGCCGATTTCAAAGTAACGTTCCGAAGTGTACTTGAACTGGTCATAGAGGCGGTCGTGAACCGAGGCTCCACTTATATTTTGACCTATAAGTTTGCAAGTATGGCATTATTTATATATTCAGTGGCGATTATCATTAAGCATTTTGGCGATGAAACTCGCCGATTTCAAAGTAACGTTCCGAAGTGTACTTGAACCGCCACAGATGTCATATGCGCATCACGTTGACGCGATATTTTTCTGACGCCAATGCCATATACGCACCGGGGTACTTAACTGGTGCCAAAGGTTTGTTATTTTGCTTGATATGGTAACCCGGGTGTTGTTGTTTATTTATTAATAAATTGTTTATTTACTTTTATTTTCTGTTTTAAAATTATGTAAATTTTTTTGTTCTATTGTTATTAATTAAACTTTTTTTTAATTTATTGTTAATCCCTTTTTAAAAATATATGTGTAACTGGTATTCGAAAACGAGGTTTTCGCCAAATTGGCGTCAGAAAAAATATCGTGCCAACATGGTGCGTATATGAAATCGGTACTATACTTGGTACAACTTGATTATCCTAAATAAAGACACAATCTTGCTTAATGGTACACAAAACACGAACTTTAATAAGCTAAAAGTTAATTTACGTTTCGAGCTGTTTCTACAGCCGTCTTCAGGAAAATATGATGGTAAAAAGTCTCAAAGTTCAGAGACGAAAGCTTCTTGTGCAAGAAATAATTAGTCGAAACTTGACCAATGATTTCATGTGTTATTGATTATCCTGGCGACCAAAAAATTATCGCCAAACTATAAGATTAAATGACAATAATGGATGATAGTAAATGTTACATTCACTTGACATTAAACACGATACACCTTTTTGTTACGTCATCAAGTGATTTTTAATTCAAGTTTTGGTTTAATTCAAGTACTATTCGCCAAATGATAGAAACTGACATAATTTTTATTTTAAATAACGGAAAAATAAATAAATTAGTAAAACATTAATAAAAATAGTAATAAAAATTTGGGCACAGATGTTATATACGCTCCATATTGGCGCGATTTTTTTACGCCAATGTCATATACGCACCGGGTACTTAACTGGCGCCAAAGTGTCGTTATTTTGCTTGATATGGTAACCCGGATATAGATGATATATTAACGAGGTTTTCACCAAATTGGCGTCGGAAAAAATCGCGCCAATATGGAGCGTATATGACATCTGTGACCAAATTTTTATTAATATTTTTATTAATGTTTTACTAATTTATTTATTCTTCCGTTATTTAAAATAAAAATTATGTCAGTTTGTATCATTTGGCGAAATTGGTCGACGGGATAATCAAGTAGTACTGTATATTTTTGCTGTACATTTTCGACAATATCTCAAGCAAAAATACCTAAAGTTAAACGAAATCCAATTATTTAAGGCACAGATGTCATATACACAACGGGTTTGGTGCGTTTTTTGGCACAGATGTCATATACGCCCCATATTGGCGCGATTTTTTTCCGTTACCAATTTAGCGAAAATATC
Organism: Maratus speciosus; assembly: GCA_963932465.1. NCBI lineage: Eukaryota > Metazoa > Arthropoda > Arachnida > Araneae > Salticidae > Maratus > Maratus speciosus. The sequence goes on from OZ010797.1 coordinate 11,044,429, forward strand.
AACAGCATAAACAACATAATCCGGGTTGCCATATCAAGCAAAATAACAACACTTTGGCCCCAGTTAAGTATACCCGTTGCGTATATGATATTGGCGTCAGAAACAAATCGCGCCACTATGGGGCGTATATGACATCTGTGCCCGTTTTTGTTTCTGACGCCAATTTGACGAAAACCTCGTTTTCGAATAGCAGTTAGATATATATTTTTTAATTACTTTCTATTATTTCAAAAAGGAAATAACAATAAATAATGAAAAGTTTAATTAATAACTATAGAACAAAACAATTTATGGTACAGATGTCATATTCGCCCCATATTGGCGCGATTTTTTTCTGTCGCCAATATCATATAGGCAACGGGTACTTAACTTGCGCTAAAGGGCTTGATGTGGTAACCCGGATTATGTTGTTTATGCTGTTGATGTTTTCGCCAAATTGGCAACCGAAAAAAATCGCGCCAATATGGGGCGAATATGACATCTGTTCCCAATTTATATAATTTAAAAAAATAAAATAAAAGTAAATAAAAAAATAATCAATAAATAAACAGCAATAGCTCAGTTACCGTATCAGGCAAAATAACGCCATTATCGCGCCAGTTATGTATGGGTATATGACATCGCTTCCTTATTTAAAATAGATGGAATGCTATTTTTTAAGGTATGCTTAGTTTGTGAAGTATTTATATTACTGCATACCTATCGCTTGTGTAAGTCAGGATGTTATGATGTTAATTAAAAAAAGGTACTTGTTAGTTATCCCGTCGACCAAATTACTGTCGCCAAATTGTAAGATTAAATGCCAATAATGGTTGATTGTAAATGTCACATTCACTTGACAACACGTGCTTATGTCATCAAGTGATTTTTATTTCGACGTTTTATTTGTATTTTTATTAATGTTATACTAATTTATTTGTTCTTTCGTTATTTAAAATAAAAATTATGTCAATTTGTATAATTTGGCGGGTGGTTTGGCGATTTATATAATTTGGCGAAATTGGTCGACGGGATAACTAACAAGTACCGAAAAAAACTTACATTTAGCTCCTGAAGAGAAGCTTGGGATTTACCCTGTTTTTTTTTTTTTTTTTTTTTTTTTTTTCCTGTCAACTCGTTTGTGCTCCATTGTGTCTATTACTCCAATTCCAAATATTAATCAAGAAAGTTTATATATATATTTATGAAAATTATGCATTATCTGCTTACGTTGACGTCGGTTTCAAAAATACAAAAATCTATCAGTTGAATTTCAATTTTTATTGACTTATAGAAACAAAAATACACGTGTTATCCTTTTTTTAAGATTATTGTACTTCTTTTTAGGGAGTGGCAACACGAAAGAAATTATTGAATTAGAAAATTAAAAAATGAAAAGGAGAGATTGCTATAATTTTATGGAGACATTATAAAAGACAAATTCGATTTTCTCAGCGACCGTCAAACATACAAAGATGAAAAAAAAAAACCTATTCTAAGTATTAACAAGAGGATCAAAATAAAACAAAAACGAAGTTAATCCACCCACTGGAACGTTAGCTACACTTTGTTGAATTTTGTGTCTTCATTTTCCCTTTTAAGATTAAATAAAAAACTACTGAAAGCTACAGTAATTTTTTAAATGCTATCAGTTTATTCGTCTCATCGAGTTCTATCTTTCAAAAGAAAAATCATTGTCGTATGTCAACTGGTTCGCCAGAAATTTAAGAAAGTCGTTTGCATTTTCTATTTCTTAATCATATTATAGCTTAACGCTACCGCGTTTGCTATGATAACTATTAATTATACAACAATTTTTAATTCACACCAAGAATAAATCCAAGATGGCGGATCCCGGGATTATAAGACATCTGTTCCTCGATTTGTTGTCTAGTTTTTATAGTAATCGTGTTTAACAGGAGGAATGCATTGCCTATTTCCTGTTACTCACGTGAGCGGTCTTTAATGCAGTGCTGAATTCAGACATTTTTCTCCGGGGGGGATTTCTGTGGCTCCAGGGAGGACATGGTACAGCTCCGGGGGGGGGGGGGATTGCACTTTTTGACCATTGAAAACACAGTTTTAAATCTTCCGAGAGGACATCTCATTGCTCCAGGGGAGGAGAGTGTGCCCCCCGGGCTACCCCCTGAATTCAGCACAGCTTTAAGGCTTGGCTTAGCAGTAATTTATTTTACTTTAATTCTGATATGTCGACACTAAAAAATTTACCGTTACCATTCAACGCTTGCTAGTGCATTTGAGTTGCTTTATTGCAACGATTTACATTAGACTGTGGAGTTGGCCTCTGAAATAAATTTTTATTCCAATGGCCAAAACAATTTTGTCATTCAATGGTGTTAATGTTTATTATTCAGGAAAGTTATTACAGATGTAGAAAGTTATGACTATACCAAGTGCTTTGACACTTAAAATTTAAGATTTTTCAAAAGCGGAGTTAATAGATTTGTACACTGAACGTCTCAATTCTTTCTGAACACTCTTTATACGAAAAGGAGCATCCAACTTCTCTTCATAAAGTGTGTCTGTCATACTGATACCTTTAGAAAGCGACTGAAATTCAGCTGCATTCTCTCCATCGCCGATATCTTTCTGAATTTTCAGGATAAAAAATCGTTAGCGCATGCGCCCAGTTAAAACGTTATTTCATAGAAATGTTACTATTCCATCCGATACTTTTAATAGATTGATAGCCCTGTTTTGTCTACTGTCAAATTTCCCGACTGGGTTGAAAATCTGGCATATCATCAACGAGAAACATGCGAAATATTTCTTGAATACTGTTTTAAAGAAGCTTTTATAGCTCCATGAATTCGAACATAACTGTTGTTCATTTGCTACAGATCATTTCGTTTTACAGCTTGATCGTTGTTATTATCAAGTTTAAATTCAATTTGCTGTTGACCTTCATGATCAAACCTTCACCGAAAATCAGGAAGTTATTTTAGAAGTCAAGTATTTCTCTAGATGTTCGACAAAACCTATACGATCAAAAGGCCATAGAGCGTACATAGAGTAAAACCTGGCAAGACGGAATTAATAGCAAGGCACAGGAAAAAATTCTCGCTTTTGAAAGGGTTTATTTATTTATTTATTTATTTATTTTTAAGTCCGTGAAAATTCCTATCAAAATCCGTTCAGTAGAACTTTTTTAAAAAGCCAATCTTTCGCAATTCTCTTATTCTAGAACTTTCCCCCATAATTCTATAACTAAGCGACGTAGCACGATAGGTTATAGGCCTTTCCTGAAAAGTTATCCAACTAAGAGTGCAAAACCTGTCGAAATCCATCTAGAAGAACTCGAGCCGGAACGAAATTCCTATTTGCATTTTATATCGACTAGGAAATCCAACATGAAATGCAGAATAGAAGGAAAAACTCCTTTTTTACATTAATATATATGGGGCATTCTCACAATCTTTTGACTTTTGGGAAAAAAAATCTGGCGAAATTAAACTTGCTAAAATAACATTTTAATCTGATAGACGAATGCCTTAATGATTCAAAATAAAGAAAAAAGAGTCAGCAGCAAAATTTTTTTTATTTAATTGAGGTTTAAGTTACGAATTTAATTTTCCTTACCGTTTTACCCCTACTAACTTTTTATTTTCTTCTAAGTTTTTACTTATAATGAATTTGCATAGTACCCACAGGACATTCAAATAAGAAATAATAAAAATGTAGTACTTTTAATACAGAATTTTTGTATAACATTGTCTTAAAGGGGTGTTAAAAAAGGGACGGTAAGGTAAAAAAAGGGGATGATATAGGAAAAAGGGACGAAATGGGAAAAAAGGGGACGGTAAGTAAAATGACCACCTATTTTTAGGAAAATCGTGTTAAGACTAAGTGATAGCCACAATGTTCATTGATTTTTAGAAACAGTTGTCAACATTGGATTAAACTAAGTTTTTTTATTTATTTACCTCGAAAAGTTCAGGAATAAACCTTGGGGACGGTAAGACTACCCATAAAGCCACGATCTTGAAATTGATATTTAAATGCTGATTTAAATTCTGCAGTCAATTTCCTGTCAAAGAATTTGAGACATTCTTTCTCTAGCATACTTCTGCATAAGAAAAAACTTGAAAAAAAATCTGTGGCTGCATCTGAAGTGGTTTTAGCAAGAGGTACGATGATAGCAAGAGGTACGGTAAGGATGAAAAACCCAGGGATAGAGTTCAAAAAATAATATCAACCGTAAAAATGTGTGCAGGTTAATTTTTTGCTACATATTTTTATAAAACAATTGCCCCAGTTTCGGAAAAAATGACATCGAATTACTTTTATTGAAACAATTTTATACAGACAGCTTCAAATTTAAAAATCAGCATCAGGGACACGGGACGGTAGATGAGTTTTCCTGGTATTTGGACCCCCAACAACATCCAAAACTTATTTATCTCGTTAATATTGTTATGCAATCATGCAATGGGAAGTTCCCCAGTATATGAAATAAAAAAAACACAAAAAAGTGTATTAAATAAAAAAAATTATTATTCAGGGACATGAAAGTTAAAAGATTGTGAGAATGCCTCATATATCTTTTAGATCCCCGACTGACAACACCGAAAAGTATTTTTGTTTGAAAATTATCCATTTTGTATTAAAATAAAGATTTGAAATTTATTTTCATTACTGACAGCAGTACTTTTGAATTCTGACCCTTTCAGTAGTTTAAGCGCGTATTTCGATCCCGTGTCAGATTCCATTTCTGTTTTGTTTCATTATTTTATTTTATTCGTGAAGTTTTAACTCTTTTCTAGACTATCAGCCGGAAACAAAGGCTAAACTATTTATATTAACTGAAGTGCGAACGGGTTTATCTTTCATAATGCGATGTGGATTTTAGAAAAGAAATTCATGCTTCAAAATTATTTTAAAAACTATTGTATTTGTAAGAACATTTTTTTCTCTAGTCGATGGTGTCAAAATTGGAAATGGGCGATGTTTAGAAGTCTAAAAAATGTCAGTCCAAGCTACATGGAATGAGTCGGTTGTTGCCAACATCAAAATGATGGACGTAGCGTGACGGACGGACACACATTACATTATACATAATCCGTAATAAGTTCAACCCATGAAAAGAACAGTATCAAATAAAAGTAACTGTTCAAGGTATATTGAAGCTATTCGCTGCATTTCTTTCGATTCTAACTTTCAAAGTTGGAGTTTTGTTTCGTATCAAAACACTGTAAGATGTACGACCGACGCCTGTCTTTTACGGAGTCCTGCCTTAAACGGTTCCCTTCTGCAGTCCCGAATGTAAAATTACAAAATGTGATTTAATTACAGATAACTAAACAAAGATTTAAGAAAAAATAGGAATCGAAATCACTGCCATTGAACGGTAAGACGTCATCAACACATTCAGTGAAACGATTTATTTGAGTAGTCATGTTTATAGACACAAAAAAGGATATCAGAGATAGAATTAGATGGATTCTATCACTTCGGATCGGATGTTTTCCTCTTGAACATCAAATGTTTTCCGTGGGATTTTCTTAAGGAGCTACTTCACTCACGCTCGTTCATCCTATGGGACATAGATTTCAATAGATCTCGTTTACCTTTAATATAACTCATTTTTATTTTAATCTATCTCGTTTGCCTTATATGTTTAAATAATTTATTTCTTTTTATTTCTTTCTTTCTTTCTTTTTTTTTTTTTTTTTTTTTTTTGCATTGGATAGGTGAGGTCGATCTCTACCAACGCCGTTTTTAACTTTTCGATTTTGCTTGCAGGTTTTTTTGACGAGGATACTTTCCCTTTCGAAAGCCAACGAAAGTATCCTCATAAGAAAAAAATCTGTCAACAAAATTGAAAAATTTAAAAACAGCGATGGTAGAGATCGTCCTCAACTATCCAATACAGAAAAAAAAAAAAAAATTGAAATGCAAACGAGATATTTTCCAAAATGTCTCTCATAGGATGAACAGGAGCGTGCGGGAGTTTTTCGAGTGAGTGAAGCAGTGTTGGGGTGGTAAAAAACCCCACAGGGTACACGCTATAAGCAGAGCCATTAAAGTTCATGGCTAGAATATACGCTATTGTTTTATTTGAGGAATAGGGTATGCTTAGCTTCTTTATAAAATCCAGAAGGTATACAGCGTATATACACAGAGTGATGCGACGTCCTTTGCCAGCTCATGGAGGCGTCCTTCTCAAATTTCTCGTTTGCTTTCTTGAAAGGTTCTTTTTGCATAGGATCGGTGAGGTCGTCAACTCACTGGGGTACCTTTGTAATTTTTCCAATTTGGGGTTTCTTTCAAGCAACTTATTGAGCCCCTCTGCATTTTCCCTAAAAATATTTGTGAATGTTTAATAATCTGTAAATAAGTGGGTCTTTATTACTTCCCCGAACTTGAACCTTCCACGTTCCACAGTGGACGAGTAAAATGGCTGTGACAGACAGGCAGACAGACACAGGAGTGATCTTACAATGGTTCTGTTTTTACTTTTTAAGTACGGAACCCTAAAACTATTAATAGACATACTTTAGATAGACCCTCTCACAACATGAAAAAGCATTTTTGTTTTAAATGTATTCATTTCGCCTTTTCATAAGGTTTACGAAAAGGGATTTTTGTACGAATGAACACCGAAGTGACGGGCAGCAGTCCTTCGTCATTCTGATCCTTTCTGTTGTTTAAGCGCGTTGCCCGATTACATGTCTGTTTTATATTATTTTATTGATAGAGAGAACGAACGAGAAATTGAAAATCTAGGCTATTCTGTAGCATTCAAAGGGAGATGAAGGAACCAGGACTGCTAACACAGGGGCTTCTGACCAGCCGGTATTAAGAGGCTACTTCAGTCAAGCGAAAAGACGCGTTCGCTCATGCTAATCCTATGGAAGAAATTTATAAAGATATCTCGGTTGCATTTCAATATTTTAAAATGATTTTTTTTTTTTTTTTTTTTTTTTTTTTTTTTGCATTGAATAATTGAGATCGATCTGTACAAAGACCGTTGTTTACTTTTTCGATTTTGTTTAGAGGTATTTTTAATGAGGATACTTTCATTTTCGGAACCGGTTTCGAAAGTGAAAGCATCCTTATAAAAAAAATCTGCAATCAAAATCGAAAAAGTAAAAAACGGCCTGCATACAGATCGATCTAAACTATTCAATCTAATCATTTGAATATTATCTAAACTCTTAAGGCTGGAATTGCGCTTGATCAGAGGATGGGCCATCTATCTCAACAAGTGCAAAAAGTTTTGACACATTTACAAATTCATTTTTGAACGGAAAGATTGGAAGGTCTGACCCTGGAAGCGATTTGGAATGGAACTGTTTTTTTCCATTTTTGGATCCATCCATTACCTATTGAGTTAGAAGCGATTTGGATCACGTGGCAAACACGTTTTTCCTCCCAATCTTGAGCGGTTCTTCTTCTTTCGCGCTGAAATTTGGTTCAAAACGTCCACTTTGACACTCTTTTCTGAAAGGTCTATTGCGTTTGCAAAAACACAGCTCGATGACCTAGTTTCTGAACAACAGCCCCTGCTAGCTTCATGCATTTTCGATCCATTAAAACTTATGCCACAAAGTTCTTAACTTTGCATTGCAGTGTTCACCTGCAGTCAAACGATCAGAGATGTGTCGGGCTGCATACAGACGCTTCTTTTGCCATCCTTCTCCAGTTTTCGTGGAAATCTTTTGTTCAGGACCCTTTTGCAGTTTATTCACAAAACAATGAGGGGAATCAACAATGGGTCAGGAGATAAGGAGCTCAACCCTACTTGAAGGAAAAGTTCCCCTTTTGCAGGACATCAGTCCCTTTCCTTTTAAAGTCATTAACACTAAAAAACCTCGCGTAGCCACAAGAAACGACGCCGACACTGATAACAGTTAGAAGGAGGGTCCGTTCGCAGCTTTAGGGTTGCGCTTCAGGTTCAGGTGAGCGTGGCACTGCACTATACAGATCGCGAGGCACTGCACTATACAGTAGAACCTCGATTATCCGAAGTCATTGGGACCGACCCTCTTTCGGATAATCGAGAATGCTTCAATTTTAAGATCAATGAGAAATATTTCTTAGTGTCGTAACAAGTGCTTAGTAAATTATAAATAATAAAGTGTAATAAAGCAATAGCAAAATAGAATAAAGTGCGAGTATGACTCGAGCACAGAAGGTTCCGTTCAATAAATATATGAATTAGTCATTGTATCATTAAAAAAACAGTTGCTAAAAGAATACTAAGACTTTGTAAAAAACAGTACAAAGTAGAGTTGGGTATAACATGATAGACTAGAAAAATGCAAATGGATAGACTATAAAAGTTCAAAGAGATAGGGAACCTAAATAGTATCCAATAGAGCTATTCTGTATAACTCATTTTTACTTTCTTCTACGTTTACAAGAAGAAAGTATTGGATTCGTGAAAATTTTCAGTTTTCGACGGATTTATACCTTTTAGGGGACAGAGATCATGAAAGACATGTATTCACAAAGTGTCTGTCTGCGTGTGACACACATTTTGAGGGCGCTCTATCTTAAAAACTATTGAACGGAACTTTAGATTCAGTGAGTCCCTGACAGAAACGGGTGCTGATTACGTTTTGGTGTCAATCACTCAGCAGCTGACGCTGTTAGGCTGCATCCTTCATGATTTCCACAATAGCTCTATTTCAAGAACTAAAGTACGGATTTTCAGAAAACTTCACATTCAGTGAGTCCTTGATATAATTCGGTACTGGTAACCTTTTGGTGTCAATCGTCCGATAGGTGGCGCTGTTCTGCTGCATTATTCACGGTGACCGCAATACATCTATCTCAGGAACAAATACACAAATTTTCATCCACCTTCAGATTCAGTGAGCTCATGATATAAATGAGTACTGTTTAGTTTTGGGTGTAAATCGCCCAACAGGGAGTGCTACAAGGCTGCAGTTTTCACGATTTCCGCAATAGCTGTATCTGAAGAACGAATGCATGAATTTTCATTAAACTTTAGATCCAGTTTGATCCTGATAGGTTTTTGGTGCAAAGGGTCCAAGAGGCGCCACTGCTATGCAGAACTTTTGACGATTTCTGAAATAGCTCTGTCTCAAAAACGAATGCACGGATTTTCATCCAACTTCAAATAGAAGTTCACATAAGTTGTCCCTGATTAGATTTTGGTATAAATCACCTAACCGGTGGCGCTGCCGTGTTGCATTGATCAGGAAGTATTAACATGTATGAGATAGAAGAATGTTTTAGGATGGACACATCCAGCCAGTTTAATGTATCTTAAGCTTATAATGAACTTAATTCGGTACTGACACTAAAAGCAGTGCCTATTTAAACTTCATTTGGCATTTCATAAAACTAAATTCAGCGTAGTCATAACCTTTCTTTCTACAGTGTAGCTAAAACAAAACATTCCTTCAAAGTTTACATTTGGCATTGTGCTAAGCGCGCTTCGAAAGGAGGTCACACATTTGTAACGCCGCCTGGGTCGGCGCAGCGTTTTTCCAGATAGGTTTTTAATTAACTTTTAAAGTCACTCGAGGTGATTGAAAGATCCATTTAATGCAAAAGAGTCGCGAATCCCATAGTATTTATGTAATGAGTTGTAATGAAGGGGTCTCAGGACTCTTAAAATTAGAAAAAATGAAAAAAAGAGACCTGTTTCAACATTTAATATCTTAAAATGTATGAGATTTTAAAACACAATTTTTATTGAGATGAAAGATGTAAGTACGTTCTTTCATTTTATGTATTTAAAAAATTGCAAGAATCAGACATTTGACAAGCAGAAAATGGGTATAACAGCTTACGCGCACGACTAGAAAATAAATATAGCAACTAGAAAAATATTGGGTGCCTACTTATACTTCAGGTTGTAATAATGACTCTGAACCCAAATAAATTTGTATTTAAAGCATTTTTATATTTTTAAAACAAAGTTGTATTTAGCTAATACAAAATTTTGAAAATTTCAACAATAAATCACTTAAAAAAATATTTTTTTGAGCAATAAAAAGGGAATTTTAGATTCAGTTTATACAGATTAACATGAAAAGTATGTTTTGAAAATTTCATGAAAAAATATTCAAAAGTTTTTTAGATATCGTGCGCGTTATGCCAAAAAAAGTCAACTGGAGAAAAATGACTTAAAAGTTTCGAAAAGGCCGCTTAAGCTATTGAGCGGGTATAATTCTAAAAGCCATAAATTCTGTTCTAATGAGAATTTGAAGGAAACAATTATATTAAAATGTTCAGAAAAGATGGAAGATTAACATCTAAAAAAATTAAAATCAAAAAAATTTTGAAGCTTTAAGAGTCCTGAGACCCCTTGAATTAGTCTGTTTTTAACAATTTGACGTTTATTGCTTTTATACTGTTACTGGCCATTGCATTACACACATATATCATTAAAAGTTGTTATATAGGCTTTAAAAGCGAATGGTACATAGAGTACGTCACCCCTGTCATTATGTGTGTCCAAACCGTCCATATCTTTAAAGGGTCTTGTACCCTTTAAGCGCGTCGAAAATCAACGAAAAACTTCAAAGTTTGAACTCGTCTATCGTCAAGGCCTTTTCATGTATAAACATGAAATTTTGATATTGATTAAACAGATTGTGCTTTGTAATACGCTACCATTAGAAATTTATTAACCCTTTACAGAATTTGTGTATTGTTGAAATCAAAATAGCTCTTTTTTTTACCCCATAAGTCATTGCGCGCATGATATCTTGAGAAAGTATGTATGGATTGGCATGAAATTCGGCAAAGATACGAAACATATATGTGTGTTTAAAATGATCTACTCTTAGGCTAAAATTAATTCATTAACTAAATAAAAAAAATATTTTCGTAAAAAAAAAAAAAAAAAAAAAAAAAAAAAAAAAAAAAAAAAAAAAATTGTATTTTTAATGAATAAAAATAGTCATAACTAAAAATATTACCATTGTAAATTCATAAAAGTAGATCATTTTAAACACACATATTTGTTTAGTATATTTACCAAATTTCATGACAATCCATTCATGCTTTCTCAAGATATCATGCGCGCAATGACTTATGGGGTAAAAAAAAAAGAGTTATTTTGATTTCAACAATACACAAATTCTGTAAAGGGTTAATAACTGTTGGTAGCATATTACAAAGCACAATCTGTTTAATCAATATCCAAAATTTCATGCTTATGCATAAAAAGGCTTTGAAGATAGACTAATTCAAACTTTGAAGTTTTTTGTTAATTTTCGACGCATTTAAAAGGTACAAGAGCCCTTAAGGGTTTATATCTCGGCTAATTACTGACGATTTTTTCCGAAAATCATGTTCAACAATGCTTTTATACTTCTGCTACGATAGGTACCTCCAGCGCTTCTCAACAGTTTTGCTGAATGCCCGTAAATCGAAATTTGTGTGGAACGGAAAAATGCGATTTTCTCAAAAACTGTGTGACCTAGGGTAATTTCTATAATTTCCCTCCAAGGTTTAAACTAACGTCTACTCCCTCTAATTTTTTTATAATTTTAGCTTCAGTAGATTCGGAATTAGATGGGGTGGGGGACATATTTTTGCGCTACATTTTCGACTATATCTTTGAAAATGTAATACCTAAAATTAAAAGAAATGTATTTTTGAATTCAGCGTTACGAAAGCTTTCACACGATACCCCACACGATATACAAAGATATTTTTTTTTTCAAACAACTGCATTTGCCCCTATACATTTTTACTAAATATATTTATAAATGTTTAATAATCTGAAAATATGTGGGTCAACAGTCTTTATTACTTCCCCGAATTTGAACTTTCCACGTTCCATAGTTTACGAGTAAAATGGCTGTGACAGACGGACAGACACCAGAGTGATCTTATAATGGTTCTGTTTTTACTTTTTATGTACGGAACCCCAAAAATTGCAATTTTTGTCCATAGGTCGCAGGAAAAAATCAGGAATTTCGTCAATTTGCAGCGGGAAAATTGAAAATTTCATCAGTCAGTTAAGAATCGCGAATCTCGTTGATCGGGTGCAGAAAAACGGCAAATTTTTCCGATGAGGCTCGGAAAAATCGCGAATTTGGTTGATCGGACACAAAAAATCGCCAATTTTGTCGATCAGGTGCGGAAAAATCGCAAATTTCGTTGATCAAACACGGAAAATTTGCGAATTTTGTAAGGTGAGGCTCGGAAAAAATTGCTAATATCGCCGATCGAGCACGGAAAATCGCGAGTTTTGTGATCGAGCTCGGAAAAATCGTGAATTTCGTTGGTCGGACACGAAAAAAGTCAATTTTGTTGATGATGCGCGAAAAAAAATAGCAAATTTTGTTGGTCGGCTGTGGAAAAATCCTGAGTTTCGTCAGTCACGAGAAAAAAATCGCGAATTTCGTTAATTTGCCGCAGAAAAAAAAAATTGCAAATTCTGTCAATCAGTTAAAAATCAAGAATTTCGTCAATCGGGTATGGAAAAATCCCAAATTTTGTCGATTAGGAGCGGAAAAATCTCAAATTTCGTTGATTGGCTGCAGAAAAATGGTATGCTTCGTCAGTTTATCTCAAACTTCGTCAATTTGCCGCGAAAAAAAATTGCAAATTTCGCCAGAGTCAGTTAAGAAGCGTGAATTTCGTTGGTCGGGTACGAAAAAAAATCGCAAATTTTGCCGATCAGGCGCGGAAAAATTGCAAATTTCGTTAATCAGGTACGAGAAAATAACGAATTTTATCTATGTTACGCGGAAAAATTGAAAATTTCGTTGATCGGCTGCGGAAAAATCGCGAGTTTCATCAGTTTATCGCGAAAAAAAATCGCGAATTTCGTCAAATTGCGCGGGAAAAAAATGCAAATGACGGACATTCTGAAGGAGGATTTTCAGCCCACATCAATCGCAAACCAATTCGATATTTTGACGACTCAAATGCATTTTCCAAATTGTACATCGTCTTACGTCTTACAAGGAAGGCCTCCTTACCTGGCATATTCAGAATATTTTGAAAAAAAAAAAAACTAATTAAGCTACTTGTGTATGTAATAAAGGATCAGTCAAACTGAGCGACGGAATTACAGTAGGAAATCAAAAAAAAAAAAAAAAAAAAAAAAATACTATCGGGTATTGGGCGCGAAAAGACGAAAGCGTCACGTGATTAGGCGAGCAGTACTTTTCCGCGCCAAAAGCAAACGATTTGAATGCACCTGAAAATTGCTTTTTAATTGCTTTTTAATTGCTTGAAATATATTGCTTGTTGCTGCAATTATTTATTTATCATTATTATTATTTAATTTATTACTGAAAAAAAAATTTCATACATAAAAAAAAGATTCGAAAAAATTAATTTCATGCATTTAAGAGTATTCAAAAATAAAAGCCAGTTGGAGAATGCTGCAGTTATACATTTCAATACCTAAGAAGACGTTTCCATAGCAACAAAATTGAATCGACAATGCTCAATTGGACTTTATTTTGAGCTTGAAACAATTTTAATTTAAATTTTGAATTTCGTTTTAAATCGTAATATTGGATAGTTAAATTTTAATATAAATACATATAAATATTTATATGACAAAATTATAGTTAAAACAAACTAAAACTGACAAAACTAAAGTTATTTAAACAAGTTCAACATGAAACATTTTTTCCTTAAAGTGTATTTGACATAAAAAGTATTTTTCGAAATCGTATTCCATCGCAACCGATAAAAAATCGCCAAATAATGAAAATTTCATTGTTTTTTTAAGGACGCTCTATCAAGGTTCCGTCGGAAATTTTTTTATAAACGTATCTATCCTCATGAGAAGATCATTCTGTAATTTTTTTTCAGACTTTTCGGAGTATGCCCGTAAGGAGACCTTCTTTGTTAATAACTTTGTTACGGTGTATTCAGGGCCCCACTACCAAGTTTCTGTGCACTTTGCTTTTCACGCCCCCTTAAACTGCCTAACTTTCTGAAAGTTTTTTTTTTCTTTCTTTTTAATTACACACTTATTCGAAAAGTGTCAACTCAAAAAATTAAGTTTTTCGGAAAATATAAAAACGGTTCCAGTCGTAAATTTTTTTTTCTATTATTTATCGAAATGTGCTTTGATAATTTAATGATAATTTAATGAGATAATTTTTGAATTATTCCTAAAAGTATAATTTCTTCTAATAAAAATTAGGCATATTCTGAATGTGTTCTTTTAATCGTGTTTCTGTTTGAAAAACCCGGTACAAGGAATACTAAAAGACGTTGAGGTTTTAATTTCTAGTCTACGTAAAAACGCGAGCGTTGAGTAAGTATGGCAATTGTTGTTAAAGTAGGGTGTGCTCGAGAAAACACGCAGTGTGGCTCAAATAAAATAAAATGAAACAAATCATGGATATGTCTGAAGGCGTTTCAGTGATCTTTTTAGAGAAAGAGGACAGTGTATGTCTGTACATTATGGAATCTTACAGACGTTGACGTAGGACTGCTGACAACATCATTGATTCGATTTGATAGATAAAAAAGTAATTGTTGAGACTTCAAAATGATTTTTTTTTTTGGCGAAATGGAAATGTCACTTCATCGTGAACTGGCTCTGAACAAAAACATCGGAAACTTGCAATCATTTGTTAAATTTTTTATTTATTATGGACATTTCTTTTTTAAAATGGATTATTTCTCTCTCTTTTAGCATAAGTACTGGGTAGCGGCACACAACAATTTTAATTTATTAGCAAACCTCTTTTCGAATATTTACCTTTATTTATAAATTAAAGCTACTAGATGGCAGCATCAAACAATTTTAATGTATCAGCCAATCTCCTATCGACCATTGACTTGTAAAATAAGCTACTAGATGACAGCACCAAGCAATATTATTATTTTTTTCAGTTCATCTCTCCTTGAACATCTCTCTACATTTACTTATGAATTAATAAACGTCAGTTCTTTCTGAAGACTCTTTATACGAAAAGGAGCATCTAGTTTCTCTTCATAAACTATGCCTGGCATCCAGATACTTTTGGAGAGCCGCATTCCCTCCATCGCCGATAGCTTTCTGAACTTTCAGGATGTAAACTCTGTCAAAGGCGGAATCGGTCGGGACTGAGAAAATTTTCCGTGGTTGACAATATTCCGGCTTATGCAAAAAAGCCGGCTAGCTCAACCCCCCCCCCCCCCCCCAAAAAAAAAAAAAAAAAAAAAAAAAACCTGTCGGCTCGGGCCTACAGGCGGAGGTAGATTTCGAAGTTAAGTACTAAATTCACAAACAAAACTTAAATCAACATTAAAGATAAACCCAGTTCCTTCACTAAGAACGAGCTCTGGGAGCTAAACATTTTGTGAAAATTCTTATATACACGAATATACACACGCATGTACCGGGTGTCCCAAAAAGGACTGACTGATTTTTAAATTCAATAACTTGCAAACGGTGACAGATATTAAAAAAATTCTTGCAGGAGGGTTATGCATAAGGTCAAAAGTTTTATTACAGTGATTTTCAATTTTAGTTCGATTTACAAACAATAGATGGCGCTGTAAGCAATAGTCGCTAAATTCAGGCTCGATTTTTGGTCCTTTATCTTGTTCCATGCAGAAAAAGGAGATGGAAATGTATTATCCGGGCCACGAAGTACCAAAAATCGAGCCTGAATTTAGCGACTATTGCTTACAGCGCCATCTATTGTTTGTAAATCGAACTAAAATTGAAAATCACTGTAATAAAACTTTTGACCTTATGCATAACCCTCCTGCAAGAATTTTTTTAATATCTGTCACATTTTGCAAGTTATTGAATTTTAAAATCAGTCAGTCCTTTTTGGGACACCCGGTATATGGAATAGGTTTAAAAATGGCTAAAACAAATTCAGAGAACCTCAAAGTGTTAAAATATGTTAATTTTTCCATAGTCAGGCTTTTATAATGTTTTAATACGTTTCTTCAAACTCACATGACGTTACATATTCACCTGCTGAGGTACATTATATATACAATATGACGTGATATATATATAATTTTAATTCGTCAAACTATTTATTTCATTTTGAGTTTTCATTCTGAAATCTTGCTCTAGAAAACTTATGACGTAATATTCAATTTGTTTTCAATTCGTCAAACTATTTATTTAATTTATTTTTTTACGTGAAAAATCTTGCAAAAGAAAAGCAATTGTTGTGGTGAGAATTTTATTGTTTTGTTTTTGTTTTTAATTGTTGGCAACTGCTATAATGAAAAATATTTATTTTTTCCTGTCATTGTTGTGTAAGAGCTGGTTTTATCAGAATCTTGTTAAGACGGCATTCAAAATTTTTAACCCTCCCCATTTCCATTCCCGTGGGCCGATTTTGCCCATTTTCAATCCCCGCCGAGATATTAGCCATCTCAAAGCTGTTGGCGAGTTTGAAGACGATCCGTGCATAATTGCGACTTTTATCGTGCGTACAAAATTTAGTACATACATACATACATATATATATATATGTATATATATATATATATATATATATATATATATATATATATATATATGTATATATATATATATATATATATATATATATATATATATATATATATAAACTTTTTAGGTGAGGGTGGTTTTGAATTCCTGGGGTCATATAATGAAAAGTTATGAAGGAATTTTTCAAAAGTCGCACCATGGTAACGACTGCAATAGGTAGTATTTCTTACGAAATCTACCTAAAAAAAAAACCTCGAAGATGACGATCTTTCATTGATTCTCCTGACTAGAAAATCGGTTGAAAACTGAAATTCTGAAAGATCCTTTGTCTTTTTAAAGATAAATGAGAAACGCTATTCAATTTCTTAGTACTGCTGTAATACACTGATATTGGAAATTTATACACACACACACACAAACAAACTTCGGGAATGAGGCAGAACGCTATAATTTTTTGAATTTGAGTACAATCTTAAAGTATAAGATATTGTACTTTCGAAAAAATATATTTTGATAAATGTTCATTTTACTAGAAATATTAACTTTTCGATGGAATTTTGCATATGAAAAAATGGCATAAGCATAATTTGCTTAAAATTTAAAGTTTATATTCTTTTGAATTAACATTTTTAAAGTGCTACGGAGTTTTAACTAACATACTCAAGATTGAGTTATTTGACTTACCAGTTTCAAAGTTTAATAAACAAAACGGCTTTCATTTTTAAATTATTCTTTTTCCGCCTTATGGAAAATTTTGGTTTCGTTGGGACCTTAAAATCCTTTCCGTTTCCGCGTTTAGCAGATTCCGCCTTATGCAGCATGAATTAATGTAATTTTCTATGGGTTCGACGGGACTTGAAAATTTTTCCGCGGTAGACAGATTTCCGGCTAATACAGAGTCCGCTTTAGACAGAATTTACTGTAGTTATACTGGAAAATAAATTATTGGCGCATGCGCCCAGTTAAAAAGTTATTTCATAGAACTATTACTATTTCATCGGATATTTAAAAAAAAATTTTCCACTGTCAAATTTCGCGATTGGGTTGAAAATCTATCAACGAGAAACATGCGAAAAATTTCTTGAATATATTTTTTAGTCATCACTCATCAACACATTCAGTGAAACGATTTATCGGATCAGTCATGTTTATAGATACAAAAAAAAAGATAAAATGGAAATCAGAGATAGAATTAAATGGATCGATTTTCTTTCACTTCGGATCGGATGTTTTCCGCGAGATTTTTTTAAGGGGCTACTTCATTCACGTGAAAACACCCGTTCACCCTATGGGACATAGATTTTAATTGATCTCGTTTTTATTTTAATATATCTCGTTTATCTTATATGTTTAAATGATTTATTTATTTTTATTTATTTATTTATTTATTTTATTAACCATTTGGAAAAATGGCTATTGTTCTCGTCAGGGTTGGAAATCAAAAGCATATCTGGAGGTTTTTATGGGTTTAATCCGCATTTTATTCGTTTTCTGATGGGTCTATACAGTCGTCTGTATTTCCCTTTACTTTCAACAGAGATGGATACCTTCTGTTGCCACTATGACAAAAAAGTAATAAAAACTAAAAAAAAATGAATAACTCAGAAACAAATTGCGATACAGTTTTCAAACAAATTGCATTTAAAAGTACATTTTTTTTTCGGTATACGACGGTGTAAAAAGTAATAGTGTGGGATGTTTAGAAGTTTAAGAATGAAATTTCATTTAAAATCGGCCGTCAGATTTCTTGGAAATCTGACGATGGAAAAGCCTTTTCCCGAACAGCCAATGAAATGCTTGGATAATCCGTAAGTTTTAGGTGGATAATGCGTACGAGTCGCAGGCGATTTTTGTCGTTTCCAAATTTTACGAGTAATAACACTATTCATGTTTAATTCATGGCGTACGTAATTTAGGATCAACTCCGTGCGATTTTTTATGTCTTAAATTTTGGTCTTTGAAAAAATCATTTTCCAAATGGTCGCTGTAATTTGTTGAATTGCTGTTTTTTTTTTCTTTGTATTGGATAGGTGAAGCCGATCTCTACCAACGCCGTTTTTAACTTTTTCGATTTTGCTTGCAGGTTTTTTTTTTTTTTTTTTTTTTTTTTTTTTTGACGAGGATACTTTCCCTTTCGAAAGCAAGTTCCGAAAGCGAAAGTATTCCCATAAGAAAAAAAATCTGTCAACAAAATTGAAAAAGTTAAAAACGGCGATGGTAGAGATCGACTTCACCTATACAACGCAAAAAAATAAAAAAATTGAAATGCAAACGAGATATTTTTCAAAATGTCTCTCATAGGAACAGAAGCGTGCGGGAGTTTTTCGAGTGAGTGAAACAGTGTTGGGGTGGTAAAAAAACCCACAGGGTACACGCTATAAGCAGAGCCATTAAGAGGCTACTTCAGTCAAATGAAAAGACGCATTCGCTAATGCTAATCCTATGGAAGAAATTTATAAAGATATCTCGGTCGTATTTCAATATTTTTGAATGATTTCTTTTGCATTGAATAGTTGAGATCGATCTGTATGCAGACCGTTTTTTACTTTTTCAATTTCGATTGCAGATATTTTTTAAGAGGATGGTTTTACTTTCGAAACCGGTTCCGAAAATGAAAGCGTCCTCATAAGAAATACCTCTAAACAAAATCGAAAAAGTAAACAACGGCCTTTGTACAGATCGATCTCAACTATTCAATGCAAAAGAAATCATTTAAAAATATTGAAATGCGACCTAGATATCTTTATAAATTTCTTCCATAGGATTAGCATTAGCGAACGGGTCCTTTCGTTTGACTGAAGTAGCCTCTTAAAGTTCATTCATGGCTAGAGTATACGCTATTGTTTTATTTGAGGAACAGAGGGTATACGGAGCTTCTTTAAAAAATCCAGAAGGTATACGGCCTATACCCTCCACTACAGCCCTGGAGTTAAGTAGCCTCTTATACTCAGAGTGATGCGACGTCCTTCGCCAGCTCATAGAGGCGTTCTTCTCAAATTTTTCGTTTGCATTCTTAAAAGCTTCTTTTTGCATAGGATCGGTGAGGTCGTCGACTCATTGGGGTACCTTTGTACTTTCCCATTTTGGGTTTTTTTTCAAGCAACTTAGTACGGTAGGCTGCAACCGAGTCTGTAAACAGATGCCATGTATGAGAAAGTATGTGAAAACAGACTTACCAAGTCTAGTGTTTTTAAATTTTTTGAAAATATTTCTATCATGAATGATTTAAAAGATGTTGAGATGAAAGGTTCGTACTAAATAAAGATATTTTATCATTTTTTATAGCATTATTTAGCTTAATCTGTCATGGCTTATTTACCAGTTGAAGAAGTGTGTTAAAAAGGAATCTAATACATTACATTACTTCAAATAGAATGAAATGGATAAGCATCATTTAGGTGCACTAAAACGGGCTTTTTTATGAATGAGGGCATGTTATCGTTCATTTCAAGAGGCACACTAAAGAATCCGGTTACTGACTCACTGTAAATGTTAATGCAGGAACTCCGTTTTCAGCTGCGATAAGCATTTTTAGGCTTAGCTAAATTCTAATGTACTGAGCATTGCTTGTCATGCTTGCTGCTTTGAAATGACGATGTTGCAAGGATTACAGTCGAATTTTTTGGGGAAAAAAATGAAAGTGATAGAATATCTTAATTTTTCTTGATCTTGTTATCTGTGACTTTTGGCAATTTTTTAATCACCCATAATTACTTGGGCGCTGTTTTCATTCCCAAGAAGAGATTCCTAAGACGCATATTTTCTATTTATTCCAAGAAATGGATTTTTGCAAAAGTCATCAGCAAATTGAACACTCATAAGAGTTGGCAAGTTTAACTTCTACCATTTAGTTGTATCTACAAAATTTCAGTGTGACTTAACTACATAGTCATATCCGGCAGTGTCGAAATATCGCCAAATTTGAGCGACAAAATAGTCTCTCCTCTTCAGGAAGTCTACTGAGCGATAGCTGATAATTTAAGCTAATGGTTTTTTATTCTAAGTTAAAAATCGACAAAACTTGTTAATCTTCTATAATTGCTTTCCACGCACTTTAATATCGTACGTAGGATTAAAATTAGCAAAATTCTTAAAAGCAATGAATAGGGAAGGTACATTTTCCTTCCAGTGCAGGCTGGATGGACTTTTTATTAATCAAACCCTGTTATAGACAAATATTTTTTATTTCCCAACATAAGCATTTTTCATGATTGACCCGAATATCCGTATCTCTGCATATCAGTATTACGGTCAAAGCGCATTAACTGGAATTTTCTTGTATTAATAACAGTATTCACAGGGGCGCGCCGACCCAGTGTGCAAAGTGTGCACCGCACACAGGCGCCAGAATACTAAAGGCGCCAAATATTTTAGGCGAAGCTGAAATATTTGAAATTTTTTTATTTAATTTAAATTTATTAAACTCGAAAGTGGTTTATTTCTGATACATTTATGAATTTATTTTTATTTTAAAAAGATATAAAATTTGCAGATGTGTTTCAGCGGCGTAGCTTTAGGAGGGATGGGGGGGGGGAGGGGTCTCAAGCCGAAAGGCGCCAAGGTGTCGAAAGATAAGTTGAATGTTAACGGCCGAAGGGCGCCACATAAGTTTTAACGGCGCCTTCAAGCGACTGAAATCCTTCTATATATAAAAAAAAGTTTTGATTTGGAAATGGACCAATGAACATCTGCGTAGATATTCCGGGTTGATCCGCATCCAATTTGAATGCTTAAGCATGGCCTTTCATCGTTAATATTAAGAAAACTGTTGCATATAAAAAAAATGAAAATCGGTGGTATTATAGAAAAATGTTTGATAAACACGCTGATGCAGACAGTTTTCAAATCGAAGAATTATTTTAAGAGATATTTAATACTAAAGTTGGACAAAGTCGTTCCATTAAAAAAGTTTTATTTGAGCAAAAACTATGCATGAGAATTTAATCATTTTTAGATCATTTTATACGTTATAAGTTCCCAATGCGCAGATTGCATTTATTTTTCTTATTTGACGCATTTTTTGAGGTTTTATTTCTATTTTTAATTCAAATTTTCAGCATTTCGAGAGATGTTTTTTACAAATTTTAGAAAATGTCATTAATTTAAACTGTTGCCAATTGTATAAACAGCGAAACAAATTATCATATCAAATATTTCTTCAAATTAAAAATTTATTTACACGTGACTATTACAAACAGAAAAAAAAAAACTTTAAAATTAGAATTAAATGATTACATATTAAAAGCAGGAAAATTACGTCATAAGAACCATATTTACACTTGAATTTTACGTCATATTTAAAATGCCCCAAAAATATGGTAAAACAATTTATATTGAAAAATATATTTGCGCGAGATATTTTGAGATAATCTTTTCAACTATTATCGTGAATTCGAAGACAGCGCAAATAATATTTCCTTCTATCAACAAAAGTATTTTTACGTGAATATTAATAAGAGAAATAAAAGTTTGGTGTAAATTACGTCAGATTTGAAACGATACATTTAAAATGAATTATTTAAAAGAACTATCTTATAGCGGTGCTAAAAAATACCGGGAGACAATGACACTGTTTACTTAATTCATTTTACATTAGCTTATTTTCAAATAACTAATGTGTTTAATTAAATACGAAAACAGCCATTGTATCTCTTAACAGCAACAGATTTTGTCTTAAAAATCCCCAATCCAAGAAAAACGAATAGAAACCCGTGTACAGAGAAATTGCTACTGTTTTTTTTTTTTTTTTAATTTTAATTCAATATTTTTAAAGCCGATCAAATGCGTGCAATTAGCGTGCTTTTTGGATTTTGGTGTGCCTGAACGGGGGTTGGCGAGCGTAGCTCGTAGGGGGCAGAGCCCCCTAGTACATTAAAAAAAAGAAGCTAGAAACTTTACAAATTCGGAAAGGAAACCGCGAATGCCGTGTTTGGCATCCCTGCTCTAGATCAGGCTTTTCTAACCTTTCCGAAAACAGGATGCGCATTGCAGCTGGTGGCAAATATAGATGGACTCCATTATTCAAATGATTGAAAATATGTAACACTTGTATCTTATTGTAGTATTGGTAGCGATAGACATACTGACGATCAGGGCTTAATTTCTAACAAAAAAGTACCGGAGCCCTAGTATTTTGCGGTACCGCTACTAACAACCGTACCGTTTCCCCTCCCCCCCCCCCCCCGTCACTCCAATCTGCATATTTATATATCGTACATTATTTGCAAAATTTAAAGCATTTTTTTTTTTTTATTTAGCAAAATAAAACTAGTATGTTGTGGCCATCACAAAACTTTCTTCTATCTCATACATATCAATGCTTCAAAATTCGCCATCACAGTGCCAAATTAAATGGCAATCTGTGCTCATCATGAGAATTCTAAAAAGATGAAATTCCGTGCATTAGTTCTCAAGGTGTCGCTGAAATCGTGTAAATCCAGCAAAATGCAGCAATGCAGCGCCACCTATTGGGTTATTTACACCCGAACCCAATTATCATCAACGTATGTCAACATCTAACTGAATATGAAGTTTGGAGAAAATTCGTGCATTAGTTCTTGAGATAGAGCTATTGCGCAAATCATGAAAAATGCACCATAACAGCACCACCTGTTGAGCGATTTACACCAACACGTAGTCAGCATCATTTCATATCAAAGAGTAACTGAATCTGAAGTTTGATAAAAATGTGTCCCTTCGTTCTTGAGATAGAGCCGAGGATAGAGTTATTGCAGAAATCGTGTAAATCCTGCAAAATGCAGTCTAGCAGCGCCACCTGTTGGGCGATTTACACCAAAACGTAAACAGCATCCATTTATGTCAAGGACTAACGGAACCTGAAGTTTTATGAAAATCCGTGCATTAGTTCTTGAGATACAGCTATTGCGGAAATTGGAAAAAATGCAGCATAGCAGCGCCACCTGTTGAGCGATTTACACCAAAAACTAATCAGCACCAATTTTCATCAGGGACAGAGTTGGGCAGTATCGAAAATACATGTATTTGAAATACATTTTCAAAATACATTTGTATTTTGTATTTTAAACGGACTAAAGGAAAGTATTTTGGTAATGTATTTTGAAATGATTTTTCCAAGTATTTTGTATTTTAAAAATACTCAAAATACATTTCTGTCGATTTCAAGCTGCTTTTTTAAAACCGCAAAATCTAAGATTCACAAAAGCAAAATACGTGCCTGACTGTTTTGTTTCGTCTTAGGATTATAATGAATGCATCTGCTCTGCTGAAGTATTTTTGCTGAATGATTACAAAACGTTCTAGTTTTTATAGTTCTAACGTTGCTATGAGAATGAAAAACTATTGTGTGATAAACAGGAAGAATCATTTAGAGTTTTGCTGTGTATTCTATTTTTTAAATACCATAGAAATATACTGCAGTTAGTTATTTAGGAGATTCATGAAAGAATGACTCAGCCCCCGCTGGTAATGTATCAAGTGAATTAATTATTTGGGATAATACAGTTGCGCTGTATTAGGCGGGAATTTTTAAAAAAATAATTTCTGTTGATAATGTTGTTAAAAAGTTAACGCATTATGCATGTGTAAAACAAGGTCTACTTTTATAAGTGGAACTTTTCAAGCCACAACTAACTTTAAAACTCATTTAAAGGTAAGATTTTTGTTTTTATAACGGTTATGCATTGATTGAAACATTATTTTTTATAGCTCCTTTGTATTCATTGTCAAGTTCAGGTATAATTTACCCCACTCGTGATATTTATTAAATGGAGAATGAATTTTATTACATAAATATAGTTCTATTTATTGATATATTTATTATTACAAATACAGTATGTATATGTTTAAATACAGTTTTACAATATAAATGAATGAGATATTCAATACGTTATGAAAATTTAAAGTCATTTTAATAAAATCACTTATTCAAGATTGATGAAACTTTAAGACAGACCACGACGAAGAGCGATGCATTGATTACAGGCACTTTTAATTTATTAAACTCTAAATGATCATTACTAAAGCTCACTACTAAAAGAAAAAAAATAAGAAAAAACATTATTTGGTGTCATTTCCGCATATTATGATATTCCTAGGTCTTAAACAAAAACATTTAGCATGTTGTTTATTTTATATTTCTCTTTAAATTATTTCTTATTTTTTATTCATGTGAAGAACTCATATTTGAGTTGCAGTGATCGAGGCATTAATGAATTATCTATCTATCTATCTATCTATCTATCTATCTATCTATATATATATATATATATATATACAGACTTCCAACAAAGGGGGTTATGCAATTCGTGTATATCCATGCATAACTCTTGAACTGATGCTACGATTTTCAATCTCGCTCACTCTTCTTCTACTTTTTTTTTTAAAGAAAGGGTTTAGTTTGAAGGTGACACAGTTTCGATTTCAACAGGACAATACTATAAACCTTTTTTTGGTTTTATAAGCATTAACTTTCGTAAAAATGAAGCTATCATCACGAAATTTTAATATATCATCCATCGTGTACTGCACGTCAAAATGAGCGATATTAAATAGCTAAGGGAATTAAGTAAAATGAACGTGAATTACTGTTCTGCACCAAGTAAGTAACCAGATTTTACCCGAACGCACATCAACCAGAGATGCCGTTTGGGTCAGGTATAGGTTCATTCTTTCATTGTGGGTCGGGTTCGAGTTGGTTTGACCCTAATTCGAGTTCTGGTCTGTTCTAGTTGACACTTGCGGGATGGGTTTGAAACAGTGCTGAAATCGTAAGAAAAAAGTCACGGTTTCCTGCGGATTCAGTTCCAGCTGAAAAAATTGCACTTTTAAAATCCTTAATAAGAGTTGTCGGGAGGGGGGGGGGGGGGAATGTATGTTCTTAATATCCTCATCTGAGCAGTCTCTCTTAGGCTGTGAAAACAGAGGTAGGCGCTGTAACTTTATTGATTAAACAGAGAGTGTACAGAGCTTCTTAAAAATAATCCACGTGGTATACGGCGTATATCTCCGTATATCCTCCACTACATCGCTGGTTTGTTAACCTATTTTAAAAATAAACTTCATTATATTGTTTAAAATGAAAAAAACTATTATTTTGTCTAACTGTAACTACGCAAACATACACGGCCCGAATAACAGGTCTCGGCCCGAGCCCAACCCGTAGAAAAATCTTTTTAGCCCGTCCCGTCCTGTACAAAAAAAAAAATAAATAAATATTGGCACAGCCTGGTATAAAAGCTAAAAGTTCAGCCCGATCCCAGCTCGTACAAAACCTTGATTAACCCGGTCCAACTGAATTTCAATAAAATATTGATTTTTACGCCAATATCGTTAAAAATCGTCTCGTATGAGGAATTCTGACAAAAAATACTTATTTTAGCTTTTTTTCATGTTTATACTTTTCATTTTTAAGAAAACATGCTGGACTGCGATATTTATCTTTTAAATGTATCTGTATTTGTATGGAAAAATCTTAGTTATCATTTAAAATATAATCCACATTCTAATCCACATTCCATGGTGTGGAGACTTAAATATATGAAAAATGCTATAGCATAAAATCTTCCAAGATGGAATCGACAGGAAAGGAGAATATCCGTTATAGACAGGTTTCGTTCTTAGCAGGTACATAGTTTGTTGTAAATGTATTCTTTTCGCGCGTGTTATTATATTCATTTTGCATGGATCAACACATTTTTCAGTTTTACACATGATTCGTCTTAGGCAGGTTCTTTTTCACAGTTTCTTTTTCTGTGCTTTAACTTCATTGCCTAGAGATGCTATATGTACTATTCTTTAAAAATAATAAATTTACCAATTTAATTGTAGAATAATGGCGATTTTTAAAAATATACATTTTGTGCAAAAACTGTTGGGCCGTGCCAGATTTTACTGATTTTTGCATAGGCCAGACCGGGCAGGGACGGGCCAAACATTTTCATACGTGTTGGGTCGGGACCGAGCTTGAAAATTTTGGACAGTGCAGACCTCTATGAAGAATGAAGTTCAGAATCTTGATTATCCCCACCAGTTCTTTTTTATTGTAAATTTTGCCATATTTTATCAGGACGTTTTCTTGATCCAATTAGGCCAAATTTTCTGTTATGAAAAACCGATGATAAAAGATTAAAAATTCTGTATAAGATGCTCATCCCCAAGGGACTAAGCCTCGATTCAGCCCGTAAAAAAAGAAGTCAGGCTCGGACCGGAAAGAATGATGTCGAGGTCCTGACCGGCCCAAGCCTTCAGAAAAACATAAAACCCGTGCCTGACCCGGAAAGAGTGAAATCCAGATCCGGCTCGATCAGAGTGTTCTGAATGAAAATTTGCCTGCCAGGCACGGCTGGTGCAGACCTGTAACATTATGCCCAAACTTTTAAAATTTTAAATGTATTTTGTATTTTCAATGTATTTTGAAAATACATGTATTTTGTATTTGGATATTTTAAAATTCGAAAAGTATTTTGTATTTTGTATTTTAGGTTCTAAAACTAATGTATTTTGTATTTTGTATCGAAAATGACTTTTCGATGTATTTTGCCCAACTCTGATCAGGGACTTCCTGAATATAAATTTTTATTAAATTCCGTGCTTTAGTTCTTGAGTTAGAGCGCCCACAAAATTTGTGTCACACACAGACAGACTCACAGACAG
Source organism: Maratus speciosus (assembly GCA_963932465.1). Lineage (NCBI taxonomy): Eukaryota > Metazoa > Arthropoda > Arachnida > Araneae > Salticidae > Maratus > Maratus speciosus. The sequence continues at coordinate 11,071,430 of OZ010797.1, forward strand.
ACATTTTGTAAAAACATATTTTTCGGGTTCTCTGACCCCTAAAACGTGTAAATCCGTCGAAAACCGGAATTCGAAAATTTTCATGAATCCAATACTTTCCTCTTGTAAAGATAGAAGAAAGTAAAAATTAAATAATATCTATCAGCATATACACTGGTTTCCAAAAGTTAAGGTACACAGACTAAATCCATTCGATTGCACACGTTTTGTCGAATATCTACAAAACTTATTGGCGAATTGTTCTTGAACTTCTGGGATGAAAAGAACATGTTTCATTTCATATTTCTCGGTGAAGATTTAGTCGGTGGTACAATTAGGGGCTAATCATGAATTTAATAATAAAATAATATTTGCGATCACCTATGTAACAGGAAAGGCTGGAAATGGTTTGTCACTGTGGTAAGTGACTATTTGGGTCCTGTTCAACGTTTGTATGCATTTGTGTAAGCATAGCACTCATATTCGTGAAGATGTTAACGTTTTTGTGAAAAACTCAAACTTTTTTTTTATAGCACTAGGGGGCTCTGCCCCCTACGAGCTACTCTCGTCAACCCCCGTTCAGACACCGCAGACTCTAAAAGTACGCTAATTTTATCGGCTTTAAAAAGATTTCGGAAGATTGAATTATAATTTAAAAAACAGTGCCGATCTCCCTATAAACGGATTTCTATTCATTTCTCTTTGAATGGGGAATTTTAAGGCCAAATCCGCTGTGGTACTACTTGATGAACCCGTCAACCAATTTCGCCAAAATATATAAATCGCCAAAACACTCGCCAATTATACAAACTGACATAATTTTTATTTTAAATAACGAAAGAACAAATAAATTAGTGCAACATTAATAAAAATACAATTAAAACGTCGAAATAAAAATAACTTGATGACGTAGACACGTGTAACTTGCTTAAAGTCAAGTTAATGTGACATTTACGATCAACCATTATTGGCATTTAATCTTATAGTTTGGCGAATGATAGATTTTTGGTCGACGGGATAACTAAGTAGTACCAAAAATGCATATGTCAATCGCTGTTTTCGTCTTTGACGTAGACACGTGTAACAACATTTCAAAATAAGCTAATGTAAAAGGAATTAAGTAAACAGAGTTTTTGTCTCCTGGTATTTTTTAACAAAGCGAAAAGAAAGTTCTTTTAAATAAGACTTTTTAAATTAATCGTTTTTAATCTGACGTAATTTTGACCAAACTATTCTTTCTCTTTTTAATATTCACGGGAAAATACTTGTGTTAGAAATGAAATATTATTTGCTCTTTCCTAACAAAAATAGTTGAAAAGTATCCACTGAAAATATCAAATAAATGCCTAGCGCAAATTCTGAATTTAAACCTTTTTGCAATATTATTTTGTATTCATTTTATGTAATAACTGTAATGTGACGTAAATATGACGTAATTTCTCCTATTTAAGACTTCTAACGCATGTTAATAAATTTATTATTTTACAAATTCCTTTCTCTCTTAAAATTCACGTGTAATTATAGTTTTTATGACCAATTTTTAATAAGTTCCTGCTTTTTGTACATAATTATTTAATTCTAATTCCAAATGTTTTTTTTCTGTTTATAATAGTCACGTGTAAATAAATTTTTAATTTATTTACAAGTATAAATATTTTTTTGAAGCAAACATTATTGTTTCCACTGTTTATGCAGTTGGCAACAGTTTAAATTAATATCACTTTCTAAAATCTGTAAAAAATATCTCTAGAAATGCTGAAAATTTGAATTTAAAATAGAAATAAAACCTCAAAAAGTTAGTCAAATTAAAAAAAGAAAAACAATCTGCACACCGGGAACTTCAAACGTATAAAATGATCTAAAAATGATTAAATTTCTATGAATAGTTTTTGCTCCTATAAAACTTGTTTAGTGGAACGATTTTGTCCAACTTTAGCATTAAATATCTCTTAAAATAATTCTTCGATTTGAAAACTGTGTGCATCAGCGTGTTTATCAAACATTTCTGTATAATACTACCGATTTTCATATTTTTGTATGCATTATGTTTCTTAATATTAACGAAGAAAGACCTCCTGTCACAAAAAATTCAAAACCGGCGGCGGCGGCGGCGGCGGCGGCGGCGGTGACAGCGGTAGTTACTTTTTTTTAGAATAGAGAGATACAGAGTTTTCAACCAAATTTAACACAACTTTCCAAAAACCTGACAAAGAACAGTAGAAACAGTATACTGCAATTAAAACATGAATATATTGAATATTTGATAAGATATGGGCATTTTTATGAGATAATTTTTAACTGCGCACGCGCGGAAGATTTCAAAATTTTTATTTCATAATTTGGTACTCAGTATTTTGAGGCAACTTCTATAAAAAGTCCAGTCAAATGTTGTGAAAACTTAGGAAGATGTAGTGAGCTGATTGAAAAGTTGTGTAAAATCCCTTATAATAAAGCTATTTTTAGGAAGCAACTTACTATATCGACCCCATCTTTGTGAATTTTCGCGATATTTGACTAGACTTTTTATATAAGTGGCCCTAAATAGCTGACTACCAAATTCTGAAAAAAAATTTTGAAATCTGCCGCGCATGCGCAGTTAAAAATTATCTCATAAAAATGTCCATATCCCATCAAATATTCAATATATTCATGTTTTAATTGCAGTATACTATTTCTACTGTTCTTTGTCAGGTTTTTGGAAAGTTGTGTTAAATTTGGTTGAAAACTCTGTATGCTATAAAAAAAAAAAAAAAAAGTTTGAGTTTTTCACAAAAACGTTAACAACTTCACGAATATGAGAGTTATGCTTACACAAATGCATACAAATGTTGAACAGGACTCAAATAATCATTTACCACAGTGACAAACCGTTTCCAGTCTTTCCTGTTACATAGGTGATCGCAAATATTATTTTATTATTAAATTTATTATTAGCCCCCTAATTGTACCCCCGACTAAATCTTCGCCTAGAAATATGAAATCAAACATGTTCTTTTCATCCCAGAAGTTCAAGAACAATTCGCCAAAAAGTTTTGTAGATATTCGACAAAACGTGTGCAATCGAACGCATTTAGTCCGTGTACCTTAACTTTTGGAGGCCAGTGTACTTAGCTGTCACACTGTAAAAAAAATTCCGCAACGTTCCTGGGAAAAAATGGGCAGCTCAGTTGCCCATTATTTCCAAGAAACATTTCTTGAAAATGACTGGAACTTTACTGTATATGTTAAAAACTTTCTACAGAAATGCCAGTAAGTTTCCTGCGAAATACCAGGAATATTTCTGTTGACAGCAAAACATTACTGACATTTCACAGCATGCGGGATCCGCAGACGATTTTTACATTTCCAGTTGACAATTTTCGCTTTATTATCATTATTTGTTAGAATGAAAAAATATTTTGAAATTGACATCAAAATTATTATTTATAATTTACACGAAAAAATAAATTTTCAATTAAAATTCAATAAAGTAAATATATATATGATATATTGTTTCTGAACTTTGCTTAAAACATAAAAATATATAAATGTAAATAATAATTAGAAAAAAAATCTAGACATAAAATATTTTGGATTTTCGTTAGTAATTATGTTAGTTTACAAGTTATAGTCCAGGCATTTTGTGATTGAACATGGGCAAAATTGCAATAGAAGCTTTTTACAGAATTTTTTAATCAGGAACTACTGCTTAATAGCATACTAAAAATCAGACAAAATCTGAGCATGGGAACACCCCTATATACGGATTTCAAAATGGCGGAGGGGATTTTCTGGAACTAAGGCAGAGAATATATCGCTTACGGAAATATATCGCTTTATTTTCACAATTTAACTTTGAAGTATAGTCAAAAACGATAAACAGTACACAAAAGTCTACTATTTCTGACAAATTACTGCTTAAGTTCATTTTTACAGAAATGTTCCAGTGAAGAAAAAAACGTATCAATAGTTTTCATCATATTTATAATTAGAAGTTAGGTAGTTCTTGTTACATCCATTGACTTGGCACACCCCAGAAGCTGTAGAACAGGGCAATCAATTACGCTTGCATCAGCATCGTAAAGTAGCACAGTTTGTCTTTCAAGAACATGGAATCATATTAAGTAAATAATCTGTAGCTGGTAGTCACTCGCAGAGTATTGGGTAGCACGAGTGTTTTTTTACATACCAGCCCCATTCTGCTGGCTTGGTTCTTTCTTCCGATATTTATTTGTAAGTAAGTGTGATAGCTATGATATTTTGTAGAAGAATCGGTCGGAGGCAAACGTTCAGGTGTAATAAATGATTTTACTGTAGTTACTTTCCTTACCAACATTTGGGGACATAGTTTGTCTATAGAATCCAGTGCCTTGCAGTCATAAAACAGAAGCATTGCTTTTCTTCCAGCCTCAGCCATATCTGAATGTAGGCTTGAATTTGAACAAAATATTTTTGCAATAGAACGGAGCTCTGTCTTGTTTATCTGTTTGAGAAATGATGAGGATTTCCCAATCGAAAAAATTCTGGATGTTGTATCGCAGCCCGTGAAAGCATGAAGAAACAGAAGGAAGTTGCAATTTTCACGACCTAACAGAGATTGCATGTTGAGGATATGATAGACTGGTTTGGAACATGATCCTCGTCTTATGTCACTGCGATACTATAGCTTGAAGCCATTATCCTTTGCCTGTTAAAAAAGGAGAATCAGCAAGTCGGTATCTTCACCTATTACAGTGGTATGTGCATGTGCATTTTCTGAAGATGAGACTGGAGCACGAACAATGTCTATATTGGCATCCCCATCTGTGTTGGGAACAGTACAGCCTTGTTTCTTAAGTAATTCGCCTATGAGGGAAGTCATTGCTTGCTTGTTTTTTCATTGTCCAGAAACTCTTCCTTTTTTCCAATAAATTTCACGTATGGGCTGAAATTAATATCTCTACTGTTTTTTGTTTTTTTTTTTTTTTTTTTTTTTTTTTGCAGCGTCATCTGTGAGCCACATCATTGATTGTTGGATACCCAATGTAATTATCAAAAACCATGATAGGTTTTCCATATTGTTTAACAATAAAATCAGCGTAAGACGTAGCAATGTTTTCATATGTATCATTTTTTACACCAGGAAATGCGACGCAAGAAAGATCCTCCATCCAATATGTACCTTTCTGTACTTTCCACGTTGTCATATTTTTCATTGTGTAAATTTTTAATGTGTTTGACAAGTGCTTCAGCTAACTGAGATTTGTCTGAATTCCTCATCATACTTGGTGATTCAAATAATGCTGCAGGGTACGCACACGGTTCATAACGCATGACATCTCCGAGATTCATTTCACCACAAGTGCCAGTAATCATCATTCTTTGGAAGAGGAGCGCTGGATCTATTTGTATATCTAAGTCATCTTTATAACTACAAATGGCGGCAGCAGATCCTAGAGTTTTCACTTTCTTTGACCTTTTAGCCGAATACCTAAATATATCCTTCCCTATCATTTTGGAGATGATGATCATACCAAATAAGTGCAACTCATCAACATTAACTTCTTTTTTAGCTGTTACGCCTGAAACAATTTTGCGTAGAGTAGAATCAGAATGAAATGGCGATATGTGTTCTAGTACATCGCCCACTTTTTAAATGTCATTGCTGCTCCTCTTCTGTCTGCTGTCTCTTATAGGTATTTTTGATAATTTTATAAAAGTTACACACTCCCAATGTTATTCCTATGGGAGTTTGAAGCTAAAAGTTAGCATAGAACACAATTTTTAACTATTTTCAAAACATCATTTAGTACACTTAAAATTGATATTTTGAATTGAAACTGGCAACAGAGCAAAGTATATACACTTACGTTAATAAAAAGCACAGTATGGAGCTGTTTATAGCATTTATTATGTACGTTAGAGGTTAGAGATTATTTATAAAAGGTTAACATTACAATAATCTCCACAGAGATGCATTATTAAATGGCCGCCAATGGTAAAGCATGTACTTTTCAGAGGCTCATTAAAATACTAAAATTTATAAAAAGAATCTAAAACTCACTCACTAGTGTTGTATAAGCTTCAAATTACACAAATAATGTAGTAATCCGCTGTTAAATAATCATTTAACACCATAAATGTAATCTTGAAAAACACTGACATGACAAACTACTCTGGTCAGATCACAATCACAGCACAGCATGTATAAAAAATATCGATATCTTTGCTTAAAGTCCCCTTAACAAAGTAAATTGGTGATGAAATGTCCATAAATGCAGGGGTCGTGCGTGTCCTGAAATTTTATAGCCATGAAATTTTTCGGTACCAGTATTTTCTTATAGAAAATTACTTCTTAAATAAGGCGAAATTTCGCGCGTTTAAGCTAGATTTATTCTTCTATTAAAAAAATACTGATATTTGCCCTGAAAAATTCCCTAAAGCATATTATTAAAAATGTTCCGATGCCTGGGAAAGTTATGCACAACTAGCATTTATAAGCACTGGAATCGATTCGGAGCCAGTTGCAATTGCGGATACATGAAATAGAGGAACGGGATTAACAGAAAGTAGAGAAATTTAAAAGAACTGTATCTCGCGAACCACTGGACCGATTTTGATGCGGTAGGGCTTAAAATGTTCAGAAAGACTTAATATGTAGAAAGAAAATATAGTATAGGGCTTGCCTGAGGCCGGAGATATATCTCCCCATCGCCGGAGCTTGAAAAACTCACCGCATACCGGATGACTGTTAGGAGATCGGTCTAGTAGTAATACAGTTTAGAATGAGTTATAGATACTTTACTTTATCTGTTCCAAAAGCATTATTGGTTGTCAGTTGTTCGATAAAAAATGAATATTTGCAGTCCAAATTGTTTAGTGCTGCCCTCTGTCGTCTTCCGTCTCAACTAAAAGCTATACAACAGCACAACAACGCAAAACGGCATATGATTCAGTCCGTTTTGAAATCCGTTTTTAAGGGTGTTCCCGTGATCGGATTTTGTCTGATTTTGGTTATATTTCTCAGTAATGGTTACGGATTAAAAATCAGTTAACAGAGCTTCTATTGCAATTTTGCTCGGGTTGAAGGTGTATTTACTTTAATTTGCCTGGACTATTAGATAAAATACATATAAATTTTCATGAAAAAAAAAAAAAACCTAAACGTAATTGTATATTTTTTCCGAAAAAAAAAATCAAATTTGCAGCAATTCAAAGTGTCAAATATATATCAAATTTAAATCAAATTGTAATAAAGTGTTAAAATATAAAATTAATTAAAAAAGAAAAAAAAAAGTCCAGAGGTAGCATCGAACTCGGGCCGTACGGGTGGCGTGCGAGCTTTCTGCGTCCACACCACGAAAGACACGTTGCGAGCTGCAAACTAATGGGTATTTGAAACGTATGCTAAACCTCGGCATCTAATTTTTGAAAATCTAAGTCCCATTTGAAGAAATCCTTTCACAAGAATAATTAGAGATAAGAACTCTAAAACATACTTTAAATTAATCAAAATCGGTGAGAATCATGTTTGATGGTCCCCTGGTTAATGGAGATCCAAATAATAGGTGTATTTGTTTTACACGGTCTGCTCCTTAAACATTCCACAGACAAGTACGAGATATAATCTCTTAGCGATGTCACGGAGGTATTGTATTTTCATCTGAATTGTCTTGACAATAGAGACGTAAAGGATTATCTCGTCTATTGATTTATTTGCATTCCATATTGATTTTTTTACATTCATTTAAGGAATTCTTTTTCGACACTTGCGCGCGAGCAACGGATTATAGCAAAAAAATAATAAATGGCGGCCGCAGCGTTTTGCTGTTTCCAACTTTTGGTTCAGGAACGTTTCAGATAAGAAAACCAGAATGTCACAGGAAAGAGCTAAATTATTCTGAAAACCTGAGAAAAGGCAAAACGTTCCTGGATTTTACATGGAACGTTACCATTTTTTTTTTTACAGTGCAACTATTCTACTTTCTAGTTATCACTCCTTTTAAATAGTAATCTTTGCCTAATTTTAATGTTAATTAATTGCAGAATTCTTCTATTAAATATGGTAAGGATTATGATTCGGAAATAGTGTTAACACAAAAAAGGATAGTTTGCAGATACGCATTTTTAAGAAAAAAATAAAATGAAATTTACCGAAATTAATATTTATTTGCTGAAAAATGGACTAATGTTTTTCAATTTCCTATAAAAGGTGCATATCTTAAACTATAATCGATTCCTTCTGATTAGCAGTAGCAATCTTTTGTGGTGAGTCCCTGAAAATCAGATTAGATTAAAAAATTTGACACAGTTATCGGAAAGATTCGGTGCTTTTATACAAAAAAGGGGAAACACTGCTTGATTGCTTTCTATCAGAATAACTATACATGGCAATTATATCTACTTACAAATGAAATTGACTTCGTAAATCTGCAGAGCAGAACCTTAGCATGGGCAATGTTCATGATACAAAATAAATAGAAAAACCACTAACGTGTCTTTTATACTCGTACGCAATAGAAGACAAAAAACCTCAAACTGATGCTCGTTGGCTAAAAACAGAAAATATTCTTTTCAGGTTAGATATGATATCTAAATATTAGAAAAAAAAGCCAATAAAAAATTACCCCACTATCACAAAAGAAAATCGAACTGAAAGCAAATTCATCGTTCAGTCTCTTGAGTGGCGCCGTATCAACACGTCGTCGACATAAATATGAATGTAATTAATTTGAAATAGAAAAACATGATTTCTGTTTTCCCTTCATTTTGATCAAAATAGCATTAAAATGATTTGAAATAGAATATAACACGTAATTTTGAAGGAGGAAAGGTTTTTCCCCCCCTATACATGAATAAATGCAATTTTGAATGTAATTGTATTGCACAATGATAAAGCAACATAAGCCCCAGGTTATGCACGGTTCCCATCTAAATTACCGAAAAAAGCACAAATTAATCGGCTACATATAACTGAAACAATAAATAAGTAAAACAGGATATAATTTAAAATGCAATGCTTAAAAAAAAATTAAAAGCGCCATTCGATTCCAAACCAATTTAATAGTCACGCCTATCATTTTATGCTTTTACGCATAAAAACGAGCCCATGAATATGTAAGAAAGTTTCATGTTGTTCAGGAGGTAAAAATATTTTTTAGAACAACTTCAAACTGAATTACGTTTCGTGGAAATTTCAATTGTATTTATTAGATTTGCTTTGAACAAAGAATAATCGGTCAAGTGCGAGTTTCACTCGCGTACAAAAAGTTCCGTACAATAAATTTAAGCGTTGACTATTTAAGCTATTGTTCTATTAAATATTTATCAATAATTGAATTCAAGTGGAATGAAAAAGGGTGACTATTTATCGTTATGATTCGCCTTACCTAAAACAATTACCTTGTACAAAGTTTAAAGTTGACATTGTGACAAATGCGCCTTGAAAGGATGTTGCAAAGTTGCATCGCCGCCTTGATCTGTGATGCCTTTATCTAGAAAGGTTATTAATTAATATCTGCTAATTATCCAATATCCTTTTTGAAAATTATTATCAGCAATCCTTGGATGATTTCGTGACGATGAGTACCTCGAACTCCCCCTAATTTCTTCACTGAGCGCCCGCAAAGTAAAGTTTATGTATAACGGAAAAGTGCGATTTTCTGAAAAACTGTATGACCTAGGACAGGATTGGCGAACCTATGGCACGCGTGCTAGAGTTGGCACGTAAGACAATTTATCTGGCACGCGAAAAAATAAATTTTATAATTATTATACAGATGAAATTTAATTTCTATTATAATGAATAAAATTTTGTTTCATACGGACAGACTATCACAAATAAGGCAATTATTTTTGCATGAAAAGAATTTTCTTTTCTTGCGATGTTATGCAGCGTTTGCGACATGTATTTTGCCCTTCTGTATGATTTTTATAATGCTGTATTTTTCAAATTAATTTTTTTAGACAGTCCCTTCAGTAAGATGGCAAATGGATCCAATTTATAAAACTATCAAAATATGAATCAGGTATAAAGCATTCTCCATCGAACATACGACAGTAAAAATCTCATCAATAATTTATTGATGCAATAATTTATTGATTGCTTAATGCAACTTAGATAATCACAACTAGATGCATAAATAATAAGGTCAAAAATTTCTAAAATAAAATTTCGTATTTTTATTTCCTTATCATAGTGAAAATTATTACATAAATGAATCATATTTACGAATTAAAATTTTAATTTAATGGTTTATTCAAATATGCAGAGAAATAGCATCTGATTTTTTAACTAGCGTTTTGTATAAACATCGTACTTTGCAAAATTATTTTATGTCAAAATGTGGCACGTTACACATATATTGATAGATGTTGTTGGTGAATTTTTGGCACGCGCACGTAAAAAGGGTTCGCCGATCCTGACCTAGGATAATGTTGCTTACTTGCTTAATGACAAAATTATTTTGCGTTTGCGTATTCGGGATAGAACATAATACAGTGAAACCTCTCTGTAAGGGCTACATACCGTTCCATCGAAAATTGGCCCTTATGAGGGGTGGCCCTTGAATAGGGGTGACAAAAAAACAACAACTAAAATAAGGAAATCACAACCTATGTAGGTGAAAAAACTGTTTATTAACATTTTCAAACTCTATATATAGGATTGAAAACATTTTCTATTGAATTTTGTTTACTTTTCATAATTTTTTCACAGACAATTTTGGTTTCTCATGATTTTTTTACTTTATGGAACAAATTACTTAAATTTGCATAATTTATTAATGCCTTAGAATGAGATATTAGTTCATTTATTTATGCTAGCGTTTTTACACACAAGTGCAAAAATTGTGCTTCAATATGCATTCACAGTTTTAGTAAATGTGGAATCAGTTTTTCTAGATAACCTGTTATCCTTTGTGGGCCCAAAATAAAGGGTCAAGTTTTCCCTCCAACCCAACCCCTACAGGTTGAAAGGTCTAACAAAGTGTGAGGAACACATGTTTGTCGTCCTTCATTGTGTTTCTAAATCCTCCCCATCTCCCCCTGCCTTCTTTGTTGCAAGTGCAGTTGTCTGCTGAACTCTTACCTTTTGGTTCAGAAATTCAATACACCTGTTTAAGATTTAAGGCACATGTGAAAAAAATGGCCTTTATGAGGGGTAGGTGCGGCCCCTAATAGAAGTAAATTTAGCATTATGTCTATGGGAAAAATTTTCGTTCCTAAAAATATTGGCCCTTGATAGAGGTGGCCTTTGAATAGGGGTGGCCTTTAAAAGAAGTTTCACTGTATTAATTTTCAGCAACAAAAAAAAAAAATTATAATTGAAATCAAAAAGATAAAAAAATCCGAAAAAGAAGGAAGGGTTAAGCATGTGACAAGATAAAGATACGTTTTGACAATTATTATATAAGCAGCATAGCGGTTCTATATTTGCTAATATAAAACCAATCGTTCTAGGACGGGGGAAACATTTAAAAATGCACCCCTAATTATGATTTACGTGTGGTAATTGTTTAAATCGCATCTTACAATAAAAAAATTATAATTCGCTCCGTAATTAGAGAAAATATTTTTCTACCTTTATGTATATTTACCGTATTACGAGCACCCCTTTCCTTGTGTCATGGTGCTACCATTAATTATTTGAACACATTTATATTTCTTAATTAAAGTTTGTTTGAACTGCTTTAAGTACAAATATAAATAAAGACGAACGCTTAAAAATTCGGGGAGAGATGGTAAAAGCTAATTTCTTAGGAGGTATGCCATTGTGGTGGGAGGTAGCAAGCAACTGAAGCACGCATTTTTTAGGGATGTCCGTTATTTACATAGCTGTCAACATTCCTTATTTTTTAAGTTCAAACAAAAATATTTTGAACAAGAAATTTAATTTATTAAATAAAATAAAAAAGAACCCCATAGAAACAAGGCACATTTCATTAAACAAAATTTCAGGTTCAAAATTTGTTTATTTGACCTGGAGAAAACCCCGGAAGGTTGGCTTGGCAGGTATGTATTTATAGTTATTGATTTTTAGGTAGCTTTCATTACAAAAAGCTACCTATTGCAGCCGTTCGGAGGAAAGCGATTTCAAAAAATTTTGGTATATTTTCATCGATCATGACCCCCAGACCCCGAAACCATCCTCCGTTCAAAATTGATATATATATATATATATATATATATATATATATATATATATATATCCATATATATATATATATATATATATATATATCTGACCTTTGTCATACTGTAACTCTCGAATTTATGAACCGATTTGGATGTAATTCGGTATGTACATAGTACATACCAATGTCTCGACCGAGTTCGTTGGCCAGCTTCATCCGCCATTTTGTTTCAAAATGGCGGCCATTTAAAATTTTTAAAAAAATTTTAAATTTGAAATGTGGTACCAAAAAATTGAAAATGCAAAAATATTTTTTTCTTATGTATTTGACCTTCATACAAAGATTCCGGAACAGTTTTTGTTTCGTCTATATCTTAAAAAATGGCTGAGTTATAGCATTTTGAATTTCTAGTGTGGCTGACATTTTGAAACGTCCTGAATTTTGTCACGCGATAAAAGGCGTATTTATGAACAGATTTGGATGTAACTTCGTTTGTACATAGTACAGACCAATGTCTCGACCGAGTTCGTTGGCCAGCTTCATACGCCATCTTGTTTAAAAATGGCAGCCATTTAAATTTTTAAGAAAAATTTAAATTTGAAATGTGGTACCATAAAATTGAAAATTGAAAAACTATTTTTTTCTTATGTATTTGACCTTGATACAAAGATTCGGGAGCAGTTTTTGTTTCGTCTATATCTTAAAAAATGGCTGAGTTATAGCATTTTGAATTTCTAGCGTGGCTGACATTTTGAAACGTCCTGATATTTGTCACGTGATAACAGGCGTATTTATGAACCGATTTGGATGTACCTTGGTGTGTACATAGTACATACCAATGTCTCGACCGAGTTCGTTGGCCAACTTCATTCGCCATCTTGTTTCAAAAGGGTTGCCATTAAAAAAAAATTTAATTTAAAATTTAAAATGAGGTATTAAAAAATTGAAAATGAAAAAGATTTTTTTATGTGTTTGACCTTGATATAAAGATTCCGGAGCAGATTTTGTTTCTGAAAATTTGTTCTTTTGTTTATATCTTAAAAAATGGTTGAATTATAGCACTTTGAATTTCTAGTATGGCTAACATTTTGAAACGATCTTGTATTTGTCACGCGATAACACACGGATTCGCCTATTTCCATGTAAGAAGGCATGTGGATAGCATACATCAACATCTCAGCCAAATATAAGTTACTTTAAATAAAAGCAGCTTGGATAAAGATGACTAATTTCGCGAAATTCTCATTCATAATGATTTAGTATTGATAGAAATTAGTATTGAATCTCCTATATTCGGTTTCCACTAAATTGAGCTTCGTGTGTTTGAATAAGTTGCCTTTTTTTAAAATAAGGAATTTGAAAGCTACCTCTTCCTCCCGGCACTGGCCGGAAGGACTTTTTTTTTTTGGGGGGGGGGGGTGTAGGGAGGAGGGGTTTGGGTATATGGGGCGCTAAGTGAAGTTCTGCACACAGGTGCCGGATACTTCTGGCGCGCCCCTGAGTATTCAATACCAAGAACATCTTTAGAACTTATTGATTTGACTGAGTTTTCTTTAATAAAATGGAATAAACAACTCTGAATTGAAAAATGTTGTATTATACCCTTAAGCCTTTATGTACTGAATTTTGAATTCATGAAAAATTTATCTTCTAAAGCATTTTTCGTGAATTTTTGAAACTACATTAGAAGATTTACATAATCATTTAATAAATTTTAGAAGGACTGAACGATTTAGAACCATTTATTAAATTTGAATTTATAGGGATTTTGTACACTATTTATAACCCCACTCAAATCTTTTATTTTAATTAATTTTCATAGTATTTTGTAGAATTAGGAAATGTACAAATATAGTGTTCTTACAATAGAAATATTTCCGAATTGAAAAATACCCCCCTCCTCCCCCCAACGCTAAGAAAGCTGAAAAGATGCAAAGGTAAACTAAATCATCCCTTTTAAAATATTTTTGTTTTGTGTAACACATAATGTTTTTGGAACAAGATAAAGTAAGGTACCTATAACTCGTTCTAAACTGTATAACATCTAATCGATGTATTAAATGGATTTTATAACAAGTTGATTTAATGGTACTTATAAGTACCGTCAGTAGATAAAGGGTTAACCAGAATCATCTCCATTAAAACTTAAACATTGAGAAAATGAATATACTTTATTTCGTCATTTTATACAATTAGCTGTATTTGTCCATCATTTTCCGGATCCATTCGGCTTTATCGGATACTTTTGTATATACAATCGTCTCATTAGTCGCAGCACTCCCGTTGCTGCCTATGCCCACGAGGTACCACTTCGATCCAAACTTGGCAACAAGGGGATTACCACTCTCACCCTAATAAGAAAAAGAAAATTATATAATCATAGCTGCCAACCGTTTTCGGCATTACACTCTAACAAATACAATTCATAACTTTTTAAATAATCAGAAGAAAATCATCGATTTTATGAATTAAATATACCATAGTGAAATTATGAATTAAATATAACCCGAACTCTTGAAACCATAGTGTAATGCGCGAAAATATTGTTACACGACATTTCGGTCCCTTGCCATTTCGGTGCCCGCCACACTATAACTAATTGTCGTTGGCCCGCCAAACACTGTAGGTTCAACATTATTTGTGCCCTTTTTATTTATTTTTATTACAACCGCCCCTCAAATTTTATAAAAAGCTGAATGTAAGAGTCCGGTAAATTTAAACTTTTATAACTCGTAATAATGAAATCAAGGCGAGCTGAAATATTGTTTGATTAAAAAATGTGACAGAATTTAACAGGGAACATCGTCTTTTTATTATTATTATTTAAGAGAATGGATTTTTTAAGTTTTATTTTTTATTATTGGAGTTAGTATTTTATATATAGTATTAAGTGCCATACATATTTTTTTGGTTGATTTCATACATATTTAGAACCTTTAAATTATCATTAATTGAATAATAATAATAATAATAAACTGTGCTTAATTTTTTTCAAAAATCAGTCAAAAACATAAAGTCTAAGCATTAATTAATTAATTAATTAATAATAATAATTCAGCATTGTACAAATACGTAAAAATAATTTTTGACAGTGTTAGATGACATTATTGTCCATATAGAGATTTTATTTTTTTTTTTTAAGAACAGTTACAGAGTACAATTCGCAAAAAGCAAGATATTATTAATTAATTATATTTAAAGAACAAGAAAAATACCATAAACTAACTAATAAATAAATAAACAACATAACTGTGATCTCGTACCACCTTGATTCATGTCTATGGTCTGAAGGAATGATCTCGAACCGTCCTTTCTGCTCATGTAGGCCTTTAAGCAGGGTGCTAATGGCACTAGGTACAGTCGTGGAAAAAAAGTAAACACCCTTACTAACTCCTCAACAAATTATCGTAGACGAAAGTTACTAATACCGAACGATTGGTAATAAAGTCTACTTTTAAATTATGTATATAAAATTTGCTTAGGGGGGCATCTACCTATTAAAACGAATCCAAACTTCATTTTTTTTAAATGGCAATACCCAATTTTAACGAGATATTTCAAATCTTCGGTTCAAACTATGCTTAGACACCCAATTTCAAGTCATTTGAATGATAAGTTTTTGAATTATAAACATTCAAAATGGAGTGCTTCTCATGTTAAATTCCATTTTCATATTTTTATTTATATCTTCTGAAATGATGCTCCTAATGAGTTAATTTTTTGTATAGCAATAATACTAATATACCCAAACATAAATACGTTTAATTTGCAATTTTTATAATTTTATGATGTAAATTATGAATTATGAAATTAATATTCGAAAAAATTATGAATTGCAACCTACCATTTTTTTGATGGATTTAAATTTATTAAGTCCTGCTTTATGGAAATCCTAAATTTCACATTTTTCTTCCAAGTAGTTTTTAAATGATGCTTAAAAAACGGCAAAATGATGGTTTAAGATATGATAGAAGTGAGTAGATATTTTGAAATTTCTTCTGCTTTCCTGTAATCTAGCAGTCTTCAATGACTGCTTGAGTGTCGTTTAAGATGTCTTGATCAAGATGGGAGCTCTCTCGGTCAACAATCGAGTACCGAACTTCAATTTGGATACAGCCCTTAAAATACGATCGTTTTAAAATAATTAATTTCTCGGAAACTTATGGTACGAATTGCATAAAAATTTGTTTTTGGGCTAATGGAAGGGTGTAGAGTTCATTGATGCTGTCAGAATTGTGTACTACTATTAAAAAAAAAACAAAGTTATGGTTCGTTATACTATGTAGATGGTCCCCTAAGCAAATTTTATAGACATAATTTAAAAGTAGACTTTATTTCCAATCCTTCGGTAATAGTAACTTTCTTCTACAATAATTTGTTGAGGAATTAGTAGGGGTGTTTACTTTTTTTTTTCCACGACTGTACTATGGATTTTACCCATGCTACGTCAGCTGCTGTTCTATCGAAGAAAAACAACAGGCATAAAGCACATTTTAACGTAGTTTCCCCTTCGTGTAATAAACAGTCTTTTTCGGAGGGTACATAACCGCAGAGTCGTGGCTGTTTCCACTCTTGGGTAAAATCCATTGGTACCCGAGGAGTTTAGTCACGTCCCTTCAAGGCGTAACGCAAATGGCATGATGTTGTAAGCAAGCCTTCGTCCTGGAGGCGCGATTCGCTCCACCCTGCTCGTTTATGCTGGATACCTCTCGTGCACTGTTAAAAATATCGTGAAAAATTACATCTGTTTTTAAAGACTATCTATTTTCTAACGAATGAAAACGCTACATAAACGCATATGGAGCATTCTCATTGGTCAGAAAATAAACAGTCTTTAAAAACAGAGGTAATTTTTCACGATATTTTAAACAATGTACTTCGGTACTCGAAGAGTTAGGCCACGTTTCTTAAGGCTTAACGTGTCACGCCAGTAACATATTGTGTGCAGAACACAGAATTGATGTTTTTATACTGTCTGCTGTTCAATCTGAATTCGAATTCGCTTCGGCTAATTTGGATACGTCGCTTTGCGACATAGCGACCCTGGTTGCAGACTTCTATCTGAATATTCGTCAAAATATTCTGTGCGTGGTAAATTACCATGCTTCATCAGGGTCTTCGAATTTCGATGTCACCTGTTGCTGTGCTGAGCCACGTGTCCCCCTTTTTCAGCTGTTTCTTCTGATGGGGTTGCTGTCGTTGTCGTAGTGGCTTGATTTCGCCAGTGCCTTTGGGGATGAAAGAGATCGCTAGCGCTACGCGATCTCCCATGCGCTGGATCTCCTAAGGACCGCATGAAGTGATAAGACTCTGGATCGGCGCACTCTCTTGAGTATACCCGGTATGTCGCCACTCTCATATTGAGGAATTCTATTGCTAGAGTGTCTCTCTACTAGAGTTGCCAAATACAAAAAATACAATGGAATTTACCCAAGGCTAACGAGATAGACAGGCTACCGTGGGGCATTCCACGTATATTTTTTTCCAGATCACTGGAGTCACATGATGCTCGAATACACCAATGAAGGTGTGCGCAAAGAGCATCACATCACTCTAGCGGTCTGTAAAAAAGATACTTGGAATGCACCGCGGTAGTCTGTCTTTTTCGTTAGCTTCGACTTTACCCATGTGACATCAGCTGCGGGTAAACAGAAGAAAAACACCAATAGGCGTGAAGAACATGTTAACACTATTCCCCTTTCGTCCAATAAACAGTCTTTTTCGAAGGGTTTTCCCCTGCAGAGGCGTGGCTGTTGCCATTCGTGGGTAAAGTCCATTGATTTGGTTCAGAGGATTTTGGACAAAAACACATGCGTGTAGTGTGGTGGGATGACTATACCAATAGTTTCTAAAATGTTGATATTTGTTCTTTAATATTTATTTTTTGAGCTGACTTGTGGACATTCTTTTAAGGAATTTGGAAATTGTAGCCTAAAATATATAGCATTCAAATATTTTATGAATTATATTTTTAAATAAAATGTCTTCGCTTTTCAAAATTTTGCCTGTTGCTTATATATAAACATGACTAATAAGTGTAATATCTCTTTTTCCGTAAAAAATATAGCCGACAACATGTTATTTTTGACGTACCTTTTTATGGGATTACTTTTCGTAAATGCTCTTTTGTATTCCTTTGAATAAATTCACTTTTCCACCTCCTAGTACAAGAAATTAGTCATAGATAGCAGCATAAGACTGTCATAATCTATTTTTAGAGTAGATGACTACACCAAGATTAAATTGTAAATGGTAAGGATCAATGCCGAAGTTCCTTAAAATTTTAATGTTATTACAATAAAATGTCCCGGCACATTGAAACGGTCGGCTTGGAACGGAAGCTTGAGGTCTAATTAACAAAATTTCCGAAACAGTGTTGAATTCTGCGGGTGGCCAAAGGGGAGAATCACCCACGCATACACACCAGAAGATTAGAGACTTTGTATTTGGTAATGCTTTGAACCCAGGATCTTGGATTAAAGTGAAAACTCTGTACCAACTGAGCTATCCTGGACAAATCTAGAAAAAGCAATTCACTCAGACAGATTCACTCAGATTTGATAAAGCCTAGTCTGTTATCTGAAACAGAATAAATCTTAGACAATGGAACTTCAAGTAAACGTCGGATACATAATTAGACTTCATTAATTCAACATAAATTTTCTAATTGGTAAATAAATCATAGGAAGTCTAATTTTCCAACTGAGTGAAAAAGTGTTCAGGCCAGGATTTAAACATAGGACTTCACGTAACATTGGGACCTTGCTTAAGCTCACAGTGCTCTACCAACTGAGCTAGCATGGACAAATCCAGAGGACATAATTCATCCAGACATCCTTTTGATAATGACATATGGTCTGTTATAATTATTCTAATAGTTAAATAAATTACAGGAGTTGAGACTTTCCATCTGAGTATCTGATTAAAAAAGTGTCCATTTCAGGATTTGAACCCAGGACCATGGATTAAACTGAAAATGTTCTACCAACTCAGCTATTCTGGACAAATCCGGTTGAAAAAATTCACTCAGACATTCTTTTTATAATGATATCTGGCTTGCTATCAGAAACAGCTCAATAGAATAAATTACAGGTAACGGAACTCCAAGTAAACGTTGGATAGAGGAGAGTGGGGTGAAATGGGACAGTAGGGTTTTCTCTTTATGTATCATTCTAAACATTTCATCCATCACACACTAGATGAAGCAGTGGTAGCCCAATCTTTAGTTGAAAAAATTTTCTGATCTGCATAAGCTTGCAATTGTATAAAGAAAAAGATTATTTCAAGAATCAAAAGTAAATTTGCTTCATATACTTTTTATGCTGTCTGTATATTAATGACTTGTTTATGCATAGATGTAATAGTTTCCCTATTTATAGAACATTATACTGTTCCATAATTTATACTAATATACTACCCATAATACTATCCATAATTTAAATTAAGCCTAAAAACAGCATTTTTGCTTATACAAGAAGTTTAACAGAAAAGAAGGTACTGGGAAGGAATGGGACATCCCAGTAAAGGAAGGAATGGAGCATGTCCAATTCCTTATTTTTAATATGATGAATGTAAATTGTTAATATGCAAATATTTTTAAAGGATAATATATTCATTTACTTCAAAATGTAAATAAATTGAACTGATGATTTTTTAATGTCATCTGTGACTGACAATCCTGAATTATGGAATCCTGAACGAAGATACTGGAATTTGATATTGCGGTACAGACATTATCAACCTACAATCTTTGTTAAACTGTATATCTAGCCAACAATAGACTATTGTGCCTTATAGCTTTGTTTTATAGCTGTCCCATACCTCCTTGTTAGTGGGGAGGTATTGAACACTTTTCTAAACTTATAATTTCTTTAATTATAAAATTGTTTCTGCAAATTATGTTTCTATATTTTTCAAAAACATTAGAAAGTATTTCATTTTGTATTCTATAAATTGAAAATTTTGTTTTTGTGTCAAACAAAGTTGATTTTCTTATTTTTGTAAAATGTGTCCCATTCCTCCCCACTCTCCCCTACATAATTACAATTTATTAATTTAACAAAATTATTCTTATTCGTAAATAAATCATAGGAATTATACTTTTCTAAGTGATTAAAAAAGTGACCAGGCCAGGATTTGAACATGAGCTAGTATGGACAAATTTGGATCACATAGTTCACCCAGATAATCTTTTGATAAAAACATCTGGTCTGTTATAATCATTCTAATTATTAAATAAATCATACGAATTTTAATTTTCCAACCAAGTGAAAAAGTCTCCAGGTTGGAATTTGAACTCAGGACTTGGCCTAAGTTGCTAATGCTATATACCAAGAGAGCTATCCTGGGCAAATTTACAAGACACAATTCATTTAGACAACCTTTTGATAATGACATCTATTCTGTTACCTGAAATAGTTCAACAGAATAAATAGGAGATAATGAAATTCCAAATAAATGTTGAATATGTAATTACACTTCATTCATTCAACACAATTTTTTAATTGGTATGCCTAAAATTGAAAAGTAAAAGGCCTTGTTAGGGATCAATACCACTTTCAAAATATGAATAATTGTGTTGAATTAATAAAGTGTAATTATGTATCAGACATTTACTTGGAGCTACATTACTTGCGATTTAATCTGCTGACTATTTCAGATAACAGACCAGATGACATTATCAAAAGGTTGTCTGAGTGAATTGTGTCCACTGCAGTTGTCAAGGATAGATGAGTTGGCAATGAATTGACAGCTTAAGGGGCCTCTTCAGTCAGGCGAAGACATTCATAAGCTAATGTTGAACATACACAAGGATTCTTTAAAATAATTCTGATTCAATTTAAATATTATTTTTTCATAAGATAGCTGACATTGATTTTTAATAAGGCCATTTTTTACTTTTTGATATTGGTTGCAGATTTTTTAAAAGAAAGCACTTTCAAGCTCAGATCTAGTTTTGAAAATCCCTCTCATATGTTGAACATTAGCTTGCGAGTGTCAATGTGTGACTGAAAAGTCCCATGAAGCCAAGGTCCTGGGTTCAATTGCTGACTTGGACATTTTTGCACTCAATTAGAATAATAACGTTGAATTTACAAAGAGTATACATAACCTTTACAAAACATAAAATCATTACATATATAGACTGAACGTCAGATTTTTATTAAAGTTTACTCCAATTTTTAATATAAAATAAGTAAAATATAAAGTCGACAAATATTAAAATGGCTATATGTTGGTTCCTAATCAATGTCAGATCCACCAAATTTTATATTTATTAACATTATCATTAGAAGGGGCAATTTTGTCCAAATCTCTCTCAAAATTTTATAGTAATTACAATATAAGGGTCTGACATATTAAAATGGATGCAACTGGGGTTCTAATTAATGCATCCCATCATAATTTTATACAAATATACATAATTATTATAAGAGCGGAATTTGTCATTTTTTTTTTAAGTCCCCTAAAATCTTAATATAAAATTGACTCAATACATTTAAATGACTAAAACTTGGTGTAGCCCTGCCATGTTTTGTATGGGTAAATATAAGAAATCCTTATAAAAAGGGATTTTTTTGTTGAAGTCTCTCAAATTTTTGCTAATTACAATATAATGGTCCGACACATTAAAATAGTTGCATGCTCTAATTAACGCAACATGCTACAATTTTTATAGGAGTATGTATGTATCATATCATAATATTAAAATATTTATTTGCTTAAAAGACGTAATAAAAACACATTAAAAGTAAATTAAAAACTTTTTATTTACATGTTTCAACTCACTTTCTGAGTCGTTGTCAGAATGTATGATAGAAAATTACAAATGCATAATGAAAAATGGAAAAACCATCGAAAATAAACGAGTAATCATGTAACGCGCCCTATATTTTCGCGATTGCTCGAGTTCCCTCTATGTCGCGATGCCGTAATTTATCCAACCATTCAACCCATAAATTCGGGATACGAAAAGCTAATGTATTGTTACAAACTCCTGAACCTCTTAAATAAATTTCAATGGACAATAATTGTAAATAAAAATTAGACCTGTAGATGATTTTACTCTCGTTAAAAAGTATGTTAATGATCTCTATTTGATTTAGTCGGGATAAAGCAGTATTACCTCTATTGTATTTTATGTCCGCTATATGTTCTTTTCATCTGATATTGAATTTTCGTTGGGTTATACTTATATAATGATTTTTGATTCCTCCCTCCCTAATAAATGGAATCCTATAAACCCCTGAGAGGTCATCTCTATTAATCGGATCAATTTTAGTATTTAAAAGCATCTTTAATTTCGGAGGCGGCTTCGCGATCAAACATAAGCCAAAATTTCTTAAATGATTTTTTATATGTTCAAAGAAACCCGGGAAATAATTTGCTACAACCCTTTACATAGTGACTTCATTGATAGTTTTATTTTTATTTTTAGAAGTATCAAAGAAGCTCTGAATCAGTTTGTCAATTAATTTTACCTGATATCCATTATCACTAGCAATAAGTTTAATTTTCTCTAATTCATCCCCCAGATTTATATTATTTATATGCGATGAGATTTATTTATAGACGACGAATCTAGTTGCTAAGTGTTTATATAAATACTAAAAAGAGTGTAAGAAATAAATAGTTATCAATTCGAAACAAACTATCATTTTAATAGCATTTTTCCTAATAACACCTATTAAAGAGAGATATCTTAAATTTTATGGCTGCAATCGATTTCATTTTATCGCAAGAGGGTGCTGTGGGCGCATCCTCTGTCAGAAAGCTCATTCTTGTTATAGAAATGTTTCAAATATCCTGTTTCAAGACCACCTCTTTCTTACTTACTTCTCAATTACACTTTAACTCATGTTACTGTTTTTTTCACTTTTTATAGTTTCATTTCTAACTTTCAGTTTAACTACAAACGCTACCGAAATTTTGTTTCGTTTGGAACTTTAATACTATCACCAGAGCCTTTTGAATAAGTGAATTTTAATTAGAGCAGTCTTGTACAAAAAGTTTAATACAAAAACACCATCCTATGAGTTAATAGCGGCTTTTATTCATCTTTCGAACTATCGGCCTCAGAGACCGCTTCACAGTAGTTAAGGCAGTGAAACTCCCCGATCGCGAAATCCCATGTTAACGTGTGGGAAAACTTTCAAGCGTGATGATTCATTACCTAATATAATTATTAAAATACCGTTTTCACCATCAGAAAGTAGACGTCAGATGCCGATGATGTGCGTTTTTAAAAATTATCTACGTAAATTTTAAATACATAAAAAATCCCTATAAACTATTAAATTAATATAACATATCAAAATTATTGTTGGTAATGTTAGTGAAAAATCTGAATTAAATGTAAAAAATCCATTAGTGTTTAAAAAAAACAAACATACAATTTGTATTCTGTAATCCGGGTTCAAACTCCCTTTTTTAACACTTTCCAACAAAGTTGAAAATTGTTTATGACTTCGGTTTGTCTGGCCGTCTGTCCGCGCTCTAACTCCTGTAAATATACTCGGATTGCCCTGAAATTTTTGGATGTTCTTAATGTTTACCATAGCACGCTCCCCATTTCAAATGTTTAGTTCATGTTTTTTTATGTTTAGTTCATTTACAGGGACAGTCAAAAGTTTTCCGTTACATTACGGCCTATGGGAAAAAATCGTTTCAAATGATTTTTAAAGATGTTATATGCTTTCAAACATAATAAAAATTTATATGCATTTATCAAGTGCACTAAAATACGCGTACTGTAGAATATGCGGTGCAAAGAATAGTTATTATTCATTTACAGGGCCACACAAAAGAATTGCGTTACATAATGATATAGGGGTGGAGGGAATTGTTTGCGGCGTATTTTAATTATGTTTAATTGTTTCATGTATAATGAAATTGATGATATATGTCGCTGAGGTTTACTATAAATTATTTCATGTATAAAACGAAGTGCATAGCATTTACAGGGACACACAAAAGATTTCAAATACTATATTGTAGCCAAAGTAAGATACAGTAGCGATGATTGCTAGAAATGCATTTTTAATTATGTTATGTGCTTTTATGTTTCACTATATTTATGAATAGTATATGGTGTGTAAAAATGCTGCAATTCATATACAGGACTACACAAAAGAATTCGTAATGGTTACTGGGTATGATTGCAAATTGCTTAAAAGTGGTTTTTAAATGAGCTATGCATTTTTACGCTGAACTGCTTTTAGTTTACTAAAAAAATTTTGTAGAACATAGATAAAATGATATCTAATCAAAAACAACTCGTTGTAAATGATCCCGCCAAGCCACAAACTTAAAACATCAGTCATAAAATAAAGTGATATCACATAAAAAGAAGCGATATAGAAGTGCATACTCCGAGTGCCGTGTAAAAATCTATCACTACTCATAATGTTTCCAAAGGACTCGGAGTGAGGTACAGTATGTGAAAACTGCTTGGCGACCTGCAGGCTTTTCTTTGTTCTTCCTGCACTTACATATGACTATTTGTTTAACAATTATTTTCTTGTATTACTGATCCCATTAAACTGTGAAAAGTTGAAGCTTTTGGTGTTCACATGCCATTCTTATTTAAAATCATGGGATTGATTGGTTGATTTTGTTTACCGTTATTTGAAGGAGAAAGACCACTTTTACGAGAAGGATTTTCTAAGTAAACATGTAATAAACATTATTACTAACAATGCACCTAATAATAGACGTTAACTAAACTGAGATACATTGCAGTAAAGCCTGCGTAAACGGAATTGCACATGACAAGGGAAAAAATCTGTTCTAGTAAGTCTTCTGTTACAATAGTATTATATAATATTCCTTATGTTGGAAACACGGCATTTTACGTTTAAGAAATAATTCTGTTATAAAAAAGAATCCATTTGACCAGTTTTTCCTTTAATTCTGAAACAGTGTTTTATTAAGCGTATTTATGTAATTAAAAATTATGTTTAAAATATCGAAAAGTATAATTGTAATAATAGATGATTACCACAATTATATGCCATTTCCTGCTTGTATTACAAATCTTTCTGATTTATTTCAGATCTTCCTCCTACAATTATTTATAAGAGTGATATATAATGAGAAATTAAAATTAATTTTTTCGACTTCCCCATTTTTTATAAATTGGTAAAGGTACTGCATATATTAAATATACGCCTGTAGGTCGCCAAGCAGTTTTCACATACTGTACCTCACTCCGAGTCCTTTGGAAAGATTATGAGTAGTGATAGATTTTTACACGGCACTCGAAGTAAGCTGCACTTTTATATCGCTTCTTTTTATGTGATATCACTTCTTTTTATGACTGACGTTTTAAGTTTGTGGCTTGGCGGCATCATTTATTGTCACATACAGACTCACAGAGTGACAGACAGGCATTTTCTAAAAACCATCAAATCGTGTTCAGAACCTTCTAAAACTTATAAATCCATCAAAAACCGGAAGTCGGAATTTTTTACGAATCCAATACTTTCATACAATAATCTCTCTATTCTAAAAAAAAGTAACTACCGCTGTCACCGCCGCCGCCGCCGGTTTTGAATTTTTTGTGACCGGAGGACTTTCTTCGTTAATATTAAGAAAAATAATGCATACAAAAATATGAAAATTGGTAGTATTATACAAAAATGTTTGATAAACACGCTGATGCAGACAGTTTTCAGTTCGAAGAATTATTTTAAGAGATATTTAATGCTAAAGTTGGACAAAATCGTTCCACTAAAAAAGTTTTATAGGAGCAAAAACTGTTCATAGGAATTTAATCATTTTTAGATCATTTTATGCGTTAGAATTTGCCGGAGTGCAGATTGCATTAATTTTTTTATTTTGACTAATTTTTTGAGGTTTTATTTCTATTTTCAATTCAGATTTTCAGCATTTCTAGAGATATTTTTAACAGATTTTAGAAAGTGATATTAATTTAAACTGTTGCCAACTGTATAAACAGCGGAAACAATAATGTTTGCTTCAAAAAAAAAATATTTATACGCGTAAATAAATTAAAAATTTATTTACACGTGACTATTATAAACAGAAAAAAACATTTGGAATTAGAATTAAATAATTATGTAAAAAAAGCAGGAACTTAATAAAAATTACGTCATAAAAACTATAATTACACGTGAATTTTAAGAGAGAAAGGAATTTGTAAAACAATAAATTTATTAACATGCGTTAGAAGTCTTAAATAGGAGAAATTACGTCATATTTACGTCACGTTACAGTTATTACATAAAATGAACACAAAATAATATTGCAAAACGGCTTAAATTTAGAAATTGCGCTAGACATTTATTTGATATTTTAAGAGGATACTTTTCAACTATTTTTGTTAGGAAAGCGCAAATAATATTTCATTTCTAACACAAGTATTTTCATGTGAATATTAAAAAGAGAAAGAATAGTTTGGTCAAAAGTACGTCAGATTAAAAACGATTAATTTAAAATGTCTCATTTAAAAGAACTTTCTTTTCACTTTGTTAAAAAATACCAGGAGACAAAGACTCTGTTTACTTAATTCCTTTTATATTAGCTTATTTTGAAATGTTGTTATACGTGTCTACGTCATCAAGTTATTTTTATTTCGATGTTTTATTTGTATTTTAATTAATGTTGTACTAATTTATTTGTTTTTTCGTTATTTAAAATAAAAATTATGTCAATTTGTATAATTTGGCGAGTGGTTTGGCGATTTATATAATTTGGCGAAATTGATCGACGGGATAATCAAGTAGTACCGCAACGGATTTGGCGTTAAAATTCCCCAATCAAAGAGAAATGTAGAGAGATCGCCACTGTTTTTTAAATTATAATTCAATCTTTCGAAATCTTTTTAAAGCCGATCAAATTAGCGTGCATTTAGAGTCTACGGTGTCTGGACGGGGGTTGGCGAGCGTAGCTCGTAGGGGGCCGAGCCCCCTAGTATAATAGAAGAAAGTAAAAATTATTATTCAAGAACTTAAAATTCAAAAGATTGTGAGAATGCCTCACATATTACGTAGGCCACGCTGTTGTGAGAATGCCTCACATATTATGTACGCCACGCTGCAATAAGAAAAAGACTTTAAATTGGTATAAATCAAAAACTAATTAATATTTTTACATGAAACTTACAAAGGTTTGAACTACTCATAAAAGCAATTGAAATGACGTAAACCGCATAAAAATCCGATAATTACACATTGCTGTAGCCCTGTCAACAGATTTGGTAGGAACAAGAATTTCAAAAGTGCAAAAAACAGCACTTTAAAAATCGCATTTACTAAAAATCTATTGGCCGGATTCCATTTTACTTTTGTTTTCTGAGTCATGTGGCACGCCCCATTCCATAGAAATAAGAATTTTGTTTCTATTGTAAATAGAACCGGAGATATAGATGTGTCAAAATCCCGCTTTGGTCAGTCCAGAAAATATAAACTAGACAGAGTACTAAAAAAATTTTGAAAAGTCGTTTGGCATAATTTGGCGGAAATTCCTTTCATTTGCGATTCATTG
This sequence comes from Maratus speciosus, assembly GCA_963932465.1. Taxonomy (NCBI): domain Eukaryota; kingdom Metazoa; phylum Arthropoda; class Arachnida; order Araneae; family Salticidae; genus Maratus; species Maratus speciosus. The sequence continues at coordinate 11,099,008 of OZ010797.1, forward strand.
CACTGTTATTTCTTTTGCTTGGCGAGAAACTCTGTCGAGTTTCTATGATATGATACGGGGTCACGCAAAGAATTGGATACATGGCCACCTATAAATGATAATTTCTGGAAATGTGATTTTAGTAGTTTTAAGAGTGTTTTACTTTGAATTAAACTTTAGCTAAATAGTGGCGTGTAATAAAGCTACTAGATTAACTACAGGGTTGTACAAAAGTATACAAGTATGTTTCCATCTATTAGTATAAATTGCTGAAAGAGAAATTTCAACCTGTTATGCATTTTCTTGCTAAACTAAATTTTCCCATTATATAGTATATATATCAACCTACAGATGAAATACAGGGTTGTTCAAAAGAATTGGAATACCTATTTGGCTATGGACGGTAACTACTGAAATCAGTTTTTCAAATGTTTTATGTGTTTTCTAAAATGTTTACTTAGTTATCTTAGTTATCTTATTTCCCTAAATAACGAAATTTTGTTAAAGCACTCAGGAAGTGTTGAAGTGTTTCATAATCTATGCTTAACTCATGATTTTTCTTACTTGTTTATAAAAGCAACGGATGAGGGATTGTGAGCTCTATAAATCCATCCTTCAGGGTCTGATCTTTGGGAATTTTAAGTTACCATGAGTTTCCTACATCACGATGGTATTTTATTACTATTCGTCACGTGTCCATCACAATTCGATATCATTCGTTGAGTTAAGAGTAGGTTATATTCGAAATGAGCATCTTCAAAAGCTCTATCTATATTATAAAGGACAAACATATCTGTGCGTAACGCATACGTCATTCTGCGAATGGCAACACTTTGAAATTTGAAATGAAATTTCGGTTTTGCAATTTTCTTTACTGCAAATTTTTAAACTTCTAAACATCGCACATTTTAAATTTTTACACCGTTGTATAAGGAAAAAAATGCTCTTTTAAATGCAATTTGTTTGAAAGCTGTATCTCAATTTAATTTTGAGATATTAATTTTTTTGTAGTTTTTAATACATTTTTTGTAATTGTGGCAACGGAAGTCCGCCATTTCTGTTGAAAGTCATGGAGGGTTTAGAGGGAAAATAATCCCCGAGTAAAGAAAATAATATATTACTGTAGCTTTTGTTGCCGTTTTCTCATAAAAACTGAAAAAAAAAATTGAAATTACAATGCGTGCTATGTCAGCGATTTTTTAAGTTTCCAATTCAAAGCCATTTTCAATTTTTACACCGTCAAATAGAGAAAAAAAATCTACTTTCAAATGCAATGTGTTTGAAAGTTGTATCTTAATTGACTGAGTTATTACGGTTTTTAAAATAATTAGCTGCCCGTGGCAACCAGTTTGGTCTCCCTTAAATGGAATGCTAGGCATTAATTATATCGTGTTACTTTTATTCATAATTTAATTTACTTGCTCAATCCTTCGCCAAATCGGAAGATTCTGATAGAGAAATCAAGAACTCGGTATTTTTATGTTAATCGGGCACAGGTGATAAATCACCAAACATAGTACCCGTCGTATTTTTTCATATTTCTAAAGAAATATGAAATATTAAGTTAAAATATAACCCTTTCACTCATTTTAAAATGGATAACTTTAATTTAAAACTGAAACATTTCAAATTCACGAATTTCACTTAAAAACAAATCTTTAAAAAAGGAAAAAGAAAAGAAAAGAATAAATACCATAAACCATTTAATTTCAACATCAAAGCATTGTTTTAATTTACACCTCGAAAAATAAAAAATGCTGCTGGCGAGTTAAAAAAATGCTATTGGCGATAATTGCGCCCAGCTAATATGAAAGTACGAACTTTTTGCGATCATAGCAACTTTTATGTAGTACTATTATTCGAAAAAAATATTTTGATGAAATAGGTTGCCAGAAAATACGTTGCCAAATTTCTTTTCTCGCCATGGACCTTTTCTCTATTTCGCTAAGTACCTATACTCGAAAAGTACCTTCATTTATTTATTTATTTGTTGTATTTTAAATTAGATGAATAAAAGACGGCACAGGTGTCATATACGCACTACGTTGGCGCGACATTTTTCTGACGCCAATGTCATATACGCACAGGGGTACTTAACTGGCGCCAAAGTGTCGTTATTTTGCTTGATATGGTAGCCCGGATGTTGTTGTTTATTTATTAATAAATTGTTTATTTACTTTTATTTTATTTTTTTAATTATATAAATTGTTTCGTTCTATAGTTATTAATTAAACTTTTTTTTATTTATTGTTATTCCCTTTTTAAAAATATTACACAGTAACCAATGAGATGCGTTACATTCAGGTGTTGCCATTAAACAATTAACAAATAATCGCGATTTCTGTGCCACCTACGATAGCATAAAACATATAGATTTTCAAGCATGAATTATTTTTAAATTTATCTATCCCGTGTAGCTCGATTACGAAAGATTAATCTCCCTTAAAAAAATGTAAAAAGTTCAGCATTTGTTTCCGTCTAATGTTGCATAACAAAATTAAAACTTCCTCTATAGAAAAATTAATAAAATAATGTAAATAAGAAAACAATTTAACAGACATGTGATTGAACCACGTGCTTAAAGCACTGAAATGATCGGAAAAACGCCGTAAGTCGTAAAATCTTGGGCTAATAACTCCTGGCATGCGCTGACATGTGAAAGTATCGCTTTTTATAAAATTTAAAACTTTATTTGATTGCATAATCGATATTTTTCAGATAAAAATTCTTTTTGATGTTAGTGGGCAATCTAAAATATATATTACATGTAAAAAAAAAAAAAAAAAAAAAAGAATGGTTTTCACCTATACTCTGTAACCCGAGGAGCTCGGGTTCGATCCCCTAGTTATAATAATTTCAGACATCTTTTAAACTTCTGCCATTGAAATTTTCAAAAGGGTTTCGAATGAATCCCAGTTCATTTATTACCCGACTGAGAAGAAGGGTTATATGTTTCACGCGTATCCGGGTATGTGGATTTCTTCATACCCTCGAAACATCCCAACGGCTGGATGGATTTTAATGAAGGAGGTCTCTATCGATTCGTCTTAACCGTTCGATGGTTATAGGCTAGTTTTGTTTTTATAAATTCAAAGTGGCGGTCTTTGAGTGGCATAACATTAGATAGGTCTTTCAAAATGAAGAAGATGTTTCATTGACTATTTTACAGTCAGAAGCTCCGTTTAAATATTACACAACCTAGAAGTTCTGTAGGTAGGATGTCTAGCTTTACTGTAACTCTAAACATCATAGACATCTATAGGCCTCATCAAAACAGTGTTTATAGATAGCAATTAAACACAACTTAAAAGTCATCAATGCAAGCAAATAAAAAAAAAATAGGTAAGTAATACAAAAAATAGTTTCACATTGATGAGAAATAATTAATGAATTCGCTTTTTACGCAGTCGGGTTTTTTGAATTTTTAAATTTAATTTTTACTTGTTGAAGAAACCGCTTTAAAAGTCATGATTTCCTACCTTAGTATGCTGAAATAGTCCGACTCGATCATGGAAATTCCATTTTAAGAGGTCTTGTACCTTTTAAACGCGACGAAATTTAACGAAGAAATTCAAAGTTTGAATGAGTCTATCTTCAAAACCTTTTTATGTATAAACAGGAAATTTTGGATATTCATTAAACAGATTATTCTTTGTAATAGGCTGTCATTAGAAAATTATTAGCTTTTTACAGAATGTGTGTATTGTTGAAATCAAAATAGGTTTTTTCACTCCATAAGTCATTGCGCGCATGATATCTTGAGAAAGTATGTATGGATTGTCATGAAATTTGGTAAAGATACTAAGCATATATGTGTGTTTAAAATGAACTACTCTTAGGCCAAAATTATTTCATTAACTATATAAAAAAATATATTTTTGTAAAAAAAAAAATAAAAATTTTATATTTTTAATGAATAAAAATAATCATAACTAAAAATATTACCATTATAAATACTTAAAAGTAGTTCATTTTAAGCACACATATATGTTTAGTATCTTTACCAAATTTCATGACAATCCATACATACTTTCTCAAGATATCATGCGCGCAATGACTTCTGGAGTAAAAAAAAGAGCTATTTTGATTTCAACAATACACAAATTCTATAAAAGTGTAATACATTTCTAATGACAGCCTATTACAAAGCACAATCTGTTTAATCAATATGCAAAATTTCATGTTTCTACATAAAAAGGTTTTGAAGATAGACTCATTCAAAGTTTGAAGTTTTTCGTTAATTTTTTATTATTTAAATTCGCGTTTAAAAGGTACAAGACCCCTTAACACAACCTGTCATCCGATTCGAACCCAACTAAGTAATTTTTGTCTCTGCGCAACACCCATCTGTGCCTGAAGCAAGGAATTTTTTTTATTTATGTCATCATGAAATTTCTCTCATTAACCCTTCACTGCACCACGTGCCCTATCTGGCATATACCTAAAAACATTTTCATTTTCATTATGTGCCATGAATTTGGCTAATAGGATGACTGTAACTGATCAAAAACAATCCAAAGAATTTAATATTACTTATTTTTTCCATGTCAGAGGGCTGCATTAGACAAAAAGTTAGAATTTGTTCTTCGGAAACAAAACAAAATTTGATCAAGCTATTAAGGTAAAATTTACTTTTATTATTTTTGCTGAATACTTAAAACTATTAATATGAAAAAAAGTTGCACAGTGTTAAGCAGATAAAATTTAAGCTCATTGAGTTGCAAAATATAGCAATACAATTACTTAAAACCCTAATTGTGTACATAGGGTACACACCATAAAATATCAAATTTTAGCCGAAAATTTTAAATTTCATTTTTTTTTTTACTATTTTTTTACTAGGAAAAAAATGTTAAAAATTTGAATTTCCCGAGAAGATATTTTAAATAGACGAATGCATCCAATGTCCATAGACTTGACAGGACGGATGAGAATTCCGAAGCTGAATGACCAGGCCCCTCAATCACGTTAGAAGTAGAGTGGTCTATTTTTTTCGTTGGCTGCGTGTCTGAAATAGTGGTTATCCTGTCGCTCAAAATAAAAAAGAAAAGAAAAATAAAGTTACTATGGAGCCAGTAGCAAAGTCCTCAAGAAGACGTTGAGAAAAATAGGTCTTCATGAAGAAGTTTTGGAGATTTATAGGATGTAGTAAGAAAGAATACTTTGGAAATATCACTTAAAAAGAGATTTCTTGCATTTTCGGAAATTGAAATAAAAGGATTTACTTTTAAAACGTAAAAATTTAAAAAGAGGGTTATGTTAGATGAACCCATTGACAGACTTTCTTTTCACTTATCTGAGTTAAACTGTTTCTTTTTAAAGTCGCTTCAATAATTGAGATTTTCTTTTTTCTTTAAACCTTAAATGGATTGAAAATGCTTTCAATAACTAAACTTAAATGCAGACATGGATGCCTCCATTTCTTATTCATTAGGATCCATCCATGAGCCATTCATTTGGGTGACCCATTTTGTGATTCGTTATTTCCATTTTTGAGTCAAATGGACCAGGGTGTTTTTTCTTACATTTTAAGTTTTTCTCTTTCCCCACAACTCTTTTTTTTTTCTTTTTTAAAATCCAATAATGAATGAATAAATACAGTTCAACTGATAGCTAACAAGTTTCGTAGTTCCTTAACAAAAAAAATCATTAATATACAGAATTTGAATAAATAGACATCCACCGAATCATTTCTTGTTATACTACTAAATTTGTGCCTTGTTCTTAGGTCCGTTTTAACAATTCTGTTTCAATGTGGTATTTTTTACTTATTTTCATACTGTTCTATGTTAACTCAAATTTTTTTATTGAATAACAAAACAAAACTTGCCTTTCGAGATTTTATTTTTCTAAACTTTAACCCTTTCCGATGCAGTGATCCCACGTCGGGGCCGCCTAACTTTGATTCCAAACTTACAAACGGCACCAAGAATATTTTAATAAAATTTTGCTTTTACAACGAACGTTTAAAGTAACAAGTTTTTAATTTCTAAAAAAGTCGCTTGTAAATCCGTTGTCAGTCAATCATTTCATCCATTTGCAACAGAATATTTCTGCGCCGGAAACAGTTAAGCATTGCCACAAAAAGAAAAAAAGTTTTTAATGAGCCTTTAAACATTAGGGAAAAGTAGGGTAATGACGCTCAGAAGGTAATCCCGCTCACCCAATATCTCTAAACAGAACAGAGTTGAAAACGTGCGATCGGTACCGGCACCTAGCGAACTTCATCGTAAGTTCCCAGTAAGGATAGAGTGACCGTCGGAAGGAAAGGATTTTTATGTCCTCACGTTATTAGTTTGCAGTTGTTTTATTATAAAATTCTACAACATCTAACTTGAAGGTAAGCGTACACTAGGGTGGTTCAGCCAGCTATGTAAAAAAATAAACTTTCACATATATACCAGGCCACCCCTCTTTTTTTTTAGACTTGTGGACAGTAATATCCTGGCAGAATTTGAACTTCATATTTCAACTGCAAGAAGGAGCTCAACCCCCACTAACTTAAAGTTATTCCTTTCTAATTTTTCTATATGTTTGTTTAAAAAAAATAAAGATCTCCAAAATTAATTTCTTAGAAAAGAACAAAACAATATAGAAGTAAAAAATAGAAATGTAATCATATTTGGTTTTTAGTAATACAAAATAGTGCCTAAAACTGATTTTTTTTTTCCTGATGGAATGCATTTTCTGCTTGCTTGTACGACCTACAGCAATTATATCTTTTTTAATTATGAAAGTGTTTCTTTTGTTTTATAGGAATTGCATATTTCTGCTATATCTGCATTAATTCTTTAACTGCCAAATTGCTAACATATTGTACCAATTTTGATTCTTTCAACTGATAATGAACGCGCTGAAGGATTTGTCTTGTCATAGTTAGTGGTTTCAATTGATCTACTGATCTTAGACAAATCAGAAAAATTTCATTGCTAAGACAAGTTGAAACCGAAGCCATTGCACATTTTTAGCTTTAAACAGAAAAGAATGGTTATTTTTCATAAAATTAAAGTTGATGATTAATGCACAAATTTTGTGATTATTTTACTTTATATTACACTTAGTGTTTGTCTTATTTACTTGAACATGAATAATGTTAGCAACCCATAACAGTAGATTAATGTTTAACATAAGTAATGTAACCTAAATATAATTCTTCATACTTATTTAAAAGTAAAAACTCTTGCAATTAGTAATTAAATCGATTTTAAATATCATTTTCATTTGTTACCTTTCACTTAGGAATAGCCATGAGCTACATGTAAACATTTATCAGAGGGATATTTGTTGCCGGATGCAGAATTTTAAAGTATGTAAGATAATTATTTAAAATAAAAATTATCATGAAAATTTTAATGTTTCACAGAGAAATTGTTTTCAATGGGTTGTAAAAGGGAGTTAGTAGAATTATTGTTTTGGTTTAGAGTTGTCTATAACTTCGTCATGTAAATAATTCTCAGAAATGTTGCTACATACATTGAAATATTTCAAAAATATTTAAATACAAATATATATAATATAAAAAACTAAATTTTTTCTAAAAAATTCTGGGAAAATTAAATATTTCTGAAGTATAAACTATTGTTGTATTTCCTACGCTCCAGCTAATGTTAAATTGAGCAGTCATTGAGCACCGTCTTAGAATTTCAGTAAGAAGCTAAAAATGTACCAGTATTATACTATTGATGGGTCTAAAAAATTAGGGGGTGGTCTGGACTCTAGCTTAAAAAAAGTTTTTTTTAATCACCCTAGTATACACTCTTATTTTCAAATATTAATTCACTCATTATGTCTACAAAATGTATACATTTAGCTGTACTTTCATGCTTTTATTTATTTTTGTAGTGCGTTGTTACGCCAATTATAATGCATTAAAACCCAACAGGGCGATAACAGGTAATGGCGCTCGCGTGGAATTCCAGAAGAAGTGTTGCCAGTGGGCAACTTTTTTAAATTTAAAATTTATTGATTAACACCACTTTTTAAAAATGGTAAAATTCCCCTGTTTTGGCCTTAATATGTCATTAAACAAGGAGAATTTTAAGATTTCAAAAAAGTGGCGAAAATCAAAAAACCTAAATTTAAAAAAAGGAGCCCACTATATTTGTAACACAGTATGTGCAAAGTGGTCGCAAAAAGCCTTCAGTGGTGTGAACAGCCCACACAACTACATATGTGACTTGTCTTACTTAAATGTTGCATTCAAACTTTGAGCGAAATGACCCTACCCTGTCGGGCATGACCGCTCAATCGATGGTCATTTAAATAAAACGATCAAAAAAATTCCTAAAACTTTTATGTAAATTACTTGAATGCAAACTGTTCTTTATGCTTTGGAGTTATACTTCGTTAATAAAATATTGATTTTTTTGTCTAAATTTGACTAGCTATTCATGTTTTCCCTTAAGTGAACGCCATTCCCCTACTTTCCCCTATTTTGTGACTACAGTTATAGAGGGACAAGTAAATCCACGAATGCTCATAAGTAGCCAGGGTGCTCATGAATGTGGACGAAGAAAATAAAAAGATTTTTTGTAATAACGACTTTCAAGCCCCCTCCGTCAAATCTAAATTTCCCCTTCCCACTAAATGCATTCATATTTTCGAATTTCTCCGATAACAATTCTTTTATTCTCTAGTTGTAAAAATCTCCAAAAAGTAATTGCAAGAGACTACACGCCAGTGACGCGACTACATTCGCGGACTAACGTCATGCCAGAGGAGGAGTTTGAAAATAATTTAAATGTGAAGGAGAAATTTGTTGAACTATTGCTTTTGCATAGGAGATCCGAGGTCGATGCCTGACATCTTTGTACTTTTTAGATTTCGGTTGCAGTTTTCCCGAGGACACTCGATTTTTGAAAAAAGGGAGGGGGGGGGGGGTTGTCTGATTTCGAAATTTAACCCTTTCGGGACCGATTTTTTTTTCACATTTCAGAAAAAAATATCACTTTTTCATTCATAATAATAATCTTAGCGAAAAACATATCAGCGCCAGCGTGAACGTGTTAAAAAAATCGAATAATAAAATCCAAAAACTGGTTTAGAGTTGCATAACTATTTTCCGTCCCAGCATCCCTTTCATATTCTAACTGATACTGCGAACCCTGGAACCGAGTTGGTATGGCGACGTCTTTAACCACGTGTGGGGTTTTGTGCACATAGTTAAATATAATGTTGTAATTTGTTATTAGATTTTTTTTTATCAAGTTTCCTGTATATATTGACACATGCATATATATTATGCAAGCTGTACCTTCATTTGAATATAGCATAGCATAAAACATAGATATGTCCACACCCACGAGGAATCTGCTGGCCTCGATCTAACTGGTCATGGCAGTCTCGTGTGGTGCATTTCTGCATAACTCATGACATGGGGGGAGGGAGTTGTCCGATTTCGAAATTTAACCTTTTCGGGCCCGATTTCTTTTCACTTTTGAGAAAAAATATTACTTTTTTATTCATAATATTAATCGTAGCTATCCAAATAGATTGACTGAAGTTTAACGAATATATTCTTGTCTATAGGGGAGACCGGGGGAATGGCGACACCTTAAGGGAATTTAATTATTTTCCACTCCAAAATATGTTTATTTTTTAATAGTAAAAATTTTAAATTTGAATCATGATCTTTAGTATCTGAATAAATTGAACCGTAATCATAACTGTAAAGTAAGCACACATAAAAAAATTTTCTTTCAACCTCTGTACAGTGGCGGGATGACTCAGGATACTGGGGTCATTCCGCCCCTGTATCGGGCTCATGACGCCACTCTTCAATGACCTACTAAATACTTAAATGGATACTAGGAAACACATAACCTACTGAAAATATTTAGAAAGCAATAATTTAGCAGAAGAATGAATCATTACAATGTTCCTTACGCTAGATTTATTCATGTGCTAAGCTTACAATGTAACTCAAATTGGAAAAGTCAGCCTTTGCCATGGTGGCGGCATGACCCCTAGCGGAAAACACCCAGCAAAGCCGAATGAAGAACCGAACTTGTTCAACACATTGCATCAAAATGTCGGCGAATGCATGTAGATGACGGGTAATATTATCTTAAGTATCTAATGTTACAATAAAAGGCGTTTACTTCTACTCATTTAAAGCTCCAAAATAAGAAGCAACGAGATGAAAACTAAATTTTTCACTAGAACAAACGAAAGACTCTCAAACTAATCATTCTAATTTCAGCAGAATCACTCTCATTCTAGGCACTGTTTCTATTGTTGGCCGCTGTAGTGCAGGCGCATTCACTATCTCAAACTGCCGTTATTTTATAATCTAGACGGGGTGACGGCATAACTCCGAGTGGCGCCATTCCCCTGGTCTCCCTTACTGGATAAATTTTGTTTCGTTTAGACCCTAGAGCTATCACTAGAGGCTTCTGAATAGGTGAATTCTAACCCTTAACTGTTGAGGTGGAGTGTATTCCACCCCAGATAAATTTAAATTATGAAATATTGCCATTTTACAATACTAGATGGGCTGTACACTTACATATGTATGTAAGGGAGACCGGGGGAATGGCGACACTCGGGGTTATGCCGACAGCCCGCCTAGTTTAAAAACTAACTGCAGTTTGAGATAGTGAATGCACCTGCATTATAGCGGTCAACAATGGAAACAGTGCCGAGAGTGAGAATGGTTTTGTTGCAAGTCCTTCGTTTGTTCTAGTGAAAAATTTAGTTTTCCTTTAGTTGATTCTTATTTTGGAGCTTCAAATGAGTAGAGGTAAACACCTTTTATTGTAACATTACGTACTTAAGATAATATTACCCATAATCTACATATATTCGCCGACATGTTGATGCAAACTGTTGAACAAGTTCCGCTCTTCTTTCGGCTTTGCTGGGGGAATTCCGCTCTATTGTCCTCTCGGAGTCATGCCGCCACCATGGCAAAGAGTGACTTTTGCAATTTGAGTTAAATTGCAAGCTTATCACATTAACAAATCTAGCTTAACCTTTAACTGATGTCACAAAAATTGTCACATAACTAGTGTGAAGCGGTCTGTGAGACCACTCCATCTAAAGATGATATAAAAGACATGATTAACTCATAGAATGGTGTTTTTGTACTAAACATTTTGTACAGGACTGTTATAATTAAAATTCACCTATTCAAAAGTATCTGGTGATAGTTCTAAAGTTCCAAACGGAACAAAATTTCGGTAGTGTTTGTACTTAAACTGAAACTTGGCGAATGCATGTAGATTACGGGTAATATTATCTTAAGTACCTAATGTTACAATAAAAGGTGTTTATCTCTACTCATTTAAAGCTCCAAAATAAGAAGCAGCGAGATGAAAACTAAATTTTTCACTAGAACAAACGAAAGATGTGCAGCAAAATTGAAAAAAACCGCGTTCTGAGAGACCGGTAACGTCAGTTAAAGGTTAAGGAACATTGTAATTATTCATTATTCTGCTAAATTACATTGCTTTCTAAATAAATTTCAGTAGGTTATGTGTTTCCTAGTATCCATTTTATGTATTTAATAGGTCATTAAAGAGTAGCGTCATGACCCCAATACAGTGGCGGAATGACCCCAGTATCCTGGGTCATCCCGCCACTATTCATTCTACGATCAAGGCGTCTTTGGGACCGCTCACAGCATTTATGCAACAATTTTTGTTCCAGTAGTTAGAAGTTAACTGCTATTTGCAATCTCACAGACCGCTTTTTTTTTTTTTTCATGGTTTAACTTAAAATTTTCAGTTTAACGATAAATACTAGTGAAATTTACTAATACTTTTGCATAATTCATTCGTTTTATTGGAAATGGGGCAAAATTACGCACTGCATATCTTTGCCCCGCCACTGCGTACTTTTACCCCAACCGATGGGGCAAAGATACGCAGAGCAATGTTTTTAAAAATTGCAATTTCTCGCAGAATTCTAATTTGACAGAATGTGGGTTGATGGTGGCACTTGCCTAAGGTTCTAATCTAACATTTTAATCACTTATTGCAAAAGTTTAGACCAATGTGTGCGTTAAAAATCAAAATGCATGGAAAGTGTGTACCTACTCTATCATAGAGACGAGGTATAGAGAGTCAAGTTCTTTGTTTTCCCTGTTAACCGATTACCCTCTAGATAATTTGTTCCGTCAACAACAAAACTTTATTGAAAACGAGAGCTGCTCGTCTTCAGAGTCTCGAAGAACGGCCATTGAGCCCATTCTTTTCCAATGTCTCTGGATAAGGGACTTTATCCCCCGGCTTCCATGAGTTTCTAGGATAACCATTGTTATCAAACTGACATTTCCATTTTCCAAAGATAATTCTGATAAGTAGATCCAGTTCAAATTATACCAATAGTCGTATGAAAGGATCCTCAGTCCAATCTCAAAGTATCTCCAATGTTAACCCTTAACTGATGTTAAATTTGAATTTAACTTTTATTTTTTCACTTGATAAAATAATTCTGAATTAGGTACCTAAAATCTTATTTCCAACTCCACTTTAATCATAACTTAAAATTTACACTGAAAACTAATTTTAGAAAAAATTTGTCAACTAAAGAATCATCCTTCAAGAACATTATACACAAAAGTTTCATTTTCTCAGGTGAAATTTTAAAAATACGTGTACAGATAAATCCCAACCCGATAGGTTTAACTTTAGAGAAGAATTTAACGTTTCACTGATATATATATATATATATATATATATATATATATTAGAGACATTCAAAAACCCCCATTAACCTAGAATGACACATTTTGAACATTTCTGTCACACTGGTGTCGTAGTTTTTTTTTTTTTTTTTTTTTTTTTTTTTTAAAGGGGGGGGGGTGCGCTTTTTTTTTAATAGGCAACATAATAGTGTTTAGTTTTATATAGGCTAAATAATAGGAAAAAAGATTTTTTAAAAATCACGAAGTAAAAATTGCCATCATTTGCAAGTTTTTGCATCTTTGTAACTCTCTGCATCCAGCTATCGGAAAGTTCCAAACGATTAGAAAGTGGGTGTAGAAAAGTTGCGAATCCACTGGAACAATAAGGACACCTTCCTACTCAAAGTGAGAGTGGCCGTCATACCCTGTTCACACTGGGATATCGCAACTATCTGAGACACCGAACTCTCCGAGAGAGTTCCACAAACTCCCTCAGAGTGTTTCAACTTTCTTCGGGCTAGAGAGACCCTTCACTCTCGCTGGCTGAAAAGCTTCGCATTAACTGATTGGGTATTGCGGGCGATTTTATCTTAAGGATTATTTTTCGATTTTATCTCAAATCCAAAGGGTCAACTTTCTGACATAAGTTTTAATTCATTTTTGTTTGGAAAAGCATGAAACTAGAAGGTGTTGTTCAGAAACTATGTCATCGAACTGTTTTTACCGTTTTCTTGTAAACGCAATAGATCTTTTAGAAAATGCTGTCAAAGCTGGTTTTTTGAACCGAACTTCCGAACGAAAGAAGAAAATCCAGTCAGTAAGGGGAGAAAAATGCCGTGTCACATGATCAAAATCGCTTACATCTCAATAGGTAATGGATTGATCAAAAAATGGAAAAAACAGTTCGATTCCAAATCACTTCCATGGTTATGCTTTCCAGTTCTATATCTTTCCATTAAAAAATGAATTTGTAAATGTGTCAAAACGTTTTGCGCTTGTTGAGCAGAGCAGTTGAGAACAGCCTTAAGGCTGTTCTTAACTGCTCTGCTTAACAACCGCAAAACGTTTTGACATATTTACAAATTCATTTTTTAACGGAAAGATATAAAATTGGAAAGCCTGGCCATGGAAGCGATTTGAAATTGAACTTTTTTTTTTCAATTTTTTGATCAATCCATTACCTATTGAGTTATAAGCGAATTCAATTACGTGACAAACACGTTTTTCGCCCGCTCTAGAGTGCTCTTTCTCCCTTCGCGCAGAAATTCGGTTCAAAACGCCCACTTTGACTATTTTCTGAAGGATCTATTGAGTTTGCAAAAAAAAAAAAAATGGAAAAACAGCTCAATGACATAGTTTCTGAACAACACCACCAGCTAGTTCCATGCATTTTCGATCAAAAATAAATTAAAACTTATGTCAGAAAGTTGCCCTTTTGGATTTGAGAACACCCGTAAACGCATGTGCAAACACAGCGACGTCCACTGAGTTATCTTTGATGAGTTTTTCGATCTGAACACGTTCCCAATTCCGATAGGGTACCACCTCAAAATTAAGAGAGTTCGGTGTCTAAGACAGTTCCGATATCCCAGTGTGAACATAGTATTAGAAAGGGTGGGGTTTGAGAGACCCCAGTTTGTCATTCTACGGTTAAGAGGCCTGGACACTCAGCTTCCAATTTCCCCTCACTCATGTAAAGTTTATGGGCATTGGATGCATTCGTCTATTTAAACTATCTCTGAGGGAAATTAATGTTTTTAACTTCTATTTTTTGTGTACACTTCCTAAAAGAGGCCTCTTTTTTTTTCGAGTTCTCAAACTATTTCTAAAGTACAGATTTCATTTTATAGGAAGTGTTCAAATCTTACTCACAGTTCATCCGCTTTTAACGCATAAACTAATAAATTCAGCCTAGATTTTAGAAATAGTTTGAAAACTAAGAAAAAAACGAGACCTCCTTTAAGAAGAGGACACAGAATAAAGATGTTAAAAATGGGAATTTCCCGAGGAGATATTTTAAATAGACGAATGAATCAAAAGGCCACAGACTTAACATGACGGAGGAGAATTTTGAAGCTGAGTGACCGGCTCCCTTAACGTTTGACTGATAAACTGGTGTTTTATCAGCGAGATTTCAAATTATCCGTGTTAATGTTAAACCTACGGGTGTGGAATACATTCATATTTTTAAAATAATCTCATTAAATTAATATTTAACCTTTATTAAAGAATGCCTTTTCTTACTTGTGAAATATTTCTAAAATATGCTTAATTTTATTTGAAATGTTAAAAATCTTACAGCTTCGGTAAGATTTTAACATGCAAAGTATTCCATTCTAAACTTTAAAAATCCTTTAACTCCTCAACAAATTACCGTAGAAGAACGTTACAGGTACGAAACGATTGGAAATAAAGTCTACTTTTAAAGGATGTATATAAAATTCTTAGGGAGCCATCTACATATTAAAACGAACCCAAACTTCACCCCCCCCCCCCCCCAAATGGCAATACCGAATTTCAATAAGAAATTTAAAATATCCGGTTCAAACTATGCCTAGACACCCAATTTCAAGTCATTTGAATGATAAGTTTTTGAGTTATAAACATTCACAATTGAGTGCTTCTAATGTTAAATTACGTATTCATATTTTTATTAATATCTCCTGAAATGATACTCCTGATGTGCTAATTTTTTTGTGTAGCAATAATACTAAAATACCCAAACATAAAATACGTTGAATTTGCAATTTTTATAATTTTACGGTATGAATTATGAAATTAGTATTAAAAAAATTATGAATTGCAACCTACAATTTTTTTGATGGATTTAAGTCCTGCTTTATGGAAATCCAAAATTTCACATTTTTCTTCCAAGTAGTTCTCAAATGATGCGTAAAAAGTGGCAAAATGATGGTTTAAGGGGCCGTCTATGATAGAAGTGACTATTTTTTGAAATTTCTTATTCTATCCTGTAATCTAATAGTCTTCAATGACTGCTCGAGTGGCGCTTAAGATGCCTTGATCAAAAAGGGCTCTCTCTCTGTCATCCATCGAGTACCGAACTTCAATTTCGAAACAGTCCCTAAAATACGCTCGTTTAGAAATAATTTCTTGGAAACTTAACATACGACTTGCATGAAAATATATTTTTAGGCTAATTGAAGGGTGTAGAGTTCATTGATGCTGTCCGAATTGTGTACTGCTATTAAAAAAAGTTATGGTTCGTTTTAATAGGTAGATGGCCCCCTAAGCAAATTTTATATACATCATTTAAATGTAGACTTTACTACCGATCTTGTGGTACCAGTCACTTTCTTCTACGATGATTTTTTGCAGAGTTAGTAAGGGATGTTTTTTTTTTTTTTTTTTTTTTTTTTTTCCACGACTGTACGTCTTAGTCTGTTTCCGAGTAAATCCAAATTTTCACCAGCATTACTTAAATTTGATTCTCGCTAAAATAATAAGTTTTGATTAGTAAAATTGACGAGAAAAGTATGTCATTCAAATGATACCCACTGAAACAGATTGACAGTATTTAAAAAAAAAATTGGAACTGTAAATATTTCATCAAACATTTTTGGAATAAATTGTACAAATCTTTATTTACGTATTCCTTGAAATAATTTTAATGATACATAATTAGAATCTAGTTCAAGACAGGCTCATTAAAGATTTTCAACGATATGCATGTGTTGCGCGTAGGATAAAATATATATTCGAGATATCCACTTATTACATAAATATATTCTTGCAAAATCTTACTTTAACTTCAACCTAAAATAATAAAGTTTACAGATATATTTTTTCAGGCAAACCATAAAACGGAAAATTTATGATAAAATTCAATAAAAAAATAAATATTACAGATACTTACATAAAAATAGGTAGGGTTATAAAGATGTGCAAGATACAATATAATCCAAAATATTAAGTTTCTATGTTACTTAGTTTAGTAAGTAGCATGCGCGTAATGTCAAAAATATCCGCCTTTAAAATTCAAATTTACAATCATAAAACCAGTTTTAATTGGAGTATCGTCATAATTTTTTTAAAGTTCGGTAACATGTTATTCTTTCATAATAGACAACAAAAAATTAACTTTTTAAAAGAGTTTTAAAGTGATCTCCCCCCCCCCCTCCTTGAGAGGTCTCAGGACTCTTAAAATTGAAAAAAAAAAGACAATCTTCAACATCTAATATTTTAAAATGTATGAAATTTAAAAACACAATTTTTAACGGGAATAAAAGATAAGTATGTTCCTTCATTTCATCTATTTAAAAAATTGCAAGATGCAAAATTAGTATTTGTAGGGGGCTCCAAATTGTCAGACATTTGTCGAGCAGAAAATCGATATAACAGCTTACGCGCAGGATTACAAAATAAATTTTGAAACCAGCATGAAATTTTTTGTGCCTAATTATACTTAAGAATATAATTACCTGAACCTAAACAAATTTGTATTTAAAGCATTTTTATATTTTTAATACAAAGTTGTATTTAGCTAATAATTTTTTTTTAATTTCAACATTATAATCAGTATTTGAAACGTATGTTGAACTTTGACCCCCCAAATTCCCGAAAACTAGGACCCATTTGAATAAAAACTTCCAGCAGATTAATTAGGGGCATGATCTCTATAACATACTTTAAAATCATCAAAATCTATGAGCGCCATGTTTGGTGGTGCCCTCGTTAGAGTCTCCTTTATCCCTTAAAATCTCTGCGGTTTTTTGAAATAGTCATTTAACAGATGGTAGAGGTGGTATGTGACACTAAAAATGCTAACTCAATTTTTACTGCCATCTCTACTATCCGAGCTCTTCAAATGGTTCTGATTTTAAAAACTCAAAACGAGTTCAAAACAGAATGACACATTCACCTTGCGTTAAGATAACAAAAACAAATATCCGTTTACTAAAAAAGGTGCTTAAAAATTTATTAAATATTACATTACAAATGAACTGGTCTTAAAAATTTAAAACCATTTATATTAAAAATCACTTGTAAAGAACAGAAAGATGTTATGTGAATACCGAGATCTTTCGATAGCAAACGCGATCATTTTCAAGGGATACTTTTACTAGATTTCTAAGCACCTTTTTAGAAAAATAGATATTTTTGGTTCTGAATTGGTACTTTTTACTCCTGCTTGGCCAAGAGGCAACAGGCTGAATACCTAAAATTTGTCTATTCAGCCAAGACGATACTTTGAAATAGAAATGAAGGATGCAAGAGTCAGAGTACACAAAATGCTATAAAATAACCAATTTTAATAAATCTAAAAATAAAATATTTTACTAAAATTTTTGCATTAAGAAGAAATAGATTTTTAAAGAGTTTAAATCTCAAGCGTTAAAAAGTGGTGCAGGAAAAACATCTTTATTAGATCAACCATCATTAAATGTCACTAACTTGGTTTAAAACACTGAGTCCCTTGAGCCATTCCATTAAAGTCCTGAACAGTACACGAAAAATCCGAAATTTCGAGATCTGAAACAGAAGCGTCGAGGTCTTTCAATTCATCTTCTATTTGCTCTTCTTCCAAAAGTTTTTCTGCTTCAGGAGAATGGCACAGTTTTATTACATTCTTCAATAGGGCACATAGAGAGGTGATTCGACATTTTTGTTGTTCTATTTTATCTTCAAATTCCTTTTGCTTTTTGGAAAAGCTCATTTCTAGTTGTTTGGTTTTCTTAAGAACTTCTTCCTGGATGACCAGCTCTCGAATTTTCACAATATTTAACACTTCCTTTTCAGTATATAATTTGCAGGATTTTGCTTCCTCTTCATCCTTTGAACCCTCTTCAATTTTTGGAGATTCAAATGTCATCAATGTCTTGTTGAAAGCTGGAAGTGGGCTGTGTTTCTCAGAATCTTTGTTCAAAGCATCAGGAACAGCCACTTGCATACCACTCTTTTCACTTTCTTCTGTTGCCGTGGTTTCACACTTTTCCGGAACAGTCTCATCTTCAGAAACTCGTTGTGGATCGTGACCATCAACACTGGACTTCCAAACCGGGTCGAATTTCTTGTAGAGGGACAATCTCGCCAATTTAGATTCCGGTGGTTTACAATAGGATAAAGTTTCATATTTCAGAAAATGACTCGAGTCCAAAAATTCTTCAGATGCCTCACCCTCTGGCACTTCCGGAATATCACTTTCTTTTTCGGACATCATTCTTCTAGAAGAACGACCTGAAAACAGACTGAAATATAAAAAATATTTATAAAAAAACACATTTAATATTAGACTTTATATTAAAAAAATATGAAAATGTCAAAAGTAACATTTGTAATGCCAAAAAAGTATATGCAGTGAGAAAAATAGTAAATATAAAGTAAACAAGAAAGAAAAATCATGCATAGATTATGAAACACATTGAGAATAATGTAGCAAAACTTCCTAGTTTAATAAGTTAAAATATTATGTCTCATTCAACCCTATGGAAACACCTTCGAAAACCCCAATTTCAGCTGGTACTATCGGAAAGTTATCCGAATACAATTATGTATAGTATTAAAACAGTTTAATTTAAAAGCGCACTTTCAGCCATTATTGCTCAAAGACAAACCGATTTCTTGTGTGTGTCAATGAATAAGAAATGTCTGTCCTAATCATCTTGTAGTGAAATCCAGTGATTTATATCCGTTTCAATACATTTGAAACGGCGCCCTATCATTAAAATACTCTGCAAACGATTTTTACACCCCTATACCATCATGGAATGGAATACTTTTGGGTAGCCCTGTCAATGAAATATTAATCCCACGTACTTCCTATGCAATACAAAACAGGGTTAGGTATTCTTTGGTGGGTTGACCTATATTATGGATTATCCGTTGCATGAAAATCCGAGTATTTCCGGGATTGACAGCGTGGACAGACGAACCGCATGCATAAACACTTTTCGACTTTGTTGAAAACAGTACAAGTGTTTAGTATGTATGCCTTTTGCTTCGTCTGGGCAGTTCAATCAATGTCATGATTCTTAGCCATTTTCCCTCAACACTTTGAAGTCAGAGTCTCACTCAGGTTGTCGTTTTCGGTGAAGCGAACTAAGCCCGATAGTCTCTCGGGGTCAACTCTTAACTATGAGCTATAAAAATATCTACTCTATACGTTCGCTCTCTTTTCAGATACAGTAGAACCTCTTTTATCCGAAACCCTTAAACGAAAGTCTTGGTTAACCAAAATCGATTTTGAAAGTTTTTTTAACCATCCTATTCTTCGAGATCAAGCGTTCCTTTCCGAACTACGAGTACCTATCAATATTTTCAATCCCCTTTCTTAAAGTTCCTTTCGATTTCACTTGAGCACCCGTAAGCTGTGGAGTGGAACGAAGAAAACTAACAAAGTAGCCATTCTGAAGCTTTTGAATGTTTTGCAAAAGGTTTGGCATGGCTGGAGCAGCAGAAAGACGGATACCGGTGAGCTAATCCTATTAAAAAACTCCGTGATACAGTTTCAAAGCAAAGACAATCGAAATTGCGACAAATAAAACATGTTTTAAAACCCTTGTGATCTATGGAAAAGGTACTTCATTTCAAAATTAACATTCAGGTAATTTATTCTTGTTTCTATTTTGCTATTGCTTTAGTTTTATTGAGCACTTGTTACCATAATAAGAAAAATTGAATATATTTCTCCATCATCTTAAAATGGAAGCATTCTCCATGATCCGAAAATTTCGATTTTCTGAAAGAGGGTCGGTCCCAATGACTTCGGATAATCGAGGTTCTACTGTATTTGCGAACCTTTTATTTTGAAAAATAAATTGGTGGCAGCACCCAACAGTAGTTAATATATGAAACTATCTGGAATCGGAGCTTAATTCGAACATATTGTGAACCTTGTGGTGTTGCTCTTTGTGCTTTGAAATGTACCACACAAAGCAAATTTCACCGAATAAAGTTTATATACAAATAAAACCTATTTTCAGATATTTTTAGGAAATTTGGGTAATTTTTTATTCACGTCTATGTAAAATTTTATGCTAATTTTTTTTTTTTTTTTTTTTTTTATAAAACATGCTTTTTTCAATGACTTCTCATTAAATATAAATTTTCGTACAATTAAATCGTTCCTTGATTATGAATAAAAATAGTTTGAAGTTTATAATAAAATATATATATATATATATTAAAATACATATCTTCCAAGTATTTTTTACAAAATCGTGAAAGTATCAAATATCCTCACAGTCCAGAGGAAGATATGCGGTTGAAATAGATCAGACCTCAAAGTGTTAAGAGCTTGTTTTAGATCAGCTTTTTTAGAAATTTTCATTTTCCGTACTTGCCTATACAAAATAGGCCACTCATTTTCAATACGATTGAGATTTGGTGAGTGTGGTGGCGTTTGCAAATCGATTTTTAACATTATACACAGTCTCGTCCTGTTCGCCATGTATTTGGGATCATTATCTTGCTGAAAATATGAATCGGCAAGAGTACTAATAAATAAACCATCTCTTAATATACTAATATATTGTTTAGGATTGCCGTCAATAAAGGCCATTTCATCAACTCCATCAACTCCATGCACCCTAAAAATCATACATCCCACATTTTTTTATTACAGATTCTACGGACAAAAATACGTAACTTTTCAATTAACTTTTTTTCGGGTCCTCGTTGATCACGGTGTAATCGAGCAAATTAGATACATATTTTGGTTTCCCCAACCAGGTTTTGACATCTTGAAATCTGATTGGCCAGAACTTTTGACATCAAAGTAGCCGTCTTTTGCGGGAATAGTGTTTCTCGAAAACCACCAGTAGAGATTGTTTCGATGGCGTTTTATATGATTTTTCCATAAAAATTAATAGAAATAAATTAGTTTTCTATTTGCATTTTTTATCCAGTCTATAATTTTTAAATAAACAACCTGTGTATTTTTGATCTTTTAATAAGTAAATATGCACCTCTCCCGGACAGAAAATGATAGTCTTCATTATTTGGGGGCGGCGTGTGTTGATATTCTGCTTTTCGATGGCTTCTGTTCTTAAAAAAAATCATTTAATTAGGTGATGGATGGGGGTGTATAGTTTTTGTTTGAATTATTACTATAGAATAACATGTAGGACCAAAAAGAAAATATTTTTGCGCTGGTTGGGCAAAGGATGGGAAGTAGTGTAAATTTCAGGTGGGGGGGGGGGGGGGTGACATTATAGGTTTTGATGATTGATTAGTTACTGCAACTACTGAATAGCAAGTAGCGCAGAAAACTTTTCAAAAATTCTATGTAATAATTTTTTGTAAATTAATACATTTTTCCATTACGATTTTTTTTCATAATTTTAAATTTAATAATTTTAAAGAATTGAAAAATTTTGATCTTTTAAACTTTTGAATTTAAAATATAGCTTAACTCTAAGCACTGTTGATTCTTTCCCGGGGCAGAAGATTTTAATTTTCAACAGGGGAAGGATAATGTAGAAAATTGTTAAATTATTTATTACAATAAAATAAAATGTGAAAAAATATAAAAAAACGTGTAATTTTCAGAACATATTAAAAACAAATCAGTTTATTTCCTACATTTTTTAAGCACGAGAAGGGACATTTATTCTTATATTTCATTCAGTTCTACGTTTAATGTTAAATTTTTGTAACAAATAAGTTAACTCTTTTGTGGGTATAATATAATAATTATGCCCACAAATGATATAAATATTAAAATGGGGTTAAAATAAATATTAGGCGTCCTTTTATAAGGACACCTAATATTTATTTTACTGCACCCAGAATATTTAATTAAAATTTTCCATTTATAACGTACTTGAAATAAGCAAATTTGTATTTTTTAATAATATATTTTATAAATTCTGGTGTCAGTCTATCATTTCATCAGCTTATAAACAAAATTACTCCTAGCCGGTAAGAGTTAAACCAATTGAATATTAAATAACAAAATTCAAACAATATAATTTAAATACCCTGAAAACTTAGGTTCCCTTCAAATTAAATTGAAATAAATCTTAGACTTTTTAAAATGTTTTTTTGTATTTTACATGTGCCTTATTTTGCACACACTCATCATAAGCCTAATACAAAATCTGTAATGCAATTTTTTGCAACAAAAATGAAAAAAGTCAAATTTAGATATATTTTTAACGGAACCTAATTTTTTAATTTGTTGTGTATCATATCGTTATTTTTTTTAAAATGTGCAATTGGTTTAACTTATTTGTTACAAAAAGTTACATTGAACTTAGCACTAACTGAATGAAATATTTACAAGTGCTTCTTCTCGGGCTTAAGAAAATGTAGGAAATAAACTAATTTGTTTTTAATTTGGTCTGCCAATTATATTTTAATTTATATATATTTTCACATTTGTTATTTTATTAATAAATAAATTACCAATTTTCTAAATTATCCTTCTGTTATGAAAACTAAAACGTCGTCTTCCCCAGCAATTAATCAACAGAGCTTAAAGAGTTTATTTTTTAAATGAAAAAATTTAAAAAGATCAAAATTTTTCAATTGTTTAAAATTAATTTTAAAATTAGGAAAAATATGTTAAATTTAAAAATATTTTAAATTGGTATAAATTATTACATTTATTAGAATTATTGAAACATTTTCTACCCTACTTTATATTTTTTAGTTGCAGTAACAATCAAATCTTAAATCCTACCCCTATCTGAAATTTAATCTACTTCCCCTTCCTTTCTTCAACCAGCACAGAATGATTTTTTTTGGTCCTATGTTATTCTATAGTAATAATTACAAACCCATACACCACACCCCATCCGCCCCCGAATTAAATGTTTTTTTTTTTTTTTTTTCGACGTCGCTTTTTCTGGATTTGTGTGATTCTGCGATAGTGACGCCCAATGCATTTTTTCTATAGGTATGTACACTATATGGCCATTAATGACCGTCAACTTTCAGTTTCAGACATTTTGTCGAATATTTAGAAATATACTGGATAGATTCTTCTGGAATTTCAGGATTAAAAAGAACAGGTATGACCTCATATTTAGCAATGTCGATTTGATAAGGGGGGCTAACAAAAAAATCAAAGAAAAAAAATACTTGGGATCACCCTGTAAAATAAAATGCACGAAATGATCTATCTCTACCGAATATAAATAAACAGACATTGTGAAATATGTGTAAGAATAGCACGTATATTAATAGAAATATAGCGATTTATTTAAAAAAAATTAAAATCTTGAATGTTTTTTGCTTATAACATGCAGGGTTTTCAACCAAATTTAACGCCGGTTTCAGAAAAATTGACAAAATAGTGGAAACAATATAGTGCAATTGGAATACAAATATATTAAATATTTTAGGAAATATGAGCAGTTGTATGAAATAATTTTTATCTGCGCATGCGCGAACGATAACAAGGATTATTTTACGTAATTTAATAGTCAACTCTATGGAGCAAATTGTTACCTTTAATTGTTAAACCACAATTATATTGTGGTTAAACCAAATAAATTGTCAAACCACAAAATTTTTAATTTTTTTTTAAATTTTCATTTTTTATTGATGCTTTAGTTCTTGGATAACCATCAGAACGAGCCTATACCATCATCAAAAGAAGTTTCAAAATCGAAGCATTTTTTCCAAATCTACTCATTGATAGTCACTAAATAGCAACTTTTTTCTGAAAGTTAGTTAATAAAAAATGTCAATTTGTGGAAAATCTCTTATTCAGCTGCTTTTAGAGAACAACTAAAAATTTGCTCACTCTAACGCCGATATCTTTCTGAATTTTTACGATATTTGACTAAATTTTTTTTTAATAAGTTGCTCCATAGAGTTGTCTATTAAATTATGTGAAATAATCCTGTTATCGTTCGCGCATGCGCAGGTAAAAATTATTTCATACAACTGCTCATGTTTCCTAAAATATTTAATATATTTATATTCCAATTGAACAATGTTGTTTCTACTATATTTTGTCAATTTTTCTGACACCGGCGTTGAATTTGGTCGAAAACCCTGCATGTTATAAGCAAAAAAAAAAAAAAAAAAACCGCAAGCATTTTTTAATTTTTTAAAATAAATTGCTATATCTCCATTAATATACGTGCTATTCTTACACAAAAGAATAAACGTATTCCACAATGTCTGTTTATTTATATTCGGAATCGATAGATCATTTCGAACCTAGATTTTCATATAAATATAGTTGTCTTAATTTGAGGATACAATAGCAGTTAAAACAGCAGTGATATCTAGAAAAGCTGTCCCACATGGGATAGGGTGTGTCCCTTTAGAAGCTTTAAAAATATCTACATTTTAAATCCTAGACCTAACAAGGGAACCACTTTTGGTGTTGCTCGCACCTAGCATTGAGACCTGGTGCATTTTAAATCCCTCTATTATGAAGTTTGAGAATCGATAAAATTTTTCTGTTTAAATAATATTTCTTGATTATGCAGCAGCATAACTTTCTGAAAATGCAATTTTCGAGACTACTTATCGGACTATTAACATTGAATTTTTTTAAAGAAAAGCATTTAAAAATAAAAATTAGTTAATAATAAGTATAAAATATTGAAAAAAAGTTTGAAAATTCCTTCAAAAACCCACGAATTTGATTTTGAAAAATTGCAACTTTATATTCATATTTTTGGCGGGGAAACACTTGGCGTTTATTTTCAAAAGTAGAGCTTTCCGGCAACCCTAGCCAAATGTCATAGCTGAATTTCTAATAGCTAGAAATTACAATGTCCGACCTATTTCGCCACAGTAATTTTTCTAAATTGTGTAAAAATATTAATTTACTTTGATTACTTTTACCGAAGGACCCTTTAATACAGTAACATTTCATTTTAAACATTCGAAACTTTATTTCATTCGATTTCAAAAGAAGAAAATTTACTTATTTTGTATTTCACTAAAAAATAGTTTTCAGTGATCTTCGAAGCTTTTATAGAATTGTATTTATTACTTATATATTTATCATCTACATAGAAAAATAAATAAAAACCTAATATTTGTTTCTTATGCTATTAATTATAAAAAAAAATCTCAATCTGATATAATAAGTATCAAGTAAGTACAATCTCTAGTAATATGTTCTGTACATTTTTTCTTTGGTTAAAGCGGGCGGAAAAATTGTAGCACCCTATTTGGCGACTTTACTCACTTTTGGTGTGAAATAAACAAATAAATATGTAATAATAAATTAAAAGTATATAAAATATTTAAACAGAGAAATTTTTTCGTTTCTCTAACTTTTATGTATAGGGCTACAAAACGCACCAGGTCTGGATGCTAGGTGCGAGCAACACCAAAAGTGGTTCCCTTGTAAGTAAGCTGCCCGTTTTCATGGTCATTGTAAGAAAAAAGGACAAAATATCGTGCACGTGACACTTACAAAAATACCTATATGTATTAACTTATATGTTCTGAAACTATAAACTATACATTAAAAATAACATAAAACACTAGATTTTCACATTAGCTTAGCTCTAATCGGAGGCTGTAATAACATTGTTAAAACAGCAGTAACATGCAGAAAAGCTGTCCCTCACGTGGCATGGTATGGTCCACCAACAGAATCACATAATTTGCAAACTCAAGATGTTTTTTGCTCAAGCACCCCCTTATGGTAGGGTTCTACCGACCTAAAATATACCTTATGTTGGAGCAGAAAAAGTCACCAGCATTTTGCCACCATTATTATTTTTTTTTACTTTTTATGTACTGAATTCATGAAAATTTTATCCTCTAAAGCCTTTTTCGTGAACTGTTTCATCTACATTAGACATAATCATTTAATAAATTTTAGAAGGACTCATTAAATTTGAATTTATAGGCATTTTGTGCACTATTTATAACCCCACTCAAATCTTATTTTTTAAGTATTTTTCTTATTATTTTGTAGAATTAGAAAATGTACAAATAGAATGTTCTTACAATAGAAATATTTCCGAACTGAAAAATCCCCCCCCCCCCCCCAACGCCCAGAAAGCTGAAAGGTGCAAAGACAAAATAAATCATCCTTTTAAAAATATATGTTTTGTGTAACCAGTAACGCTTTTATATCAAGATAAAGTAATGTATCTATTATTCATCCTAAACTGTATGACAACGAATCGATGTATTAAATGAATTTTATAACAAGTTATTTCAATGTTACTTATAAGTACTGTCCGTAGATAAAGGTTTAAACTGTTTTTAGAAACTACATGAATGAAATTTGCTTACGTTTCCTTAGGCGAGATAATCTGACCGCTGTACTCAACAAGCAGAATGCGACTCTGATCGTTTGTTTTCGATAATATAGAATTTTACTGAGAGCGCGTTCACGGACCGCACCCTGGGTTCCCCAGGTTTACCACGGGTAACCCGAAGCGTTCAGAGACCGACATTACGTGACTTTTACCGAGTTCCCCGTAGCGTTCAGAGCCGGAGATTACCCAGATTTCGGGGAACCCACATTACCTGAAAAATTTTGTTGGGTAAAGTGTTCACGTGGTTGGGAAATCTGATTTGTTTACCATTTTATAGCTTAACTGTGACTGTTAATCGGAATAGCACTGTTTTGATCAGTTTTATCGCACATTGTTACTGTTTTTTCATATTACAAAAATAATAATAAAAACATATCTGGTCTAAGTTTAACTTTTAGATAAGTTAGAAGATAAATGTAAATTTTGCATATGAAAAATCAGTTCACGCTTGGAAGCCTAAAATGGCTAGCAAAACCTGCACTATTAAAAATATCGTGAAAGATTACCTCTGTTTTTAAAGGCTATCAATTTTCTGTCCAATGAGAAAGCTACATAAACGCCTATAAAGCGCTCTCATTGGTCAGAAAATAAATAGCCTTTAAAAACAGAGGTAATTTTTCACGATATTTTTAACAGTGTGTGATACATATTTGTTGCGATAGTATTCCCCATAAAAATTAACTTTTGGAACAGTTTCCCATCTAAAAAAAAAAGTGATAATTGAATCTATTTGCACTGTCGAAAATGCAGCTGCCGCCATGTTTGTAAATGTAAATAAAAAAATCCCGCAACTTTACCCGAAAGCGTTCAGAGCCGTTTTTACCCAACCTTACACCGAGAAACAAGTATGACGTCATTCCCCAATTTTCCGAGTTACCCGTGTTTCGGTCTCTGAACGCGCTCTTATAGTTTACTTTCTTCATTGCTTTAGAAAATCGCATTCTGTCCAAAGGGTTGCGTTGACGCCACCTACAGACAATACCGACGAGTTCGATTTCGACGTCATGGCAGATCGACCATCCAGTGATTCATTCATTGGATCCTATTCTTGTGACTTTTACGTCACAAGAATAGGGTTCAATGAATGACCAGCTAATGGCCAATCTGCCATAACGTCGAAATAGAGCTCGTAGGCATTGTTTATAGATGGCGTTGGTTGCATACAGCAGGGACGCTCGCTGACCAATCACAATCGCAAATTATGAAATTTCCGAATACAGATCAAAACCTCTGTCGAGCCTGCCTATATATGACAGTGGCGACATACAAGAAATAAAATTTGATTTGTTGTGAAAATTAAGACAAAATGGAATCGCCACACATTTCATTATTGCTAAGCTAACACTTGTCTCACTCGTTTAATCGAACTCATTCGGGCGATTATCGCTAAGTTTTATACAGTGTTTTCGCCAATTTGCACAAAAATGTCTACCTGCGTGGAAATCGGCTATCCCAGTAATACTTAAAAAAGTGCTAAAATATTGTATCCCTTAAATGTCAAACGATGCTCATATACAATGATCACAGCGATATCTGCAGGATATTTTCTAAAACTCCAAGACGATTTGGTCTAGACGCTGTAATAATACGATGTTCATTTTGAAATTTAAAAATATATCGCAGATGTCGCTGCGATCGGCTCCCTGGATTTCAGCATCATTGCACATTTAAGGGATACAAATTTTTAGCGCTTTTTGCATAGCAGATTTCCACACTATATATTCCAGACGCTGTAACGCTGTTATAATACAATGTGTCTATTGAAATTTGGAAATATAACGCAGATGTCGCTACGGGCGATTCATTAGATTTCAGCATCATTGCACATTTAAAGGATATAATTTTTTAGTGCTGTTTAGATAGCAGATTTCCACACTATTTATTCTAGACGCTGTAGCACAGTCTTAGCAGGCACCTTGCGTATAGGCGCACATTCATGCTATAGTGTATAGAACAGCCATACTCAACCTTTTTTTCTCGCGGGCCGCAAACATACATTTGTGACTTTAGGCGGGCCGCAATACACTTACGTAATATCGTAAAAAACGAGTAATAAAAAGAACTGTAACAAAGTCAATATTATTAGTAGGGTTAAAATTTTGTCGAGGAAGAAATGTTACAAAAATTTTTAACACCACTATTTTCAAGCAATATACTTCGTGATAGATCTCTATTGTAAATGCGTTGTATTGTAAATGTTATATTCCGCGAATATTGTTGTTTGGAAATAGTGGTGTAAAAGGTTTTAATGTGTCATTTTCCCTCGCGACAGACGGTCAACCCTAGTAAACAGTATTAGCAATATAACAAATATAAAACGTAATAATATAACAATGCAGAATTTTCAAGTTCTAAACAAAAGAAATCATATTTTCTTTAGTAAACCAATTTTCGGCGCAATGCAAAACTTTATTATATTTTTTTATATCTAAAAATACTCGTATATCCTGAAAATTTTATTAATTTGGAATAATGTTAAATTTGTATGGCCCTGTGTGGCAGATTAAGAAATGTATTCATTGTGTTGGTACAAATAAGACTACATGTCAAAAGAATTTTTGATTAAGTAAACGGCATTTAAGATGTTTTAATATAATTTTAAATCAATTTCAAATAACAGGGCAGATTTTGTTTTGCATGAAAACATATAAAACAACGCAAAAGCGCAGACCTTAACTATAGCGACTAAAATACATAGTGTGGAAATCGGCTATCTCTACAATACTTAAAAAAGCGCTAAAATATTGTATCCCTTAAATATGTAACGATGCAGCTGCAATATACAGATCGCAGTGACATCTGCAGGATATTTTCTACAACTGTAAGTTATTGCTAGTCTATACAATGTAGTACTAGTAATACGAAAATCCCGCAGATGTCGCTGTGATCGACACTTGGCATTTTAGCAGTATCGTCGCACATTTAAGGGATAAAAATTTTTAGCACTGTTTGGATAGCATATTTCCACACTAGGTATTCTAGACGCTGTACCTGAACTATATTTTAAAACATCAGTCGATTTTATAAATATGGATTAATGGTTGCATGTCTCGGGACGCACAGAAAAGGTTGCCGGGCCGCAGGAATAGAAGATATAGGCTGGGATCCTCATAGATTTTTCGCTGTTATTATAGGGAAATGAGATTGACCAATCAGAAACCTGCACTTTAGCGAACTTTTCGCTAGTTATTCCAAACACAGAAAAGTTCGCAAAAATGCAGGCTGCTGATTGGTTAATCTCTTCTCGCTAACAACGAAAACTATAGCGCCTAGAATATAAAGTGTGGAAATCGGCTGTCCCTGTAATACTTAAAAAAGCGCTAAAATATTGTATCCCTTAAATGTGCAACGATGTTGCTGAAATAGGAAGATCGCAGCGACATCTGCAGGATATTTTCTACAACTGCAAGATATTGCTAGTCTATACAATGTAATACGAAAATCCCGCAGATGTCGCTGCGATCGACACTTGGAATTTTAGCAGTATCGTCGCACATTTAAGGGATACAAGTTTTTAGAATTGTTTGGATAGCATATTTCCACACAAAGTATTTTAGACGCCTTAACGAAAACTCTATCTGGATCACGGCGATGGTGTCGAAATCGGCCAATGAAAAAGTGTTAAAACATTGTACAATACAGAACGATAAACGGATATCGCAGCGACATCTGGTTGTTCAAACGTAAACATTATATAAGGATTCAATTGAGAAAGCGTTTCTTCAGTGAAGAACTTGCAGATGTCGCTGCGATCGATATTTCTCCTTCAGCATCGTTCAACATTTATGGGATACACTTTTTTAGCACTTTTTAAAGCATTACTGGATTAGTCGGTTTCCACACAATATCTTTTAAACGCTGCACTCACGCTGCACTCACGCAGCACTGGCACATCATCCATCCACACTCCCTAAGAGCTGGACAATATCTTCACAAGCCCAACACCACTAACTAAGCTTTAAAACATTCACTTCTTTTTTAGTGTCATGTTTAATTTAACTCATTAGTAGCCCTGTTTCTTTATCGAGTGGTGATGCCTACACTGTTTAAAATATCGTGAAAGATTACCTCTGATTTTAAAGGCTATCTATTTTCTGATCAACGAGAACGCTCTTTAAACGCCTATGAAGCGCTCTCATTGGTCAGAAAATAGTTAGCCTTTAAAAAAAGAGGTAATTTTCCACGATATTTTTAACAGTGTAGTGTCGCGATTTGCGCTTGTGCAAGAGGCAGTGTTGCTATGACCTCCCTGCCCAGTATCGCAGGGAATATTTGTTTTCCGGCAATGAGGAATCCATATGTACATTTTTTTTCATTTACAATTCAAGTCCGACCGCCTCGTGTCGCGTTTGGGTTCTCCCTATGTAGGGCTGGAATTTGTTTTTCCCACCGCTTGCCGCATTTTTGGCGAATTCAGCTCAATTTATTTTTTAAATACTTAATAAAGGAAACCGGGAGCAACACTTTGCTCTACAGACTTGGTTTCTTCGTCTGAGCAGTCCCTCTTAGGCTATAAAACCCTCAAATCAAATCAAAACATCTCCTCTCCCATATATCGTCTCACTATTGACCGCGATTGTTCAAAATCAAATATACGGATACAGGAGAAGGTGGGGGTGGAGAACTCGTTTGTCGGCTTCAAAATTTTCCACGGGAGAGAATTGGCATGCCTGTTGTACCCTCCTAGTTTATTGTTCTCGTATATCGATTATTTTTAACTTAAAGCTTCAATGGGCGAGATTCTGAACGCTGTCGATACGACTTCCATATCGTTGATGCTGGAGACGCAACACATACTGTTAAAAATATCATGATAAATTACCTCTGTTTTTAAAGGCTATCTATTTTCTGACCAATGAGAACGCTCTATAGACGTTTATGAAGCGTTTCATTTGTCAGAAAATAGATAGCCTTTAAAAACAGAGGTAATTTATCATGATATTTTTATCAGTGCATAAAGTATTGTGTGCATTAGTGTAATCAGAATGTAATGGTATGTCTACATGGCAACATTAATCTTTATAAACTAGCAAATCTGCAGATCAGGAGCCTCAACGTCAGCTCTGCAAGTCATTGTTTTTAAACACACTTTGGTTCAATTTCCTGCACTCAATTTCCTGCAAACCGCAATTTAAAATTTTCAAATTACGTAATTAATTATAAGAAGAAAAAAATACGAAGTTTTCAGACATTAGAAGGGTTAAATTAAAAACGTTATTATGTAAGGATATTTTGAAATTTTCATGAGCTACTAATTATGGTATTTTTTTAGATAATAAAGTAGATTTCTTCAGGCGGGGCTCCGCCCCCTGAACTCCCCCGTGCCCTCATTAAATTTACTTTTATTAAATTTACTTAAAATAATTACATACTTTAAATAATAACATTACTTAAAATAATAACATTAAATTTACTTAAAATAACTTTTTATTGATTGCTCTAATGGTTATTGTAAATCTTAGATTTCTTTTTACACTCCCGAGCCTTACTTTTCAATATCTGTGGACAGAAAATGAGGCAATTATGTTAAAAGTTTAGGTTTTATGAACGAAAATGTAATTTCCTTTTAAAAATAAAATAATTTTCATTCATATTTTCTGAGGCGGCATTAAGAAGTAACACTCGTCAAAACATATTTTTCAGGCAATCTTGTTCATGTTTGGTTTTCAAAAATGAAAATATTTATTTCTCGATACAACATCATTTTCGACAGAGATAATTTTGCGGTGCACAATTTTGACATTTACTATCTATTAAGCTTTTCAAAAGTTTTTTTTTTTTCTCATTGAAATTTCGATTAAAAATAAAAAATTTCTGTTAGCCGTGTGCAGACGATAAACCGTGAGATTTTGGTAACATTATTTTTTTAATAAGAAAAATTAATATCATAACACAAGGGCCTTTTATTTCAACCTCAAAGCGTATTCGTTTTATTTTTGATATTTAAGGTCAAATTCACTTCTTTTCGTATTTTCGTTTTATTTCAAATATGAAGACTTATTCATGTCTATTTTTTATTAGCCGCCGGGACGGTATGCTATTTCTTTCTCCCAGCTTATTTTGTGTCCAAAAAATAACGTTATCTTACAGAAGCCAGCAATAAACAAAGCAGATGTATCATTGTATAATTAAATACTCTATAGCATTTTTAAAAATTTCTAAGCATTGCACATTTTCAATTTTTATACCATCGTATATCCGTCGTATTGGAAAAAATAAAAGTACTTTTAAATGCAATTTGTTTGAAACCTGTATCTCCATTGATTTTTGAAATATTATTATTTTTTTTGTGTGTGTGTGGTTTTTAGCACCATTTGTTTCATTTTGGCAACTCAAGTACTCCATTTATGTAGAAAGTAAAGGGAAAATAGTTGAAAAATAGCAATTATATCTTTTTGTTGCCATTTTCCCATAACAACCGAAAGAAAATGTAATTAAAATACGTGCTATTTTGAAAAAATATAAACGAATAATTTCTGCTAAAACATGGAGCTATTATAAACTATATTTAATTTTAAGTTATATATATTAATGTTACAAACAAATGAAGACCTATGAAGCATTAGATAGCCTTTTTTTGTCGAGTTTCTTGAATGACGGCATCTTTTTGCTGCATTTGTGTGTTATTTTGCGATAGTGACATCCTATGCTTGCTTTACTGTAAATGTTTAAGAGTGGAACGTGAATGTGGAATTCTTATACGGAAGCGTATGAAGTCATTTTACATAAAATAAAAGTGTATGTTTTAATTCTTAAAATTGAAATATGTTTTGTACTATTTATATATACATATATTTTTTTCATCTGGAGCGACACTAAATTCATAAAAAGCAGAGTTCCTGCTTTCTAGTTTTATGTTCCTCTTGCACATGAAAATCTTTCAAATCAAAATTAACTGTTTAGGATAAATTATTATTCTGGCATCTGATTTTCTTGGCAACGGTTAAAAAAAAAGGATTGTTAAATTTTATAGCAAAATGTCAATTTTTTCCTTATGAAAATAATTAACTTTTTAATTTAAAAGAAAAATATTTGAACAAAATAAATAAAACACAACCTTTCTTTATTTCTGGGGTAAATTCCATCTATATGTAAAGACGCAAAAAGGCATTAATTCATCTCTTTTGACGTTGATTTGACTTCAAACAATTACACATACTTTCACATTTACGATATTTTTAGGTGTAGTTTCGTTGCTAGGTAACAGTTAAATGAAAATTAAAACAGTGAAATATGTGCATTTAAAAAAAAGTAAATTTGTGAAAGAAAATATTTTATATTATTGGAACACATATATAAAATCCCTCCATAAGTTATACACTAAATTTAAAAACTATGACAAACGTATTCACAAAATTTCAAACTAATATGAATAATGTATGGTTCTAATTAGGAAAAGTCATCATCCATAATTTACCATTTAAATCCTTCAATCATAGAGCCATTTCCTTTCAACAAATAAAAATGGAAAAATCGTGTGAATTGCTATAGAAAAGCATTATTGCACAAAATAAAATATTCTATATTTTCCAAACGAATGAACCAAATATAGCAAAAAACTATACAGCTAAATCCGGGTACTTCACCAACATAACCACTTAATTTCAAGGTAATCTGATGCTTTTTGCGGCAGTTATCGCAGAACAGACAAACTATCGGAAACCAAAACTTTTCGTGTCTCCACAGTAAGTCTTCACTGACGTTTCGGCAATTGCTCTGTGATTTCTGGTATTATCCTATCTGTGCTAAGCGCTCCAATATGATTTTAACAGAAATATTTCATTCTTAACTCCTTAAGCATCGCTTCCGATAAGTGTAAGCTACTTTAGAGAAAAAAAAATCAGATTGCCACCACTTTTTGGAAGTAGAAATATTCATGTTATATAATGGCAGACAAAATGATGCAAAAACAAAGACAATTACACTATTTTAAAAAAACTGGTGGGAATCAATTAATCTGAATAAAAAAGAAGTAGCCTGCACTGGCTGTTAAGGTCATGGGCACGAGAATTAACCATCCAGCCGCGGGAAACGCTTTTATCGCGTTTCACATATTCTATACAATTCCGCAGGGCACGCTATTTTTGCGTTTCAGTGTTGCCAGTGGGTTACTTTTTTAAATTAAGATTGCTTGATTCATACTACATTTTTAAAAGCGGCTAATTATCGCATTAATTTAATCGGTAATTAAATAAAGTGACTATTTCTACTTTAATAAAAGTGGTGGCAATCAAGCAATCTGAATTTTTAAAAAGTAACCAACTGGTAACCCTTAAAAATAGGCCGCGGTTTTATCCCAGAAAATGAAAAAGTCGCCCGTGGCTGCAGGGTTAAGCACTGGAGGTAGTGCAACGGAAGTCGAAGTGCACTGTTCCAGAGTTGCCAAGTTTCCGGCTTTTTGCGCACCTCTTTTATTTTAGAGAAAATGTTGTTATGTTTGCCGCTCTCTTATCGCCTCGTTGCAGCACTGCACCGCCCCCAGGCCTGAGCGCTGACATAAAAATGGCGGCTGCCGAAGGCGGATATTTTTTAACGCATTTACGGTCCCTTAAATTTAGACACCAGTATTTCATAAAAGATTTCTTCGATTTGTTTAATCTCAGAAAAATAAAGCGGAAAAAACTTAAAAAAATCATTGGTGCCAATATTCAAGGGACCGTACACAAGATGAAAAAAATCCGCCTTCGTCAGCCGCCATTTTTATGTCAGTGCTGAGGCCTAGTACCATGGTTCGTACGGGTACCATTATATTCAAGGTCGAATATCAGTATTTTTTTTTTTTTTGTAGAAAAATAAATCCAGTTTAAACGGACGAAATTGCACCTTATTTAAGGAGAGGTTTTCCATAAGAAAATACTGGTACAGAAGAATTTTTTAGACTGGAAATTCAAGGACCCGTAGGAACCCTGTAGTATTAAGCCTAGTAGGGGTGGTGAGCACTGCTATCGGTACGTCACAAAAGATGCGACATAGCATTAGAGATTTCATAAAAGCCGTGGCGGTATAGGCTATAGGGTTCGTGGCAGAATAGTTCACGAGCAGTATAGGCTACTTTTTTTTAATTCGGATTCTTTGATTCCACCAGTTTTTTTTAAATAGCGTAATTGACTTTATTTGTACTTGAGAAAGTGGTGGCAATCAAACAATATGAATAGCCTCCACTTCTCGGGCTTCAAACACCTGTTGATGTTGTATCCTTATTACAATAAGGCAGTTCGAAACGATTTTAAAAAGGTATTTGTGAGTGTTAACCCTTAACCCCTTAACCTACGATTTACGTCTCAACAGCTCCACGGTTTGGCAAATCCACAGCTACCACTAACATTTAATAGAGATTTTCGCCTTGTTTAATCATGGAATTTCGACGATTAAATTAAAATATATTTACTGTTAAATTTTAGTTGTAAGAAGAATTTACATTTGGCTCGATCATCGTACGCGGGCTATGCCCGCCATGGTAGGTTAAGGGGTTAAATACCTAATGATGCAATTGAGCATTACTTTTTATTTAACTTTCAATAAATAAATTAAGTTCTTTGCAACCACTCTATTTATATAGAAATATTAATTCTATAAAAAATCACATGAATATGTTACTAAATAATATTAAAAATCTATCTTAAACTTTCTGGTGTTTAAACTTAATATATGTATAAAAAAACACATTTCAAAGAAAAATTCGTGCATTTAAGGGTTAAAAAAAAATCTTGTACAAAACAGTTTTAACTGATAAAAGACATTAATAACTTATTTTTTGCAGAGTATGCAAAAAATATTATTATAGAATTAGCATTTTTACCTGCTAATGTAATCTTTTATTTGGAAGGTTCCTGCTCTTTATAATAGAAGTGCCTGTTAGTTTTCATTTTAGATATTTTTAAAAAAAATTGATTCAGTCTTTGGGCTTAACTGCTAACCTGATACAGTACATATTACAAATGTCTTTGAATTTCTATGTTATGTAAATTTTATAAACTTCAAAATATACTTTTAATTACTTAAAACGTGACACACACATATAAAGATCATTTTTAAAAAAATCCTGAGATCTTTCAAACGCGCACGCGTTCATTTTCAAAGGTAAAAGAAGACTGACTATAATAAAAAACAAATTTAAAACAAAACAAAATACTACGCATACGCAAGCGAAGTTCAGTCCATTGCTATACATTGGGTGAAAAGATCAGTTAATATTTATATAAGCTTTTGAAATATTTAGGATATTATAATAATTCGAGGAAATATTATAAGACAGACAATCGTTACAAACAGTGTCACTCCTAAGCAAAATCTTACTGGATTCACATATTATTGAAAAGTAATGGTTAGATCAGTTAGGTAAATAAATGATCATTTTAGCTTTTTTCGAAGTTTATCTTAATATTTTCTTTTTGATGCAATAAAGCTGCACTTGGTTTGTTAAACTTGATGTCCGATAGGTGCTCTTTTAGTCTTTCTTTAAATTTTCGAGTTGTCACACCAATATAGAATAAACTTTCGTTATGTTCTGTGATTAAGTAAGTGCTTAAGTATTATTTAAGTAATTATAAGTATGTTTTAAAGTTTAGTTAAAACATACTTATAATTACTTATTTAAATCACCTAGTTTATATTAATAACAAGGCGAAAATTCCTTCACGACACTAGTTTTTTTAATACGGTGTTTTGACTCTATTACGTAAATATTGTTGATGAAACTCGTAATATTAACACCAAATATATCAATAGCCGGTCATTTGACCAATACTAAATAAAACTGTTTCAATTAGATCTAGAATTTTGTTTTTAATAAATAAAATATAAACCAAAAGAAGAATTAAATGTAGGGTTTACCGAATTTAGAACGTTTTGCTGTGGAATATTTTTTATAAAACTTGCGTAAAATTTCAGGTATATGTAGCAAACAAATTTTCATGTACATTTTCAAATGTAAATGAAATATGTTTTGATAAACCAATTAAAACGACAGGTTTTTATACAATTATTTTAATTAAAAAATTTCTAGATTCTTAAATTGGTTAATTGTCCCCAGTAATCAATACTTTGTTTAAATTACATTCCTTACATGCTATTCATTTAAAATCATTATTTTATGTATCAAATTGTTTTAACTTTCAACTTTTATTCAGTTCAGTTTCTTTAATAAATTATACTTACAATTAAATAATTACTTTATTGGTTAGGTTGGCTTGTTTGAAGTTTTTACGTTCCATTCGTAGAAATTAAAGTTGATGTTAACCTGATGTAGCTAATTTGTTTAATCGTTCTTGATAGTTAATCAATTTGAATGGTTTAAATGAATTTTCCTTTCAATAGTTTATGTTTTTAATTTTGCAGTTCCATTCCAGGGAAATTATGTAATCTAACTACGCTTAATACAAGACATAATATTAATTTTAACCTTT
Organism: Maratus speciosus; assembly: GCA_963932465.1. Lineage (NCBI taxonomy): Eukaryota > Metazoa > Arthropoda > Arachnida > Araneae > Salticidae > Maratus > Maratus speciosus. The sequence continues at coordinate 11,137,227 of OZ010797.1, forward strand.
TCGGGTTCGATTTGTTTTCAATTTTGAGAAAAAAAATTACATTTTTCGTTAATAATATTAATAGTAGCTATCCAAATATATTTACTGAAGGTTAAGGAATATTGTATTGTCTGAAATCTTATGAATGTAGTTATTTTGCGTACTGTTCTGTTAATATTCATACGAAAATAGGCTAAGGAAGAATTTTTGGAGACGTTTGGAAAATATCGTATCAACAGGATTTAACAGATATTATGACATTCCAATATTTTTTGTGTTTTATTACACATGATTCGTTCAGAAAAGTAACCACTATTTCAAATTTAAAGCGTGAAATACATGTTTAAAATAAAGGAATTACCAGCGGCTCAAAGAGAATTAAGCAAACTTTTATGATTATTATTATTACTAAATACCGACACATAAATGAAGGTATAATAAGAAATGCATAGACCTATACTACTATTTATACGTCAGCAGGGTAATACAATCTATAGCTTCTAGTTGTTTATCTATTTTAATCCATTGGTAATGGTATGATATTCGGTGCCATTTTAAAGCACCCGTAATTATTTGTGACTTGTAAAAAATACGTGCAGTGAACTTTAAAGAAAGGAAAAATAATTTAATTCAGCACAAAAATCAACACATCTCTCCTTTCGAGAGTCTAGGATACAAGTAAGAGTAGTAGAAAACATATACAATAAATTATTAATGTAAAAGCAGGAAATTAGTGTCATCAATCTTAATATTACATTATTTATATTAACATTTATATTTATAGTAATTTAAAACAGTTTATTAATGTTCTTTATTTCTTGGATAAAGATGAAATATTTATATAAAGTGTTTATTTAGAATTTTACACTCACCTCCTTGTTTCGGATAACAAGCTCTTTTCCTAATTGCTTATATAAATCACGTTGACAGATGAAGAGAGCAATTTACTGAGTTTGATTAATTTAATGGCCTTGATTTGGAGATTACATTTCCTAATAACTGTCAACAACTTCATCACTATGAACCAAGCCACACACTGGGCCTTTTCCGTTGGTGTAGCCATCACCAGATATGGATATTACTGAATCGTATCTGAAAGCAAAAATATTCTTTTTAGCACAAATAAAACTTTATAAGTTGCTGTTATACGCACGCAAAACCGAACTTTGCTATCTTACTTCGTTTAGGTTTTATGGGGGACGAACGTTGTAAAGATAAATTTGGGACCCCTTATTTACATGGTAAATGCGATATATATGCTTTGTAATATTTTTACCATATTTGATTCCTGCATAGCTGACTAATATTTTGCCTCCCAATGTTACAGCTTTTATCCAGCCTATGGACCAGGTCATAATAGCTTTAATTAGGAAAAAAAAAAAAAACCAGATACTATTTTATAGCAAACACCCTAGCAGCACTCGGGGGAAACAGTTGTTTGCTATCTTAGATACTAAAAGCTTTTGGACACTACTTAATTTTAATTGCAATCTTTGGTTTGTTAAATGGCATACTTTTTTCGATTGTACAAAGCCAAATACTGTAGTAAAAAAAGTGGTACCGGGTCCTTATTTTTAATTTATTGTTTAAAAAAAAAGGAAAAGAAACAGTTAAATGAACCGGAAAAACCCTCTCTCCGACATGTTAAATTCACCAAATTTATATACCGTTTTCTCAGAACTGGTGAAAGATAGAGGCCTAGATTTTTTAGAGTAGTTAAAATAACATGATTTACGTATTTTAACAGGCTGTTTTTTTCCTAAGTGAAACTCAAAATTATTTATGAATGTTTTAATAAAAGTCATTTTTAAATGAGCATTTTTGGTAAGATTTCACTGCCTAAAATAAATAATTCTCAACAAATCATTAAATCCCTGTGTTAAAGTATACAATATAACATAATATACTTATTAAATAAAAATCTGAGTTCTTAAGTTTAATAGATATTGAACAAAAGAAACATAAACATGAAAAATCCAAGTTTTGAGAAAAAAATGAATTAAAGATTTAAATGGCCACTAAGCTGTGAAGTACTCTTAGAAAGAATCAATAATTTCAACAGTTATTTTTTTATACATCAACGAACATGTGTGGCACATCGTTGGAAAGATAAAAGTTTAAACTATTAAATGACATAAAAAAGTAAAAATCGATTTTTTGGTTTAATTTTGCTTTCCCGGTCCCCTTAAGATGTTAACACGTTGAATGCCAAGTCTATTTTGTCTGTCTTTTGAGCCACGAAATAAGATTCCCGTTACACAATCTATAAGTGTGAGTCACCGATGACTGCCGCGGTCTAAACGAAAAGTTCGGAGTCAGTCACCGGTGAGTGACGTGGCACTCAACGTGTTAATGGTATTGATGGTTATAATGAGTTAATTTGATAATAAAATGTTTTACGTTCGAGTTATTTTGATAATCGAATTGTTTTAAATAATCGAACGATCTGAAATATATTGTAAAATGTAGGTGACATTCATCCTTATGACCGATATTCATTCAACGTTCTCAGCCCTAGGGAAAATTATTTTAATCTAAGGGGATTCAAGTATCTCTTTAGAAGTCTTTAGGGTTTTTTTTTTCTGGAACATATATGTTTTAAATCAAGGCTGAGTAAAATTTCAACAGGGTAGTGAGCTGATGCAATTTCATTGTAAAGGGACTGAAGTGTCACGGACAGTAGAGGCGAAATTGATTCTGTGCTCATAGTAAGTTAATCTTAGTAAGATTACAATATGACATTTTCAACTAAGCAAAAGCTTGTTACATCATGGCAAAATCATAAATAAATAAAAATAAGGAATATTTAAGTACTGGACATTAGTGACAGGCAATAAACATCTTCTTATCTGTCTTATCTATTTTGCAGCTTGTAACTGCATTTGAAGTTTAGATAATTAAACAATGTGACTTTCTCAGCAAACAAGATTGATGCTTCTACTAAATGTCTCCTCCTAATTTTATATGACCTCTTGATGCTTACACGAGCAGTTTTATACAAGGGGACAGTAGCTACTTAAAAACTAAAGGGCAACATTTCACTGGCCGGGATAAATATAAAACTATTTATAATTTACAATTTGAACAAATATATTTTATACTTTAGAATGTAAATTTTTATTTTTTATTGTAGAAAGGCAAAGCTGTAGAATACATTTTATGTTAACGAAAATTATATAAGTGATGAAATGTAGCATATAAATCAAAGCATATAAATCAAAGCATATAAATCAATACCCATCACGTATTAGAGAATCATCCGTACATATATGTCTGTGTATAAATTAAAAATAAGGCAGAAAAATCGTTTCAAAATTTGTGGCAGGCGAGTAAATGAAATCTGCAAACATGACAGATTTTATTTTTATATAATAACACTATTTCTACTATGATTTAAGTATACTACCTATTTCGATCAAAAGTCATCTTTTGACACCTTTGTGTTTGAATGCAAATAATTGCCAAACTGTTGGGATTTTAAATTATGACTTAACTGTAGATAATTTGAGCAATGTATTTGTTGATACATTGATGCTTATTTATTACAAAATATTTAACCAGGCTGTAAATTGTAGCTTAATTAATCAATCTAGAAAATATAAAAATACATAAATGCAATCAAACATGTTTTACCTCAACAGGAACAATAATTAAAAATATTATCTTCTTTAATTTTTTATTTTTATTAGAAAAATAATAAAACATTGTGTGATTATTAACTTAACAAACTTTCAGTCTCATGTATAAAAATTTAAGCTTTGTAACAAAAGAAAAACAGTAATAATAAAACAAAACATTGTATGTCCATAATTTTTTTTATAGTAATTGATATGTTTATTCAGATATTTAACACGAAAAATTAGTTTTTAAACTAGTCTAATTTAATAGGAAAAGAATTTCTTTAATGCAAAAGATTTCAAGTTTAATCTACAAAATGTTTTATACATATTTTCTAAAATTTATTTATGAACTTTTTAAATTAAAATATACACAAAGCCCAAATAATTGCACAAAAACTACTTTCAAGTGCATAAATATAATATAAAGATATTTAAAAAACAAATTTAAAATATCTTAAAATACATCAGAAAACCTAGAACTTTTTCAAACATTACAAGGCCGTCTTCAGGGATTTAAATGCTGTTATTTTATTATTTCCTTTCCGCTTATTCAAAAATTGTCCAGAAGAAAACATTGTAAAATAAATTTAAGTGTTATATGTGAAAATGAGATGCCAGATAAGTTTATTCAAATTTTCAACAAAACGAGCTTTCGTCTGTTATGCAGCAAATATCTCCATACAATGTGATGTACTCTGATGTATTTTGAGATATTTTAAATTTGGTTTTTAAATATCTTTGTATTATATTTATGTTCTTGAAAATAATTTTTGTACAATTACTTGTGCTTTATGGATATTTTAATTATTTAACTCTACTGCTTCTACTAAATGTCTCCTCCTAATTTTATATGACCTCTTGATGCTTACACGAGCAGTTTTATACAAGGGGACAGTAGCTACTTAAAAACTAAAGGGCAACATTTCACTGGCCGGGATAAATATAAAACTATTTATAATTTACAATTTGAACAAATATATTTTATACTTTAGAATGTAAATTTTTATTTTTTATTGTAGAAAGGCAAAGCTGTAGAATACATTTTATGTTAACGAAAATTATATAAGTGATGAAATGTAGCATATAAATCAAAGCATATAAATCAATACCCATCACGTATTAGAGAATCATCCGTACATATATGTCTGTGTATAAATTAAAAATAAGGCAGAAAAATCGTTTCAAAATTTGTGGCAGGCGAGTAAATGAAATCTGCAAACATGACAGATTTTATTTTTATATAATAACACTATTTCTACTATGATTTAAGTATACTACCTATTTCGATCAAAAGTCATCTTTTGACACCTTTGTGTTTGAATGCAAATAATTGCCAAACTGTTGGGATTTTAAATTATGACTTAACTGTAGATAATTTGAGCAATGTATTTGTTGATACATTGATGCTTATTTATTACAAAATATTTAACCAGGCTGTAAATTGTAGCTTAATTAATCAATCTAGAAAATATAAAAATACATAAATGCAATCAAACATGTTTTACCTCAACAGGAACAATAATTAAAAATATTATCTTCTTTAATTTTTTATTTTTATTAGAAAAATAATAAAACATTGTGTGATTATTAACTTAACAAACTTTCAGTCTCATGTATAAAAATTTAAGCTTTGTAACAAAAGAAAAACAGTAATAATAAAACAAAACATTGTATGTCCATAATTTTTTTTATAGTAATTGATATGTTTATTCAGATATTTAACACGAAAAATTAGTTTTTAAACTAGTCTAATTTAATAGGAAAAGAATTTCTTTAATGCAAAAGATTTCAAGTTTAATCTACAAAATGTTTTATACATATTTTCTAAAATTTATTTATGAACTTTTTAAATTAAAATATACACAAAGCCCAAATAATTGCACAAAAACTACTTTCAAGTGCATAAATATAATATAAAGATATTTAAAAAACAAATTTAAAATATCTTAAAATACATCAGAAAACCTAGAACTTTTTCAAACATTACAAGGCCGTCTTCAGGGATTTAAATGCTGTTATTTTATTATTTCCTTTCCGCTTATTCAAAAATTGTCCAGAAGAAAACATTGTAAAATAAATTTAAGTGTTATATGTGAAAATGAGATGCCAGATAAGTTTATTCAAATTTTCAACAAAACGAGCTTTCGTCTGTTATGCAGCAAATATCTCCATACAATGTGATGTACTCTGATGTATTTTGAGATATTTTAAATTTGGTTTTTAAATATCTTTGTATTATATTTATGTTCTTGAAAATAATTTTTGTACAATTACTTGTGCTTTATGGATATTTTAATTATTTAACTCAAAGTGACTATTGCATTGGAATTTTAATTTTCATTAATTGAACTTTTTTAAGTTGGAAGCAATCCAGTTAAACATTTTCTAAATTTGTTCACAATCGTTTTCCTGTTGAGAAGTATATTGGAAAATTAATTGACATTGAAAAGTTTTCTGACTTAATTAAATTTAAATTTTGTAATAAACAGTCACAAAATGGCTATATCTTAAATTTTAATGAACACATGAGCAACATTCTCAACACTGTCGATACCAAAATGAACATGATGTTAAAAAACATGGCTTATATTCTTAATGGAAACTAAAATACATCAGCTGACATATTGTCTGCTGACTTTTTCCAAAAATACTCCGGATGTTGAAGTTGAGTAGCTCCGCCCAAAATAACGCCTTAAAATGAGTTTCAATAATTTTAATATACATTTTTGTAAATATTTATATGCAGTACCGAACTCAAAATTTCAGCATTTATATAGAATATACGGGCACATATAAGGAATTTTTTACAAGAAAATGGTAATTTTCGGATAACCATAAGATATGATTTTTAATTTTTTCAATTTTCATTTCGCTATTTCATTCAGTTTTTATAAAGAGAAAATTATACAAAAATTACCAGTTATGCATCTTTGGTATCTATTATATCCTCAGTTAATGGCATGAAATTCCGCGCAGCAGTTTTTGAGAAAATCCGTTTTTAAAAAAATCGAAAAAACATTTTTATCTCATTAAATATCAGTATTTATAGGGTGTTAATAGGAGAAATATATTGTCAGATATGTAGCCACATCTGGGTCAAAAATCAGGAAATTTGATTGAAGGGCATGTTTCCAATGCTTATCCGGCTATGCCCTTTGAATTGCTATTTTTATTTTATTTAAACACCTTATTTATGAAGAATTTCTGTCAAAAATAAGGGGTAATTGTCTATTCGTTTTACTAAGGAAAGTTTGCTCCGGCTTTAATCAGTCGATCACACATCCACCGCACCGTCTGGATACTACATTCTCACCTACTTCACTTATACTGGTAGGCGCTCATTATCTGTTTCATTCTCTTTATCCATCGCTCCATTGTGTTATGCATAAATTCAATATAGGGGGCGTTTATATTTTAGTAGATTTCAGACATAAGTATTCCTTTATCTAGTCATAGAAGTCTTGGATGAAATGTGGCGAAAAATACCAGTATCGGATACAATGATTGATTTGCTGTCGAGTAATTTTTATAATCGAAGATTATTAAATAATCAAACATATAGGTCGTCTATGATTATGGTTGGCTGTAATTTGTTTCATGATTTTGAAACATTTTTCTACCTTTACTTACAGCTTGTCACATCTCACATCAGTAATTGATATTTGTAATCAATCTAATGTCAGCTTTAACCCTTTAATGGGCTGTGGAATTATAAAATTATAGTTTTAATAATTCATAAAATGCTGTCTGAGATATGTGCAACATCAAGTTGTAGTTCATATAAGTATAAAAGTATAATTGTTTTTCATTACAATATTCTGTAAATTCTGTAAACTACAATTACAATTTTATAACTGTACTAGCAAAACCTGCGGCTGTGCTCGCGTAATACTTGAGATATGCCAAGGGATATTTATACGTCTAATTTTTATTAGAAGAAATTATACTTTTAGGAATAATTCCAAAATTACTAATTAAGCCACAATTTGTCTAAACTTCATTATTACACTGCATTAGGCAGAAATGACACTTAAATTAATAAGAAGAACTAAAAGTAATTCTAAATAAAAGATGATTTAGAAAGTATTTTAAAGACTTTATGCTTATTTCATACACTCATTTCAGTATCCATTTGAAGTTTTGAATTTTTTAGAAACCTTTCTTAGCAAGCATTTAAATCTTAAAAAACCATCATGTCAAATTCCAAGATTCTTGTCTAACGGCCTACCTCCTCTCTGGTGGTAGTGATAAAATACCTATGTTAAAATAAAACAGAGACAGTTACTATTAATTTGCAAACATAAATTTTGAAATCGGTTTGGTATTTCCTAATATTTCATAGGAAACATAATTTAGAAAGTTTTTAACCCATTTGTGCCTGAATTTTTGTTTTCTAAAATTTTTTGGTAAAATCACTTTAAAATGTTGCAAAATGAACTGGAAAAATACTAAAAAAAATTAAGCTTAATTTTTTTTGTATTTATTTGATAAAATGTAAAAGAACTAAATATGAGTATTTCTAGTAGAATAATATGCATAATTATATATTTTGCCTATATTTATATTTAAATTGTATATTATTCATTGTAATTAGTATTTTAATGAACTACAAAAAATATATTTATTTCTTTGCAGAGACTAATAACGTTATAACTATTATTAATAATAAAATAAGAATAATCGTATTGCAGAATTAATAACAATTTATTTCATAAATATCTTCGAAAGGAGATTGCATAAATGTCTCCTAAATTTCTAACAAAAATATGTGTCCATTTGTGCCTAGAACCCTATATTTTGTACATTACAAAAATGCATAAAAAATAGGCTTGAACATTTAATTTCACAATTTAAAAAAATACGTATTTCAAAAAAGCCCACAAGCTAAGATTATAACTTGCGATTTTGGGTCCATGATAGAAAAAATACAAATAAACTTACTTTTTACATTTCGCCCTCTTGAAAAATTAAAAATCTATAAACACCGAAAAAAGCCTTAATTTAAGCAAATAAATATCCACCTTGTACTGTCATCTCTCGGTTATAGATAAAGACATTTATAAATAATGATTTCATGCAATTTACATGTTATAAAGAAGAAGAAAATTATACAAATGCATTAAAATTTGAAACGTTCCAAAAATGGGATGCTAGGCATAAATGAGTTAAAGGCTTGTTTAGAAAGTTTGTTGTTCCTGTAAACCCCAGGTGGTAGGTAGTGGCACCGGCATAAAATATAGCCTGTGTAGGATCACAGACTGTCACCATTGATTCGCAACCATTACATTGTAATCGGTTTATTATTTTAAAAGATTCTACACAAATAGTAGTCTAGGACTTTTATAGAATGCTTTTGTTTTCTCCTTCCCTTCGCTTCACCCCTTATAAATATGAATTTATTTTCGACAGTTCTTAGAGGATATTTAAATTTTATAAGTAACTACCATGACATATTTAAAGTTTCTAACCTCTTCAATATCCGAGAAATCACAATTTAGAACGTTTTCTGCTCCTACAACTCTCTAGTGGTAGTGGCACAGACATAAAATATAGCTTATGTTTGAGCAGGTTCTATCACCATCAATTTGCAACCATTATTTTTGAAAAAGGTTTGTTATTTCATAAGATTACATAAAAATCGTAATTTAGAACGTTTTTAGATCACTTTTTGCTTAGTCCATCCTTTTAAATTTGGAATTTTCTTTAGACGTTTCTTAGAAAGCATTTGAATCTTTTAAGTAATTACCATGCCAAATTTCAAAATATGAGACCCCTTCAGTATCACAAGAAACGCGATTTAGAACATTTTTTGGTCCTGCAACCCACAAGTTTTAGAGACAACAACATAAAATATAGCCTATGTTGGATCAGGGACTGTCACAATCAATTTGCAACCATTATTTTTGAAATCGATTTGATATTTCCTAAGATTGCGTAGAAATTGCATTTTAGACGTTTTTAGAACGATTTTCGCGTATTTTTCACCCATCTTAAATTAAGAATTTTTTAGGAATGTTGTTAGAGATCATTCATATCTTATAAGTAACTATCATACAGGGCTCGCAGCGTTCCTAAAATTTTCGCACTTTGCTACCACTAAATTAAAACGATAATCTTTGTTGTATGGTTCTATTATAGATGTTAAAGGAATCTACCACGAAGAATTCTTATTTAAAATACTGGTAGCAAAGTGCGAAAATTTTAGGAACGGTGCGAGCCCTGTATCATACCTAATTTCATGTTGCTAGCCCCTACAGTATCACAAAAATCTCAATTTAGAATCTGTTTTGCTCCTGCAACCTCGAGGTGGTAGTGACACTGGCATGAAATAGAGCCTAAGTTAGAGCAAGGGCTGTCACCAATCAATTTCCTATCATTAGTTTTGAAATCGGTTTGATACTTCCTGAAATTACGAAGAAATCGCCATTTAGTACGTTTTTTAGAACGCTTTTCGTTTATTTTTACCCCCTTTTGAAATTCCGATTTTCTTAGGAAATGCACTTAGAGATCATTTATATCTTATAAGTAATTACCATGCCAAATTTCATTTTTTAGACGTTTCAGTAACACCAAAATCACATCTGTAGAACATTTTTTTATCCTGCACCCCTTTTGGGGTATTGACATGGATATAAAATATAGCCTATGTTGGAACAGTGACTAACATTATCATTTTGATATCGTTACTTTTGAAATTGGTTTGATAAGCCCTGAGATTGTGTGGAAATCGCCATTTAGAATTTTTTTAGAACGCTTTTCGCGCATTATCACCCCTTTTAAATTTTGATTTTTTTAAGAAATGTTTTTAGCGATCATTTATATATTATAAGTAACTACCATGCCAAATTTCATGTTTCTAGGCCTTTCAATAACACAAAAATCGCATTTTTAAAAGTTTTTATCTCCTGCGACCTCCAGTGGTAGTGATACCAGCATGAAATAGAGCCTATGTTAGAGCAAGGGCTGTCACCATCAAATTCCAATCATGACTTTTGAAATCGGTTTGATACTTCCTGAGATTGCGCAGGAATCGCTATTTAGAATGTTTTTTAGAACGCTTTTGGCCCAATTTCACTCCTTTTAAATTTCTATTTTTTTTTAGGAAATGTACTTAGAGATCATTTCTATCGTATAAGTAACTACTATGCCAAATTTCATGTTTCTAGGCCCTTCAGTAACACAAAAATCGCATTTTTATAACTTTTCTTTCTCTTGCACCTCCTTTGGGGTAGTGGTATGTACATAAGATACAGTCTATATTAGAACAGTGACTAACACCATTATTTTGATATCATCAATTTTGAAATCGGTTTGATATTTCTTGAGATTGCCTGGAAATCGCCATTTAGAACGTTTTTTAGAACGCTTTTCACGCATTATCACACCTTTTAAATTTCGATTTTTTTAAAGAAATGTTCTTAGAAATCATTTATATCTTATAAGTAACTACCATGCCAAATTTCATGTTTCTAGGCCTTTTAATAACACAAAAATCGCATTTTTAGAAGTTTTTTCTCCTGCACTTCTTTTGGGGTAGTGGCATGGACATAAGATACAGCCTATGTTTAAAAAGGGACTAACATCATCATTTTGATATCATTAATTTTGAAATTGGTTTGATACTTCCTGAAATTGCGTATAAATCTCTCTTTAAAATGTTTTTTAGAAAGCTTTTTGCCCATTATCACCCGTTTTAAATTTCGATTTTTTTAAAGAAATGTTCTTAGAGAACGTTTATGCCTATTAAGTAACTACCATGCCAAATTTCTTGTTTCTAGGTCCTTCAGGAACAACAATTGCATTTTTAGAACGTATTTTGCTCCTGCACCCCTTTTGGGATAGTGGCACCGACGAAAAAATATAGCCGTGGCGTGGCTGTCACCAACATTTTGACACTATTTTTTTAAAATAGATTAGTTACTTCCTGAGATTGCATAGAAATCGCTATTTAGAACATATTGAGCATTTCCACCCCTTTTAAATTTCGAATTTTTTAAGAAATATTCTTAGAGATCTTTTATATCTTATAAATAACTACCATTCCAAATTTCATGTTTCTAGACCCTTCAGTAACACAAAATCGCATTTTAGAACGTTTTTTGCTCCTGCACCCCCTTCGGGGTATAGCCTATGTTCGAATGTGGATTAATACCACCATTTTAGTTCCATCACTTTTGAAATCGGTTCAGTAGTTCCAAAGATTACCTTCTACAAATAAACAAACAAACTTTACTTCTTTATAATATAAGTATAGAAATAGATAACTGACACCGTATAAATTAATGAACAAACTTACAAAATATTAAAGAATTTTTTTTCATACTTAGATTCTCGATAAACATAGTAATCATCATCATTATTATTGGTATACTTCTAGTACGTCGGCCTCTCGGCCGATTCTAACCAAAGAATCGTTTTATTTTAGCGCAATTTGTACTGTGTTGCCAGTGGGCTACTCTTTTTTAATTTAGATTTCTTGATTGGTACCACTTTTCTGAAATGGTAAAATCCCCCTTGTTTTCTTCTTAATTAATGTGTCGTTAAATAAAGCGAAGTTTACTCTTAAACGTTTACTCTTAAACGAAGTTTACTCTTACTTACGTTTAAAAAAGTGGTGCCAATCAATAAATCTGAATTTAAAAAAAGTAGCCCACTGGCAACACTGACTCTGTACAGCAGGGCTTCCAATGGCGACTGTTTTTTATATTCTATTTGCATCACTATTTTTTTAAAATAAATTTTGTAGTATATATATCTCTTGCATATGCTGTCAAAGTGTATGTGAAAGAATTTAGTCTTGAAAAAGTGATGCGAGATAGAATTAAAAAATAGTCGCCAGTTGCAGCCTTGCTGTGCAGGGAATTCAAAGTAGTGAAGTACATAATACAATGATTGGTTTTCGAATTTTTTTATTATTCAAATGATTATAAATAATCGATTATAGATGCCATTGGTTCAAGGCTCAATCAGTTCGAAAATACAGCGTGGTTCAAATTAAAATATCCCTGTTTGGGAAGCAGTGGATGTAACGACTTCATATTTGGAGGATATACATATCAGAACATGGGAGACTTATTGGTGCAAAAAAAAAAAAAATAAATAAATAAATAGTTCAAAGAAAGGCTGCTAGGGGAAAATGAGGCGCTGCGATCGGTTTAGGGTAAGGAAAAGGACCAAGGGTGTAAACATCTAAATGCCAATGGGCCGATTCCCACCAGTAAATTTTATTAGCATTATTCGTTTAAATTTTATTAGTGTATAAAACATTAATTTTATTAGTATTATTATTAGGCAAAGAATACTAAAAATTTAGTGGTGGAAATTTTTTAAAAATTTAATTACCGACACCTTGTATTCTGTTGCATTTTATTAATTGTTTTCGTGCGCAGTACCTGAGAACAAAATTTGCAAAAGAGGCAGCAGTGTTGCCAGATTGGGTACTTTTTAAATTCACCACTTTTTTAAAATAGTATAATTTAAGAATTTTCAATCTATTTTTAAATAGGCCGAATATTTCTATTTCAAAAAAGCGGTAACAATCAACAATCTGGCAACACTGGGCTAAAGGACGGTCGTAACAGATAAAAAGGAAGGCGAATTTGTTCGAAACATTCTGAGACCCCCACGATGGTTCTCTCGTTTCCTGAACATGCTTTGCTGCAAAAGAAGTTTTACCAAATTGACAATAACGCTGCCAAAGCGCTTCGTTTGTCCCGACGTCAGAAATCTTTGCGTCCATTGACGCCGAATGGTCAAACGCTGTGGGGAAAGTGGTAGCTTTGCAGTTCAAGAAGGCCGTGTTGCAACTCACTTGGGGAAAAATGGAATAATCCCTATTGGGGATTTCGGCCAGCATCGTCCCATCCCGAGGGAAAAACATTTAGAACGCAGTTGGATTCAAGCGAAAGCTGAGGCGCTGTTGTTTGATTATGTGATCTGGCAAAAGGAGGCCGTGTGTTAGTTATAAATACGTTTGTGTCGTCTTTTAGTGTAATATGTGGTTGTGTTTGATAAACTGTTAAAAAGTGAATACGACGACTTTCTTCAATGTGTGGACTAATTTTTAAAATAGTTAAACTCTGATCGAATGAAGCCACGATTCTTTCATGGTGCCACAAGACGTGATATTAGCAACCTTGGAATATTTTCTGATGTCAGAGCGATTCGATTGAGGTAGGTCCCTTTAATTATTTGATTTTGATTTGGGAAAATTGCAAATATTTGAATTATGGATATAGAAAGGGTAAAGGCTAAACGATCCACTGTCAGGGAATTATTTACAAAATTAACCACAAAGGTAGAGAATACGATACAAAATCCGGTCGATTGAAATTACTTAGTTGAAAATAAAATCAAAGAACTTTATGATTTAAAAAATCAGTTAGATGAAAAGCTTAAAGAGTTAAAAGAATTAGATAATTCGATTGAAATCGAAATTGATACCAAAGATCTCAAAAAAGAAATAACAGTCAGCGATAAATATCGCGAAACCGGCATAACCTTTAAAACGAAATTAGATAGATGCTTAAAATCTTTGGAGAAAGAACACCACTCCGAAAGGCGAACCGAAATTAGCCGCCATGATGAAGGGCTGTCTGTTCGGAATGAAAATCAAACTCTTAAATTACCCCGACTAAATATATCTGTATTTAATGGCGATTGTAGCGAGTGGTTAGATTTTTGGAATTCATTTGAAGTAGCGATTCATAACAATAACGCACTAAGTACGATAGAGAAATTCACCTACATGAAAACTTATTTGAAGGGAACTGCTCTGTTAGCAGTGTCGGGATTCGCTTTAACTAATGAAAATTATGATTCATCGATAGATTTACTCAAAACCCGGTTTGGTCGTTCAGACCTGATTATTAGCTCGCATATGAATAAACTATTATTAATTGAACCTGTTAAAGCAATTTCTAATATTAAAGCGCTCAGGAAAATGTACGACGCTATTGAGATACAAGTTAGATCACTACAATCGCTAGGGGTAGCCGCAGGAACGTATAGTAAATTGCCCTGTAATACTGCAAAAAATTCCCGATGAAATAAATTTGCAATATAATCGACAACGGAAATCCAAAGATCTTTTTGATACATGTGATCTGATGGAATTTTTGAAAAAAGAAATTCATTGTCGTGAAACATCACTTTTGCTATCAAATCAACAGAGTAGTGGTTCGGAAAATTTAAAGCTAAAGCAAGCGAGTAATAATTCTTACAATCCTACTAATTTCAATAAACCCAGGAATTATAATCAGCCGAAAAAATATAACGCCACAACGTCTACCCTCCTTGCAAATGCAGGAAATAAATGTATATTTTGCTCGGATAAGTCCCATTCCAGTGAAAATTGCCATTTAAATGTCGCTGACAGGAAGCGAGCCTTAATGACACAAGGGCGCTGCTTTTCCTGCCTTGCTCGACGCCACTTAATTAAAAATTGTTGGAAAAAAAACAATGTATGTCGAATTTGTAAATTACCTCATAATGTGTCCCGGGCTCGCACCGTTCCTAAAATTTTCGCACTTTGCTACCAGTATTTTAAATAAGAATTCTTCGTGGTAGATTCCTTTAACATCTATAATAGAACCATACAACAAAGATTATCGTTTTAATTTAGTGGTAGCAAAGTGCGAAAATTTTCGGAACGCTGCGAGCCCTGTGTGTCAATCTGTGAGTCTCAAAACTCAAATCCCTCCTCATCTAATGATAAGCGTGACGATTCACTAACAGAAAATAGTCTGCTTTGTAAAGAAAAAAAAAATAATGAATCGAAATTCGAATTCCGTCTTTTTACAAACGTTTTCTGCTTTAGTTGAATCACGGTCAAATGAGAGAAAGTTAATCAGATGTTTACTTGACGGGGGGGGGGGGGGCAACCAGGACTTTCATTCTGAAGGAAATAGCTGATTTATTGAATTTGAAAGTCATTAAAAGAGGATCTCTTATAATTTATCCCTTTGGAAATAAACAGTCTGAAAAACAAATGTACGATATTGTAGAAGTAGTATTGCGGAGTAGAATTAATCCTAATCAAAAAAAGAAAATAAAAGCGGTCGTCATAAATTCGATTACATGCGGAGACATAGAGGCGCCTTCGAATTGGGTAAGGCATGTTGCGTTTGAAAGGAAAATTGAATTAGCTGACCTTGGTTCTACGACAGATGTGCATATTTTGATAGGCGCGGATTATATTTGGGAAATTTTAAGTGAAACAAATATAAGATTCAGTAATAGATTGGTGGCGACAAATACCATATTTGGGCAGGGTAATTCATCATTGGCATTCAGGGTAAGGAAAGGTAATCGAATTGTAAGGAAATTCATGTTAGCCATTTAACAGTCGCTGATAATGAACCGGATTACGGAAGAATTAAAGATTTGTGGGAATTAGAAGCAATAGGAATAAATGTAAAAAATGATGTTTCACGTACAACGCAAGAAATTTTAGAACAATTTAGTCAGAATACAACGTATAATGATAAAAGATATGAAACGCGGTTGCTCTGGAAGAATGATTTTTCTGAGTTAAATAGTAATTATGAAATCGCTAGGAAACGTCTATTCAGTTTAAACAATACCTTTAAGAGAGATGAAAATTTATATTTGAGATACAGAGATATCATTAAAAATCAGTTAAAGGATAATATAATCGAGGAAGTATTTGACTATTCTAATGAAAATAGACAAACTGGTTACTTTATGCCCTATCACGGAGTGGTTAGAGAACTGAAAGAAACCACTAAACTCAGGGTATGTTATGATGCGTCTTCTAAAGCGAAGGGGGAAATTTCATTAAATGATTGTTTAGAAAGTGGTCCAAATTTAAATCCCGATTTGCTTAAAATTTTATTAAAATTTAGGTATCACCCAATCGCATTTTGCGCTGATATTGAACGAGCCTTCTTGGAAATAGGTATATCAGAGCAGGATCGAAAATTTTTGCAATTTTTATGGGGAATAGAACAAGGGGCAGATCTCAGTTTGGGTCGTAATGACATCAGAATCCTTCAATTCACCAGGGCTTCTTTTGGAGTAAAATGCAGCCCATTTATATTAGCTGCAACTCTAAGACTTCACCTATCAAAGTACAGACACGAATTTAAAAATGTTTGTGATTTATTAAATGATCTCTACTTAGATGACTTTATTAGTGGGTCCGACACCTTCCACCGAATCGGCAGCATTGATTAGTAAAGAAGCTATTTATATTTTACGACAAACCTCCATGAATCTAAGACAGTGGGTAACTAATTCCCCCAACTTTACAAAATATGTGGGTAGAAGAAAAAATTGACTGTAAACAAGTAACCAAGGAATCCGGAATCCCACTTAAAGTATTGGGAATTATCTGGGATAATGTGAATGATAACATTACCATCGCGACAGACCATTTTAAAACTATAAACGCTAATACTTCTTCGAAAAGAAATGTGCTAAAAGCCTGTGGAATGCTGTTTGATCCTTTAGGCATTCTTGCCCCATTTACTATTAGCATAAAGTTGCTAATGCAACAACTTTGGGAAATAGGAATTTCCTGGGATGAACCTCTTCAACCCGAGATTCATTCTGTGTTCCAGGAATGGCTTGAGGAAGTCATGGAAACTCAAGCTATGATTATTCCTCGACAGTATTTCGAGGACCCTAAATTTGAAAACTTGGAACTGCACTTATTTTCTGACACAAGCCCAAAGGCGTATGGTGCAATTGCGTATTTCAGAATAAAGTATCCTACAAAGGTTTCAACAAAAATTGTTATCGCCAAATCGCGTATAGCTCCATTAAAACCAATCACTTTACCCACGCTCGAGTTATTAGGTGCTTTGATTTCAGCCAGACTAGCATCTTATCTGAGGAACATTTTCCCCATTCTTAAGGAAAAAGATGTCTATTTATAGTGTGACTCACAAATATGTACTGGATCAAGGGGGTTTCTGAAAATTTGAAACAATTCGTAAAGAACCGAGTGCTTGAAATTAAGGAAAAAACTAACCCTTCCAACTAAGGAAAATCCAGCTGATAAATTGACTCGCGGCATGCGCTCGCACACTCTTATAAATGACACAGTTTGGCTTTCGGGCCCAGCTTGGCTGCAAATGTCCGAATTGCCTTCTGATGAATCACAGATTAAATTTAACTCTTATGCCGAAATAAATGAACTAGAAAGAGAAATGAAGGACGTTAAAGTTCTCCTTCAAATTTCACAGGAACCTAACGATCCCTTATTTGATCTTGATAAGTTTAGCAGCCTCAATAAAATGTTAAGGGTGACTGCTTATATTCTTCGTTTTACTAGAAATTGCAAAGTGAAATCTAATAGAATGTCAGGTCCCATCTCTGCCGAGGAACTTGCAGATGCAGAAAAGCACTGGATTCGCTTTATCCAAAAAACGGAATTTGAAAAGGAGTATTTTCGACTCCTCAAAAATTCAACGATAAGTTCCGATTCGAGACTTTACTGTCTTAATTCCATTTTTTTTACCTGACAAACTTATAATTTTGGGAGGACGACTTCAACATTCTAACTTCCAATTTTCAGAACGACACCCAATAATTATTCCGGGGAACTCAAAATTCACTGAACTCATAATGAGAGAGCACCAAAATTTGTGGGTGTATCGGTCACTCTCACTCAACTTCGTGAAAAATTCTGGATTCTTAAGGGCAGGCAAACACTGAAAAGTTGCTTAAATAAGTGTTTTACCTGCAGACACTACAGGGTCAAACCAGGCAACCAGATGGTAGCTCCGTTGCCTGCGGACAGACTTTATTCTGAAAATGCTTTCGATAATATAGGAACCGATTTTGCAGGGCCTTTATACACAAAGGACAGCAACAAAGTATATGTTGCATTATTTGCATGTGCTGTCACTCGTGCCATTCATCTAGAAGTTGTATCCAGTCTTAGTACCGAACATTTTTTGTTAGCATTCAGACGGTTCGTTTCTAGACGAGGACTGTGCAAAACTGTTTATTCAGACAATGCCCTGACTTTTAAAAATGAATCTCTGTATTCCAATACGACTAGTGACACTGTGCAAAATTATTTTGCCGAAAAAGGCATCGTCTGGAAATACATAGTGGAACGTGCAGCCTGGTGGGGTGGATACTGGGAGAGAATGGTTCGCATAACAAAGGGCGCCGTTAGAAAAGTATTGGGACGGGCGTTAGTTAGTTACGAAGAACTCGAAACAGTTCTTCTTGAAATTGAAGCAATCATTAATTCGCGGCCCCTTACTTATGTTTACAATGAACCTGGTGAACCATTCCCTCTCACTCCTGCCAATTTCCTTACAGGAAAGAGGTTGACCTCTTCGCCAGCCATGGCTGTCAAAGTTGATCAAACATTAAAAAGCAATAAAAAATTGCTGCTAAGACGTTATATATATATCGTGAAAATTTGTTGAATAGGTTTTGGAATAGGTGGAGGGGATCTCCTCCAACTTGAAAGTGTGAATCTCTCTAAACCTGTAAATGCTGTGAAATCTTTTAATATAGATGATGTGGTTTTAGTAGGAGAAGACTGTTTGCCCAGGCAGATGTGGAAGATGGCCAAGATTTTAGAACTCCACGAAGGTCGAGACGGACGCATACGTAGCGTCACACTCAAGACTCCTACAGGTAAAATTAAACGAGCAATCCAGATGATTTACCCGCTGAAAAATCATTGGTTTGGTGTTTCCTTATTTACTTTATTGTTTTATTTTAATTTCTGAAATGTAGCATAAGTATTCATTTAGTGTTATTGTAATTGTGTAAAATTCTGTAATTGTGATTCTATTTAATTGAGTTTAACCTAGTGTAATTTTTGTAGTATATGTGTCATCATGATTAATAATTATTTTGTAGATGTATACAGTGTAAAAAAAAAAATTCAGATTTGATGAATGTATTCATCGGGGCGGGAGGATGTTGCAACTTACTTGGCGGAAAAAGGAATAATCCCTATTGCGGATTTCGGTCTGCATCGTACCGTCCCGAGGGAAAAACATTTAGAACGCAGTTGGATTCCAGCGAAAGCTGAGGTGCTCTTGTTTGATTATGTGATCCGGCAAAAGGCCGTGTGTTAGTTATAAATACGTTTGTGTCGTCTTTTAGTGTAATATGTAGTTGTGTTTAATAAACTGTTAAAAAGTGAATACGAGGACTTTCTTCAATGTGTGGACTAATTTTTAAAATAGTTAAACTCTGATCGAATGAAGCCACGGTTCTTTTAGGCCGAGGATGAAAAAAAAAAGATACCGTAGGCGATGGATGATGTCGCAACCGCGGTTGTTGAGCTGGTCAGTACAAACACAGCAGGAGTATGCAGTGTTCGAGCCGTATCAAGGCAATTAGATATGCCATACACTACTGCATGCGTATCGCACTCAAAGCCTATCCGTATAAGATTCGTCGCTTCCAAGAATTAAAACCAGGCAATAACGATCTTCCTGAAACGTTCGCTTTGTCGTTCTCGGCAAGGATGGAGGTGGATACGAATTGGACGTGGAACATCATATGGACCGATGAGGCTCTCTTTTCCATGCTTGGAACAGTGAACACATAAAATTGCAGCATTTAGACTACTGAAAATCCTCACCCTATTCAACAAATTCCCCCTGCATTATCCGCATGTTACTGTGTGGATCGGCTTCAGTCAGACCTATTTGATCGGGCCATTTTCCTTTGAGGAAATCACTCCTCGGGTACCAAAAACATGTCCCGTAATTACAGTACGTTATCGGGACATGTTGCAAAGTGTGGTCATTTCAGAACTCCAACAGCGTGTGTGCCTCGCTACAACAACATTCCAACAAGATGGTGCGTGCGCCCACTCAATTTGGACGTGAAGTTCAAAAATTGGTGCGATGCTATTTTACGGAGGACCACATTATCAGCTGTATGTTTCCTAGAAGATGGCCTTCAAGTTCACCTGACTGAAACCCGTGTAATTTTTGGCTTTGGAGTTACCTCAAAGATAAAGTTTATCGAGGAAACATAGGAAATATGGCGGATTTGAATAACCAGATCCTCTTGCAAGTACGCAACATCGGTCGCGATCCGTTACACGTCGCTATGAATCATGGGGTGACACGGTTTCACGTTTTGGCGCTGAAGCAAGGTGGACATATTGAATCCGAACTGAGAAAACTTTGTGTGCTTTGTGTTACCACGCGCGTGTCTTTCATTTGTGATGTCGCTAACAGTTTTTTGTATCGTCAGTTTGTGTGCAGAAAAATGCAATAATAAAGTTAATTACCGACCCCTCGTATTCAGTTCTTTATTGGTTGCGTGCTATTCAAGGGTGTTAAAATCTAGGCGAAAATGGTCCGATTCCCACCACTAAATTTTTAGTATGCTTCGCCTAACAACAATACTAATAAAATTAATCGTAGCATATATTAATAAATTTAAACGAATAATACTAATAGAATTTATTGGTGGGAATCGGTCCATTGGCACCTAGATTTTTACACCCTTAGTCCTGTTACATTTGCCTTACTTTAAACCGATCGCAGCGCATCATTTTCTTCTAGCGGCTTTTGTTTGAACTAATTTTTTTTGCACCCATCAGTTTCCCATGGTCTGATATGTATATCCTCCAAATATGAAGACGTTACATCCACTGCTTCTCTCGCTAGGGCGTTCCAAACAGGGATACTTTAATTTGAACCACCCTGTATTTTAAACACTTTTATATTATATGTATGCACCTGAAAATAATTTTTGTACATTTATTTGTGCTTTTTCATGTGTATTTTAATTATTTAACTCAAGGTGAATTCAGCACTAGGATTTAAACTTTCATTTATTGTAAATTTTAACTTTATAGAAAAATTTCAAACACTTAAATTTTGGAAAGACAGTATTTCAAAACGCACTTCTTCGTCATCTAAAGTGTACGTTCTGACGGTGAAAATCGTATTTTGATCATTATATTAGATTCATGAGTGATCGCGTTCTTACGCTTTCGACGTAGGTTAACAAAAGGATCGGGGAGTTTCAGTGAATTGTTTTGTAACGGCTGTCGCTGGTCTCATAGACCGCTGCTTTATTCAATTTTTAGTGATTCGTCCGATGTAACGGGATACTAATAAAATTATGTTTCATTTAGAGCCTATATATAGGTACTTCAGAATAGATGAATTTTAATGATAATAATCCTAAAGGTACAGACTCCTATCAGTTAATCGAATACGTTATTCATCATTCGATCAAGCGATTTCAGTGAACGGTATAATTATGAGACAGTATCTGCTACAGACAGCTGTATGGTGAAGCAAATTGTCTATTTGAAACGGGGAGAGTTTTTGTACCAAGCCGTGAAATCGTACCTATCTGATATAATCTCACATTTTGCGTTAAGACCGCAAAGGCTCCAATTCTGTAAAAATGAGAGAATGCTGAAAAATCAAATCCTCAATAATTTACAGTTCGACTCCATGGAAAGACTTTTATTTGATGAGTAAGATGAGGTGCCCCTCCACCAAAATTGCTATTTACGACCTCTCAGATGCAAGAACAGAGAAATAGTGACGCTTACAAAGCCAAAAAACATTTTCCAAATCGAGTCATGGTGCGCCAACTAAAATTTACGTTACGAAGAAATGCATTCTAAAATTTAAAACAAAAACTGCCCAGGGTCAACCAGAATTGGCTACGTCATCATTAACCAACATATTGGGTAGTGAGAGGCAGCCCTAAATTAAAGCAGTTGAAAACATCGCAGATGTGTCATAATAACTTTATTTATTGCTTTTGTTGTTATGATAACCGTAGTACGTTGCGCAGGCATTATAAGTGAAACCCAAGATAATATAAAAAGCAATTTCCTTTTATGATTGCAAAACCCACAAATCTATCAATTGATTTTCCAAAATGAGTTAAATTAAGACATCTGCGTGATAGAATGACCTTTTTAACTGGGATAAAATAGAGTAAAAGATATTGAATTTTGACAGAGCAAAAGAGTGTTTTCGTTTAAAATAAAAAGACTGAAAGAATAAACATTAAAAAAGGGGAATTAATTACCTTTTAATACATTTAAATTAATAAATTAGACCTAATATATGATTACATCATAAGCTGATTCACGGAGAAGTGTCACTACAAATATTTGAAACTTTCAACAGTCATTTCATCGCATTTCTATAGCGTAGTGATGATTTGTGCATCATACGTTAAATGAAGAAGATTCAATTATATGTAACTTTTTATTATATATTTTTATTGGTTTCAGATAATTAAAACAGACTGTTGCGATAATATATTTTATTATATGGATATCTTTGATGGTTTTAGAAGATGTAACGATGCAAAATAATTATTACAAAGCAAAAGGATATTCAGAAATTCCAAATTAAAACTCAAATAGAAATTCTCTGCAGAAAAAAGTAAATACAAAAAATAAAACACATTAGAGGAATTGGATTCATCTTTTCTTACTTGCTGTTGTTATCCCGCTATGTAGTTATGATACTGATAAATCGATAAATATAAATTATTTTCATTGTCCGTATAGCATAATTCACATTTTATGATTCCACTTTATGCACCGTTTTATAAAAGAGAAATCTACATTTTTTTTTTACATTTATTTTTGGCAAGTGCTATTTATAAAATAATAACAAATGTTGGCACCTTATAAAAGGAATAAATAAATATATTGTTAAAAATTACAAAATAAATATTTATCACCGGTTTCCTCTTCAATAGCAGAAATATCTAATTAAATAAGGCATCTACTAAGATTACTATTAAAAATTACTGGTAGCAAAAAGGTCGTAGATATTTGCAGCTAAAAGTTACATAGCTTATAACGGCTTTATGGATAGGGGCCAGTTTTTAGTGACCCACTCTTTATAAACATCTGCAGACAGTAGCATAATGCATCGAAATCATATTTATATATTTAAGCTCCACTTTTCAGCATTTTATTGCTTAAAATCATCAAAGCAGTTTTCTTAAATTTTACACTAGAAATCTCACTTTCTTTGGATTTTAAGAGTAAATCAATGTTTTATGGAGAAATCAATTAGGGTCGCTGAATGTAGTAATCTGACTACCCACTGGTTCTCCTTTTTGAATTCAACTTTTGTCTATCAAATGACTTCTTTTTAGATTTATCTTCCGAATTTTGAGGAAAACTTCCTAGAAGGACATTTCTCTCTAAAATGTTGTAAAAACTTATTAAAAAAATATTTGTAGGGTTTCGCTCATCTGACGAAAACTTATTCGTCTCACTCCCATTTATAAGAAGTGTGTGTGTGTGTGTGTGTGTGTGGTGGTGGTGGGGGGTGGGGGGTTGAATTTCTAAGTTTTTTTTTTTTTTTTTTACCTCTTTGTGTTTTAACTTGTACATTTTAAACAGTTTTTCTAACTCAGCCGCTATTTAAACTACAACGATATTCGACCTCATTTGAAGACCTGACCGAATGGGATATCTCATCTAACCTGGCATCTTGCTGGGGTCTATTTCGACACAGACAGTTGGGCGCATTCAAATTTATTTTTTATGTCACACATAGTTTTAACACTAGAACCGCCATAGCGGTCATTTTGACCGCTAAAAAATGAAAATAGTTCGATTCGAAGCAGAACTTTTTTTTTCTAAAATAAGTTAAATATGTACCACTGAGAAATAGGTTATAATAAAAGGGTTTAATAGTTTTAAATAACATTTCTGATGTAAAATATTTTTATAACACTTGACTAAAATTTCCGGCGGTTCTAGTGTTATAGCTATTGGCCTATACATTACTAAGCAACAAATCCCCACCCTCTTAACTCATTTTCTCACCATTAAATGTGTTTTGGTGTTTTATTTTGTTCCTTAATATCCCATAAATTCCCCCCCCCCCCCCAAATTAAGAAAAATTCTCATCCATTTTTGCATTTCTGCAGCCAGTGGGCGCTATTGAAAAAAGTTAACATTTAATCATGCAATATCTTAAATGTGCCCAATAATGTTATTATTCACACTCTCCTCCATCGCCACCCCTCCATGTCATCCCAATGTATGTAAGGATTTAACCCTTAAAGCTCCGGCATCTCTTACACAAATTTTATTCGATCGGCACCACTTTTTTAAAAGAAGTTTCCTTCAAGTACACTACTTAGAAAATGCTTTGATTATTTAAGGTAAATTTTATTTTCCTTTATTACTGGTGCCAAAAACAAATTTTGCAAAGAAAGAAAATGTCTCCGCAGCGGAGCCAACGGAGTGGTAAGGGTTAATAATTATAAATTAACAATTTGGTTTATTAATTAAAGGATAAAGTGTTTTGGAAGCAATATTAAACGAAACCCTCTGTTCGATCGTGATCACACTTACCCACTTGTTTTTTGTTTTTGTTTAACCCCTTGAGGGGCGCTGGTATTTTTATGAAACCATTTAATTTTAAATCCCAGATGACATATTGGCCCCAGAATTTCAGTACAAATATTTTCGGTTTGTCATATACATATATGTAATATAGCCTTTTTCATATTTAGAAATAAATTTGTTTTCAAATTCCGGTGTCATTCTTTAATTTTCAACGCTTTGGCAATGAAATTGATTTGCCCCTGAAAGGGTCAACATAAACGAAAAATATTAAATCTTTGCACCACAACCCAGTTATTCAAATTTAGTACTTGAAATAACGACTATCCGTCTTTATTTCTTTTTATATCCTAAGAAAAAACTGTTCGTGTCAATATTAGGACGCGAGACGAAAGAAAAGTTGTAAATTAGCAATTTTCTTTTTATTCAAATACCTGCCATCATTTCTGAATAGTAAAATTCGCCGTATTTAATCGTCAGTGCTATTTTAATCGATATCTTATTCAAATATATACCCCTGTTTCATAATTATAATATTTATAATCTTTAAAAAGGATGTTTCTTTAAAACTCTAGAAAAGCAAAATCTTCCGTAGCAAAATAATTAATACATCAAATTTTATTTTCTAATATTACCGTACTGCATTTTTTTTATATTAGTATCAATTTTCTTTCAATTCTGGAAGACTTAAAATTGTTGATTTCCTAAGAAAAAAATAGAACATTTCGGCTTTATTTTGAAATACGGTTCTGATGTATAATTCATACTCAGTGGTGATTTCTATCGGTAGTAAACGTTTATTAATTCCAATTATGTGAAGACCATTTAAAATTTAATAAAAGGAAAATAACCATAAGTGATCAATTAGATTTTAGTGAAGCAGCTTTCATCCTTTTCTTTAGTACTATTTGTAAATAATAATCGCGGATGTCGATTTATATTCCATATATTAACCCTTTGCACTCGAGAGGTGAATCTCACTGAACACTAGTGTTGAACCTATTCGTCCGCAACCCTTTATTCTTCTACTCTATCCCGGCTCTTTTGCGGAAGCAAGGCTCGTAGGCCTCCAACTACGTCCCGAGTGAAAGACACTCTAGCGAAAGCGAGATTTGAAAAGAAAAAATTGAAAATTGAAACCGGACAAATTTAAAGGGGAAATTGCACAAAGTGAAGACACCGAAAACCAGGAAGGGGATGAAGCTGCCATTCGGGGGGATGAAGCTGCCTAACGACTCCTGCTGCTTCTAGCTTATTATTAGTTGAACACTCGCGTAAATCGAGGCTCCAAATGCTTTGGATGTAGCGTCTAAAACGCGCCCCTCGCAACGGCTCATTTCACAAATGCACCCGCAAAATTCCCTATGCCACTGAGAAAGTCCCTATTTAAAGGGAAAATATGGTTTTTCTTTTTTATCTGCGGAAACGAGTAAAATTCAGATGCTTTTTTTTTTCTTTTTTTTTTTGCGTCTGTGTGTGTGTGGGGGGGAGAAAATATTTTTAAATATATTTATTGGTAGTGAGATTAAATTTTTATTTATTGTTTCTGAATAAAATAAATAGATGAATGTGGAGGCATATTTCTGTCCTTTAGATGTTATGAACACGATTTTTGTTAATTTTGTTATTTTTTTACTTTTCAAATCTCTGGCTGTTTCGGTATTTAAAGGAAAGAATAAATAGCATATGAATATTAGCTTTTAAAATAGCTTTCTTGGGTAAAGGTAAGCAGTCAGATCTTAAATATCTGGCATTAGAGATCAGAGAATAAGAGACTAACGAATTGAGTATAATAGATTTAAAAGTTTTAGTATGTTTAAGTGTAGATTGACCGAAATATGCGTTAAGTTTTCGGCCCAAAACCCACAAACATTCGTTTTCGGAAGAAATGCTGATGAAAATTCGGCCGAAACTATCTGTATTTCAAAAATATCGTTTGTTTCATCGGAAATTTTCTACATTACTCATTGATTTGAGCTGTATCGGCTTATGAGACACTCTTCATTTATTGCTAAGAACTTCACTGTTTATAATTATCAGTCATCAGGGACTACAGATGTGAGTGCAAAGTATAACGCAAGAAATGCATATATGACTAAAATTTGAACATGCTTTCTACGTGCTCATTAAAAGCTACAAACTTAACAGTAATTATTTATTTATTCTTTTTATTGAATAGCAAATGTTACAGATTATTTTCTTTAAATAAAAAATTTGAAAAAACTATCGGGTTTTCTTTCTGTCATGTTATCGATTTCCATATATTTCATTTGACGCAAACAAAATATTTACATAAATTTTACTTATGATTTTTCGATAGCTTGACACAAAATATAACTCAGTTGATTGAAATAAAACATTTCAATGGATGATATAGGCTCAGTGAAAATTTGATATATTTAAGAGTGTACTGGAAACTTTAAAAATATCGTTTGGATGTAAAAATATATTTAAAAAGACAAACCTAAAATAATTTTTATCGAATTTTAAAACAAATCTTTTAAAGTCCTATAAATTCGCCACTCATATTTTCATATAATTTCATTTAAAACCCATATTTTGAATTTATCAGAGACCTGAATGGAAAAGCATTAGTAAATAAATTGTATATATATATATGTTACCGGCCAAACCCGATTTTAGGCCAAACTAGATTGGCCTAGGCCAAACTAGTTTATCCTAACGCCCATAGGATAAACTAGTTTTTCCTAGGCCAAACTAATTTATCCTAACGCCCATAGGATAAACTAGTTTTTCCTAGGCCAAACTAGTTTATCCTGACGCACGTAGGACAAACTAGTTTTTCATAGGCCAAACTAGTTTGGCCTAATGCTCATAGGATAAACTAGTTTAGCCTGCTATTCATTGGTCTGAACTAATTTTTCCTAGGCCGATCTAGTTTGTCCTAGGCCAATTCAATTTGGCGAGCTTTTATTGATCCCAAAGACCAGGGGCGTCGCCATGGGGGGGTATGGGGGGGGAGCCTCCCCCCCAATATATGTGAAGTTGGGAAATTTGAGCTTAGAGTTGGGAAATTCTAGATTTTTGTGACAATTTCTTTTTTTAAAAAAATTACGAAATTTTTATTGTTTTGGTGATTATGTTTCTGAGAACTGTAACAGTAAACAAGTTAAATTATCAAAAGAAATCAGCCGCCCTCAATTTATCATTGTGTTTTTCGGTTATACAAAAATATTATACATCTACCAGACCTAAATTTCTCTACTCCTGTCCATCAATAGCTGACTTTCCAGTTCCTTTATTTCCTCCAAAACTTTGTTCCTTTCTCAAAAATTTCAACCTACCTCACCTTCTCCTCCTAAAACAGAATCCAGCTATTTTAATCCAAAGGGGTTGCATCTCCTTTTTTTGAAAATTGGAGATCACTTGTATCATAACAGAAAGGAATGTAGTCACCTACTTGAAACACAGCTGGGCAAGAAGATTTGATGAGTTTTCACAAATTGCAATATTTTAACTAATTTGCCGATTTTTGGACAATATTTTACTCATTCTCGTGATTTTTTGCCACAAAAATTAGTTAACCCTTCGCAGTAAAGAAAAGGGCATTATATGAGCAAATGTGAATGTAAGAAGTCGTTGGTTCTGATAAATTTGTCACATTTTACTTTTATTTGTGTGTGTGCGAAATATACATTAGTCCTGTTCGTTTATATTTATGGGTGTTTGTGAAATTTTAAACCAAAAGTCCGTCTTGTGTGTTTAAAGCTGTTCTAAAAAATGACTATAAATACCAGAACGAAAGAACCCTTCATAATAGGAAAAGAGTTTTCGTGGAAGATTTTGGAACATCTAAAAATCCATTCGAGGATGATAAAGGTAAAAAAAGGACGATTTGAATTTGGAAAGAAATATGATTATGAAAGCTGTCCATCATCTGAAGAAAAAATCGACATGCACGGTAACGCTGACACGTTGCACTGGGATAAAATTTTGAAGAAATAAAGATTTCTTTATAGACAAGTTCACAAACAATTATGAATATTAGGTGACTGAAGAAGATAACTTCCGAAAGCGCGGTAGGAAAACGGTTTCACCAAAGAGAATAGATAAAAATAATAGCACAGCAATGAACATTGATACACATAAGTTTTACAGAAAATAATTATAAGAAATTCAAGAAAATTTCGGCAATTTAGTAATGAGCTTAAATGACAATGTTCCCTATATCAGGAGAATATTGCACCAATACATTTCATATTTAAATTTCAATTATGCAAGGCAAATTTGAGTATCACTAACTTAGAAAAGTTAATAATGTTTCCACCTATATATGAGAAACGGATGTACATGACTTGCAGAGTCAAATAGAAATAAACCAAATCCTAACTGACTAGCTGCTATCCGATTCACCAACTTTTCAGCCGATTTTAAACCTAACTTTTTCCCGTTCAAAGGGAGAAAAAGGTTGTCGTTGCTCAAGTTGGAGGAAAACCAGTACTACTAGTTAGTACCAGTCGTTAATATTTATCGCCTATTCGTATCAATCGCTTATCTCTGATTGGCTAAAATGTTGAAAGTTGGGGGGGGGGGGGGGGGGGAGCGCATACTCTTTTAGAGCTGTGGATAAAAAGTTGGGGATATTGCTGTTTGCTATCACACTGGGTGTTGAGACAATATTTCACGAAAAGTTGGAGGAAATCAACAGTTGGCTCAAAAATTGCTCGAAAAGTTGGTGAATCTGATAGCAGCTTTAAACAAACCTTTTATTCATGCCATGAAATTCAAAGACTATTTGGGTCATGACGTCAAACTATATACTCATATCTTAACATTCACAGAAGCTTATCTTTATGGCGTTGCATCTAATGAAAGAATCTTTAGTCAAATAAAAATTTAAAAATATATATATTACAAACTACAATGAGGGATGACAGGCTTGACAGCCTAATGCTTTTAAAATGTGAAAGTCAAATAGTGGATTTTATTAAACTGAATGATGTTATCATCAGGTTGGCTTCTTTGAAGACAAGAAGAATTAACGTTAAATGAAAACAATTCAGATGTGCCAATCCCAAAACTTTATTCTATGCCATATATGTTAATACCTCAAAATTTGCAACCACAATGCTAAAATTAAATAATAATTCTATGCCCATAATAATGAATTCTAAAGGTATAGATACGTTTAATTGTGTTCATTTAAAAAGGAGATAAGCCTCGCATTTTTCAAACAATTCACTGAATTTCGGCACACACCCTGTTAGATGCAACCAAAATTCCAAACCCAAAGAACACAAAAGTGATACCTTTGGACAGTAAACACCCAAGCCCAATAAGGAAGTGCAACCGAATATGAAGTTTGACTAAATTCCGTGCATTAGT
The DNA here is from genome assembly GCA_963932465.1 of Maratus speciosus. NCBI lineage: Eukaryota > Metazoa > Arthropoda > Arachnida > Araneae > Salticidae > Maratus > Maratus speciosus. The sequence goes on from OZ010797.1 coordinate 11,167,482, forward strand.
TTTTCAGATATAGCTAACGCGAAAATCGTGAAAAATACTGCACAGCAGTGCCACCTGTTATATAATATACACAAAATCCTAATAAGCACCAAATTATGTCAAGGTTTAACAGAATATGAAGTTTGATCAAATTCCGTGCAACAGTTTTTGAGCGATAACTATCGATAAAATCATGTAATTCGTGAAAAATGCAGCTTAGCAGCGCCACCTTTCGGGCGATTTACACCAAAAATTTATCAGCATTAATTCTTATCAAGATATAACTGAATCAAAAGTTTTATTAAATTCCGCACATTAGTTCTTGAGATAGAGCAACCACAAAATTTGTGTCAGATACACACAGACAGACATTTTCTAAAAACAGTCAAATCGTGTTCTGGACCTGCATGTTTGTTTTTTATTAAACAAACCAATAATTAGAATTTTTATGTTTCCAGTTTCAAAATTTTTCTTTGGAAAGGAATTTTTTATGCATCATTTTCATTATCATTATTATACACATTGTGGTACATGTATTATACACACTTTAGCTGAAAGTTGGAAGAATTTGTTTCAAGTTGGGAAATTTTCGAATTCTCCCCCCCGAAAAAACATCTGTAGCTACCCCCCTGCCAAAGACTTCCTCGGCGCCAACCTTCTAGTTTGTCCTAGGCCATTCTAGTTTATTTTAAGCCAATGCAATTTGATGTCTTTTTATTGATCCCAACTACCGCTCCGGCATCAACCTTGTGCAAAGTAGTATTGCTGTCATCGCTGTATAATATATTTTATTCGATAAAGAGTGGAATGCAGTTCCCCTACCTTTCCCATTTCACTGCCATCGCTAGTTACAAAATATGTTCCATATGACAAATTGTGTGCTGGAGGACCAAGAATGGGGTGCGATGCTATCATAAAATTTAGGAGAGGAATAATTTGGAGAATTGATTAATTATGTGCAGTTATACCTCGAAAATCCGGCATCGTCAGGACCAGGACTTTGCCGGATTTTTGAAAATTCAAGATTTCTGAAAGAATATCAAATGTACTTCTGATATCTTGATGGTGCATTTATTCATAATTAATTCAAAACCAAGTGACATTTATGTGGGAAAAATAAATATAAAAAAAAACATTGATTTTTTCTATGGTACATAAATTCTAATAAACAGTGAAATCAATTCTTGTGTCGATCGATAAAATTTTATTTGCTATAGTTTCTGCCGTTCTTTAACAAGTTTTTCTTGGATTTTATAAGTGAACAATATCGATTTCGGAAATGTAGTATTGTTCCTCTAAACCATTTAGTGATTTTCCAGTGAAACATATACATTTTTCAAGTGACATCTTTTCTTCTGCAAGTTTTTCGTTCTCCTTCCTATGAGCTGCTAATATAGCGTTATCGGCGGTTCTATTTAGCACAACTTGAGCGATCTCAGTCTCCGCTAATCCATCTCTTTCGATCTCGAAATTTTTAATTCGTAAACAATTGCTATTTTTCTTTGTCCCATAAGTTGGAAGAAAAAAATATTGGGAGAGCTGGTCTTCGTTCCCAGATTTTTGAAGTTGCCTTATTTCTGAATGCAAGATTTTCGAGGTCACAATGTATTAGTATTTAAAAGTAGAAAAAGGATAAAATAAAATCGGCAGAATTAAAAAAATGATACTACAAAATTTTAAAGATTTTTAATTTTGTGTGCTGTGAGAGGGCGGGGGCAGATTTTTATTTAATGAAAATTTTAATGCGCGCTTCAAATCACACTTAATTTAATTGAAAGTATTTTAACTGTGATTCATTTAATTGTAGTATACAACTAAAATACATTATTTGCAAATGAGCCTAATTGCAACTGAATTCAATTGAATTTTAATTAGTTGCAGCTTGCTTTTAATCTTTAATCGCTATTAAATCAAATACACATATATTTTTTAAAAACAAATTTAATATTTGAATAAAAATATAATTGACTGATGTTCATAACTGCACAATTATGCTGCTTATAAAAAAATCTTAAATCATTAGTAGTAGTAATAATAATATTTGTCGAAACTCATTTGTGTTGTAAATAAAATCACTCAATTAATAGAATAATATTTATTATAAGAAAATTTTTACTTCTTTTTTTTTCTTTTTCTTTTTTTTGTGAGTGTGACTGAGTGTGTGTGTGTTAGAAATAAGTTATCAAACTTCTTCAAACTTTAACAATTAGTAAAATTAAGGATTATTACCAAACTGGAAAAAATTATTCAGCAAATAAAATTCTCTTTACAGAATATTACATATACATTTGTACGGATGGGGATACAGTACTCTAAAACCTGTTAGTAGAAACTGCTTATGACGAAATCCTGTTTTAAACGGATTTTTTTTTTTTTTTTTTTTTTACCGGTGCAAATTAGATATAATAATCCGTTTGAAAAAAACATAATACATTTGCTAAAGACGACGGCCTGCTAAAAAAGGAACTTAACAAAATCGAAGTTTTTTCCTCTCCTTTGTGATTCCGGCTCAGATGGTTTTTCTATATAAAATTTTTCAGGTCTCCGTGTAAAAGCATTAATGGTATGAGTAGTAATTCGGATATTTACATACAAATAGAAATTCATTAAAAAATGAATATAGTTTACAAAAGAATCATTAATATCGCCAATCTGCATTCTATTGCTTGGAGATTTAAAAATTGTTAAAATTCTATACAATAAAATCTTCTAAGACGGAATTGCATAGGAAAGAAGAAAAATCCGTTTTAGGCAGATTCCCTTAGTATCATGTTCATTGTCTGTTGTAAATGCATTATATTCTTTTCACAAGTACTAGTATCTTCATTTTACATAGATCAACATTTTTTTTTTTTTTTGAAACACGGGATTCCGTCATAGGCAGGTTATTTTTCTCATGTTTTTACGTACTTTATTTTATTACCGACTGAAAATTCCTGCTTGATCAGACCTGAAGAAGAATGCAGTCAACTCCCGACAGAAGCCAGAAAAAAAAAATTGAAGTGAAATGAAGCAGTTTTTTAAAAAAGAATATTTATTCATACTTTTATTTTTAGGATATTGTGTCTCGCATCAATACTTAAAAGGAAATTTTTTTTTTAATGTATTCTAGTATTTACTTTTATAAAATAATAGCGAGTTTTTCTTTTCTTTTCTAAAAGACAGAAATTTTATAAAATGTTACCTCTTTCATTAAGTTTAAGTTGTCTGTAATATTATTTTAATTTATCTTTATTAAACATTAATAAATAAAAATCCCGTCTCCAGTAAAAATCAATCCAAAAGAAAAAACTAGTCGGATGTATGTTGGATGTCCCAAAACTTTCTTCTATCTCATACATGTTAATATTTTAAAATTCGCTATCACACTGCCAAAATTAAACGGCAATCTATGCCCACCTTGAGGATTCTAAAAATATGAAATTCCATGCATTGGTTCTTGAGATATGGCTATCTCTGAAATCGTGTAAATCCAGCAAAAGTCAGCCTACCAGTGCCACCTATTGGGTGCTTTACGAAAAAAACCTATGTTACACCAAAACCACCAAGTAACCACTTATGTCAAAGACTAACTGAATTTGAAGTTTGGGGAAAATCCGTGCATTAGTTTTTGAGGTAGAGTTATTGCGAAAATCATGAAAATTCCAGCATAGCAGTGCCACCTATTGGATAATTAACACCAAAACTTAATCAGCAACAACTTGTGTTGACATCTAACTAAATCTGAAGTTAGATGAAAATTCGTGCATTATTTTTTTTAGACAGAGCTATTGCGGGAATCGCGCAAAATGCAGCACAGCAACGCCACCTGTTGAGCGATTTACACCAACACGTAATAAGCATCAAGTCATATCAAGGACTAACTGAATACGAAGTTTCATGAAAATCCGTACATTAGTTTTTGAGATAGAGTCATTGCGGAAATCGTAAAAAAATGCAGCATAGCAGCGCCACATGTTGAGCGATTTGCACCAAAAAGCAATCAGTATCAATTCGTATCAGGGTCTAACTGAATATCAATTTTTATTAAATTCCGTGCATTAGTTCTTGAGATAGAGCGCCCACAAAATTTGTGTCACACACACACAGACAGATAGACATTTTGTAAAAACATATTTTTCGGGTTCTCTCACGCCTAAAACGTATTATTCCGTCGAAAACCGGAATTCGAAATTTTCATGAATCCAATACTTTCTTCTTGTAAAGATAGAAGAAAGTAATAAACTGATTTTATTCAAATTTTTAAAAAATAATAATACAAATAAATGATGATATCAAGCAATTTAAATCCAGTTTTAAATAAAGCTCATTTAACTTGTACATGAATGATATTTGTTAGCTGTTTTATTATTTTTTTTTTAGTTCTAAAAACTATGAAGACAGGGTATGCAACGCTTTTAAGCTGAAAGTAAACAAAGCATCGTATGAGCCAGCGCGCCGGGAATTTCGCGGGTGCATTTGTGATATGAGCCGTTGTGAGGGGCGCGATTTAGACGCTAGTATGCTTTGGATACCAGCATTTTAAAGCAATTTTCTTCGCCTTATCTAATGGTAGAATTGTGTGCGATTAAAATGGCGAAATAAACTGTAAGAAATGAGTGGTGTCCAGAGCAAATATATCCCTGATTTCTACCGTAAACCAGGCTATACTAGTGGTGAGTCAAGTCATCTCTCGAATGCAAATGGGTCCATTTATGTAGAACATAAATTATATTTTTAAAAAACACGTAGAAGAAAAGGAGGATGTTGGAATCTGAAAGCATTTTACAACACTCACCTGGTACATCTTTAATTTGAAAAAAAAAATGAATGAACAGAATCTTTTGATAAGTATTTTTTTCCATGATAAAGTGTTTAAGAAAAAAAAAAAGATTGTCTGCATTTTTAAAATACCTTAATTTTAAAAAAAATTTCAAAAATTTAACTTTTTGCCTAACTATATTTTAAAAGGCATTTATCCTATAAATTTATATTAGTAATGCTGTTGATTAAGGATAATCCAGTTGGGAGGGGTTTTCTTTATTTATATTCCCTGAATGCCACCACTTTTATTAAACGTGTGTGTTTATTTGACTCTATAATATGAGAAGTTGGCAGTCATTAAGCATGTTACATCATTTTAATCCAGTCGTCATTTCTCTAATTAGAAGATAGCAGCAAAAAATATGTAAATGAATGACAATAGTGTCAGATGAAACTCTAAGCATTATAAATCATCAGCTGGAAAAACATTCAACTTAATAATAATAATAATTTTCATAACTTTAAAATAGGTAATTATTTTTCAAATTATGTAATCGATTTTGAATAACGTTATTTTTAATCGACTTAGAAGTAATGATTTTTATAGTTTAGAAGCACTTCACCGGCTGTGTTGCATATGTACCAAATGCAAATCTGATTTCCTGCCAACAGTACGTTCGAAAAGATATCCTCGTTTTATTTAACCTCAGAAATCTGTAATCAAACAAGGAGAGTACAGCTTTTCGAAACTACTGATGTCAAAGATTTGTGGAAGTGGGAAGGCATGTATTTTCTCAAAACATTGTCGTAGAGAGTTAACGTCGCCTTATTTAAATGCAGAAGACGAAATTGCACTAGGACGAAAGTTGTTATTCAGAAATAGTAGTGTGATTGTGCCCGGAGAACTTATAAAAGATCTCAAGTCCAGCCGAATTATAAAACTGCATACCATTTTAAGTATTACAATGTTTCTGTCACTAAAAATTTGGTAATGACACAATAAAATGATAATATCCTTAAAAATTTCTAATTAACCCTAGAACTACTTGAAATTTTACTCAAGTTTTATAAATATATTCTACACCAGAATTTTTATTTAATCATATATAATTTTATTTTTTAATTTATTATTATTATTGTTGTCTGGTTTTATAATTTTATTTTATTTTAAAGAAATATCTGGCTTGAATAAATATTTTGAATGTACCAGTTGGTAAGCAGGTAATTAAAAGTAATTATTTATGAGACACAGACAAGCTGAAGAATTCTCGTGAAAGTTAAGCAGTGTGTTAAAAGCGTAACATTTTCATGAATGATTTTTTACATTGTTCGGAAAACATTATATTTGAGTCTATTATCCACAAGGAAAATAGTGAAAAAATGTATTTATGTTTCTGTTTGGTCAATTTTATAATGTCACTCCTGAGTTACATATTAGGTCATAAAGTATGAAACTTGTGATTACAAAAGCTCCAGATTACCAATGGGACAATCTTTCTCCAGTAAATTTTATTATAAATTTTTATCTTACATAAATGTAATATTCATGAAAAATTACTGCACGAATAACACATTTTTTTCTGGTGGAAGTTTGCCCGTTGGTAATATGTCCTTTTGTAATCATAAGCTTCATAACTGATCAAAAAATGATAATTTTTAATTATATACTGACTTTAAAGTGTTTACACAGCACAATAACAATTATTCAATCATATAATAGCTTTTATAATGCTTTTAATGGTTTGCAGATTTAATAATGACTACATTATAAAGATAGAGACAAATCGCAAAGTCGAGCACATTGTAAGTAGTATCAACAAATGATGTTATAACGTACCTATGATAACAAATGAGAACAAAAATAGACTTCACGACCTTAAATGTTTGTTATCACACGTAAATAACTCATAGTAGTTCACCAAAAGACGAATAGAAAGCGCCAACTGGCAAAACAAGTTCATGTAACTTCTCAGCTACATTATGCATTTAAGGGTTAAATTTTGTTGCTGTCAAAAGACCATACACTAGTGGCAGAAAGAAACGCTCAAGCTCTTAATCGTATGGGAGCGCTGTTTACAGATTTCTCGCTCTCATTTTGATATTTTTAACTTTTTTTTTTTTTTTTTTTTTTTTTTTTTTTTGCATAGAATACCTGAGATCTATAACTTTTATTGCTTGTTTCTATTTTTTCGATTTTCTTAACAGTTTTTTTTTTTTTTTAATGTGGATGTTTTCATTTTGGGAACTGGTTAGAAGAGGTTTTGAAATTGAAACTATTCTCATATAATAAATTGTAACCAAAATCGAAAAAATATAAATGCACAATAAAAGTATTCGACCTGAGGTATCCCATGCAAAAGAAAAATTCTTTTAAAAATATTAAAATGCGAGCGAGGAGTGTGTAAGCCTTTCTCCCTTAAGTTTATCATAAGCGTTTGAGTTTCTCCAAGTGACTTGTATAACCTGAAACACCGTGGGATAGTCAACACACTTATTGAATATTTACATTGAATATTACAAAATTGAATATTTTTACTTTTTGCAATCTGTCCTGAGACAAGATCGTACCTTGAACTGTCAGCGAATAATTACAGTAATTAACCTTAAAATGACTGTTAAATAATACTTGCTTTTTTTCCTGGTGTCACTGTATTAATAACTTTTGATAGAATTTATTTGTTTTATAAAACGTTCACCGAGAGGATGACCCTTCAACTCATAGGATTAAGTATTTATGGATATTATTAAAATGTGGGTGTTTTTTGAAGAAATATTCTATCAGATAACTGCAATAACAACAGATGTTTTCAGTACACAATGCAGAAGTGCCTAAGTGATATTAGATGAATATGTGAAAAATAATAATGCGTCATTCCAACTCTAATCGCCCTTCTACAGTGAAGATCAGAACAGGTCATCCTTACCTTTAATATTGCAGATTCATTCACTTTTGTAAATAAATTTTACGAAATTTTACGTGATACAGTTAAAATCATTGGGTGTACGCAGATATGGTAACTATGTTTCGAACAATTTTCTTTTAAACAATTAAGGTGATAGAAAAGTCGCTCAAATGGTCAACTGTAATTAATGCGACATATTTCTTTACAAAAAAAAAAAAACTTTATTCGTAGTCGTTCGCGGTAAAAATTACACCAAAGGCGACCCTATACGCGGAATAATGTCTTCTTTCGGATTATGAATGTGAATTTTTTTTCTAAATAAGGGTTTATCCACAGATTAAAAATTCAACTAACGTCGATTTATTAAAATATTTTTTATTACTTTATTTGAATGCTTGGAAGCAAATCAGACGGAAAATGTGTTTATATTTTTATCAAAATTCCATGAAGATATAAGAGATCAAAATTTAAAGATTCTAAAGTTAAAAATACGTTACAAACATTTACTTATACCTCCTGAAAAAATCGTTTGATTTACAATATTTCTTTTCAGTGAGATACATTGTATGAACCCAAATACACTGTAGGCAGTTTTTGTTATTCAAAAGTATAATTTTAATCATGACAATTATTACATTTATTACAATTATTACAATTATTACATTACAACAATTCATACTTTTAAAAATAAAAATTATGACCTACAGGGTCATTTTTCCGACTTTTTGCATACCAGTATAATCTTACAGAAAATGTTATTCTGTGAAATCGCAAAAAGTACCGATTAAATAAAATAACATTTTCTCTAAGATTATACTGGTGTGCAAAAAGTCGTAAATCTCATCCCTGAGCCTACAACAATTTTCACATAAAGCGATATCCATGAACTCTTTTACATCATTAAATATAAATTAACTATGTACAGTCTTGGAAAAAAAAAAGTAAACACCCCCTACTAACTCCTCAACAAATTATCGTAGACGAAAGTTACTGGTACCGAACGATTGGAAATAAAGTCTACTTTTAAATGGCGTATATAAAATTTGTTTAGGGGGCCATCTACATATTAAAACGAATCCAAACTTCATTTTTTCAATAGCAATACCCAATTTTAACGAGATATTTCAAATCTTCGGTTCAAACTATGCCTAGACACCAAATTTCAAGTCATTTGAATGATAAGTTTTTGAATTATAAACATTCAAAATTCAGTGCTTCTAATGTTAAATTACATTTTCATATTTTTATTTATATCTCCCGAAATTATGCCCCTAATGTGCTAATTTTTTTTTTTTTTGTAGTAATAATACTAATATACCCAAATATAAAAAAAGCTGAATTTGTGCAATTTTTATAATTTTATGACATGAATTATGAATTATGAAATTAATATTCGAAAAAATTATGAATTGCAACCTACAATTTTTTTGTGGATTTAGATTTATTAAGTCCTGCTTTATGGAAATTCAAAAATTTCACATTTTTCTTCCAAGTAGTTTTCAAATTATGCTTAAAAAACGGCAAAATGATGGTTTAAGGGGCCGTCTATGATGGAAGTGAATAGACATTTTGAAATTTATTCTGCCGTACTGAAATCTAACACGCTTCATTGACTCCTTGAGTGGCGCTTAAGGTGCCTTGATCAAGGAAGGGGCTCTCTCGTTTAACAATCCAGTACGGAACTTCAATTTGGATACAGCCCTTAAAATACGCTCGTTTTAAAATAATTAATTTCTCGGAAACTTATAGTACGAATTGCATAAAAATTCGTTTTTAGGCTAATTGAAGGGTGTAGAGTTCATTTATGCTGTCAGAATTGGGTACTGCTATTGACAAAAACAAAGTTATGGTTCGTTTTAATATGTAGATGGCCCCCTAAGCAAATTTTATATACATCATTTAAAAATAAACTTTATTTCCACTCGTTCGGTACCAGTGACTTTCTTCTACGATAATTTGTTGAGGAGTTAGTAGGGGGTGTTTACTTTTTTTTTTCCACGACTGTACTTAAAGTGCATACAGCTTAAAAATTTGCATTGAGTGTTTTTATGTTCAACCTACAGTTATTTATCATGTATAGCAGTTTCGATTTTCTAAATCATGAATCTCATCTCTAAAAAAGAGAATTTTCATTGTTGCGGGCGTGATATGGTTGTCACACACACACAACAGAGCTGTAACAATTTTTTGTGTAAAAATTATGAATTAGAAAATCATTTATTAAAAATTGCATTCATCATTCATAAGAATATAACATTATTTCATTTTGTTTCCCCGTGAAATAAACTAATGCAAAGAAATAAAGTAATGAAATAATGCACGCAAAATACGCAGCAATGAAATAATTTAATGCAAAGAAGTGAATATATTATCCAAAGTTTGTGTTACTACATGAAAAATGAATATATAGATGGTCCCCAAAGCTTAATTTGTATGTAGCATTAATTTGTAGACCCGTCGCTACGCACCTACAGTTTTCTTTTTTTAACTTTTATGTCTTAACCCCCTTCGGGACGAGCGTCATTTACAGAATTTTTAATCGTTTTTCACAGGTTTTTCAAAACAGAAATTTTTTCCTAATTGAATCGGGGAAATGCTCGGCTTAAATAAGGCAAAATTTACAATAAAAATTTACTGGTGAGAATAATCACGGATTTCGAGCACCTTACGCGGCACGTATACCGGTGGCTCGTCCTCAAAGGATTAACGCTACTTTAATGTACAGTTAACAAAAACTACCGATAAAACTCAATTAATCGTTTCAGTGTGAAAGTACTTTTGTTGATAAAATGGCTGAACGAAACCAGAATATGCGTGCAATATAGATACCCAAATTTTGGTTCAATCCTCCCATCTGGGGATAGAAAATTAGTTTTTGAAATAATATATCACAGCCTTTGAAAGGGTTAACCCATCGATTACCAGTAATATGATTTAGAATCATTACTGAATTATTTAGCCTGTTTGAAAAGAATTATTCGTCGTGCGAAACAAAAATATTTTAAAATGGATAATTGCTTTCCGAATTGACATTTTCCAGCTTTTTGTATGTTGAAACACATAAAGTGGAAAGATTCAGTTCTGAAAAGGTTTCTATACATCAGGGCGCTCACAATTCTACCAAAATTTTGTATAGCTTTTCTACGCTTTTTTAATCGTAGTAAAATATCGAAAACTCTGCGATTAAGCAAGAATGATTGATTGTTATCTGAAATATTAGGCAACTATTTCTAAACAAAAATTTCAATGGCCTACTTCTCGGAATTTCTAATTAATGTACTCAACTTGATATACATATGTGAGATCAATACATTTATACATTTTGAAAATATTTATATCACTCAAAAAATATTTTAAACAAATTATTTGTGCGAAGCTGTACAGATTTAGTCTATTAATTTTCATGGACAAAATCTTTCTAAAGTGTTTTTTATTATTGCAGCAATCTTCCAAAGTATTATAAAAAATAATCAAGGAATATGCTTTGAAAAGTGAAGTTTTCAATGATTCACAATTTATTACTTAGATGGTGTTTTAGTGGCAAGTAATTTTGTTTCTGTAGTGTTTGTTTCACATCAGAATGTTCAAAATTTTTTATTTTAAAATTTAATTTTCAAAAACTATTTGTATTGAGCTAGAAATGTGAATTTTGTCTTTATTTTCATCGACAAAATCTTTCTGAATTTTCACCATTATGTTGAAAAATATTTATTTGGGAATAATGAAGTATATTTTTTCATCTTTCTTTTTAATTAAATGTATAAAAAAATATAATGTTATTCAAAACTTATGATACAGTACTTTATTCAAATTAAATGAGCTAAAGAGTATCTTATCGCCATTAAAGTAGTTAATACGATTACTCGCAGCCATGTAAACCAGGGTTGCCAGTTTGGCCTCCATTTTTATTCAGAAGTTCATACCAGAAACAAAGAAGAGTATTTAATTTTTTATTTAATGAGAGACATTTAGCGATCATATGAAGTGATAGAAACGCATTCTAAGCCTAACTACTATGGAGCTCAAGAAAGCCAACATCCTGGACAAGCTTCAAGGGATCTCAGATGAGGCCTCTCCTTATTTTCTGATTTTCCCCTGAGGAGGAGAGCTCTAATGTAGATATGGTAGAAACACCTACCGTTCAACCAGCCACGAGCAAGCGTCGTCTTGACGATGACACCGCTGCCAAGGGTTGGCAAGATGTTTCTTCTAAAAAGAAGAACCCAAATTCGAAAAATTGGAGCGGAAGCTACCAAAAAAGGAGACAATTCCTCCCTTCTTAATCTTCTCATTCTTCTCAGGCAAAAAGTGCCTGCTGTTCGTTCTATCATGAACAAAAATTATATTAGAGTGTCAGTTGACACAGAAGCTGAATACCGTATGGTACAGCAAATACTACAGGGGGACGGGATGCACTACCGTAGTTTTCTCTTAGAAAAAGAGAACAACCTAAAATTTGTCTTAAGGGGTCTTCCAGCTAACGCTGGCATTAACCTCATTAAATTGGCACTTGAAGTGACCGAACTTAAAAATATATCATTAACGCAGATGTACAGGGGCAACACAAAAAACCGTGTTCCCCCCCCCCCCCTCTTTCTGATCCAGCTGCCCAGGCAGCCAACTAAAATAGATGCCCTATTCCAAATTACTGAGATCATGGGGCTTGGGGTACAATTTGAGAAGTACCGGGGACGTAAAGGACCGATACAGTGTCACAACTGCCAGGGGTTCTATCACTCGGCGGCTGTGTGCCACCTCCCATCTGTGTGCGTGAAATGTGCAGGGCCGCACAAATCTGCCGCATTCAGCAAACCATACGACGACCCCTGCAAGTGTTGTCACTGTTCGGGTAATCACCCTGCTAACTATCGGCTGTGCCCTAAGTTCCCAAGAAATCAGTCAAATATTTTTTCAAAAAATTCTCTTTCGACTGTAAAAAATTCGCGAAAAAACGCGTCATCCTTTCCCCCAAAGAAAGTGGATCCAGCAGTCTCCTTTTCGAGCACTGCGGCTGGCGTGGTTGCTAAACCCAATGCTATTACCCCTAAAATGGGTAACCAAATTACATCGGCCCCTCAAAACGGTGCAGTTTCGGACGCCGATTTTCTAAATGAACTTCTCAAATTTGAGAAAACTTTCGGTAAGCAATTTATACTTGCAACTTTCAAAAAATCACTTCCTGACCTCCGTAAAGCACCTACGGAAATGGAGAGAATCTTTATTTTATATAGTAACTTGCCCAGTTTTTCTGACTAGCATTTACTGTCTGTCCCTTTTTCTCCTTCGATCTCCCCCTTTCTGGCACATTCACCCTATCAAATGTTTTGAAGTTTTTATCTGTTGGCTTATGGAATGCCAACGGCCTTAGAAATAAAGCTAAAGAGTTTATGGATTTCATATACAACAATGTGACATCGTTTTAGTCTCCGAGACTCATTTTTCCCAGGGTAGCTGTATTAAGGTTGCCAATTATGAGTTATTCCATGTAGACAGACCTCCTAAGGGCAACCGTCCTTCTGGTGGCACTGCAGTGACGTTAAATCAGGGCTCAATGCTACTCTTGCTAAAATTCCCCACTTCGATTGCATTGAAGCTACGCCAATTGTCCTGGATATCCCCTCCATTCCACACCTTCTGATTGCAGCTGTTTACAACCCCCCTGTTAGAAATCAACGTCTACTAGAAAAAGATCTTTCTAACCTCACTCGCCCTTTTTCAAATTTTATTATTGCGAGTGATTTTAACGCTCATCACTTCTCCTGTGGCTCCCATCGCTCCAACAACCCTAGATTTAGAATTCGCAGGTGGACAGATCAAAATCATGCAGAAATTATTGCACCTACTGAGTCCACCCGCCATGACTCCCACTCTATTTTTGATCTTGCTATCACCCGCAATTTTCTATTCCCTCACACTATTCAAGCAGTGAACGATCTGACTTCTGATTATTTACCGGTTGTGCTCAAATTCGACGTGGGGACATTCCATCTCGACATCCCACAGGCCTTTTCGGTCAAATGGGAAGATTTTGCTCATATTCTCACGAATACTGAACCGCCCCCCACTGAGATTCACTCTGCCGACGACGTAACGGCTTCAATTCATGCATTTGGAGAAACCCTCCATAATGCTTTTAAAGAAGTCGCCAAACCTCGACAGAGAGTGGTCGATCGTTTTCGACTACCTGAGCACATCAGGAACTTGAAAAGAGTCAGAAATCGTTTAAGACGGGACTGGCAGACGTCTAGGGACACCCTGCTTAAACCCCAAATTAATCGATTAAATCATGATATTAGTGCTGCAATCAAGGAGTTCAGTATTTCACGCTGGAACACATATGTTGAGTCTCTTTCGACTTCTGACAACACAATTTGGTCGGCGACGGCCCGCATTCGTAGGACACGAACCCACATTCCGGCCCTAATAATACGATGGTCTATAAAAACTCTGATAAGGCTGAGCTCATTGCTGACAGTCTTAGAAGTCAGTTTACACATAATCGAGATGTCGTCAATCCCAGGATGACGGACGTAGTCAATGACAAAGTTGAAGAGTTTCTTAACACAAACCATAATAATACTCTTACTCCTGCAACCCCTTCTGAGGTGGTAGCATATATTGGGAATCTGAAAAAGAATAAATCGCCTGGCCTCGACTGCATTTAAACTAACATGTTAAAATATCTCCCCATAAATTTTATATTTTTTCTTACTATATTAATTAATACTATGCTTAATGTACGCATGTTTCCCGATTGCTGAAAGCGAGCGCTGGTAGTACCAATCCCAAAACCTGGGCAGGACCGCCACGCTCCTTCTAGCTTTCGGCCTATTTCTCCACTTTCCTGTATTTCTAAAGTCTATGAATACATACTTTCAAACCGTCTGAAAGAGTTCGTTACTGCCAATTCGATCATTATACCGGATCAGTTCGGGTTTCGGCCCAAACTGTCTACGCAGCACCAGCTTTGGAGGGTAACTGAACTCATTCACGAGGGTTTCCTCAGTAGACAAAAAACCGGTGTAATATTCATAGACATTGCAAAAGCATTCGATAGAGTTTGGCATGAAGCTCTAATGTATAAATTAATTCTTCTTAAAGCTCCCCCTCAACTAATTCTCGTTATTTATAAATATTTAAAAAATAGATCCTTTTCTGTCAGAGTTCCTCATTCTATCTCCTCTTCTCGCAATATCGAGGCTGGCGTACCCCAAGGGGGACTGATCAGCACCTGGCTCTTCAACTTATATATCAACGACATATCCAAGATTCCCAACATCCTCTTAACATTATATGCGGATGATACGGCCATCCTCTACAGAAACATCTCACTAAACATTGTGATTGAACAACTCCAATCCTATCTCCAGGCTCTTTCTGTCTGGCTCAGGAAATGGCGTATTAAAGTAAATGCTGCAAAAAGTGCTGCCATGATTTTCTCTAAAAAATCTATCACCCCAGACATTAATCTTTCTCTTAATAATGAAGATATACCCTGGGTTAACGATTATAAATATCTAGGAATTTACCTGGATTCTAAATTACTTTGGACAAGGCAGATTCACGATGTAGGTTCTAAAACTACAGCTGCCAAGTCCTCCCTCAAATCTTTATAACGCAACCTCGTTTGTCCGGAATGATGTCATTCACAAGGATCTCAATATTCGACCTATTTCGCAAGTTATTAAAAAACTTGCACAAAATTTCCACAGAGATCGTATTCTTATACCCAACGAAGCGTTGCGGTCAATAAAAACTTACAGTATTAACGGTTCTGTTGGTAAAAAAAGACCGCTTGTCATCCTTAGTCGAGATGACGGATTTGCCCCACCTTCCAAAACAACGAGGCAAGAACCGCCTTAAACGCATCGTTGCGGTTTTTCTAAATTCTAACATATTTTTAAATTTTTCCCTTTATTTTTAAACTCTATTCTCTTATTTTTCAATTTATTTCCTCGACATCGCGTTCCTGCCTATGCATTTGGCACATGTAAATATCCACTTTCTATCAAAATTTATCTTGTTTTCATGTTTTTTTCTGATATTTCAGTATCCTCCCAGCCCCTGGTCACCTCCTATATCTCTTTTCGAACGAACGACTTTGATTCGATGAACTTCGCTTCCTCATTGGCTGCTGAAGTTTGCCGTCAAATCCGATTGAAATTGTCCCATCCCGACCCGCTCATCACCGTAGAAAAACATTGACCCGGGTTAACTCTTAGTTCCCCTTATTACTTGATAGGGCATTCCTTCCTAGACGTTATTATCATTTATTAATTGTAAATTTTTCTTGTATATAGCTTTTCTTTTTCTCTTTTTCTTTTATTATTATATCATAATTCTTAATTATTAATTGTTTTATATCTTTTAATGTATGGTGCCTCTTAAGGGCCTCTGGTTTTTTATTGGGGAGTTTTCCTCCTTTTTCGCGTTCCTGACGTTATGTTGTCAGACTTCGGCTATGACATAAATTGACTCTACTTTCAGATCTCTACCATAGGTGCGGAGCTTCGCACCCTTGTACTCTTTATAACATCTCTTCCAAGTCCATCACCGTAGTAATGCACAGAACTTGCTGATTGGCGGAGCGCACTTATAGTTTTCTCAGACATCCAGTTCTCTGGTGTCACTATCCTTTTTCTTTATTGATCTTTTTAGGCAGTTTTGATTCGATGCACTTCGCTTCCTCATTGGCTGACGAAGTTAGCCGTCAAATCCTTGCCGTTTTCTTTTCAAAATTCGTTATTTTTATGTGACAACTTCTATTTTATTAACTTTTTCGATTCCTATCATTTTTATTTTGATATAACTAATTTATAAAAAAAAAAAAAAAATGTATGGTTCTGGGGCCTTTTTTCATCTTTCCCCACTATCCCTGGCTAGGTCTACCATCCCAATGCTCCAGAATTCGTAAGGAATTCATTCTGCTTAACATCGAAGCACTCTGTCATATTCGACCCACCTAATTCGAATGAGATAAACAGAAGCATGACGACTTCTGTAGGGACTCAGAAAAAACTGCATTGGTGTATTGGTGTATATGAAGCGAAAATTCTTCTTTAGAAATTTATGGTGTGAATTTGAAATTTCGAATAAAATTTGCAGCCAAACTGGTGCTCCTGGTGTAAGCGGTAGGCAGAACCTTTCCTTTAAACAGGACGTTACACAGGGAACATTACGCTCACCAGTTTTTCTAGATCTTTTGTCCTTCACCAAAAGAGTTAAAAACACCCGTGAATGAACATATAATTCGGTTTTAAAGGAGTAATTATTTTTTCTGGTACAAGTAATGTATTTAAATTTGTGAACAAAATGAATTCATTTAATTACATCCTGTTTCTTACTATTTCAGTAATATAATGCGAACATAAACATTTTTTTTTCTTTTATCGTAAAATGTTTTGTTTTATATATGTACAAATAAAATCGGCTCGGTTCTTAGGTTATTTTTATTATGTTCGTTTTCTTTTTGAAAATATTTTATCGTAAAATGAAATGTGGTTCTTTAAAAATATTACAACAGCAAAATACATCAAGGCAGAAATTGTAATGCTGCGATTTTTTCTGGATGCTACATGCCTTCTTGGATTATTTTTTAAAGTTAATAAAAAAAAATCGTTTCGTTTTAGAGTTTTGCACCTGACATTCCTGACATTACGCAGGGGCTGAGCAGTTTTTATGCAAGCGAATCAAACATACTATCTATACAGGTTCGATTGCACCCGACTAAGCAGAACTAGATTCCAGAAACACTCGACACATCAGTTGAATTGTCGAGTGTTTCCCCGAGCAAGCCCGGTTGTTCCCGTTGGCCTGATGGAGATGTGTTATGGGCGAGTGCCGACAGCGATGACGACTTCTTGTCGAGCACAAAAGCGTCCGAAATGAGCCTTGAGATACGGTGCGACCGCGTCTGCACGGTGTTATACCCAGTTATTTCACTCAAATCCTGCTTTTTTTTTCATGAAAAAACGTATGTTAATTATTTTGTTATTATTTAATTATTTCATTTATTTACTCCAATTTCATGTACATTTATATATAGCTCTGTGATAATAATTTTTAAATAAATGCGTGCTCTAGCACTTTGAAACTTAAAATTTGTTTGTTTATTTATTAATTAAAAATTTTTTAATTTTCAGATTTTAATCGAATTTAAACTTGTTTAATATTTTTAAATAACTGGAAGGGTGCCATTTCGGATAGCCGCCATCTTGGACGCCCGCTATCTTGGATTTTATATCCCCCGGACGACCCATGTTTCACATCGCCGCCATCTTGGATTTTTTATCGCCCCGACGACCCATGTTTTAGAGGGTCGCCATCTTGCACGTTTACAGAATCTGATAAGTGGCTTGGACCCCTTCTTCCAACTAAGATTAGTATTGCCTTAGTTGGAAGACGTCCAACGTCCAAGTGACCTTTGAAACGTCCAGAATAGGACGTCACGCCTACGTCATACGTCCAATTTTTCAGCCTGCTGATCACGTGACCAGTCCGAGTTTCACACGGTACCGTGGTTTAAAGGATGAAAATCGAGAAAATGACCTCTTCGATAAGTGGCCATTTCCTGCAGCTTCGCCGTGCATATCAGCCATTTCGTTATTGGAATAGTTCCTACTATAAGCGCAAACAAAATGTTTTCGCAATGATATCATTGTTGGCGGTTCATGTACTTACAACGCATGCTTGCTGAAAAGTTGCCTTTATGGGTCTGTTTCTGAGAAGATGGAAAATTTGTATCCGTGGATACCTGTTCACAGATTTGTTTGGCTTTCTTCTAAGTTTTTATCTCTTTCTGACGGGATAGGCACACATTGAATGGTAAGCCAGCTTCATGCTACTAGCCTGTTCTGCAGAAAAGCAGCATACGAGATTTCGATATTTTTATTAGTTTTACGATTTTCACCCATTAAACGTCTTTTGCGACCCCATGTTCCGTTGCAATAGGCGCTCAGTCCAGAACTGATTTTTGGTACTGCGGGACCCATTCAGTACATTTTAATCTCCTTCTTTTGCATGGTAGAAGAGAGAGGCCGAAAAATCGAGCCTGGATTGAGCGGTTATTGCTTACAGCGCCCTCTATCAATGCTATTTGTAACTAAAACTGAGAATTCCAGGATAAAAGCTCCTGACATAACACTCCAGCAAGAATTTCTTTAATATCTGTCCCGTTTGCAAATTATGGAATTTTAAAATCCATCAGTCATTTTTGGGACACCCGGTATATGCACTTTTCTGTTGAAGTATTTCAAAGGTCGAGAAAAACTTCAGTTTAAAGATTGTTACTCGGGTCGAAGCGGGTGTCGCCTTTTTCACCTGCTCCATCATTGGACCTTTACGTAACTCCACCTGGACAGACCGCGAATGTCTCTACACCCTTTTTAGCGGAGAATTGATATATTTGTCATTTACCAGTTTGCTAGCAACAAGCCGGCGAGAAAAGTAGCGAGCGAGTCAGCTAGCGAGATAGTGGTCGTTTACACACGGACTTGTTTACTCGCTCAGTAGCCAACTTGCTATTGCATCATTTGCTGCGTTCTAAAGCTTTCTTTTATGGGTTTTTTTTTTTCTGTAAACAGTGTTTGTTTTTATATTAAGTGCTAGCTGAGTTTTTTTTTCTCTTTCTTTGTGTGTGTTTGTGGAAAAATGAAGTGGAACCCAAATGATATTGCCGAGTTTTAAAATGTATACCAAGAATAACCTGTGTTATGGAAGATAAAACAAACAGATTACTGCAATACGAAATTAAAAGATGAAATTTGAATTTTATATTCTAATGGTCATTTATAAAATTTTATTAATTTTTAAGGTTTTAAGACCCGTGTCCATTATTGTAACGTTTAATTAGTCTATTTTCAGTAATGGACACCCCATATAATCATTGCTAAAATGCAATTTCAGTGATGTTTAATAATGCATAAAATCTTTTTAACTGAAAACCTAATTAATTACATTTAATTTTTAAATTGCACTTATTTTAATGTAACAACACCAAAATTTTGTGAAACACACATCAAACAATTAAAAGTGACGCTTTTAATTAATTTCATGTGGTTAATAAAATTTTCAATATTTTAATGGCAATTTTTTTTATAACTCTGCCCTGTTTAGTTTATCTACCAATCAATGAAACGAATCAGGAAACAGATAATATTGTTTAAGGGCATATGGAAAAGAGAGGCTCATAGGGCTCAACCCCTCCCCATTTAAATAAAAACGAACTATTGTTTTAACACAATCAAACTGATTGGTAAAGTTATCATACGAATTGAATATTTCTAACTGAGCTAAAAAAGGCCCAGGCCGGGAATCGAACACAGATCCTTGGTTTGCAGGGCCAATGCTCTACCGTTTAAGCTAACTGGGCCGACAACCGGTGAACATATCTGAGCGAAATATGCTCACCGGTTGTCAGCCCAGTTAGCTTAAAACCCCCTCACTGACAAGCCCGTGTTAATACGTTCACTAAGCTCCAGGTTTCACTGCAATACAAGCAATATTTAAAGTAATATAATTCTATTGGTTTAATGTATTTTTAATACATTGAACAATGATTAATACTTCCAAGGATTGCATTTATATTCTTTATTAAGTTTTTTTTTAAAAGGTTCAAAGAATCATTTTTTTAGCATTTAAAACAAAATGCAGAGAAAACAACATTACAATTTTGCCCTTTTCCAAGACAGACGGAGGGTTAAACGGTAGAGCATTGACCCTGTAAACCAATCTGATCTGCATTCGCTTTCCGGCTTGGGCATTTTTTCGCCCAGTTGGAAATATTAAATTCGCAAAAAAATAAAACAACTAAGTTACTAAAGTTGTTAAAAATCTATGGTAGTAATTAAACTAATAAATTTGCAGATCAGTGGCCTCAAACGCCATCATAGTTCTGCAGTTTTATTTTCAAATTATTTTATTTAGTATTTAAAACATTCAACCCTCAGTATCATTGCTATCATATTTGTAACACTAATTACTACAAGTAATTTCAGGTCGTTTAACTGTGAAAAATAGTGGAAAATATACGAATCTATGCACTAATACTCCAAAACATTTTTCAGAATTTTTTTTTCAATTATTGCCCTCTAAACCCTGTACAGTCTCAATAGTTTGATAACTTCAATTCCCCGAAATTTGTATTTTAAACTATCTAAAATAATTAAAATATTCATCTTGTAATAATTACGGTAGTTATTTCAAACAGTGAATAATTCCCAAACATATTTTCAGGGCCGAAACTAAGGGGGGGGGGCAGAGGGGGCAGAGAGGGCATGTGCCCCGGGCGCCATAACGAAGGGGATTTTTTCCCCATTCTGAACAGAAAATCAGAGTTCTAACTTTTTACGACTGCTCTTTCATCTTCACCTTACACTTCATTTATAAATGGCTGTTTCATAATAATGGAAGCCATCAGTCCATCAGAAGAAAACAACTCGGTTAAGTAGGACTCGGATAATCGGGACTGTACTGTATATTTCATTTTAAAAATAATCTTGACTATTTTTGTTGGTGCTCAGAGCACCTCCCCCTTGGATCCGCGCCCCACCAGTGGCCGAGAGGTTCTGCTCTCGAAGCTGGTAGACGGGAAGTGCTGGGTTCGAACCCAATCGCGCCCGTCGGCCTAATCGTTCGGAGTTTTCGTGGTTTTCTTCGAACCTTGGATTTCCAAGCGTTAATACGGGTTAGGTTCTCTTAGAAAGACCCCCACGGAGGGCACCCCCCCCCTCTTAGGGCCTATATCCCTCGTGTTGACAATTGGCCGTCATAAACACAACCAACCTTGGATCCGCCATTGTAGATTACGTCGTTCAGCATTACATATTTTATGATTACATATTTAAAATTTTTAAATAAATCGACTATTAGAAAATTAGTAAAATTTTCTTTGTAAATATACTTTGCGGAAGACGGGGGGGGGGGGCGCCAAAATCCATGTTTCTCCCGGGTGCAAAAAGGGCTAGTTTCGGCCCTGCATATTTTAACCCGTAAACATATCTTAATTGTAGGGTTTGTTCGAAAAAATTTATTTTGTTTCATTCACGCCGGCACGAACTACTTCAGTCGACATTGTTTACGTACACTGAACCACGAACCACCAAATACTCGCAGCGATTTCACCAGCAACACCGTTTACACTCAGCTAGTTTACTAGCCAGGTAGCTAACACGCCAGCGAGTAGCGAGCAAAGTAGCCAACTGTTTTCGCACTCGCTGAGCTGCCAGATAGTTCGCTAGCCAACGTGTTTACACGGAGCAAGTTTACTAGCAGCTAGTGAATTCGCGAGCTTGTAGCTAGTAAACTCGCTCCGTGTAAACGACGCTTTAACAGTAAAAAACAAACCAAAATGGTTCTTTATCTAGGAAAATATTAACATAACCACGAACGAAAATGCACAACTCCGAAAAGCGTTCTTAAACCCCACCCGTGGCCGAGAGGTTCTGCTCTCAAAACGGGTCGACGGTAGGTGCTAGGTTCGAACCCACTCGCGCCTCATCGTTCGGAGGAAAGACTCCCACTGAGGGCTCGCCGCCCTTCAGTCCCTCGTATAGATAACTGGCCGTCCAAAAGAACACACCGATCTGTTTTCGAGACTTAAAGAATGACTTATAAAAACAAAATACCTTTTAATGCCACTGATTTTCGGAAACAATTTCCAGTCATTTTTATAGATTATCAAAGCAGTTTTTTGAATGATTCTCATTCTTAAGTTAAACATGTTCATGTCCATCCAACATGTTTCACAGAAAAACTTTAAATACTTGTCTCAAATAATGAATTTATTTGGAAAAAATTTAACAAAAAGAATACTTTGTAATATTTGGTTTATTTTAAATATATTATAATATGTCAAATAACGAAATACAAAAATGTTTTTTATTACTGACATTGACATTTAAGTTTAGTAAATATGCAATTAATCGGGTAACATATATCGTAAAAATATTCAAAACGGAATATTCATATGGAAAACTTTTCCTATAAGGAGCATAACTTCTCACATAGTACTTGTCTTCAAAAGAATATAAAATATATCAATAAACATTTTTGGATTTATTCTAATTTATTATGAAAGTCTAGCTGACGATTTCTTAAAAAATATATTTTTATATGTATATACCATAGGTTATCATTTCCAGTTGACAAATTTTGCTTTATTATTATTTTTTGTTAGAGTGAAAAAATATTTTGAAATACAATTTGTCCATTTTTATTCATCTAAAAAAATACATTTGGACATTTGATATCAAAATTATTATTTATAATGTACACGAAATAATAAATTTTCACTTAAAATTCCATAAAGTACATAGCGCATGCATACATATACATATATAGGATGTATTATATTTGAACTTTGCTTAAAATATAAAAATATATAATGGTAAATAATAATTACAAAAAAAATATATATATGCTACACATCAAAAAGCTTGGGTTTTCGGCAGTAAAGATGTTAGTTTACAAATAAGATAAAATATAAATTTTCATGAAAAAAACATAAACGTATATTTTTTAGGAAACCATAAAAAAATTCAAAGTTTCAGCAATTCATAACCCTGCTTAAAAGTTGTAAAAAATCATAATATAAAATTAAATAACAAAAAAAGTCAAGAGGTAGCATCGAACTCGGGCCGTCCGGCTGGAAAGCGAGCACTCAGCGATCACGCCACGGAATACAGGCTAGAGGTTGCAAACTAATGAGTATTTGAAACTTATGCTGAACTTTGACCTCCGATTTCTCTCAATCTAAGGCCCAGTTGAAGAAATCTTTTGACCAAAATAATTTGGAATAAGAACTCTACAATGAAATAAATGTTAGGAAGTAATTGGGGGTACCCAAGTATATTAATCTTAAAATTTTGAGGTTGATTTCTTTAGAAATCGCTTAGTCTATACCGGGTGTCGCAAAAATAACGGATGGATTTTAAAATTCAATAACTTGCAAACGGTGACAGATATTAACAAAATTCTTGCAGGAGTGTTATGTAAGATGTCAGGAGTTTTTAGGATGCGATTCTCAGTTTTAGTTACAAATAGCATCGATAGAGGGCACTGCAAGTAACAACCGCTCCATCCAGGCTCTATTTTTCGGCCTTTCTCTTCTTCCATGCGAAAAAAGGAGATTAAACTGGATCCCGAAGTACCCAAAATTGGATCTGGACTGGGCACCATTTGCTCTTGGCGCCACCTATTGTTTGAAATTCGAACTAAAATCAAGAGTCGCAGCATAAAAACTCCTGACCTCTCACATAACCCTCCTACAAGAATTTTTTAAATATCTGTCCCCGTTTGCAAGTGGTTGAATTTTAAAATCCATCACTCATTTCTGGGACATCCGGTATTTGAGGAGGTGAGTTGCAAAACTTAAAAATCATGTTTTTTTTCTCTTATCAATTTATTCTATTGGTAAACCCAAACCGAAAAAACACTACAATCCGCAAAAAACTGGTTGTATCCTGTATTTCTGATATTATAAAATCTTGGTTTACAATGAAAATCAAAGTACGCAGTCAGAGGTTCGCGATTTTCTGGATTAGGCGAGTTTTCAAACACACGTCTTCAATTATCTCTCTATTCTAAAAAAAAAAAAAAAAAAATAACTACCGCTGCCACCGCCACCGGTTTTGAATTTTTTGTAACCGGAGGTCTTTCTTCATTAATATTAAGAAAAATATCCAAATCGGTAGTATTATACAGAAATGTTTGATAAACACGCTGATGCAGACAGTTTTCAAATCGAAGAATTATTTTAACCCATTTGTGCCTGAATTTTTGTTTTCTCAAATTTTTTGGTAAAATCACTTTAAAATGTGTCAAAATGAACTGGAAAAATACTAAAAAAAAATTAAGCTTAATTTTTTTTTTTATTTATTTGGTAAAATGTAAAAGAACTAAATATGAGTCTTTCTAGTACAATAATATGCATAATTATATATTTTGCCTATATTTATATTTAAAATGTTTTTAAATTGTATATTATGTACTATAATTAGTATTTTAATGAACTACAAAAAAAAATATATTTATTTCTTTGCAGAGACTAATAACGTTATAACTATTATTAATAATAAAATAAGAATAATCGTATTGCAGAATTAATAACAATTTATTTCATAAATATCTTCGAAAGGAGATTGCATAAATAACTGTCTCCTAAATTTCTAACAAAAATATGTGTCCATTTGTGCCTAGAACCCTATAGTTTGTACATTACAAAAATGCATAAAAAATAGGCTTGAACATTTAATTTCGCAATTTAAAAAAATACGTATTTCAAAAAAGCCCACAACTAAAGAGACACCACAGCTAAGATTATAACTTGCGATTTTGGGTCCATGATTGAAAAAATACAAAGAAACTTACTTTTTACATTTAGCCCTCTTGAAAAATAAAAAGTCTATAAACACCGAAAAAAGCCTTAATTTAAGCAAATAAATATCCACCTTGTGCTGTCATCTCTCGGTTATAGATAAAGACATTTATAAATAATGATTTCATGCAATTTTCATGTTATAAAGAAGAAGAAAATTATACAAATGCATTAAAATGTGAAACGTCTCAAAAATGGGACGCTAGACATAAATGGGTTAAGAGATATTTAATGCTAAATATGGACAAAATCGTTCCACTAAAAAAGTTTTATAGGAGCAAAAACTATACATCGGAATTTAATAATTTTTAGATCATTTTATACGTTATAGTTTCCCGGTGTGCAGAATTCATTTCTTTTTTTAATTTGACTCATTTTTCGAGGTTTCATTTCTATTTTAAATTCAAATTTTCATCATTTCGAGAGATATTTTTTACTTATTTTAGAAAATTGTACTAATTTAACAACGGAAACAATAATGTTTGCTTCAAATTAAAAATTTATTTACACGTGACTATTATAAACAGAAAAGATACTTTCAAATTAGAATTAAATAATTAGGGATAAAAAGGAGTAATTTATTGAAAATTACGTAATTAAAAACTCTGCGTACACGTGAATTTTAAAAGAGAAAGGATATTGTAAAATAATAAATTCATTAACATGCGTTAGAAGTCTTAAGTAGGAGAAATTACGTCACATTTATGTCACATTGCACTTATTACGTAAAAGGGACAAAACATATTGCAAAACAGTTTAAATTTAAGAATTGCGCGAGACATTTACTTGATATTTTGTGATGATCTTTTCAACTATTTCAGGGGAAATAACATTTCATTTCTAATAAATGTATTTTCACGTGAATATTAAAAAGAGAAAGGGAAGTTTGGTGAAAATTACGTCAGATTTAAAAGAACTTTCTTTTCACTTTGTTAAAAAATACCGGGAGACAAAGAGTCTGTTTACATAATTCATTTTACATTAGCTTATTTTGAAATGTAACTGATTTTATTTAATCAAAGACGAAAACTGTCATTGTATCTTTTAACAGCAACTGATTTGGCCTTAAAATTCCGCAATCGAAGAGAAATGAATAGAAACCCGTTTATAGGTAGAACCCGCCACTGTTTTTTAAATTATAAATCAATCTTCCGAAATCTTTTTAAAGCCGATCAAATTAGCGTGCTTTTAGAGTCTGCGGAGTCTGAACGGGGGTTGGCGAGCGTAGCTCGTAGGGGGCAGAGCCCCCTAGTATAAACTAAAATGCAAATCTCGTCGCCACAACGACGTCCGAAATGCTCAATCAATTTATATGTCATTGCGACTGTGTATTGATCTTGGAAGTATCTTGGATGAGTTCGGTCATCAAACACGTAGCTATTATAGTTTCAAAAGAATAAAAGTGAAACTAGTGTGAAACAGTAAGAATAAAAAACTCTTTCTCAAACACCATAAAAATTTTTCAAATGTGCTATGCCTTTCGAAAGAACTTAGTCTTTCTTCGTCAGGCGCAAAGAAGACGGGCTTCTACTATGACAGCAGCAGCAGCAAGAAGAAATGAAAATAAAATAAAGGTAACAAGTTGAAGAAACAGGCAATAGGAAAGTAGAAATCAACAGCGAATGGGAAAGTAGAAATAAACAGCCAATAGGATAGTAGAAATCAACAGCCAATAGGAAAGTAGAAATCAACCGCCAATAGGAAAGTAGACGTCAACAGCCAATAGGAAAGTAGAAATCAACAGCCAATCGGATAGTAGAAATCAACAGCCAATAGGAAATTAGAAATCAACAGCCAACAGGAAAGTAGAAATCAACAGCGAATAGGTAAATAGAAATCAAAAGCCAATAGGAAAGTAGAAATCAACAGCCAATAGGAAAGTAGACGTCAACAGCCAATAGGAAAGAAAAAATCAACAGCCAATAGGATAGAAGAAATCAACAGCCAATAGGATAGTAGCAATCAACAGACAATAGGAATGTAGAAATCAACAGCCAATAGGATAGTAGAATTCAACAGCCAATAGGAAAGTAGAAATAAACAGCCAATAGGATAGTAGGAATCAACAGCGAATTGGAAATTAGAAATCAACAGCGAATAGGAAAGTAAAAATCAACAGCGAATAGGTAAATAGAAATCAAAAGCCAATAGGAAAGTAGAAAACAACAGCCAATAGGAAAGTAAAAACCAACAGCCAATAGAAAAGAAAAAATAAACAGCCAATAGGATAGTAGAAATCAACAGCCAATAGAAAAGTAGAAACAAAAGCCAATCACAGAAGAGCATAACCCAAACAGCAGAACACAGAGTAGACGGTGAATTAGGTAGCAAACTGGAAAATAAATAAATAAAAATAAAATAAATTATAATGAAAGGAAAACACACACATATAATATCGGAACAAAAATCGATATGAGTTGATTGCCGGATATTGGCAAAAGGGCTTTCTTATTTTTTATATTATGAAACATGTAAATATATTTTCATTTTAATCGTATTCTTTTATACCATGAATTTCAATAATTAGAATATTTCATTTTATATGTAATTTTATCATTTTTATATATGCTTGAATATTTCAAATCAACACGTATAATGGCCAAATTTATGGAAAATTGTTTGCAATGTACAGACGTATATATTTTCTTAATAACTAAGAATCATGTAAATATCCATGTTTTGAAAAAAAAAAAAATCTATACCAGTTGATTGCCGGTTATTGGCAAAAAGACTTGCTTATTTTGTTGATATTATGAAACATGAAAATATCATTTTAATTGTATCGTAGTTTTATACCACCAGTGTCCAGAATTGGAATATTTAATTTTATATGTAATTTTGTTATTATTCTACATTCTTGAATACTTCAGATCAACATATATAATAACCAAATTTATTGAAAATTGTTGTTGAAAAAAAATATCTATATATTTTATAATTAATTAAGAATCGTTCAAAAGTAATCAATGTTCTGAAAAAAATATTTCGTTATGACTTGGTTGCCGGATACTGGCGAACTTGCTTATTCTCTTAATATTGTGTGAATATTTTTTATTATAATTTTTATAATATATCTGCCAAATAATAACTATAATTTATAACTATAAATACAATATAACTAATACAACTATAATTTTTATAGTAATTTCCCCTGTTTTTTATTTTTTCGCTTAAAATGATAGAAGCCTGTAATTATTATATTTCTATTTTCCTGTACACTTTATTTTCAGTATTATACTTTAAATTTATCAAAATCGGTGAGTACCATGTTTGGTGGCCCCCCTGTGAGTGAAAGTACGACATATTTGACAGGAAAATAAAAAGTATTGTTTGAATGTTAACCGAATGTCAGAAGACAAAGGAAAAATAATTGCAATGGAATTTAAAAAAAAATCCTTTAAAAGTGACGTCACGAGGTCACCTGAATTTTGATATCATTTCTTTTAAAATCCACATTTTGAATTTATGACAGATGTGAATGAAAAAGTCCTTCCGGCCAGTGCCGGAAGGAATAGGTAGCTTTCATATTCCTTATTTTTTAAAAGCCAGCTTATATTATTCAAACACACGGAGCTCAAATTAGTGGAACCCGATTATCGAAGATTAAATACTAATTTTTGTCAATATTGAATATGAATGAGAATTTCGCCAAATTAGTCAGCGTTATCAAAGCTGATTTTATTAAAGTGATTTATATTTTGTCGCCAAATTCGGTGATATCTCAAATTATATTAATAATTATATTAACCCGAATTATCGGTGATAACCCGCTATTTTAAAACAACATAATGGGTGCAACAAAGCTCATCAATGAACTTGGCCGAGACCTTAGTAATTCCTGTGCACATGCTTACTCATATCTAAATCGGTTGATATATAAGAGGGCTGTTGCAGGCAAAAAATCAGATTTTTCAAAATGTCACACACATTCGAAATTCAAATCTCGGCATTTTTTTTAGATAAAGGCAAAACAAAAAATGATCCGGAATTTTTGTAACAAGCTGAAACACATATGAAAAAAGTCTTTTTCAATTTCTAATTTTTTTGTACCTTATTTTAAATTAATTTTTTTTTAATTTTTAAATGGCCGCCATTTTGAAACAAGATGGCGGATGAAGTTAGCAAACGAACTTGGCCGGGAGATTGCTATGTACTATGCATATGCCTTGTCACATCCTAATCGGTTCATAAATACGCGTGTTATCGCGTGACAAAAATCAGATCGTTTCAAAATGTCAGCCATGCTAGAAATTCAAAGTGCTATAACTCAGCCATTTTTTAAGATATAGACGAAACGAAAAATTCTCCAGAATCTTTGTATCAAGGTCAAATACATAAGAAAAAAATCTTTTTCAATTTCTAATTTTTTTGTACCTCATTTTGAATTAAAATAGAAAAAAAATTAATGACCGCCATTTTGAAACAAGATGGCGGATGATATTGGCCAACGTACTCGGTCGAGACATTGGTATGTACTATGTACACACCAACTTATATAAAAATCCGTTCATAAATACGCGTGTTATCGCGTGACAAAAATCAGATCGTTTCAAAATGTCAGCCACACTAGAATTTCAAAGTGCTATAACTCAACCGTTTTTTAAGATATAGACGAAACAAAAAATGCTCGTATCAAGCTCAATCTTCGTATCGAGCTCAAATGCATAAGAAAAAAATCTTTTTCGATTTATATTTTTTGTACTTTATTTTAAATTTAATTTTTTTTTAATATTAAATGGCCGACATTTTGAAACAAGATGACGAATGAAGCTGGCCAACGAACTCGGTCGAGTCATTGCTATGTACTATGTACATGCCTTGTCACATCCAAATCGGTTCATAAAAACGCATATTATCACGTGACAAAAATCAGATCGTTTCAAAATATCAGCCATGTTAGAAATTCAAAGTGCTATAACTCAGCCATTTTTTAAGACATAGACGAAACAAAAAATGATTCGGAATCTTTGTATCAAGCCCAAACACATAACGAAAAAATCTTTTTCAATTTCTAATTATTTTGTACCTCACTTTTAAATTAAATTTTTTTTAAAAATTTTTAAATGGCCGCCATTTTGAAACAAGATGGTGGATGAGGCTGGCCAACGAACTCGGTCGAGACATTGCTATGTACTATGTACATTCCTTGTCACATCCAAATCGGTTCATAAATACGTGTATTATCGCGTGAAAAAAATCAGATCGTTTCAAAATAGCCATGCTAGAAATTCAAATTTCTATAACTCAGTCATTTTTTAAGATATAGACCAAACAAAAAATGCTCCAAAATCTTTGTATCAAGGTCAAATACATAAGAAAAAAATCTTTTTCAATTTCTAATTTTTTTGTACCTCATTTTGAATTAAAATAGAAAAAAAATTAATGACCGCCATTTTGAAACAAGATGGCGGATGATGTTGGCCAACGTACTCGGTCGAGACATTGGTATGTACTATGTACACACCAACTTATATAAAAATCCGTTCATAAATACGCGTGTTATCCCGTGACAAAAATCAGATCGTTTCAAAATGTCAGCCACACTAGAATTTCAAAGTGCTATAACTCAACCGTTTTTTAAGATATAGACGAAACAAAAAATGCTTGTATCAAGCTCAATCTTCGTTTCGAGCTCAAACGCATAAGAAAAAAATCTTTTTCGATTTATATTTTTTGTACTTTATTTTAAATTTAATTTTTTTTTTTTTTAAATGGCCGACATTTTGAAACAAGATGACGTATGAAGCTGGCCAACGAACTCGGTCGAGACATTGCTATGTACTATGCACATGCCTTGTCACATCCAAATCGGTTCATAAAAACGCATATTATCACGTGACAAAAATCAGATCGTTTCAAAATATCAGCCATGTTAGAAATTCAAAGTGCTATAATTCAGCCATTTTTTAAGACATAGACGAAACAAAAAATGATTCGGAATCTTTGTATCAAGCTCAAACACATAAGGAAAAAATCTTTTTCAATTTCTAATTATTTTGTACCTCACTTTTAAATAAAAAAAAATTTTTTTAATTTTTAAATGGCCGCCATTTTGAAACAAGATGGCGGATGAGGCTGGCCACCGAAATCGGTCGAGACATTGCTATGTACTATGCACATTCCTTGTCACATCCAAATCGGTTCATAAATACGTGTATTATCGCGTGAAAAAAATCAGATCGTTTCAAAATAGCCATGCTAGAAATTCAAATTTCTATAACTCAGTCATTTTTTAAGATATAGACCAAACAAAAAATGCTCCAGAATCTTTGTATCAAGCCCAAACACATAAGAAAAAAATCTTTTTCAATGCCTAATTCTTTTGTGCCTCATTTTAAATTATTTTTTTTTTAATTTTTTAAATGGCCGCCATTTTGAAAGAAGATGGCGGATGAGGCTGGCCAACGAACTCGGTCGAGACATTGCTATGTACTATGCACATTCCTTGTCACATCCAAATCAGTTCATAAATACGTGTATTATCGCGTGACAAAAATCAGATCGTTTCAAAATGTCAGCCATGCTAGAAATTCAAAATGCTATAACTCAGCCATTTTTTATGTTATATACGAAACG
This sequence comes from Maratus speciosus, assembly GCA_963932465.1. NCBI lineage: Eukaryota > Metazoa > Arthropoda > Arachnida > Araneae > Salticidae > Maratus > Maratus speciosus. The sequence continues at coordinate 11,199,057 of OZ010797.1, forward strand.
AAAAATGCTTCAGAATCTATCAAGCCCAAACACATAAGAAAAAAATCTTTCTGGACGTCTAATTTTTTTGTGCATCATTTTAAATTTTAATTTTTTTTAAATTTTTTAAATGGCCGCAATTTTGAAACAAGATGGCGGATGAAGCTGGCCAACGAACTCGGTCGGGACATTGATATCTACTATGTACACACGAAATTTTATCCAAATCGGTTCATAAATACGAGAGTTACAGTATGACAAAGATCATATATATATATGTATATATCAATTTTGAACGGAGGGTGGTTTGGGGGTCTAGGGGTCATGATCGGTGAAAATATACCAAAATTTTTCGGAATCGTTTTCCTCCGAACGGCTGCAATAGGTAGCTTTTTGTAATGAAAGCTACCTAAAAGCATCAGTGAGTAAATTTGATGTCTTTTTACATTGAAAATAATCTTTATACTGTGAACATAAACAAAACAACAAAAGAAAGTACACAATTAAAAAAATATGTATTTTAAGGAATAGCATAGCGTCACTCATAATTGGATATCATTATTTTTAAAACCCATCATTAAAATTCTTAGAGCATCCATAAGATAAACTGCAAACTTTTAACCCGTTAAATGTTTTTGTAATGATATATATGCATAACCAAGTTTATACATATATATTTTACATATCCACATCATTTTACACATATTCATCTATCTTACGCTTTTGAACACATATTATAAAATTCACTAAATTGCCATACAAATATACGTTTTTTAAAAAAAAATAACTACTAGAGGCTCATAAGGGATCTACCACCATTCCGGCACACAACATAACAATCCATACATAACAGTATTTCTTTTCCTTGTTCATCGTGCCTATGTCGTAATCGATGCCACATATTTCCGGGATACAAAACGAAAAGCAACTCTGTCACTTAACGGTACTTAAGTACAAAAATGAAAAAAAAAAAACACACGTTCTATTGTATTTTTTTTTATTTCTATGAATTGAGGCTTTATCAATGCTCATGTTTCATTTAATTTACAAACAATGAATGACGTTGATATTAATAGAGGCTTAGTATTCGCTATTTTAATAATATTTGTCTTTGTTGTTTTGGTGCCAATGGATGTGATTATGAGAAGTTTTGGCACCGACTTTATCTGTTCACTCATGGTGGATCTTTGGTTCTAAGACAGCAACAGAACTTTCTGGACAGCCATTTCCTGAATCTCCCCTTCGGCTGTTTCTGTAAATGAAAGAAAACAAATACATAATATTCTTACATAATTATTTTCTACAGTTGAAATTTTTAGCTTAATGGTTGTCATTATTATTGTGAACTGCCTTACTAAAGCCAATGTCACGAATATTTTGAAAAAGAAACGGGGATAGAAAGAAGCTAAGTTGTTGACAGAAGTTTATGGATGCGACAGATTGGTTATAAAATATTAAATAATTTTATATTTCAATTAATATTATTCTAGAGAGTGCTTCATTCTAAATACTTTACCGCTTTGTTAAAATACGTGCTTTCATTGCCTGCATCCTAACATACAAACACTGTGCATGCTTTCCTCTGACATAGTGACATCTATTTTATCTATTTTCCTACATAACCTGTTTTCCTTTGTGCACAAACACCCTACACAACATTCACCGAACAGCCAAAACATTATGACCTTCCCCATAGTTTGCAATGAATTCGCCTGGATGACGTGGAGGGTACGTAATCAGGTGGGAATGGTATTTAATTGCTGCTAGGGAGTCTGAGGAATCATTTTTGCTTTTACTTCTACCTGTGATGGGAAAGGTTACTGATCTAAGCGACTCTGTTAGAGAACAGAATTCAGTGGCCCGACGGCTCAGAACGAGCATCTCCGAAACTGCATGACTCGTGGGTTGTTCGTGACATATCGTTGTTAGTACTTATGCAAAGTGGATAAATGACAGTGAAACAATCAGTAGACGCCATGGCGCTGGACGTACACGCGTTATCAAAGAAAAAGGAAAGCGGACGCTTGGTAAAGCAAAATGGACGCCAGTTACTGGCTGAACTGACATCCCAATACAATATAGGTGCTAGTAGAATTGGTTCGGAGCACGCAGTTCAGATGACACTGTTGAATATGAGACTACGCAGCAAACGTCCCACTCATATGCCTCTGTCGACCAAGCATCATCGCCAATGACTCCTACGCTAGGCCCGGGAACATCATGACTGGGGCATGGGTCATTGGCAGAGAATTGACTGGTCGGAATAATCACGATTCATTCTTCAACATGTCGATGGTCATGTCAGGGTACGCCTTCTTCCAGGCCATCTGTCACTCCCCCTTATACAGCAGGTCATACACAGGTTTGTGGTGTTGATATTATGCTTTGGGGGATGTTGTCATGGGCGTCTCTGGGACCTGTGGTTATGGTAGATCAGATCATGAAGGCCGCAAACCATTTGAACTTCATTTCGGACCAGTTGCAACCCTTACATGGTGTCTGTCTTCCCAACTGGCAATGGAGTCTTCGAGATCGAATTGTGCGGGAGTGGTTCCAAGAACATAATACCGAATTCCAGTTAAGGTCCTGGCTACCTAACTCAAAGGCTCTGTATCCGATAGGGCACATTTGAGGCGTCATGGGACTGCAGCTTTGAGCTAAAAAACAATCACGTCGGAATATCCCAGATTTGCGTGACCACTACTTGGATATTTGGTATAATTTGTCTCCGACTATCTGCAAACGGCTTGTGAAATGCATGTCAGGGGAATCTCAGCTCTTTACGGATCAAACTTGGGCCAACGTGTTATTAAGTAGGGGTTTGGCTCTTCACTGTGTAATAACAGTGTTCAACGAAGCTAAAAGGGAATAATGAGGCATCTACCGAGATCCCAATGCATAAAAGGACACTATAATAATGATCAGAATCGTTTTATTATAAATAGCGCCCTCTGTTTTCGATGACGGAAAGCGATAAGCCATTCTGCCACTAAAAACTATAAAAAATAATAATGCTGCATCCTCTAACTGAATTTTACATGGAACCTTACGAATAGAAATTCTGATTTTAATCGCAATAACGCGGGCCCCTTTTTGTTATATGGAACAGCACCCCGGGTCTTTTTTCAGCAAATGAATCATTTTTTATCAAACTATTTTGTGCAGGAGTTTTCACATTCAATCTTTGTACCTTTTCCACTCCATTTAGTAATTCCATCACTTAAGAGATAAGAATAAGAAAACTGAAAATGGATGATTCAGCACTTGAAACTTATTCCATTTGAGTATTCCTTATCTTTTCTTAATTCTTCAACTAAGAAGTTACTCTTAAGTTCATACATGTACTCATAAAGTATCGAATCGCTTCACTCAATCAATCCAACACAGACGCATTTTCAGTTTATAGATTCGATTACAAATGAAAATAAGACCACGCGCCCAGGGTCTATAACTCGATATTATTAGGCAGGAAATTTTATTTTGCCTCATCGTAACAGAAATAAAGGGGTCGGATGTGCCAATCCCAAAATTTTCGAATATCTCAAAATTTGCTAGCACAGTGCCAAAATCAATTAACAATCTAAGCCCATCATGAGGATTCTAAAAATATAGGTTCGTTGAAGCGTGTCTATTTAAAAAGGAGATACTATAAGCCTCGCATTTTTTCAAACAAACCATTGAATTTCGGCACCCACCCCCCTTAGATAGCTGCAACCAAAATCCACATCCCAAAGAATGTAGTGTACAAGCCTTACAAGGATCTATTTATGTGTCTACTTTTGTTTCTGTGACAACCAGAAGTTAAAAAGTTTTAAGTCATTCACTTTGTTTACGTCCTATATAAACATTACATACATAAATTTTAAACTTCATTTTCTCAAAATGTTGTTTTTTTAACGTCGATGTACCTTTCTATACAAACTACTACACAGTATTATTTATAATCTTACCGGAATATTTTACTCGCATTCCTGATCCATTTGTAGTGAAATTTTATTCCAAATATATGTAAAAAAAATTTTAGGTTTTTTTTTTAGTTTTTCTTTGGAAAAAAAAAATGTAGGTTATAGATTATTTAAAATTGGTTCTTATTCCAGATATTTTTAAATAAAAATAACTAAAGAATATCTTTATATAATGTTGATTGCCCTTTGTATTCATATTATGTGTATAAAAATTTTCAAGTTAATGTCTCAGGTAGTTTTTTTTAGAAAAGATACATCTATTTGACAAGGTAGGTACAGGGATTTCCAATTGCCCTTATTTTAGATTTTAAACACCTTACCTTAAAGTAAAACTAAAACAAAATTTAAGAGCAGAAATGCTTTCAGAAGATAATCGCGTTTAAAGAACGAGATGAAAAGAAAATATTCTGTGGCAGAATTTGTAACTAAATATCCGGAAAGAAAATGATCGGCGATCTGTCATGAACAATCCTTATTTAGCATAACAGGATGTTTATAGGTGATGCAGAAATAAAAATTAAATAGGCACAATTCTTTCGGGATTTATTACCAAACAACTTCGTGTGACGTTTCCAAGTAAAAGAGTGTCGAAAATTTTGTTTAGAATTATGAAGCACTTCGTTTTAGAATTATGCAGTAAACTAACGTTTACTATTACATAACACTTTTTCAATAGAAATGAAAATAGTTTGCTTATATTACCTATTAGAAAAAATATTACAAATATTTTTAAATTTTGTAAGTTTTTGAAATTTTTGGAAAGTAGTATTGTTTTGTGCGGTTAAATCTGGAGCAATAAAGTAAAACAGATAAAAAAATCCTCCTAGCCTGATGGCAAAATACAAAAAAATAACTTATATCTTTTATTCTTAAAATAAAATTCTATATTTTACATTAACAAAAACAAATTAAATTTTTATAAAAATAGTTTAAAGTTTTGTAAGGTATTTTAGATTTTAATTTGTAAGTTTAAATCTGAAGCAATAGACTAAATTACAGACTAAAAACTCTCCTAGACGTTTAAAAGACAAAAAGCTTTTTGTCCACAGAATTAAGAATTAGTATTACCTGATTCAGTCAGCGTGTCGAGATATTTTGTTGAAAATTTATACCAAACCATTTACTTTTTTAAAAAGTTCCTTTAAAATTACGATTTTATTCAAATTGTTAAGGCTATGGAATTAAAGTTTAATGCGAAGATTACTTTTAAAAAGTAAATGCTCGTTAAAAACTTTTATATATTTAACAAAAATCGAAATTCTAAAGGGCGTAATGTGCACCTGACGTTGGAAAATGTACTTAAACTAACAATCTGATTTTCAAAACTGTGTTTCAGTGCTATAATGGGGAAAAAAGTAAAATAATTTTTTAAGTCGAAATGACTTCCTATTTGAAAAAAAAAAAAAAAAGAATATATTCGGTCTTAAAATTTAATATACGACAACGAACATGTTCATACTAAGAGCGATTTAAAAAAAGAAAAAAAAACGAAATTTAAAAAGCTGAAATGAGCGTAAAATGATCTAAATTTACGAGTATTCTGAAACTACTGAAATGATTCGAAAGCTTTTTGAGTGGTGCTTTTAGCTTAAACATAGCGTATATTTTCTGACACCTCTAAATAACTGCAATCCAATAGCATAGTTTAAAATTGCAGTTTTTCTTTAAGTATTAGGACTTTTGGTTCTTTTTAAGACGTAAGAATGACAAAAACGATTTTCTTTTTTTTTTATAACAGTGAAATGAACAGAAGGCGTTTTAAATCCACAATAACTGGGAAACTACACCCACTAATAAACTAACTGAGGAAATAAGCGGTAGGTAGAGTTCACATAGAGGCAACGTCTTATGCGTTTTTTACACATGTGTATCTACAATTAATTAATAGTACTTTTTTTTGTAAGCAACAATTTCATTTTTTTTCGCATGTCATCGGGGGCGGAATGACTACTTAATACATTTTAACACTGTTTCCAACAAGTATGTTGTATGTGTTCCAAGCGCACAGACTCGCGGATTTGCTAGTTTAATATAATAGAAATTGCATTTAATTTTTAAAATTTTTAAAGTCTAGTTATGGCTTATTTAAAAGAATTGAGTACAGAAAATAATAACAATATGAAAACACGGAAAAAAATTTTTTTAAAGAAAAGAGAAAATTCTATGTTAAAAAAAGTTAATGCTTCCTTATATATATATAAGCACTTTTATAGCAAGTAGTATTACAATCCTATATTACAAACTTCAACAGTTCCTTTTTAGCCCCCGGTACGGTATGCTACTTCTTTCTCCCAGCTTATTTTGTGCCGTCTCCAAAAAATAACGTTACCTTACAGAAGCTAGCCGTAAAACAAAGCATTAAGATAAAATACTCTATAGCATTTTTTTTAATTTCTAAGCATCGCACATTTTCAATTTTTATACCGTCGTATTGGGAAAAAAATGTACTTTTAAATGCAATTTGTTTGAAAAATGCATCTCCATTTATTTTTGAAATATTATTATTATTATTATTATTATTATTTTGTAGTTTTTAGCACCATTTGTTTCATTTTGACAACTCAAGTACTCCATTTATGATAAAAATAAAGGAAAAATAGTTGAAAAATAGCAATTATATCTTTTGTTGCCATTTTCTCATAACAACCGAAAGAAAATGTCATTAAAATACGTGCTATTTTGAAAAAATATAAACGAATAATTTCTGTTAAAACATGGAGCTATTATAAACTATATTTAATTTTAAGTATCTATAGACTCTTTCAGTCATGACGTTTTGGTTGAAAACTGACTCAAAACAAACGGTTGCCATGTGTCATTCCTTTTTAAATATAAATCGTGGAAAATGTTACCAGTACATATCAAGTATTAAAACACTTAGATGTGAGATATATGTAGATATAAGATATAGCTGCAACACATAAATAAAATAGAAAATACAACATAGCAACCGTTTGTTTGGAGTCAGTTTCCAACCAAAACGTCATGGCTGACGTCACGACTGAAATCGTGTACATTTATGTTACAAACAAATAAAGACCTTCCAATTTGAAAAAAAAAAAAAAAAAAAAAAAAAAAAAAAACTAGTTGGATGTGCCAATCCTAAAACTTTCTTCTATCTTATACATCTTAATATTTCAAAACCTAGTTACACATGTTAATACTTCAATATTATTAGTTCAATACTATACCAACTTTGATTTTCATCTTAAATTTCTGCTCAAGTCAATTAAACGGACTAAAAACGAGTTAATCTATATCATGATATTTGTTAAAATTATTAAATTTTCCTTATTCTGTCGTTATCAGCTGTTTGCGAATAGACGGCATAGCAGGAAGCGAGTTCCCGCCGCTGCATGAGCCGCCGATGCACAATGGAACTACGAAAAATCAAGAAAAGTATACAAAAATCTCTAGCACGGAGCCCCTTTACCGCGCAATATTTCCAAATTCAAGGAGAACCTGTTGGCCAAAGCCAAAAACAAGCACAAACATTTTGGTTCAATTGTATGCTTAATTTTATACGCTGTTCGATGGTACAATAATGAAAATGGCACAGAGATCGGAATTATAGCGCCCCCTTCTTTCGGAATTTTTTCAAGTTCAGGAGGACTTGTTTGCCATAGCCAGAAACATGCACAAAAAATTTGGTTCAATTATATGGATAACTTCATACACTTTTCGATGGTACAATAATGAAAATGGTACAGACATCGCAATTATAGTGCGCCCTTCCGGCAGAATTTTTCCAAATTCAGGGAGGACCTTCGTGACATGACCAAAAATAAACACATAAAATTTGGTTCAATTCTGTGCATAACTTCATACACTTTTCGGCGGTACAATATTCAAAATGGCACAAAAATTGTACAAAAATCGCTATTACAGCGCCCTCTACGAGCGATTTTTTTACAAATTAAGGGAGGACCTCCTTGCCATAGCCAAGAACTTAAAAATTTTTTTGGTTCAATTCTATGCATAACTTCATACACTTTTCGATGGTGCAATATTCAAAATCGCACAAAAATCGCTATTACAGCGCCCCCTAACGGCAAATTTTTTGCAAATTCATGGAGGACCTGCTTGCCATATCCAAAAACTTAAAATAAAAATTTGGTTTAATTCTATGCATAACTTCATACACTTTTGGACGGTACAATATTCAAAATCGCACAAAAATCGCTATTACAGCGCCCCCTACCGGCGAATTTTTTTCCAAATTCAGGGAGGTCCTGCTTGCCATAGCCAAAAACTTAAAATAAAAATTTGGTTTAATTCTATGCATAACTTCATACACTTTTGGACGGTACAATATTCAAAATCGCACAAAAATCGCTATTACAGCGCCCCCTACCGGCGAATTTTTTCCAAATTCAGGGAGGACCTGCCTGCCATAGCCAAAAACTTAAAATAAAAATTTGGTTCAATTCTATGCATAACTTCATACACTTTTCGATGGTACAATATTCAAAATCGCACAAAAAACGCATTTACAGCGCCCCCTACCGGCGAATTTTTTCCAAATTCAGGGAGGACCTGCTTGTCATATCCAAAAACTTAAACTAAAAATTTGGTTCAATTCTATGCATAACTCCATACACTTTTGGATGGTACAATATTCAATATCGCACAAAAATTGTTATATCAGCGCCCCCTACCGGCGAATTTTTTCCAAATTCCGGGAGGACCTGCTTGCCATAGCCAAAAACTTATAATAAAATTTTGGCTTAATTCTATACATAACTTCATACACTTTTTGATGGTACAATGGCGACAGACAGACGGACAGACGGACACACAGACAGTCAGACATTTTCTATAAACATGTTTTTTTGGAATCTCCGACCCCTAAAACATGCAAATCCGTCGAAAACCGAAAGTCGAAAAGAATTTCGATTACAATACTTTCTTCTATTGAAGATAGAAGAAAGTAAAAAAAAAAAGAATATATTCGGTCTTAAAATTCAATATACGACAAGGAACATGTTCATACTAAAAGCGATAAAAAAAAAAAAAAAAAAAAAAAAAAAAAAACGAAATTTAAAAAGCTGAAATGAGCGTAAAATGATCTAAATTTACGATTATTCTGAAACTACTGAAATGATTCGAAAGCTTTTTGAGTGGTGCTTTTAGCTTAAACATAGCGTATATTTTCTGACACCTCTAAATAACTGCAGTCTTATAGCATAGTTTAAAATTGCAGTTTTCTTTAAGTATTAGGACTTTTGGTTCTTTTTAAGACGTAAGAATGACAAAAACGATTTTTTTTTTTTTAATATATATATATATCTATATTATAAAGGACAAACGTGCGTAACGCATACGTCATTTTGTGAATGGCAACACTTTGAAATTTGAAATAAAATTTCGGTTTTGCAATTATATCTACGGCAAATTTTTAAACTTCTAAACATCGCACATTTTAAATTTTAACACCGTCTTATTAGGAAAAAAATGCTCTTTTAAATGCATTTTGCTTGAAAGCTGTATCTCAATTTATTTTTGAGATATTAATTTTTTTGTAGTTTTTAATACAAATTTTGTAATCGTGGCAACTGAAGTACTCCATTTATATTCAAAGTAAAGGGAAAATAGTCATGGTTTATTATTTTTATTGATTATATCCTTATTGATGCCATTTTCACATTACAAATAAAAGTAACTTTTTAATAATTTTTGAACAGAAAATGATGTCAGACATTAAAAAAGTCCTTCCGGCCAGTGCCGGGAGGAAGAGGTAGCTTTCATATTCCTTATTTTAAAAAAGCCAACTTATATTATTCAAACATTCAAACACGCGAAGATCAATTAAGTGGAAACCGAATGTAGGAGATTCAATACTAATTTTTATCAATACTAAATCATTATGAATGAGAATTTCGCGAAATTAGTCAGCTTTATCCAAGCTGCTTTTATTTAAAGTTATATTTGGCTGCCAAATTCGGCGATTTCTTAAAGTGCCTGCCATTTTAAGACAACATGGTGGATGAGGCTAACCAGTGAACTTGGTCGAGACCTTAGTAATTACTGTGCACATGCTCACTCACATCGGAATCGGTTGATATATACGAGTGCTGTCGCAGGCAAAAAATCAGATTTTTCAAAATGTCACCCACGTTAGAAATTGAAACTACTATATCTGAGCCATTTTTTAAGATAAAGACAAACAAAAAATGCTCCTGAATCCTTATATCAAGGTCAAATACTTAAGACAGAAACCTTTTTCAATTTCTAATTTTTTTGCACCTCACTTTAAATATAATTTTCTTTTAATTTAATGGCCGCCATTTTGAAACAAGATGGCTGATGAAGCTGGCCAGCGAACTTGGTCGAGATATTGATGTATACTATCCACATGCGTTCTTCCATCGAAATAGCCGAATACGTGTGGTATCGCGTGACAAATACAAGATCGTTTCAAAGTGTTAGCCATGATAGAAATTCAAAGTGCTATAATTCAACCACTTTTTAAGATATAAACAAAAGAACAAATTTTCAGAAACAAAAACTGCTCCAGAATCTTTGTATCAAGGCCAAACACATAAAAAAAATCTTTTTCATTTTCCAACTTTTTAATACCTCATTTTAAATTTTAAATTACATTTTTTTTTTAAAAATGGCAACCCTTTTGAAACAAGATGGCGAATGAAGCTGGCCAACGAGCTCAGTGGAGACACTGGTATGTACTATGTACAGACCAAGTTACATTCAAATCGGTTCATAAATACGCCTGTTATCGCGTGACAAAATTCAGGTCGTTTTAAAATGTCAGCCACAACAGAAATTCAAAATGTTATAACTCAGCCAATTTTTTAGATATAGACGAAACAAAACCTGTTCCGGAATCTTCGTATTAAGGTCAAACACATACGAAACAAATCTTTTTCATTTTCCAATTTTTTGGTTTCTCATTTTAAATTTAATTTTTTTTTAATCTTTTTAAATGGCCGCCATTTTGAAACAAGATGGTGGATGAAGCTGGCCAACGAACTCGGTAAGTTATTTGTATGTACTATGTACACACCAACGTACATCCAAATCAGTTCATAAATACGTCTGTTATCACGTGGCAAAAATCACGGCGTTTCAAAATGTCAGCCACGCTAGAAATTCAAAATGCTATAACTCAGCCATTTTTTAAGATATAGACGAAAAAAAAACTGCTTCCGAATCTTTTTATCAAGGTCAAACACATAAGAAAAAAATATTTTTTCAATTTTCAATTTTTTGGTACCACATTTCAAATTTAAATTTTTCTTAAAATTTTAAATGGCCGCCATTTTTAAACAAGAATGCGGATGAAGCTGGCCAACGAACTCGGTCGAGACATTGGTCTGTACTATGCATAAACGAAGTTACATCCAAATCGGTTCATAAATACGCCTTTTATCACGTGACAAAATTCAGGACGTTTCAAAATGTCCGCTTCGCTAGAAATTCAAAATGCTATAACTCAGCCATTTTTTAAGATATAGACGAAACAAAAACTGCTACGGAGTCTTTGTATAAAGGTCAAATACATAAAAAAAAAATATTTTTCCATTTTCAATTGTTTGGTACCACATTTCAAATTTTAAATTTTTTAAAAAAATTTAAATGGTCGCCATTTTGAAACAAAATGGCGGATGAAGCTGGCCAACGAACTCGGTCGAGACATTGGTATGTACTATGTACACACCGAATTACATCCAAATCGGTTCATAAATACGAGAGTTACAGTATGACATAGGTCAGATATATATATATATATATATATATATATATATATATATATATATATATATATAGACATAATGTCGTAGGCTAATTGAGAAATCCGGCTCTTTGCAAACAGCCTAGGCTCTTTGCAAAGAGCCGGGCTAATTGGAGAATCCATCTCCCTTTTTCCAATTAGCCTGATATTTTTCAGGCTTATTGCAAAGAGCTTATAAAGCATTAGGCTAAATGAAAAATGACCACTTATTATCCGAAGAGGGTGATATTTTTATCTCACAGGCTATCAAAGCCTGAGAGCTTATGTGCTCGCCGATTCTGTATGTACGCGTGTACGTACGTACGTACGTATGTACGTAACACGATAACTCTTGATAGAAATATCCGATTTGCTTCAAATTTTTTTTCTAGGTTCATTCTGATAAGGTGCTTCCCTGATTAGTTTTTGGGGTTCATTGGTTAAGGATAAAGAGGGAAAAGGGGGCTAGTTCCCCCCCTTAATTTATATAAATGGATTTTTCATGCAGAAATATTCGATTTGCTCCAAATTTGGCATACCGGTTTATTGTGTTAAGGAGCTTCTCTGATTAATTTGGAAGCTCATTATTTAAGTATAAAGGGGGGAAAGGGGGGCTACCCCCCTTAATTTAGATAAATCGTTTTTTCATGATGAATTATTCGATTTGCTCCAAATTTCGTATACCGGTTTATTAAGTTAAGGAGCTGCCTTGATTAGATTTGGAGGTTCATTAGTTACATATAAAGGGAGGAAAGGGGGGCTAGCCTCCCCTCCATAATTTAGATAAATGGGTTTTTAATGCAGAAATATGCGATTTGCAAAAAATTTGGTATACCGGTTAATTATGTTAAACAGCTTCCCTGATTACATTTGGAAGATCATTATTATGGATAAAGGGGGGAAAGGGGGCAATTGCTTCTCCCTTTAATTTAGATAAATGCGTTTTTCATGTAGAATTATTCGATTAGCTCAAATTTGGTATACTGGTTTATTATGTTAAGGAGATGGCTTGATTAGATTTGGAGGTTCATTAGTTAAATATAAAGGGAGGAAAGGGGGGCTAGCCTCCCCTCCTTAATTTAGGTAAATGGGTTTTTAATGCAAAATTATTCGATTTGCTCCAAATTTGGTATACCGGTTTATTATGTTAAGGAGCTTCCCTGATTAGATTTGGAAGTTCATTAGTTAAGTATAAAGGGAGGAAAGGGGGGCTATACCTCCCTTAATTTCGATAAATGGGTTTTTCATGCAGAGTTATTCGATTTGCTCCAAATTTCGTATACCGGTTTATTGTGTTAAGGGGCTTCCCTGATTAGATTTGGAGGTTCATTAGTTAAGTATAAAGGGAGAAAAGGGGGGCTAGACCCTCCCCCCTTAATTTAGATAAATGGGATTTTCATGCAGAGTTATTCGATTTCCTCCAAATTTCGTATACCGGTTTATTATGTTAAGGAGCTGCCTTGATTAGATTTGGATATTTATTGGTTAAGTATAAAGGAGGGACAGGGGCTAGCGTCCTCTTAATTTAGATAAATGGGTTTTTCATACAGAATTATTCAATATGCTTCAAATTTGATATACCAGTTTATTACGATATGGTTTCCTTCATTTGATTTGGAGGTTCATTGGTTAAGTATGAAGGGGGGAAAGGGGGGCAATTGCCCCTCCCCTTAATTTAGATAAATGGGTTTTCATGTAGAATTATCTGATTTAGTTTAATTTTTTTTCAACCGGATCCGAACTTGAAGGTTCCATTTGAAGTCAACCTGAAAACCGACCACAACCAGGTTTCGGATTGAGTTCAATTAGAACTTTCAGGTTCGGATCGGGTTGCCGGTGGACGGAGATTATTTTGTCCGGCTTGCATCGGGTTATACTTCTTTGGAATATTTTTGTCGGTTAAGATTTGGTTCGGGACGGGTTTCAGTTTGACTTCGAATGGAATTTTTAGGTTCTGGTAGCGTTGCGTGTCCACGGAAACTAATTTGTCTTGTTCGGATCCGGTTATGGATCTTTGGAATATTTTTGTCGGTTATCAGATTTGTTTCGGGATTTCGGGGTTTTTCAAATAGAACTCTCAGGTTCGGGTCGGGTTGCATGTAGACTGAAAATATTTTGTCTTGCTCGGATTGGGGTACGGTCTGTTGTAATTTATTTTTCGGGTTTGGGTAGGGTTATACGTTAATAAACCTAATAAAAAGAAAATTGCCCAGTTAAACTGATGGCATTGAGCTCACAGGCTATTCACACTAATTGTATATTATACTCTTATTTCAAAGAACAATGCCCCTCGAAAAATAAATGAAGGTATTAGTCCCCGTTGCCCCCTTTTCTACTTAAACAAAGAACCTCCAAATCTAATCAGGGAAGCTGCTTAACATAATAAACTGGTATAGCAAATTTGAAGCAAATCAGATAATTCTGCATGAAAAAACCATTTCACTAAATTAAGGGGGGGGGGGGGGTATTAGCTCCCCCATTTCTCCCTTTATGCTGAACCAATGAACTTTCAAATTTAATCAGAAAAGCTCCTTATTAGAATGAACCTAGGAAAAAAAAATTTAACTAAATTAGATAATTCTGCATGAAAACACATTTATCTAAATTAAGGGGAGGGGCAATTGCCCCCTTTCCCCCTTTTATATTTAACCAATGAACCTCCAAATCAAATGAAGGAAGCCATATCGTAATAAACTGGTATATCAAATTTGAAGCAAATCGAATAATTCTGTATGAAAACCCCATTTATCTAAATTAAGGGGACGCTAGCCCCTGTCCCTCCTTTATACTTAAACAATAAATCTCCAAGTCTAACCAAGGCAGCTCCTTAACATATTAAACCGGTATACGAAATTTGGACCAGATCGAATATCTCTGCATGAAAAACCCATTTATCTAAATTAAGGGGGGGGGGGGTCTAGCCCCCCTTACCTCCCTTTATACTTAACTAATGAACCTCCAAATCTAATCAAGGAAGCTCCTGAGCATAATAAACCGCTATACCAAATTTGGAGCAAATCGAATAATTTTGCATTAAAAACCCATTTACCGAATTTAAGGGGGGGGGGGCTAGCCCCCCTTTTCTCCCTTTATACTTAACTAATGAACCTCCAAATCTAATCAAGCCATCTCCTTAACATAATAAACCAGTATACCATATTTGAGCTAATCGAATAATTCTACATGAAAAACGCATTTATCTAAATTAAGGGGAGAGGCAATTCCCCCCTTTCCCCCCTTTATACATAATAATGATTTTCCAAATGTAATCAGGGAAGCTGCTTAGCATAATTAACCGGTATACCAAATTTATAGCAAATCGCATATTTCTGCAAGAAAAAAAACATTTATCTAAATTACGGGGGGGGGGGGGTGAAGCCTCCATTTCCTCCCTTTATATGTAACTAATGAACCTCCAAATCTAATCAGGGCAGCTCCTTAACATAATAAACCGGTATACGAAATTTGGAGCAGATCGAATAACTCTGCATGAAAAACCCATTTATCTAAATTAAGGGGGGGGGTCTAGCCCCCCTTTCCTCCCTTTATACTTAACTAATGAACCTCCAAATCTAATCAAGGAAGCCCCTTAACACAATAAACCGGTATACGAAATTTGGAGCAAATCGAATAACTCTGCATGAAAAACCCATTTATCGAAATTAAGGGAGGTATAGCCCCCCTTTCCTCCCTTTATACTTAACTAATGAACTTCCAAATCTAATCAGGGAAGCTCCTTAACATAATAAACCGGTATACCAAATTTGGAGCAAATCGAATAATTTTGCATTAAAAACCCATTTACCTAAATTAAGGAGGGGAGGCTAGCCCCCCTTTCCTCCCTTTATATTTAACTAATGAACCTCCAAATCTAATCAAGCCATCTCCTTAACATAATAAACCAGTATACCAAATTTGAGCTAATCGAATAATTCTACATGAAAAACGCATTTATCTAAATTAAGGGGAGAGGCAATTGACCCCCTTTCCCCCCTTTCCCCCTTTATACATAATTATGATTTTCCAAATGTAATCAGGGAAGCTACTTAAAATAATTAACCGGTATACCAAATTTATAGCAAATCGCATATTTCTGCAAGAAAAAAACATTTTATTTTCTTTGATTGTGCTTCTTCTGGCATTTCAACATTTTATACTTTTCCACCCGTTCCCTTTTGTATGTAAGTACTTTTTTTTTTTTTTTTTTTTTTTTTTTGCATTGTTTTAGCTATTTATTTATCTTATTGATTAATTTATTTGCTTTTTTATTTTTATGTCTTTTCATAGTTTAATATTCTATATCTGTATGTTGTTTATTCTTTATTTATCTTATTGATTAATTTATTATGTCTTATTTATAGTTTAGTATTCTATATTTGTATTTTTTTTCCATTGATTAATTTATTTGCTAATTTATTTTTTATGTCTTATTTATAGTTTACTATTCTACATTTGTACTTTGTTTATTTTTGGATTGCTATTATGTTTACTGCTCAATTTAACAGATTTACTAAACTCAGACGTAAGCGTGTGAAATTTCTTAACCACTTAAATTTTCTTCAAAATTGCAAGAAAAATAATGTTATTCCCAATTTTATTCAACTTAAATGTTCTGTTAGTAGCTCTGTTAGAGTTTCAAAAGCTATGGTTCGTTCACATTTTATTATTTTAAGAGCCTGTATACAAGATGTTCGGCATACTCTCTCCAAAATTGAAGAAGAGCTTTATGACCTTCATTTGTTCCTCAGTAAAAATCTTGACAATTTCTGTGATATTGAAAATAAAGGTTGGTCTTCTCTATTTACTTTCAAAACTGCTCATCAAAATAAGCTTGATAAAAAGTTTTCTTCGTTGTGCAATAAGCAAAATAAGTCTCAATTTTCATATAAGAACCTATCAAATGAGAACTGCATCGTTAATCTCTCCTCTCACATGTTAACTCCTGAGCAAAAAAGCATTTTAGATCTTGGTTTAAATTTTTCTCAGTCTTGCAAACCTTCTCTCACTAAATTGATTGCTCCTATTGAGTCTTCCTTTAAACATAGTAAAGTCACTCCTTTTCAAAAAGAAACTCTTCGTCACATCCTTGCTGATACTATTTCTTCTAATAATTCAAAATTTAAACCTAATCTTTCTCGTTCTCAAAATATCGCTCTGAATGAGCTTAAGTCCAATGATAATCTTATTATTACTAAAGCTGATAAAGGGGGTCAAATTGTTCTTATGGATAAAAAAGATTATTCTGATAAAGTCTATGCTCTCTTATCTGAAGGTCCTTATGTTGAAGTTAAAAAAGATCCTACTAATTCGCATCTTTCCACTCTCAAAAAAGCTGTTAAGAATTCTGTTATTTTAAATGACAATACTAAATATAGTGTTATTCCTTCTTCAGCCATTTGTGCTCGTTTTTATGCTTTGCCTAAAGTTCATAAAACCAATGTCCCTTTAAGACCTATCGTCTCTAATATTGGTACTGTTACTTATCCTCTTGCCAAATTTTTAACATCCATTTTTTCTCCGTTATGCATTTCTAATACTCATACGATAAAAAATTCTTATGATTTTGTTAGTAAATTAAAAAATATTAACCCATCCAATTGTTCTATGCTTTCTCTTGATGTCAAATCTTTATTTACGAATGTTCCAATTGAAGGTGCTCTTTCTTGCTTAGAAAAAAGGTTACGTGAATTTCATTTCTCTGATATTGAAGTCCAAGATTTTGTTAATTTAACCAAAATTTGCATCACTCAAACTACTTTTGAATTTGATAATAAATTTTTCAAACAATCAGATGGCTTAAGTATGGGTAATCCTTTATCTCCAATTCTTTGTGATATTTATATGCATTATTTTGAGGAAAAATTATTAAATCTGGTTAATTTTAAATGTTAGATGCGTTATGTCGACGATACTTTTGTTTTAGTTGATAATCCTTTTGATATATCTACCATTCTTCATACTGTCAATTCTATCGACCCACATATTCAGTTTACTTTTGAATTAGAAAATTGTAATAAACTTCCTTTCCTTGATGTTTTAGTTACCAAATGCGATTCTTCTTTCAAAACTTGTGTTTATAGAAAACCTTTTTCTGTTTCTAACCCACCTCATGCTCTCTCAAATCATCCTGTCAACCAAAAAATCGGTGTTTTTTACACGTATGTAGATCGTGCTCTCAAAATTTGTTCCGATTCTGTATCCCTTAAGGAAGAGCTTAATTACTTAAAAACCGTTGCTGTCAAAAGAGGTTTTAATCCTTCTGTTATCAATAATGCTGTGAAGAAATTCAATAGACCATCTAATAGTTCTACTCTTTCCAAATCTGTCAAAAGCAAACCTGATAATTTGGTTGTCCTCCCCTTTTATCCTCCTTTATGTTTCAAGTTAGCTAAAGTTTTACGGCGTTTCAATTTTAACATTATCTTTAAATCTGTCAATAAATTCAAATTCCCCTCCACTAAATCTCCTGTTCCTGATCTTCGTAAATGGGGAATTTATAAAGTTCCTTGTAATGGTTGTGATTTATCTTATATTGGTCAAACTAAAAGGAATCTCGAAATCCGCTTAAAAGAACACTCGCGTTATGTAATCAATCAAGAATTTTCTAAATCTTCTATTGCCAAGCACTCTTGGGATTCCGGCCATAGTTTTAATTTTCAAAATGCTAAAATTATCTCTAATGCCAATTGTATCTCTGAATTGGACTTTCTTGAAAATTTAGCTATTTATCTTAATCGTGATGTTATTGTTAATGATAAATCTGATTCCACAATGCTCTCTGCAGCTTGGAAAAACCTTTTCAGTACTACCATTTAATTTATTTTTGTATTATTATTAGTCTGTTTTTTTTTATATTATTCATTTATTTATTCATTTTTAATTTCATGTGTTCCCATATTGGATTATATGTATTTTTCCCCCTCCCATTTTTTGCCCCTCCTACTTTGTCTTCTTTTGTTTTGATTATTCTCTTCTGTGATAGGCTGTTGTCTTTTACTTTCCTATTGGCTGTTGATTTCTAACTTCCTATTGGCTGTTTCTTCAGCTTGTTTCCTTTCCCTTGTCTCTCATTTCAGTCTTGCCTCTGCTTTCATAGTAGAAGGACGTCTTTTTTGCGCCTGACGAAGAAAGACTCAGATCTTTCGAAAGGCCTAGCGCATTTACAAATTTTTGATGGTGTTTCAAGAAGATTGTTTGTTCTTAAAAAAACATTTATCTAAATTACGGGGGGGGATAGACCCCCTTTCCTCCCTTTATATGTAACTAATGAACCTCCAAATCTAATCAAGGCAGCTCCTTAACTTAATAAACCGGTATACCAAATTTGGAGCAAATCGAATAATTCATCATGAAAAACCGATTTATCTAAATTAAGGGGGGTAGCCCCCTTTCCCCTCTTTATACTTAAATAATAAGCTTCCAAATCTAATCAGGGAAGCTCCTTAACACAGTAAAACGGCATACCAAATTTGGAGCAAATCGAATATTTCTGCATAAAAAACCCATTTATATAAATTAAGGGGGGAGGGGCGGACTAGCCCCTTTTCCCCCTTTATATTTAACCAATGAACCCCCCAAAATAATCAGGGAAGCACCTTATCAGAATGAACATAGAAAAAAAATTGAAGCAAATCGGATATTTCTATCAAGAGTTATCGCGTTACGTACATACGTACGTACGTACGTACACATGTACATACAGAATCGGCGGGCACATAAGCTCTCAGGCTTTGATGGCCTGTGAGCTAAAAATATCACCCTGATCAGATAATAAGTGGTCATTTTTCAATTAGCCTAACGCTTTATAGGCTCTTTGCAATAAGCCTGAAAAATATCAGGCTAATTGGAAAAAGGGAGATGGATTCTCCAATTAGCCCGGCTGTTTGCAAAGAGCCTAGGCTGTTTGCAAAGAGCCAGATTTCTCAATTAGCCTACGACATACACATCCCAACTTAATCAGTAGATCAGTGTGACAAAGATTAATTGAATGTGAAGTTCATGAAATTCCATCCCATAAATGCTCAGCTAAAAAAGAAATCATTGAGAGCAAAGCTCAGTAGAGCCACCTGCAGAGGAATATATATATAAGCTTAATGACTGCTTTAATTTGAAAAGGTGTTACTGAACGTGAAATTCATAAATTCCAACCCATAAATGCTGAGATATACCTGAAAAAGAAATCATCGAAAGAGCAGCACACTAGCGCAACCTGTAGAAGAGTATGCATCCAAACTTAATGAGAACTTTAATATGACAGTTCTAATTGAACGTGAAACTCATGTAATTCCAACCCATAAATGCTGAGATATACCTAAAAATGAAATCATCCACAGCTCAGCACAGTAGCGGTACCTGTAGTGTAATATACAACAAAACTTAATGAGTACTTTAATATGACAATTTCTAATTGAACGTGAAATTCATCAAATTCGAACCCATAAATGCTGAGACATAGCAAAAATTGAAATCATCGAGATCGCAGCAAAGTAAATCCACTTTAGAGGAATATACATCCAAACTTAATGAGTGCTTTAATATGACAAGGTCTAATTGAATGTCAAATTCATCAAATTCCAACACATAAATGCTGAGATATACTAAAAAAGAAATCATCGAGAGCGCAGCACAGTAGAGGAATATAGATCCAAAATTAATGCTTTCTTTAATATGACAAGGTTTAATTGAACGTGAAGTATATAGCTAAAAATTAAATCATCGAGAGCGCAGCACAGTAGCGGTACCTGTAGTGTAATATACAACAAAACTTAATGAGTACTTTAATATGACAATTTCTAGTTGGACGTGAAATTTATCAAATTCCAACCCATAAATGCTGAGATATACCTAAAACAGAAATCATCGAGAGCACACTATAGTAGCGGTACCTGTAGTGTAATATACATCAAAACTTAATGAGTACTTTAATATGACAAGGTTTAAATGAACGTGAAGCTCATGAAATTCCACCCCATAAACGCTCATCTAAAAAAGAAATCATCGAGAGCGCAGCACAGAAGCGCCACCTGTAGAGAAATATACATTCAAACTTAATCTATACTTGAATATGGCAATGTCTAATTGAAAGTGAAATTCATCAAATTCCATTACATAAAGGCTGAGATATACCTAAAATGGAAATCAACGAGAGCGCAGCACAGTAGCGCCACCTGTAGACGAATATACATCCAAACTTAATGAGTGCTTTAATTTCACAAGGTCTTATTGAACGTAAAATTCATGAAATTCCAACCCATAAATGCTGAGATATACCAAAAAAGAAATCGTCGAGCGTACAGCACAGTAGCGCCACCTATAAAAGAGCATACATCCAAATTTAATCAATACTTGAATATGACAAGGTCTAATTGAACATGAAATTCATAAAATTTTAACCCATAAATGCTAACATATAACTAAAAGTCCTTCCGGCCAATGCCGGGAGGAAGAGGCAGCTTTCATATTCCTTATTTTTAAAAAGCTAGCTTATGTTATTTAAACACACGAAGCTCAGTTTTGTGGAAGCCGATTATAGAAGATTCAATACTAATTTTTATCAGTACTAAATCCTTATGAATGAGAATTTCGCGAAATTAGTCAAGCTACTTTTATTTAAAGTAACTTATATTTGGCTGCCAAATTCGGCGATATCTTGAAGTGCCTGCCATTTTAAGACAACATGGGGGATGAGACTAACCAGTGAACTTGGTCGAGACCTTAGTAATTCCTGTGCACATGCTCACTCACATCGGAATCGGTTGATATATACGAGTTCTGTCGCAGGCAAAAAATCAGATTTTTCGAAATATCACCCACATAAGAAATTCAAACTGCTATATCTGAGCCATTTTTTAAGATAAAGAAAAAACAAAAAATGCTCCGGAATCCTTATATCAAGGTCAAATACTTAAGAAAGAAACATTTTTCAATTTCTAATTTTTTTTTTGCACCTCACTTTAAATATAATTTTTGTTAATTTAATGGCCGCCATTTTGAAACAAGATGGAGGATGAAGCTGGCCAGCGAACTTGGTCGAGACATTGCTATATACTATCCACGTGCCTTCTTACATCCAAACAGATTATAAAATACGTGTGTTATAGCGTGACAAATACAAGATCGTTTCAAAATGTTAGCCATGCTAGAAATTGAAAGTGCTATAACTCAACCCCTTTTTAAGATATAGACGAAACAAAAACTGCTCCGGAATCTTTGTATCAAGGTCAAACATATAAAAAAAAATCTTTTTCATTTTCCAACTTTTTGATACCTCATTTTAAATAAAAATTTTTTTTTTTAATTTTTTAAATGGCCGCCATTTTGAAACAAGATGGCGGATGAAGCTGGCGAACGAACTCGGTCGAGGCTTTGTTATGTACTATGTACACACCAAGTTACATCCAAATCGGTTCATAAATACGTCTGTTATCGCGTGACAAATATCTGGACGTTTCCAAATGTCAGCCACAATAGAAATTCAAAGTGCTATAACTCAGCCATTTTATAAGGTATGGACGAAACAAAAACTGCTCTGGAATCTTTGTATAAAGATCAAACACATAAGAAAAAAAATATTTTCCCACTTTCAATTTTTTAGTACCACATTTAAAATTTAAAATTTTTTAAAATTTTTTAAATGGCCACCATTTTGAAACAAGATGGCGGATGAAGCTGGCCAACGAACTCGGTCGAGACATCGGTATGTACTACGTACACACTAAGGTAGATGCATATCAGTTCATAAATACGCTTGTCACCGCGTGACAAAAATCAGGACGTTTTAAAATGTCAGCCACGCTAGAAATTCAAAGTGCTATAACTCAACCATTTTTTAAGATATAGACGAAAAAAAAACTGCTCCGGAATCTTTGTATAAAGGTCAAACACATAAGAAAAAAATATTTTTCCATTTTTAAATTTTTGGTACCACATTTCAAATTTTAAATTTTTCTTAAATTTTTTAAATGGTCGCCATTTTGAAACAAAATGGCGGATGAAACTTGCCAACGAACTCGGCCGAGACATTGGTATGTACTACGTACACACAGAGTTACATCCAAATCGATTCATAAATACGAGATTTACAGTGTGACAAAGATCAGATATATATATATATATATATATGGATGTATAGGGTTGCCAGTAGATGTGTCAGTAATGGACACCCTTCCAGTAATGGACACCCCTTGAAGTTTTTGGTTCATAAAAAATAACTAATAAATATTTAGCTTTAATTATTTTTTTAATAATTCCCCCTTGAATGTTTTATAAAACTGTGTTATTGTTGACACTTTTAATCAAACCAATCACGAAGCAGAAAATAATGTTTCAAAGTTTCGCTGTTTTTCTGTGAAAATCTCAATGAAGAGGCTAAAAGCTGGCTTCGTTTAATTAAGTTATATATTATTTATTTTTTTGCAAAATTTGAATGTTTTTGTTTGAGTAGCAATAGAAAACTTAGAATTTTATATACTAACAGCCATTTACAAAATTTCATTTATTTTTAAGGTTTTAAGAGGGTGTGTCCATTACTGGGATGGTTAATGAGTCATTTTCCAGTAATGGACACCCCATGTAAACATTGCTAAAAATGCAATTTCAGTAATGTTTATAGTGCATAAAATATTTTGACTTAACTGCAAACCTAAATAATCAAATTTCATTTTTAAATTATACTTACCAAAATGTAATAACACCAAAATTTTTATAAATAGCTGCTTTCAAGTTATTTTGTGTGGATTAATAAAATTTCAATATTTTATTTTACTTATTTATTTTATTATTATTTTTTTATGTAGATGTACCTTGCATATTTTATAATCTGGCAATCAAACCAGCCAGGAAGCAGAAAATATTGTTTAAGAGCACAGTCAAAGAGGGGCTCATAGGGCTTAATCCCTCTCTGTTTAAATAAAAACAATTAAGTTATAGAAGTTATTAAAAATCTATTTTCTGTCTTAAATGTTTCCTTATTCATCTCTGACAAAAAGAAAACAAAAAACAAAAACTGTAATATTAATGAAAGTTATAGGTAATATTCATGAAACTAGTGAATCTGCAGATCAGTGGCCCCAAACATCAGTTCTACAGTTTTATTTTGAAATTATTTTATTTAGTATTTAAAATATTCAACTCACAATATCATTTCTTTCCTATTTGTAATATTAATTATTATAAATGATATATCACGTAGTCTCTGGAAGATTAATTGTGAAAAATAGTGAGACAAAACTAAACACTAATATTCCAAAACTTTTTTTTTTAATTGCCTTTAAAATTCCCCACTGTTTCAATAATTTGATAGCTGTAATTGCCTGATATTTAGTATTTTAAACTATCCATCTAAAATAATTAAAACATCGATCTTCTGATAATTACAATTGATGCAAACAGTAAATGATTATCACAAATATTTTATTAATTACTGGTATCCTAATTGTTAAATTTATTTGAAAATAAATATTTTGTTTCCTTAGTATGTACTGTAATTAGGCCGGAGTTCTATAAATGTTTACTCCTTTGCTCCCTCCCTTTGCCATGATATTAGAAACACGTGTTACACACATTTTAAGATAAATTTCTCATTATATAGTACATAAACTTTTAGAATAAGCAAAACATCAACTTAAAACTAATTCATGAAAAATGAGTAAATCTTATAAGTGTTTTAATAAATTATTGCACAAATATGCAAAGTTATATATAAGATAAAAGTGTCAAAATTTACTGTTTTTAGTTTTTAAAAAAGCTTTTAGTTGTTTTTTTTTTCTTCTTCTTCTTCTTCTCTCTGTTAGCCCTCTTCCGTAAAGCAATGTCCCTCCATTTACGCAAGCAGATGGCGATATACAATTATGATATCAGTTGGCGTCGCTTACTCCTGCTGACTAATGTTATTGCTGTGCTGCTTCAATCCTCTTGAACACTTTCGAATGTAGGATGAGATTTTTCCTGCAATCCTCTTCCTGTTTTTCTTCTGTTACTTCTCCCCCTGATACATTTTCTACAATATTGTTGTCAGTTAATTCATTAACTTCGTCGCGTGCCATCCATTCTGTAATGTCCTCTGCATTGACATCGTCAGAGCCCGGCATATTTTTCGCTAACGAAAGAAGTTTGTGATTCTCATCTTCCACACCGGTTTATGTCCACCATTATGGTCCAAAGAATGTTTCAAGACCTCACAATTACTATGTTTCGAATGCTCTGCTATTGCACTTGCTATTGCACTCTGCTATTGCTATTGCACTGCTAGTAGTACTATCAACATTTTACTAGGCCGGATAGCACAGAGGGCCGGATAGTCGGGAGTTTACTGTATTCATTAAATTCTGGTTCTAAATACAGTCATAAAAACAATTATATTTATTGCTTTTTATGGGGTGTCCATTACTGGGCCAGAAGGTATCCATTAATGGGCTAGAATGTGTCCGTTACTGAGCTTTTGGGTGTTTTGATATATTTCTGTTATTTAAAATTAATTTTTGATTCATATTGGGAAATGAAGCTATAAGAATGGTTAAACATTGTTGATAGGTTAATATAATATTGAAAAAACTGGAATATAATAATTATAACTATTAATAAAAAAATAATTTTGAAAGAAATTCCTTAAGAGTTTCCATTACTGGCACATCTACCCTATATGGATATATATATACATATCAACTTTGGAACGGAGGGTGGTTTCGGGGTCTGGGGGTCATGATCGATGAAAATATACCAAATTTTTTTGAAATCGCTTTCCTCCGAACGGCTCCAATATGTAGCTTTTTGTAATGAAAGCTACCTAAAAATGAAATCATCGAGTGTGCAGCACAGTAACGCCACCTATAGAAGAGTATACATCCACACTTAATCAGTACTTCAGCATGACAAAGTTCTAATTGAACATGAAATTCATCAAATTCCTTTCCATAAAAGCTGAGATATGCCTAAAAAAGAAATCATCGAGAGTAAAGCAACGCAGCGACACACCTGTAGAAGAGTTTACCTCCATTATTAATCAGTACTTTATACTTTTTAAGTACATCTCAGCCTTTATGGAATGGAATTTGATGAATTTCTCGTTCAATTAGACCTTGTCATACTAACGTACTCATTAAGTTTGGATGTATATTCCTCTACAGGTGGCGATACAATGCTGTGCTCTCGATTATTTCTTTTTTAGCTATATCTCAGCGTTTATGGGTTGGAATTTGTTGAATTTCACATTCAATTAGAGCCAGTGATTCCCACCTGTGGGGCGTACGCCCCACAGGTGGGCAATATGGCTTTTCAGGGGGGCAATTTCAGATTTCTTCTTAACAAATTTTCTGTCATTTTTTTTCTTATAAAAATGTGCCGTAGTTTAAAAATAGAAATAATATATGAAAAAAAGTTCCCATTTAAAAATTCAAAATACACCTACATCGGAATAATTATCTGAAATCGTTTTACGATGATGCAATAACCTTTTGACCTTTTTAAACCATAAAAATTAACATAATTTTTTAATATATAAAAGGCATGGTTTTTTTTTTGTTTTGTTTGTTTGTTTTTTTAAACTCAACATCCCCGTATACTGGATATATGAATTGGATGAAAATATGCGATTACTTGGGCAGAAGTGAAAATTAAAAGTGGGGGGGGGGGGAAGCTAAGACTTAGGTTCTTGAGTTAAACAACAAAAAAATTTTACCTTTTATATATTGAGAAATCATGTTAATTTTTCTGGTTTTAATGTTATTTTAGTAAAACACACAACTTTTTCTTTAATATATATATTTTTTAATTATATACATCTATTCATAGTGCAATATGCCTCATGGGGGAACTTTTACACATGAAATTTTGTACGGTATATCTAAAATTGACTATTTGGACATGTTTAATCTAAAAAATGTTTTGAATTATCTACATGAGGTACTATTTTTATGAAATGAATAAATTCCCGAACACATCATGGAAGGAAATTGTAGAAAGTAAACTTCTTTTGGCTCTTCTGCAAATCACATACGGAATATGTACACAAACGTCATGACATATGCATTTTAAAATTTCAAATCGTAGAAAACATCGTGTGCAAATATTAATAATGAGAAAAAGAAAGCCCGCTATTAAAAAAGCATGTTCTGAGGGGAAAGAAAAATAGTCACTTAAAATAGATAAAAGCGCGAATCCGGAAATGTTACTTGTGAATTATGTTATCCATACAATCTCAGTGATAAACAAATGTCACTTGTTCTTAATGAAGTTCTAAAATCCATTATAAAATGTATCAATTCTATGAGATGTAACACAAAATGTGAGAGAGATTTCAAGAAATTTTACGGAGATAAAAATGTGAGAGAGATTTCAAGAAATTTTACGAACATAAAAATACTGGCTATTTATCACTTCTGCGGTAAGTTGCAAAAAAAAAAAAAAAAAAAAAAACTACAACATTTGTAGATGTAAATGCGAAGATCCATGGCCTCATTACATTCATAGAGTTATGTTAAAAACTTACTTGTAATAAAAAACATGATTATGATATATAGAAGGGGGGGGGGGATACCATGATTTCAGAGAGGCTTAGGTGGGGCGCGACCAAAAAAAGGTTGGGAACCACTGAATTAGACCTTGTCATGTTAAACCACTCAATAAGTTTTGATATATATTCCTCTACCATAGTCCCGGTGCTACGGTTGAGAAAACTGCAAATTGTATTAAGAATATACCGCTTGGTGAGTATCTACTTTATGTTAATACAATGCATTTCAGAGGGTGAGGCATCGCGAAATGTCGTGTGTATTCAAAATGGCGGCTGTTATTCAAAATGGCGTCATTTTCTGAATTTTCTTACTATACATCATATTAATGTGTGTTTCGGGTTGATTTCGATGGTTTTAGCGTCAAAAATTTCTTTTTAACACTTTCTGTCACAGTTGAATGGGTTTATGATATCAGTTTGTTTGTTTGTCTGTCTGTCTGCTTGCCGTTCCATGCTTAAACTCGCTTAAATATCGCTACTCGCTTAAATTCACTCAGATTGTCATGTAATTCATATATGTTATCGAAGTTTACAATAACATGTTCGAAAAAAAAATTGAAGTGTATAGCTTTTATAGTCGTTTAACAGGACTCTCAAAAGAATTCTATTACGTTATTGCCTATTAGTCTGGGTGCTACGGTTGAGAAAACAGCAAATCGTGATAAAAAATATACCGATGGGTGAGTATCTGCTTTATATTAATACAATGCATTTCAGACGGGGAGGTATCGCGTAAAGTCGTGGGAATTCAAGATGGCGACTGTTATTCAAAATGGCGTCATTTTCTGTATTTTCTAACTATCCATCATATGAATGTGTGTTTCAGGTCCATTTGGATGTTTTTAACGTCAAAAACTTCGTTTTTAACACTTTCTGTCATAGTTGAATCGGTTTATGATATCAGTTTGTCTGTCTGTCTGCTTGCCATTCCATGCTCAAAATCGCTTAAATATCGTTACTCGCTTAAATTCACTCAGATTGCCATGTAATTTATATGTTATTGAAGTTTACAATAACATGTTCGGAAAAAAATTTCAAATGTATAGCTTTTACAGTCCGTTTACAGAACCCTCAAAAGAATTCCATAACGTTATTGTCTATTAGCCCGGTTGCTACGGTCGAGAAAACAGCAAATTGTGATAAGAATATACCGATAGGTGAGTATCTACTTTATATTAATACAATGCATTTCAGAGGGGGGGGGGGGGGGGGAATCGCGTAAAGCCGTGGGAATTCAAGATGGCGGCTCTTATTCAAAATGACGTCATTTTCTGAATTTTCTTACTATGCATCATATAAATGTGTGTTTCAGGTCGATTTCGATGCTTTTAACGTCAAAAATTTCGTTTTTAACACTTTCTGTCATAGTTGAACGGGTTTATGATATCAGTTTGTCTGTTTGTTTGTCTGCCTGCTTGCCGTTCCACGTTCTAACTCGATTAAATTCACCCAGATTGTCATGTAATGTATATATGTTATTAAAGTTTACAATAACATGTTCCGAATAAAAATTGAAGTGCATAACTTTTGTAGTCCGTTTACAAGACCCACAAAAGAATTCCATTACGTTATTGTCTATGGGGGGTAATCGCTTGCAATATGATTTAATCATATTATACTCTCTGAAACATATTCAAATTGACATACATCACTGAGGTGCACTACAAGATACTTACTACAGAATAAGGTGTGCATAGTATTTATAGTTTATTTACAGTGACACACCAAAAAAAGAATACGTGCCTTTGTAACTCGTGTATAAATTCTATAAAGATCATCAGCTAAATCACCTTTTTTGAGTGGAGCTGTTAGGTATGAAAAAACTGCATGTTGTGATAAAGATATCCCGAATGGTCTGTATCTACTTCATATTAATACAATGCATATAAGAATTTGAGGCATCGTGCAAATTCATAGGAATTCAAGATGGTTGCTGTTATTCAAAATTGTTTACATTTTTATTTCTATACATCATATAAAAGTATCTATGATGTCAATTTCGATATTTTTTAACTGAAAATTAACTTTTTAATATCAGAAATACACTTAAAATGAAAATAGGACAATTAAAGAATATTTCTGTATTTTATAGTGAGGAAAATGAAAGGAATAAATATAACAAAAATGCATTTTTATTAATACCTTAATTATACAAGATATTAAAAAAATGGATGCTACACTTAGAGAATATAAATCTTCACATTGTATCATCATATTTCTCGCATTCGTTTTTGCAGTTGCACAATAATGTGAAAGAAAGCCCAACCTTTCTACAGCCACACTTATTTTTACACATTTTGCTCATACATTTTACATCAAACACTTTTATACGATAAATAGTATGAAAATTGCAAGAATTCCAGAAAATGACGCCATTTTGAATAACAGCCACCATCTTGAATACCCACGACTTTTGGCGATGCCTCCCCCTCTGAAATGCATTGTATTAATATAAAGTAGATACTCACCCATCGGTATATTCTTATCACGATTTGCTGTTTTCTCAACCGTAGCACCCGGACTAATAGACAATAACGTAATGGAATTCTTTTCAGGGTCCTGTAAACGGACTGTAAAAGCTATACATTTCAAATTTTTTTCTGAACATGTTATAGTAAACTTCAATAACATATAAATTACATGGCAATCTGAGTGAATTTAAGCGAGTAGCGATAGATAAGCAAGTTTGAGCATGGAACGGCAAGCAGACAGACAGACAAACAAACAGACAAACTGATGTCATAAACCCATTCAACTATGACAGAAAGTGTTAAAAACGAAATTTTTGGCGTTAAAAGCATCGAAATCGACCTGAAACACCCATTTATATGATGTATAGTAAGAAAATTCTGAAAATGACGCCAATTTTGAATAACAGCCGCCATCTTGAATACCCACGACTTTTCGCGATGCCTCCCCCTCTGAAATGCACTGTATTAACATAAAGTAGATACTCACCAAGCGGTATATTCTTATCACGATTTGCAGTTTTCCCCCTTATTTTGGTCGAGTAGCACTCGGACTACCAGTGGCGCTACTGTGCTGCGCTCTCGATGATTTCTTTTTTAGGTACTAGGGGGCTCGGCCCCCTACGAGCTACGCTCGCCAACCCCCGTCCAGACACCGCAGACTCTAAATGCACGCTAATTAGATCGGCTTTAAAACGATTTCGAAAGATTGAATTATAATTTAAAAAACAGTGGCGATCTCCCTATAAACGGATTTCTATTCATTTCTCTTTGATTGGGAAATTTTCCCATTTCGCCAAATTATATAAATCGCCAAATTATACAAATTGACATAATTTTTATTTTAAATAACGAAAGAACAAATAAATTAGTACAACATTAATAAAAATACAAATAAAACGTCGAAATAAAAGTAACTTGATGACGTAGACACGTGTAACAACATTTCAAAATAAGCTAATATAAAAGGAATTAAGTAAACAGAGTCTTTGTCTCCTGGTATTTTTTAACAAAGCGAAAAGAAAATTCTTTTAAATGAGACATTTTAAATTAATCAATTTTAATCTGACGTAATTTTGACCAAGCTATTCTTTCTCTTTTAAATATTCACGTGAAAATACTTTTGTTAGAAATGAAATATTATTTGTGCTTTCCTAACAAAAATAGTTGAAAAGATCTTCTCAAAATATCAAATAAATGTCTAGCGCAATTTCTAAATTTAAACTGTTTTGCAATATTATTTTATGTTCATTTTATGTAATAACTGTAATGCGACGTAAATATGACGTAATTTCTCCTATTTAAGACTTCTAACGCATGTTAAGGAATTCATAATTTTACAATATCCTTTCACTTTTAAAATTCAAGTGTATACTTTTTATGACGTAATTTTTAATAAGTTCCTGCTTTTTGTACGTATAAAATGATCTAAAAATGATTAAATTCAGCATGTATAGTTTTTGCTCCTATAAAACTTTTTTAGCGGAACGATTTTGTCCAACTTTAGCATTAAATATCTCTTAAAATAATTCTTCGATTTGAAAACTGTCTGCATCAGCGTGTTTGCCAAACATTTTTGTATAATACCACCGATTTTCATATTTTTATATGCATTATTTTTTCTTAATATTAACGAAGAAAACCTCCGGTCACAAAAAATTCAAAACCGGCGGCGGCGGCGGCGGCGGCGACAGCGGTAGTTACTTTTTTTTAGAATAGAGAGATATCTCAGCGTTAATGTAATGGAATTTGATAAATTTCACGTTCAATTAGACCTGGTTATACTGCAGTACTCATTAAGTTTGGAAGTATACTCTTCTAGCAGTGGCGCTACTGTGCTGCGCTCTCGATGATTTCTTTTTTATGTATATCTGAGCATTTAAGGGTGTAAATTTGATGAATTTAATGTTCAATTAGACCTTGTCATTAAAATACTCATTAAATTTGGATGTATATTCCTCTACAGGTGGCGCTACTGTGCTGCGCTCTCTTTCATTTCTTTTTTTTAGGTATATTTCAGTGTTTATGGAATGGAATTTGATGAATTTCACTTTCAATAAGACCTTGTCAATTTAAAGCACTCATTAAGTTTCCATGTATATTATACAACAGGTGGCACTATTGTGCTGCGCTCTCGAAGATTTCTATTTTAGGTATATCTAAGCGTTTATGGAATGGAATTTGATGAATTTCACTTCAATTAGACCTTGTTATATTAAATCAATCATTAAGTTTGGATATATATTCCTCTACAGGTGGCGCTGTTGAGCTGCGCTCTCGATGATTTCTTTTTTAGTTATATCGAAGCATTTATGGGTTGGAATTTGATGAATTTCATGTTCAATTTGACCATGTCATATTAAAGTACTCAGGTCCGTGCGAAACGGGGGTCGAAGGGGGCAGTCGCCCCGGGCGCGGAATTTGAGGAGCGCCAAATTTATATTACAAACATATTGGGAATTTTTTCCCAATGAAAGTACGTATATTTTTCATTTCAAAGTTATTGCATTGTCTTTTACCCCACACCAAAATAAAAATTTATGAATAAGAGCTTCTTTATTTTCAAAACTTGTTTTAGGTCTTTGTCTTAGTCTCTTTTGTTAATCTTCTCTTATCCGAGTCTGTGCTTGTGTCAAAAACATATATTAACAAAATAGCATGGGTTTTCTTTCTTGTAATATAAAAGGGTTTCAAACTGTTATACTATGCTGTTGGATACATTTTTTAAACCCTTTTTCCAGATCGCCTATCCAAAATATAAGTGCAATTTTCTCGTATGTTATTTAGTTTTTTGAAATTACTGAATTAAAATTATACCTAAAGTTTCAAAATAAACGCGAAATATGTATTCAATAGAATTTGTTTTTGTGTTGAAAGTGTAGACACTTTTCAATTCTGTGACACCTGTCACAATGAAATGTTGGGAAGAGGGGGGCGCCAAATTGGGAGCGATGGAGGTATCGATCATCACAGAGGTATAAAGGGATTGTTGATAATGATTTTCGAAAAAAAAATGGTCATTAGCCGATATATTAACTCTTAAAGACACCTGCAGTTTGGCCATACATAAAGACACGGGCGGCGTACTCTATGCGGCATCGTCTTTTAAAGCCTAAAAAATAACTTTTAATGAGAAATTTCTGTAATGCAATGCCCACTTACTAGTTCGTATGTTTATTGTACTGAACCCTCTGTGCGCGAGTAATACTCGCACTTGGCCGGTTTTTTACTTTTACGATTTTGTTAGAAAGTTTTTTTTTTTTTTTTTTTTTTTTTTTTTTTTTTTTTTTTTTTTTATGAGGATACTTTTACATTCAGAACCAGGTTTAGAAAGCAATAGTATCTTCATAAAAAAAACTTTAAAAAATTGAAAAAGTAAAAAAAGGCCTTTGTAGAGATCAACCCCAGCCAGAAAAAAATGCTTTAAAAATATTGAAATGCAAGCGAGATATTTAAAACAATTTCTCCCGTAGAATTGACATTAGCAACGGGGTATTTTCGTGTGAGTCAAGTAGATCCTTAAGGTGGAGCCTTTTAGGTGGCATTAAAAATTTAAAACAATTTTGCATAATATTTAAAACAGAAACTTACATTTGGATAAACAAAAGCTTTTTACAAGTAAACTTTATACTGTAAAAAACCTGCTTTGAGTAATTTAAGAGGATAGTTATAAAACTTTTTCATTTAATAAAACTTTATATTTCATGGCTTCTTCTGTGAATTAAAAACAAATGAATAATTTTTTTTTTAAATTCTCAAACAATCATTTTAAAATCAAAGCGAAATTGTCAAAAAATTGGTAGAAAACTTTACAGGGCCATATACAATTTATTTGTCAGGAAGAGACTTAAGTAAAAATAAATAAATGATACAATCTATTCAAATCCTGAATGGTAACAACTCAGAAAGAATAAATTTTGATTTAGCAAGGAAGTTTTTAAATGCATTCTAGATCAGTGTCTGGAGTGGGAAATCATTTTCAGAGATTGTAAACATGCAGGTTGTTCCTAAAATCTTACAACAAACTTTCAGTGGAGATAATAGGGTGAAGATAAACGTTTTATTGAACATGGAACAACATCTCAATCCACTTATTCCGTCAAAATTACAATACATTCAATCAAAAACACTAGCTGTGTTGCTACAAGCCAAAACTGTATTTTCGTTCACAACTTTATCAATAATGTAGATATTTTAGCGAGATTGCTTGTATTAAATGTGATGATGTCATTGAAAATGACTGAATTTTGGCCAGTGATACAGTATAAATACTGTCAACTGCATTCTGAATAAAGGAATACTTAGCTCATAGTTGTTAGATATGATCGGTGGTAATTTACATAACTTCTCATCATGATATCCTATTTCACAGAAATCAAAGCAAGTCTGTTGAAAATACAGTTACGATATATTCATTATTGTTAAGGTAACAAACGAAATCCAAATTTATCCTCCGGTGAGATGAGATACATTGAATAAGTGGATTGCAATTACAGTTTCCTAGACAAGAATTGTCTGTCTGTATCAACTCTGAAAGGTTTTCTATTTTGTTTAGAAACACCCTTTTTTGTGAAAAAAGAAAGAAACAAATTATTTACTAGACAATGTTCAGGAACTTGCATTTTTACATCCTTAATTCCTATGAATTTCTCCTTAAAAGGTTAATTTTCTTAAGTGGTACTTAACAAACAGCAAATACATGATGTAAAAACATTCTCTTTTGTTTACATAGGATTCTGTTTCTAATTATTCCGAATATCTTTATAAGTTGACAGCTAAAAGTAGGAGTTGTGTAAAGTTTTCAAAATGTGTTTTAAAAGGGTTTTTTTACGTATTCGTTTCGGAAGAATATTTAGATATTCAGCAGGCCGAATTGTTTGATGTTTGTCCAAGCCAAATATTAGGCCAAGCCGTCTCCATGGCCGAATACCGTATAGATACCGAATATTCGCTGCATTCTCAATACCTACACTACCTTTCAGTCTGTAGACATAATCTCAAACATGGCCGAATTCTAACTCCTGAAACTTGAATAAAAAATACAGTTGAAAATAAAATATTACTTTATAGAAAACACTAAGTATTCGAATGGATGTTATGTACTAAAAATAGTAAATATCCAAAAAGGTTTAGCGAAGACTTTAAAAATTGAATAATTTTTTTTTTCATTTTACTTTTTATTTTGAAATTTCAATTATTTTAAGACCATAAGATTAATTGTTTGGCCAAAAGCAGACAAATAAATAAATAAAAGTACGTGGTAATGTCTATTCTGAAATTGTCCTCCTTAAATATCAAATTCCCCCCTTCCCCTAGTGGAACGTAAACTGTCTCCTTAGATTTGAAATATTTAAAAAAATCCCTGTAAAGTTAAAAATTTTCACTTGATTTAATATTATATTAAAAATACTTAAAATTTAGGGAGAAAATTTTAAAAAACACATCGCTGTAATAAACAGTTTTCGTATGGAACCAATGAATAACGTTATCCCTTTATTCAATTAAAAATACAGGGCGACTCACTTCAAACTGAAAATAACTATTTTTTTTTAAACTTAAAATCTAAATTTAACGAAATTGCTTTGCGCAAAATGGAACGCACCGCTGGAAATATACGGTATTTTTGTCATAGATCGTATGTTGCGTTAATTGCATTACAATTAGTCCAAATTGAATGCAGTTGGTGGTGGCGGCTTCTTGCTTTATATTTCACACAAAGAAAAGTAATTTTTTTAGAAATTTTAATACGATGTCTTTATTATTGTTAAAATTATAACCAAAAATGGAGGCTCGGATTGGGGTGAAATAACTTGTATTTTTGACTGGATTTCTGTGGTTCACTGATTTCCTATACCAAAACTGTTTATTAATAGTACACTCTACTACACCTTATTTTTTTTAAAAGAATTTTCACCTACCTCGTATAATGAATAGAATTCTAATAAATTCAAAGGAATTATTTTATTCTCCCAAATGAAACAGGTTATACTTCAGTGAAAACAATTAGTGTGATCACAGCTTTGGTTTTATAGGTTACAACTGAAAATCCTTAAACAGACTGTATTATATTACATATAGTGTAACATAACATTGTATATTATATTACCTTAGAGAGAACAAGCAATATAAAAATTTTGTTTTTAAAGTCAATTCCTACTTATGTTATCAAAGAAAAATTTAATATTATCCCTTAAGCTAATATTAGTTTTTGTTGCATTAAAATATCTCAATTTGTTGATTTTCTATAAGCAAGTAGGTTTCCAATGGAAGTCTGTGGAAATTGGGCGAACTATTAGAGATATCGGGAAGTTGGCGTCACTTTTGGCGACTCATTTGGGTCGCCAAATTTGGTGTATATCGCCATGTTGGCGACAAACTTGGCGGTATTTGGCGACAGAACAGGGTCCCCCCTGTGGTAACCCCCCTTATAGATATGAAGATGCATTAAATGCTTCAATAACGAATGGCCGCCATTTTGTCTCCCATGTAAAACTAAAATTAATTAAAATTTAATTAATGAATTAATATTTGAAAAAACTGTATTAACATCAATTGTCATCCACTGCAAGTTTTAAAAAATTTATTTCAACTTGACAGGATGAATTTGAAAATTTGAACAAGATATATAAATAAATAAATAAATAAATATAGGGAGAGTGTGAACTAATAGTATGAATTGAAAAAAGAAAGAGTAACTGCCATTGTTAACTCAGAAAATAACTGTACACTTTAAAACTTATTGAAGAGTTGTGTTCTATTCTAATCAATTATAATTTCTTTCCAAATCAAATGTATCATGTAGTAAGTGGTTCAGTGATCACAAACAATAAATAATCTATACTACGCACACAAACACATTTAATTTTAAAAAGAGCATAATAGATATTAGAGCCACAGCGACGCAATACATCGAATAATTTTACATGTCAGCAACAAATTATTTCGTTTCTGTTCGGAAGTAGGGAGCTCGAATGGAAGATGACGCTACCTTAATACGTGTTCTGTTCATTAGCCGGAACTAATTGTATTGAATTAAAAAAAAAATCTAGATACAGGAAACTAGAAACAATTGAATACATTCACATCTTAAAGGCGTCAGTAAAAGGCATGTCCAGCAGTATGTCTTTGAAAAAAGAATTATTAGGTCACTATCACATTATTGCACACTTCTTATACTATTCTCACTTTCCACTCAGTCTTTGCCGCGTGTTGATTTTAGCGTCGAACGACATGTTCGATCTGATATATTTCTGAAGTCCACTCACGTGACCTCGGTCGGATACTGACTTCCCTGCGTCTTTCGTGGAAGCTTCAATGTGCATTCAGCCCTTCCTAACAGCACACTGCCCTCAGTGATAGACAAAAACCAAAATACACAGGTGTCTGCTGGTAGAAGCAGCTGGAGAACCTGAAAAGAAAAGGAGAAGCAGCAGACAAAGTTCTTTGATTTCTTAATAACACAATTTAACATACTAGGGCTGTGTTCTTCAGGGGATTACTGGTGCTTATCTCAGTTCAGGAAATATAAAAATCTTTAAAAAAACAGTTTTTAAAATATATATCGAACAATCAAATGTTCAACTTTAAAAAAAAACTTCATCGAAGATCGTATTTAAAAAAAAAATTCGTTACAAACCAAAAGAGGATTTTGAAAACCCTATAAATTTCACCTGAATATCACAAAAAATAATATCTCCTAATGCTTACCGGTACTATTGCCTTTTATTTTGTAAAAACTCTTTGCGAACGCCCTGTACATCTTCGAAACTCATTTCTTTATTATTAATTAGGTAGAACATTATACGTAGATTCGAGAAGGCAAAAATTTTACTTAATTTGAAATCTTAAATTCAAAATGTATAAAATCACATTCTTTCTATTTATAAATTAACTTAAGAACTTGAACCAAATTAGTCCGCATACATTTCTATTGATCGTATGTGGCATCTATAACCTTCAGAGTTATTGCTTTAAATTAGATTTTCTGCCTCAGAACTTCCTCAGAAAATTTTCATTTAAGATATATATTTCATCCGTTTATCCGAGAAGCGTGAAGTGACACACCCTGTGTGTTCCCACATTTAGGAAGTTCAGTAATTGTGTTTTAAACAAAACAGTGTAAAGCAGAAGTTACCAAGTATTGACACTAATACACCCCTAAATAGAAATTAATGATTTAGCAGTACTGTCGTTAATACAGATTATTTTGACATTTAAAATGTCTCTACACTAAAAATACACATAATTAAAACTATTATATTATATTACATATTGTATTATATATTATATTATGCAGGGTGGTTATAATTAAACTTCCCCTATAAACAGCATCCTACAGCGAAAACGGGATGCAACGAAATTTGGTATATGGACTGTACATGAGATGCGCTCACGGAATTTTGAAAAAAAAAAAAAAGTTCCAAAATGTCCACTAGAGGGCGCTTTTTCCTGAAGAAACATTAAATTTAACATAATAAACGGCCAAAACAGAATCCAAAAACAATATTAACATTTATTGACAATTTTTGATTTCTGTTTTGGCTGTTCATTGTGTCAAATTTAATGTTTCTTCCGGAAAAAGCGCCTTCTGGTGGACATTTTGAAACTAAATTTTTTTTTTCGAAATTCCGTGAGCGCATCTCGTGTATAGTCTACGTACCAAATTTCGTTGCATTCCGTTCCGCTGTAGGATGCTGCTTATAGGAGAAGTTTCATTATAACCATCCTGTATATTATATTATATTATAAATCATATATAATATCATATATATGGTAAAAACCAAAACACATACTCAAAATATTATAGAGTCATTCCTTTTTGAGAAGGCAACTGTACCAGTTATTTTTTGCCCTGTATTACTACACTGGCCAGTTCGTTAACCAAGTATGTAGCTCATATGGATTGTTTATAAAAACACACAAAAGCAAAAAAACATACGAATTCAGTCTTCACGATAACGTCCAAAATACTTATAGTCCAGTCAAATTAGAGTTTGAAGTGGAAAATTCTGGTGTAATTGTTTTTAGTGTCTTACTTTATGTTTTCGGGGTGCTGAATACGAATCTGAAGTTGTCCAACAAAATTTCTCTCGGCAAATATGAAAAATCGTGAAAAAAAACACCAAAAATCGCAGATTTTGTTTTTTGTTTTTGGCTTATAACTTGCAAAGTAAGCTTTTTACGCTAAAGGTGACCACATATTAAAATACAGACGAGAAAATTATCTACAATTCATGTTCTTACCTTTTTTTTTTTTTGTTCGATATACGGCTTCCGTAGAGGCGTTGAAAAAAACGCGAAAACCAGTAATTTTGGAAAATCACAAAACAGATATTCTTACCCTTTCCGTTCATAACACTAAAAGTAAGCATTTCACAGTAAACATTTGAAAACGTACTCACTTATTATTAGGTTATATATTTCTATGATGTAGGTATACAATGTGACCTCGAAAATCCGGCATTCAGAGATCCGGCAACTTAAAAAATGCTGCATCAAAGTTATGTCCCCCGTCCCTTTTTTTCACTTCCAACTTACGGCAAAAGTAAAAAAAAATATTTTCGAATTAAAATCCGAGATAAAAAACAATGTATTAGCTGACAGCGATATCGCTGACGCTGTGCCAAATAGAGCCCTCGATAACACTGGTAGCAGATCAGAGGAACGAGGTAAGGACCTGGCAGAAGATGAAGTCTCGCCAAAAAAATGCATACATTTGACCGGAAAATTAACGTCATCTTCAAAGAAACAAGACTGTATTTCCGAAATTGATACAATTCTCTACAATGTATGTGCAAGGTTTTTTTTTTTTTTTTTTTTTTTTTTTTGGTACCTCGAATAGTTATGAGAAAAACAATGACGAATGCACGAAGTATTCAGCTGCCTCTTTATTGAAAACATACAAAATGCATCATTAGACGTCTGTACAGATATGTGAAACGTAAACGTTAGGTTTTATAGATACAACAAAAAGATAAAAAGTGATTAATGATCGGTTAGTGTTTAATGTTATACAGTATAATAAAAAAGGTAGGTAATTTTTTTTTTATACAACACTTATTGTTAAATGATTATTGACTTGAAATGACACTCATAGTCAAACCGATCCTTCTTGGCCAAAGGTTGCATGATTGCAGGCATGCCTTCCAATTCTTCTACACCTAAAAAAATAAATATAATATTTGTTTAAGCACCTGGGCGACAAAGAGTCGTTTTTGTCCCGAGGGAGAAGATTGCTGCCTCAGCCATAGGCGAAGGCTGCAAACACCCAAGGGTCGAAGCTTAGGCTTCTGAGCAGCTTTGGTGCACGTAGTATTTTTAAGAACTGTGGAACTAATAGTAATTAATTAAGTAATGATTCATGCAACATTTTATCATAACATGATTTTTACATCTTCCTTTTGTATTCCCTCTTTTACAACTCAAGTCTTGAATAGGTTACTTTTGGACCTCAATTTAAAAAACATGTTAGCCTATTATTTTACGAACCACCGTTTAAAAAAATAACTTATGCTTTATTTCTAATTGTTTGAAAATTGTGTAGTTATACAACTGTATTAAGATAAATATTTTGATCACAAAAATAAAAAAAGTTAGTGAAAAAGTAAAGGTGAAATGGAATTATTTATACATATTTACCTTCAAGTACTTCAAGGAATTCCGGATCATCCTCGGCTTCCTCTATTTCAGTAAGAGGCATGTTATTGCTACTGCTTTCGCAGTTTACACACATATTGGAGCACGTGAGGCCTGCTTTTTTGCATCCTCAGTTTTTCTGGCAGGTCTTCTTGCATTTGCAAGAAATAAGTTTCAAAACGGCTTGAGGTGCTGGTGGCAGTAGTGTGGTTACTGGCTCCATACCATCTTTCATTTTCTTCCAACCCCATTGTTCAGGATCTTTTTCATTCCCAAGCCATTGTTGAACTTGAAAATATACCCTAAAGGAATGTTGCTGAGCTGCAGATTCAGTAGGAAATAAGGACGCCAAATGGATCGATGTCTTGTATGCAGACCTAAGGTAACATAAATACCTCAATTTGTTTAATGACGTGGCTTCCTTGTCAGCAAATTTATACAATGTGACCAAAACACGATTGCCAGCATTACTAACTGCATCAGCATCTGCCATAGGGTCTTTAAAAACCTCAATGGTATTAGTTAATGTAAAATTTTTCTTGAGAGTCCGAAGAAACCTCATCCTTCCTACTTTGAACAAGGCTGAAGTAGTATCACAGCCTCCCATGGCATGCAAAAATAATATGTTGTTAGCAATCGATTGATCAAGTTTGCAGTCAGAAGAGAAAATGAGTGGTGAAACTGTCCCTTTGCCTAGCTTTAGAAAATATACATTTGAATGTACACCCCTACAGCGACAAATCATGATAACTGAAAAATCGACGTCTGCACCCACAATAACTACAGAGTTATGTTGTTGTTGTTGTGCAAGGTCTCTTACTGTGGTGACAATAAGCGTATCCGCATCTTCTCGTGCCTGTTTTGTGTGAATGTCAGCTACTGCAAGTTTGTAATTAATTTTTGAAAATTACAGATTTCGGAAAAAAATATCAGAAGTACTTATGATTTTCTTGATAGTGACATATATTCATAATTTAATACATACCCAAATGATACTGACGTGAGAAAAAGAGAAAATTGAATGTTTTAAAAACTTACTTAAGTTGATATTTTATATGTTAAAAGAAAAAAATCTGATAAGTACTGCAGTCATTTCTTCTCATGTAATTTCTCAAGCATCAGTGTCAAGTAACTATCTTCTTTCTTGAATTTTATACAAATGATGAATATCGATTTCGGAAATACAATCTTCTTTCTTTGAAGATGACGTTAATTTTCCGGTCAAATTTATGCATTTTTCGGTGAGAACTTATCTTCTGCTAGGTCCTCGCCCTCATTCCTCTGAGCTGTTAACAGTGTTATCGAAGATTCTATTTAGCACAGCGTAAGCGATCTCGCGGTCCGCTAA
The DNA here is from genome assembly GCA_963932465.1 of Maratus speciosus. Taxonomy (NCBI): domain Eukaryota; kingdom Metazoa; phylum Arthropoda; class Arachnida; order Araneae; family Salticidae; genus Maratus; species Maratus speciosus. Next base: position 11,240,692 of record OZ010797.1, read on the forward strand.
TGCATCGTCTTTACTTCGGTTTTTAAACAGGTTACATCGTTTTTAAAAATAATTGCTATTTTTGCTCTTCCCGTAAGTTGGAAGTGAAAAAAGGGGGGGGGGGATTTTTTAAGCTGCCGGATCTCTGGATGCCGGATTTTCGAGGTCACACAGTATACCTACATCATAATAATATATAACCTAATAATAAGTGAGTACGTCAGCAAATGTTTACAGTGAAATGTTTACTTTTTGTGTTATGAACGGAAAAGGTGAGAATATCTGTTTTGCGATTTTCCAAAATTACTGGTTTTCGCCGATTTTTCAATGCCTCTACGGAAGCTATGTGTCGTACAATAAAAATGATAAGAACATGAATTCTAGGTAATTTTCTCGTCTGTATTTTAATATAGGGTCACCTTTTGCGTAAAAAGTTTACTTTGCAAGTTATAAGGAAAAAACTCGAAAAATCTGCGATTTTTAGCGATTTTTTCATGATTTTTCATATTTGCCGAGAGAAATTTTGTTGGACAACTTCAGATTCGTGTTCAGCACCCCCGAAAACATAAAGTAAGACACTAAAAACAATTACACCAGAATTTTCCACTTTACGCCCTTTTTTAACCTAATTTGACTGGACTATTAACCTCTTAGTCGCCGCGTAATTTTCGGAAAAATCGTTCAAATATCGTGTATTTTTTTTTTATTCACACACATCTTTCCAACTCCTACAAATTCTTAAAATAAAGCAATGTGATCATAACATAAAGTTTGTCAGTTCAGTGCTGCCACTTATTGAGCGCTTAAATATTTAAAATGATCACTGAAGCGTCAAAATCTAAGAAGAAATTACAGTATTACTTAAAGTTATGAGGAGGGTCACGGTCGCGACAAAATTTGTTCACAAAAGGAATAACCGTAGACGTATTAAGGGGTTAATTACAATTAGAATCCGATTGGGGTAGTGTATGGATTTTGGAAGTATTTCTAATGAGTTAAAAAACAAGTACAGTAGAACCTCGATTAACCGAGCTTCGATTAATCGAGGTTTCTGTTAACCGAGCCGATAACAAAGTCTGATTTTTTTCTTTTGAATGAGCCTTGAAAATGACCACACTTTTTAGTTCACTATCCGTGCTATACAGGCTCTTCTGCCCCCAAAAGCACTCAACTCGCAAGAAATATTGGACACTGAGGAGACAACAGCGAACAATGCTTTGTTTGGCAGTGTGAACTTTCGTAAATTTTTCAATTTGCTTTTTAAAATTTACTACTAGTAGTTGATTTCCTTTTTAAATTTGTTAAGCTGTGAAACAGAACTTTACGTATATTAATTTTCATTAATTAAAAAAACGTTCTATTGTTTTTATTTTATTTTAAGAGATATTAAATTCGCAAGCACGGCGAGTTTTTAAACACTGTTTCTATTAACCGAGATTTCCGATATCCGAGGTACTAACGGTCCCGATTAGCTCTGATAATCGAGGTTTCACTGTATGTAGTTGTTAGGTTTCGTTTACACGGATACACGAAAGCAAAACTTTACACGATAATGTCCGAAATGTTAAACTTAATTGGGATCCTAGAACTCTTTGATCCTAGAAGTATCTTGGATTCATTCGTTAATTAAGTTTTCAATGGCATTTGTTAAAGGGTTTGGGTTACATTACTGACTACGGACGATATTTAAACTAATTTTTACAAATCTTTGATATTTTGTCATAATTGCCGCATATTTATCGAATTACATTTGGTAAGTTTGAATTAAAATTTCCCTGTAGGTTATCTTTCTCAAAAAGGTAACGAACTTGGGAAGGAGTGAGAAGAAGTTATTTTATTAAATCTGATCTATGCACCTTAAAGAATTTTTTTTTTTTTTTACATTCTTTGAGGACGTGTTCTTTTACAATAGATTACTTTTCCATGTTTAATCTTGCAGCATTAAAACTAGTTGGATGTGCTAGTCCCAAAACTTTCTTCTATGTCATGCATCTCATTTCAAAAAGTAGCTACAGATGTTAATATTGCAATATTTTTAGATCAATACTATACTCACTTTGATTTTCATCTTAAATTTCTGCTTGAGTCCATTAATCTGAGTAAAAACGAGTTAATCTGAATCTTGATATTTATTAAAATCAATAGTTTTTCGTTATTATGTTGTACGGCTGTTTGCGAATAGCCGGCGTAGCCGGACCCGAGTTCCCGTCGCTGCACGAGCCGCCGATGGACAATAGAACTACGAAAAATAGAGTAAATTACACAAAAAACGCTGTACAGCACCCCTTTCCGGCGAAATATTTCCAAATTCTGCTGGCCACTGCCAAAAACATGCACAAAAAATTTTGGTTCAATTCTATGCATAACTTTTGACACTTTTCGATGGTACGATAATAAAAATGGCACAAAAATCACTATTACAGCGAAACTTTCCAGCGGAATATTTTCAATTTTAAGTAGAAACTGCTGGCCATACTCAAAAATACACACAAGCAATTTGGTTCAATACTATGCATAACTTTATACACTTTTCGAATGTACAAGTATGAAAATGCCACAACATTACAGCGCCCCCTTCTGCCAGATTTTTTTTTTTTCAAATTAAAGGAGAAACTGCTTTCTAAAGTGAAAAACACACACAAAAAGTTTGGTTAAATTCTATGCACAATTTCATACAATTTTCAAAGGTACAATAAGGAAAATGGCACAGGCGTCCACTTCGGGTGGAATATTTCCAAATTCAGGTAGGACCTGCTTGCCACAGCCAAAACCATACACCAAAAAATTGGCTCAATTATATGTGTAATTTCATACACTTTTCGGTGGCATAATGGCGACAGACGGACATTTTGCATAAACATGTTTTTGGGGATCTCTGGCACCTAAAACGTGTAAATCCGTCGAAAACCGGAAGTTGAAAATTTTTTGAATACAATACTTTCTTCTATTGAAGATAGAAGTAAAAAGGAAATGTAAGCAATAATTGTTTTAAAATTAAATCAATAGCTCAATCAAAGCTGTCGGGATGACAATCAATGTTGGATCGAAAGCGCTCGGCGTGAAAATTGTGAAAGTTTTCAAGTTTTTAAAAACTGTAATATGTAATAACATCTTTTATATTTGTGACATATTAAATGCACCTTTTAAGCAAGTTTCTCTTTAATTTTATTTCGGTATAGTTCAAGGTTAATGTGACATTCCAACGGTATATATTCGGTATTTAACGGTATAACGGTATATACATTTTGTGAATAATTGTTTTAAATGTAGAATATGGTACTTTGCGGTGGAAAGTAACTGTAATAGTAAACCCTTCTCGCCAGCCTAAATTAAATGCAAGCATTAATTGTTTATTAGAATTTAAAAAAAAATGATTCTATAACGAATTTGTTTAAATAATGAATTTCATTTAATGTTTCTTAAGTTTAAAGTTATATTTGTTTAAGATCATAACACAACTGAGTGTTTTACATAGAATCCATAATAACGTCTGTATTCTAGCTAATTTACTTTGTATTATTTCTATAAAAAAATTTATTTCGATTTTATGCTTGAAAATTTTTATCGCGTTTTCTGAAAAACCTCATTTTTTGGAGTCATGCTACATTATTAATAAGTGTGCCGATTTTTCAAAACGAAATGATTCAAAAACTGTTAGATATGTAGAATATCATACACAGATTTCACACACTGTAAAATTCTACTTAATTTAGAATCTAATTTCAAAATATATATAAAAAAAACATTTCGGTATTTTAACCTTTTTCCTATGTTGCCCGAATTCAGTTCGGACAGCTTAAATGTGCCATTTAGGAAACGCCTTCTATCCCGCGAGTTCTTTTTCCATTTGCAAATGTGTATATTAAAGTAATTTATTATTTTTACAATGGACGAGCCGAAACTAGTCGAATTCGATGAATGAAAATGCCTAAAAGAACAGATTGAGTGAATTTGTAAAAACTTAACAAAAATAGTTGCATCACTATTATATTAGCTAGCCTAACTCTTAAAACAAATATTATTTTTAACTAAAGTTTAACTGAAACTTTTCAAATTATTGAAAAATTAAACTTTATTCCTTTACCTAATCGGTAACAAGCCATTAAGATAATGAAATTATTATTTGAAGCTTTGATTTTTGGTATGACGTAATGAAAAATCAACCAAAATGGCTCCAATATGTCAGAATAATAACTTTTGTTTTCAACGAAATCTAAAAATGAAATCTTATTTTAAAACACATTAATAAATATATTCCCAAAAATGGGTGTCACGTTTGTCAGTGACCATTTTGCATGTGAACATTCGCACTCTTGAGTTGAGGTTCTAATCTGAGGACCGGCGAAATCCAGAAATTTACTTTCAGACGCATTCGTAGTAAAATATTGAGTTTTACCAAAGAAAATACTCATTTCAGTTTTACTATGACGTTATACATTTTCACCTATTGAAGCCCTCTGAGATCAGCGTCTCAGTTTCAGTATCAGCTGGATTAAAACAAGAAAGAAAAATCATGCGTTAAGCATAGTTTATGAAACACTTTCCAACACTTCCTGAATGCTTTAACACAACTTCGTTATTTAGGGAAATAAGGTAAAAAAGATAACAAAGTAAACATTTTAGAAAAAGCATAAAACATTTGAAAAACTGATTTCAGCAGTGACCGTCCATAGCTAAATATGTATTCCAATTCTTTTGAACAGCCCTGTATTGGATCTGTAGGTGAATATGTATGGGCAATTCCACAGAAAAATATCATTTTGTGGGGGCGGGGATAAAATTTATAATATGTTTAATTTAAGGGTATAATTCGAAAACTTGAAATTTTTATAATCTATAATAAAATCCTAATAAAAAGGCATTGTAAATTGCCGTTTACATATGGGCAATTCCACAGAAAAATATCATTTTGTGAAGAGGGGGAGGGGAATTTATAATATGTTTAATTTAATTGTATAATTCGAAAACTTGATATTTTTATATTCTATAATAAAATCCTAATAGAAAGGCATTGTAAATTACCGTTTGCAAACTAAGTTAAGTACCATTATTGTCATTGTAAAGTCATAATGTTACGTCAGTTACACGTGTAAATGCCATTTTTTTCTTTTTTATTATTCAGAAATTAATTAGACAAGTTACTGTCATATTTTGGCATTACTTAGTGTTGTTGAGAGTATTAACTTTTTTTAACGGGATAGTTTTGAAAATTTTTACACTTCAATGAAGGCAGAAAAAATTTTGTATATTTTATGTTACGTCAGTTACAGAATTAATTTTAATTATAACTGTCCCGTACAAAAAGTTTAGTACAAAAACACCATCTTATGAGTCAACCGCGCTTTTTATTCGTCTTTCGATGAAGCGGTCTGCCAGACCGCTTCACACTGGTTACGTGACAATTTCTGTGACACCAGTTAAAAGTTAATATGCGTAAAATGTCCTCAAAGGGGCGGGTTAGGACTCAATTTTCTTTCTCTTTATAAATGTACAATTCCAAGGTATTTATGTCTCATTTACCAGAAAACACATGACCAGTTTTTTTCCAGTCAGCTGGCTGAAGAAAATGTGGCATCCAGACTTTTTAGGATTCCATACTTAAAAAGTAAAAACGGAACCATTATAAGATCACTCTTGTGATTGTCTGTCGCAGCCATTTTACTCGTAAAATATGGAACGTGGGAAGTTCAAATTGGGAGAAGTAATAAAGACTATGGACACACCTATTTACAGTTTATTAAACACAAATATATTTAGGAAAAATCTAGGTGCTAATTAAGTTAATTTGAAAAAAATCTTTTCTTTGTATATCGTGTGAAAGCTTTCGTAACGCTGGACTCAAAAATACATTTTTTTAAATTTTAGGTATTATATTTTCAGAGATATCGCCGAAAATGCTTTGCAAAAATATGCACCCCCCCCCCCCTCTATGTCCGAATCTGCTGAAACTAAAATTATGAAAAATCTAGTCAGATGTGGCAATATCAAAACTTTCTTCCATCTCATACATGTTAATACTTCCTGAAAAATGCAGCCTATCAGCACCACCTGTTAGATGATTTACACCAAAATCTAATTAGCAACAACTTTGACAACTTCTATCTGAGTCTGAATTTGGATGAAAATCCGTGCAATAGCTTTTTAGATAGAGCTATTGCTGGAAGTAAACAATCCTGCATTGCAGCGCCATCTGTTGGGCGATTTACGCCAAAAATTAATTAGGACCCATTTATATCAGGAAGTAACTGAATCTGAAGCTTGATGAAAATTCATGCATTAGTTCCTGAGATATAGTTATTGCGGAAATCGTAAAAATGCAGCACAGCTGCGCCACCTGTTGGACGATTTACACCAAAAATTAAACAGCACTAATTTATATCAGGGACTCACTAAATCTGAAGTTTGATGAAAATTCGTGCATTTTATCTTCAGTTAGAGTTATTGTAATAATCATGAATAATGCAGCTTAGCAGCGCCACCTTTTGGGCGATTTTCACCAAATTGTAATCAGTACCTAACTATATCCTGGACTAATTGAGTCTACAGTTTTATGAAAATCCGTGCAATAGTTCCTGAGATATAGCTATTGCAGAAATCGTGAAAAATGCCGCATAGCAGCGGCACCTGCTGGGCAATTTTCACCCAAAACTAATTAGGACCATTATTTTAACACAATCAAACTGACTGGTAAAATTATAATATGAATTGAATATTTCCAACTGAGCGAAAAAATGCCCAGGCTGGGAATCGAACCCAGATCCTTGGCTTACAAGGCCAATGCTTTGGAAATATTCAATTCGTATGATAATTAGGACCAGTTTATCTCAAGGTTTAACTGAATCTAAAGTTTTGGGAAATTCCCTGCATTAGTTCTTGAGATACAGCGCCCACAAAATTTTTGTCACATACAGACTCACAGAGTGACAGACAGTGACAGAGACTCACAGACAGACATTTTCTAAAAACCATCAAATCGTGTTCAGGACATTCTAAAACGCATAAATCCGTCGAAAACCGGAAGTTGAAAAATTTCACGAATCCAATACAGTGGAATCTCTTTTATCCGAAACTCTCGTTTAACCGAAATCCATTTTGAAAGCTTTATTTTTTTTTTTACTATCACATTCCTTGTGTTCAAAATCATTTTGAAAGCTTTTTATTATTATTTATTTATTTATTTATTTTTACTGTTATATCCCTTGTGTGCAAGCGGTCCTTCCGAACGAAGAGTACATATAAATATTTTCGATCCCCTTTCTTAGAATTCCTTTTAATTTAACTTGTGTTTCCGTAAGCTGCAGAGTGGAACGAAGAAAACGAACAAATTAACAATTTTGAAGCTTTTGAATGTTTTGCAAAAGGTTTGGCATGGCAGGAGCAGCAGAAAGACTGTGATACTGGTGAGCTAATAATATTAAAAAAACTTTGTGATAGAGCTTCAAAGCAAAGGCAATCGAAACTGCGACAAACAGAACATTGTTTCAAACCCTTGTGAAAAGTACTTAATTTCAAAATTAAAATTCAGGTAATTTATTCTTGTTTCTATTTTGCTATTGATTTATTACTTTCTTCTATCTTTACAAGAAGAAAGTATTGGATCCATGAAAATTTTCGAATTCCGGTTTTCGACGGATTTACACGTTTTAGGGGTCAGAGGACCCGAAAAACATGTTTTTACAAATGGTCTGTCTGCGAGTCTGTCTGACTGTGTGCGACACAAATTTTGTGGGCGCTCTATCTCAAGAACTAACGCACAGAATTTAATAAAAATTTATATCCAGGGCGTCCCTGATACAAATGGATGTTGATTAGTTTTTGGTGCAAATCGCTCAACAGGTGGCGCTGCTATGATGCATTTTTAACTATTTCCGCAATGGTTATATCTCAGGAACTAATGCACGGATTTTCATGAAACTTTAGATTAAGTTAGTCCTTGATATGAGTTGATGTTGATTACGTGTTGGTGTAAATCGCTCAACAGGTGGCGCTGCTATGCTGTATTTTTACGATTTCCGCAATAGCTCTATCTCAAGACCTAATGCACGGATTTTCATGAAACTTCAGATTCAATTAGTCCTGTGTAGCAGCCACCGACCTGATGCTGATTACGTATTGGTGCAAATCGCTCAACAGGTGGCGTTGCTGTGCTGCATTTTGCATGATTCCCGCAATAGCTCTATCTGTAAAACTAATGCACGAATTTTCATCTAACTTCAGATTTAGTTAGATGTTAACACAAGTTGTTGCTCATTAGGTTTTGGTGTTAATCGTCCACTAGGTGGCGCTGCTATGCTGGAATTTTCATGATTTTCGCAATAACTATCTCAAAAACTAATGCACGGATTTTCCCCAAACATCAAATTCAGTTAGACTTTGGCATAAGTGGTTACTTGCTGGTTTTGATGTAACATAGGTTTTGGTGTAAAGCACCCAATAGGTGGTGCTGCTAGGCTGAATTTTGCTGGATTTACACGATTTCAGAGATAGCCATATCTCAAGAACTAATGCACGGAATTTCATATCTTTAGAATCCTCATGATGGGCATAGATTTCCGTTTAATTTTGGCAGTGTGATAGCGAATTTTCAAGTATTAACATGTATGAGATAGAAGAAAGTTTTGGGATTGGTACATCCGACTAGTTTTTATTAAGCACTTGTTACCATAATAAGAAGTAGTGCATATATTTCTCCTTAATCTTAAAATTGAAGCATTCTCGGTTATCCGAAAATTTCGATTTTCCGATAGAAGGTCGGTCCCAATTACTTCGGATAATCGATGTTCTACAGTACTTTCTTCTTATAAAGATAGAAGAAGGTAAAAATAGAGGTAGTATACGTTAAACCTTGCAGGAAAACTATAACGAATACCCTAAGTTGCATGGTTTGAGAAAATCGCATTTTTCTGTTATACATTTCGATTTGTGGGCATTCAGCAAAGGTGTTGAGGTGCGCTGGAGGTACCTACTGTAGCAGAAGTATAAAAGCATTGTTGATAATGATTTTCCAAAAAAAAAGCGTTGGTCATTAGCCAAGATATTAATCCTTAAAGGCACGCACGGATTGGACATACATAATGACAGGGCGGCGTACTCTATGTACCATCGGCTTTTAAAGCCCAGATAACTTTTAATGATATATTTGTGTAATGAAATGCCCAGTAGCAGTATAAAAGCAATAAACATCAAATTGTTAAGAACAGACTCATTTAAGTAGAATTAATCACATAAATACGAGGGTGAGTCGGAAAATAAGTTTCCCCATGGCGACTGTGGACAGAGGCGTGTATGAAAGACAAAAAATGTAATGAGACATTAAAAATAAAACAACTTTATTTTTCCACATAAGTACCAAGTACATTGAGACATTTGTCATACCGCTTTATAAGCTTCAAAAATCCCTCCAGGAAAAAATCAGGGCTTTGCATACGAAAGAAGCGTTGAACGGCTTGTGTGACTTCTTCATTGTTTCCAAAGTAGTAGTCAAGTATTGCTTTCGTCTGTAGTGGCCGTGAACGTCTGTCCAGGACTGGTCTGTCTAGCACTTGTTGACACCCCTCACTGAATTGGCTGCTCCATCTCCGCACCATTTGTTTCGACATCACATCTTGCCCACAGACCTCCACGTGGTGGTTAAGGATTTCTGCTCCCAATATTCCACGTGCCCAATCATAGCGGACATTCGCTCTCACTTCCTCCTTTGACCACGAATTCAAAACGCACTTTCTCTCCATATCTAACTGGGAGCAGAATTATGCAGAGCCCTGATTTTTTCAAGGAGCGCTTCTTAAAGCTTATAAAGGGATATGACAAATGTCTCAACTTATTTGGCACTTATGTAGAAAAATAAAGTTGTGTCTTATCTTTAATGTTTCATTATATTTTTTGTCTTTCATACACACCTCTGTCCACAGTCGCCATAGGGAAACTTATTTTCCGACTCACCCTCGTATTATGGGATTCGCGGCTAGTTTGTATTGAGTAGATCTCTCAATACGCCTCCCGTGTCTTTAAAAGTTAAAAACTTATTTGGAAAAACGTGGCACGGACCAAGGCGGCATTGCAACTTTGCGACCTACTTTTTGAAGCGCGTTGAACAAGGGTTTTGTTTAGCTAAACTGTAAAAAGAAAAGATTATGACTACGCTGAATTTAGTTTTATGAAATGCCAAATGAAGTTTAAATGGGCGATACTTTTATTGTTAGTACCGAATTAAATTCAGCATAAACAGATTAGGATAAGATTAAAAAAAGAGTTACACAGAATAGCAATATTTGATATTATTTAGGCTTCATATCTCTTTGAACTTTTATGGTATACCCATTCATACTTTTCTGAACCCAACCCTACCTTGTATTTTTTTTTTTTTTTTTTTTTTTTTTTTTTTTTTTTACAAAGTCTTATTATTTCTTTATGAACGATATTTTTTAACAGTACAGTTAATCCATATATTCAGTGTACGGAACCCTCTGAGCGCGTGTCATATACTCGCACTTGACCGTTTATTTTTGTAAGAATGCCAAACGAGTGACCTTTCAAGGAATGACTATACAAGATCACTACATACGGTAAAAAAAAACTATTTTTAAAAAATGGACAAGCAAGTATTTTTATTTTATAATTAAATTTTCTAATCTTTAACCATTTCTTATGTTTTGCATTGATACTTTCAGAAAAATTACAAAATTCCATTTTTACAAATTTCTTTATAATACACATGCTTTAAATATTTATGAAATAAATTATGTTCGACCATGATTAAAATATAAAAGACGATCCATTTCACCTCAACAACAAAAAAGATCAAATATTTAGGAGATTAACAAAAATATGGGGTGGTGTTTTTCGGCAACTGGAAAGCAATCTCGCAAATGCTCCAATCACACTATCATGCAATATGAAGTCACAATGGAAATAAATTCTTTCAATTACAACTCTGATGTCCTTATTGAGTCACATTTTGAACCTCAGCTGCCCGTCGATTTGGAACTACTTTTTGAATTCAACACAATCAAAATAAAATCGTTACGAAATGGAAGAAATCTGCTGTCAGCCAACCAAAGAAATGTACCGCGTTGTTTTATCGATCTGTGATGTTTTTTAATCTACCAGGATCACACTGAATTTTCACAATTTGAGAAAATCGACAATTGGAGGCCAACGTACCTTGACAATATGGCACTTGAACAATCGGTGGAAATCAACCTACCTTGACAACATGGCACTTGAACTATTGGTGGAAACAAACCTACCTTCACAACATGGTACTTGAACAATCGGTTGAAACAAACCTACCTTGATAACATACTAATTGGTAGAAACAAACCTACCTTGATAACATACTAATTGAACAATTGGTAGAAACAAACCTACCTTGATAACATACTAATTGAACAATTGGTAGAAACAAACCTACCTTGATAACATACTAATTGAACAATTGGTAGAAACAAACCTACCTTGATAACATACTAATTGAACAATTGGTAGAAACAAGCCTACCTTGATAACATACTAATTGAACAATTGGTAGAAACAAGCCTACCTTGATAACATACTAATTGAACAGTCGGTGGAAAAGAACCTACCTTGATAACATACTAATTGAACAGTCGGTGGAAAAGAACCTACCTTGATAACATAGCAATTGAACAACTGGTGGAAAAGAACCTACCTTGATAACATAGCAATTGAACAACTGGTGGAAAAGAACCTACCTTGATAACATAGCAATTGAACAACTGGTGGAAACAAACCTACCTTGATAACATAGCAATTGAACAACTGGTGGAAACAAACCTACCTTGATAACATAGCAATTGAACAACTGGTGGAAACAAACCTACCTTGATAACATAGCAATTGAACAACTGGTGGAAACAAACCTACCTTGATAACATAGCAATTTAACAACTGGTGGAAACAAACCTACCTTGATAACATAGCAATTGACCAACTGGTGGAAACAAACCTACCTTGATAACATAGCAATTGAACAACTGGTGGAAACAAACCTACCTTGATAACATAGCAATTGAACAACTGGTGGAAACAAACCTACCTTGATAACATAGCAATTGAACAACTGGTGGAAACAAACCTACCTTGATAACATAGCAATTGAACAACTGGTGGAAACAAACCTACCTTGATAACATAGCAATTGAACAACTGGTGGAAACAAACCTACCTTGATAACATACTAATTGAACAATTGGTAGAAACAAACCTACCTTGATAACATACTAATTGAACAATTGGTAGAAACAAGCCTACCTTGATAACATACTAATTGAACAGTCGGTGGAAAAGAACCTACCTTGATAACATACTAATTGAACAGTCGGTGGAAAAGAACCTACCTTGATAACATAGCAATTGAACAACTGGTGGAAAAGAACCTACCTTGATAACATAGCAATTGAACAACTGGTGGAAAAGAACCTACCTTGATAACATAGCAATTGAACAACTGGTGGAAACAAACCTACCTTGATAACATAGCAATTGAACAACTGGTGGAAACAAACCTACCTTGATAACATACCAATTGAACAGTCGGTGGAAAAGAACCTACCTTGATAACATAGCAATTGAACAACTGGTGGAAAAGAACCTACCTTGATAACATAGCAATTGAACAACTGGTGGAAAAGAACCTACCTTGATAACATAGCAATTGAACAACTGGTGGAAACAAACCTACCTTGATAACATAGCAATTGAACAACTGGTGGAAACAAACCTACCTTGATAACATAGCAATTGAACAACTGGTGGAAACAAACCTACCTTGATAACATAGCAATTGAACAACTGGTGGAAACAAACCTACCTTGATAACATAGCAATTGACCAACTGGTGGAAACAAACCTACCTTGATAACATAGCAATTGAACAACTGGTGGAAACAAACCTACCTTGATAACATAGCAATTGAACAACTGGTGGAAACAAACCTACCTTGATAACATAGCAATTGAACAACTGGTGGAAACAAACCTACCTTGATAACATAGCAATTGAACAACTGGTGGAAACAAACCTACCTTGATAACATAGCAATTGAACAACTGGTGGAAACAAACCTACCTTGATAACATAGCAATTGAACAACTGGTGGAAACAAACCTACCTTGATAACATACTAATTGAACAACTGGTAGAAACAAGCCTACCTTGATAACATACTAATTGAACAGTCGGTGGAAAAGAACCTACCTTGATAACATACTAATTGAACAGTCGGTGGAAAAGAACCTACCTTGATAACATACTAATTGAACAGTCGGTGGAAAAGAACCTACCTTGATAACATAGCAATTGAACAACTGGTGGAAAAGAACCTACCTTGATAACATAGCAATTGAACAACTGGTGGAAAAGAACCTACCTTGATAACATAGCAATTGAACAACTGGTGGAAACAAACCTACCTTGATAACATAGCAATTGAACAACTGGTGGAAACAAACCTACCTTGATAACATAGCAATTGAACAACTGGTGGAAACAAACCTACCTTGATAACATAGCAATTGAACAACTGGTGGAAACAAACCTACCTTGATAACATAGCAATTGAACAACTGGTGGAAACAAACCTACCTTGATAACATAGCAATTGAACAACTGGTGGAAACAAACCTACCTTGATAACATAGCAATTGAACAACTGGTGGAAACAAACCTACCTTGATAACATAGCAATTGAACAACTGGTGGAAACAAACCTACCTTGATAACATAGCAATTGAACAACTGGTGGAAACAAACCTACCTTGATAACATAGCAATTGAACAACTGGTGGAAACAAACCTACCTTGATAACATAGCAATTGAACAACTGGTGGAAACAAACCTACCTTGATAACATAGCAATTGAACAACTGGTGGAAACAAACCTACCTTGATAACATAGCAATTGAACAACTGGTGGAAACAAACCTACCTTGATAACATAGCAATTGAACAACTGGTGGAAACAAACCTACCTTGATAACATAGCAATTGAACAACTGGTGGAAACAAACCTACCTTGATAACATAGCAATTGAACAACTGGTGGAAACAAACCTACCTTGATAACATAGCAATTGAACAACTGGTGGAAACAAACCTACCTTGATAACATAGCAATTGAACAACTGGTGGAAACAAACCTACCTTGATAACATAGCAATTGAACAACTGGTGGAAACAAACCTACCTTGATAACATAGTAATTGAACAATTGGTGGAAACAAACCTACCTTGATAATATAGTAATTGAAAAATTGGTGGAAACAAACCTACCTTGAACACATGGTGCTTTCTAGAAACGAACCTACCTTGATGACATGGCACTTGGACAATTGATGGAAATAAACCTACCTTGACAACATGGCTTTTTGAAGATTGCTGGAGACCAGCCTACCTTGATAGCAGGACACCTGGATAATTGGTGAAGAGTAGCCTACCTTGATGACGTGACAATTGGAGGAGATCCATGAAATGACAGATGTATCGCCAAGTTAGGCTATAAAATCTCGTGAAATGGTCTTGAAGAAACAGCACGTCATTTTGCTATCGTCCCATTGCTGTTGCGTTCATGTTCCAGAACAATTTCCTTACGTTTTCTATACTGAATGAAGTATTTTTTTCTAAAATCGCCTCTATTTATTTTACAAAAACTGGAAATATGCTTTGATTTACTGAAATGGATGCAATCTAACGCGAGAGTTTTTACCCCACAAACAAGCATGCGAAAATGGTCATGATATGAAAATGTTATGAGGAAGCTATAGGGAGCTGGAACGTGAAAAGTTATTTTTGATGAATTATTAAAAGTAATTTTGGAAATAGGGCTTATACTGTAAGAGGTAACATTAAAAGTTGTTATTCTTGAGGAGCAATGCAAGAAATTGTTATGAAACATTGTAATACATTCTTATTAACATAAAATGCCATATTATTTTAAGTAAATGGAATTTATTTTTATACATTGTTATAGGCACACTCATCACGGGTTTCGCTACGAACTTGGCAAAATGGACTCTAATTTGGCGTCATCGTAATTGTGGGGACCGTTACAACAAAGGAGTACCATAAAAAGTACAACTATACATTTCATCTTTTATACAAGGCTTTTATTGCAAGGGAGTCTATATATGCTAAAATTCGAAATTTATTTCTTCATTCGACCTTTGGGTCTTTCCTATCCTAATATTATGAAAAATGTTTGTGCGTTTTTTTACAAGTTATTCTCTGGAGCCACGGAACGGATTTCTAAAGCAATTGTGACAAAATGATGGTGAAAGTCTCTGCTCCAACATAGGCTGTATTTTATGTCGGTGCTGCTACCCCCAAGAGGGTGTAGAAGCGGGTAAACGTTCTAAAATTTCAATTTCTGTGTGAAACGTAAGAAACTAGAAATTTGAGATGGTCGTTACTTATAAGATGTAAATGTTCGCTAATATTGGTTTCTAAAAAATTCGAAATTTAAAAGAATGAAATGGGCGGAAAACATTCTAATGTCCTAAATTACGATTTCTATTGAAATGCTAGGGAAATTTGACATGGAATGTTACTTTTAAGACGTAAATGCTCGCACAGAACAATTAAAAAAATTTGAAAATTAAAAGAGTGCAGGAGAAGAGTTCTAAAACGACAATTTCTGAGATACTCTTGGGATTATAGACATGAAATTTGTCACTGTAGTAATTTATAAAATGAAAATAAGAGCTCTCTAAGAACGACTTCTAAATAACCGGTCAAGTCCGAGTATTACTCGCGCACAGAGGGTTCTGTACAATAAATATAGGAGGAAGTGAGTTTCAAAACTCGCCTTATACAGAAAATCAGCTTTTGGGAAATCGCGATAAACCTCTGACTGTGTCCATTGGTTTTCATTGTAAATCAACATTTTGCAATGCTAAAAAAAAAAAAAAAAAAACACGATAGAAATAGTTTTTTTGGAGATTTTAGTGTTTTATGTAGATTTACCAAATGGACTGGTTTGGTAGACAAATCTCGATCTTTATCAATTTTGGATAACGTGAATTTAGAAACTCCCGTCCTCATATGAATGCATTGCATTACACAAATATATCCTTAAAAGTTATTATCAAGACTTTAAAAATCGATGGTGCATAGAGTACGCCACCATGTCGTTATGTATGTCCAAATCGTCCATCTATATTACAAAGGACAAACATATCTGTGCGTAACGCATACGTCATTTGCAAATGGCAACACTTTTTTTAAAAAAATAAAATTTTGGTTTTCAATTTTCTCTACCACAAACTTTTAAACTTCTACACATCGCACATTTTAAATTTTTACACTGTCGTATAAGAGAAAAAATGCTCTTTTAAATGCAATTTGTTTGAAAGCTGTATCTCAATTTATTTTCGAGATATTAATTTTTTTTGTAGTTTTTAATATCATTTTTCTAATCGTAGCAACAAAAGTACCCCATTTCTATTGAAAGTAAACGGAAAATAGTCGAATATAGGAGGTTACTGTACCTTTTTGTTGACATTTTTTCATAAAACCTGAAAAAAAGTTGAAATTAAAATACGGGCTATGTCAAAAATATTGTCTGTTATTCCGTGATAATGCCGCCATATGGATGCTTTCCTGTAGACGAAATTTAAGACTGGATTGTAAAAGTCGTTTGCTTCAGCGGATGCAAATGATGTCATTTTATAAAAGAGCGTGTATTTTAATTCTTAAAACTGAATTATGTTTTGTAGAAGTGCGTCATTTTCACAGCCCAGCTGCTTTGGAATTCTTCACAGGTGAAAATGCTTCACTTTTGAAAGTAATGTTATCAAATCACACACTGATAAAACGCAATGTTTTACAAACATTTAGAGTGTCTTTATAAAAGAGAGGTGACATGCAAATAATAGCGATTTATATTATAGAAATTGATGATTCTCGCCTGGGTGGATTTGATCGTCGAGTTAGACAAGCAAACAAATAATTCGAAGTTTGAAATAATATGTTCCTGAAGTTTTTATCCAAAATTCTCTCATATAAAATTTTAATGCTATTCTCTAGGACATTCTACCATAATTTTATCAAAATAACATATTTTGCTGAATTTAATTTTTCATAATTTTATATAATCTATATATTTAAAACACGTGTGTGTTTTTTAGTCATCTGCTCTGATCCTTCTGCGGAACCAATTTTACTAATATTTGCTTTTAACTGAAAGCTGATCATTTGTAGATGTGATCACACTATCTGCTTTATTTTTAAATATCCACGGTTTTATATTTTAATTTTAAAAGCATTTTATGAAATTTCTTCAAAATGGTAAAAAATTAGATAGCTTTCATTATTGCAGACAAGAGCGAAATAATGAGGTATTTTTATCTTTATTCATGCCATTTTCTGATGAAGATTCAAAATTGTTGATAAAAATTGTTGTATAGGGTTTAGTGATACAAAATCCCATTAGGAGTATAATATTATATTAGGGGCATAATAACGGAAAATGACATACTGCTTTTGAAAACACGCATTTTTCCTCATACATTTTCTAAATTGTTTTTCCTTCTGCATGTGTACTGATACTAAGGCGATGTATTTACGGTGTACTGATACAATAGGCGAAATGCTAATTTAAGTGAAAATGAAGTCATATTTAAAAGAAAAAGATCATTTTCTTAGATAAAACTAAACATTTAAACACAAATGCGTCTAAAAAACAAATTACGGAAATTTTTACTCTCCGGTATTGAGATTAGAATCTAAAGTAAAGAGAGCGTCTGTTAACATAAAAGATAAGATGTTGCTGACAATCGTGACTTCAAGTTTTGAGTTAAAATGATCAAACAAAATACAATATTTTTTTTAATGATGAATATGGATATGAGAAGTGCGTATATAAATTTTGAGAAGGTGAAAATTGGTGTTTTTCATTCCGGAATACCAAGCATAAGAGCCTCAATTGATAACCACATCTTAATAAATGATCTTTATTATATTTTACTGTTTAAGTATCTATATTATAAAGAAGAAACGTATCTGTGCGGACGCTGACGTCATTTTGTGAATGGGAACATTTCACGATCAAATTTCGGTCTTGAAATTCTCGCTACTGCAATTTTTTAATCTTCTGATCATCGTACATTTTCAATTTTCGTAGCTTAGGAAAAAAATTTATTTTCAAATGCAATTTTTTTAAAAACTGTATCGATTGATGTATTATATTTTCTAAAATAATTTTTAAGCATGATTATTTTTTTAAGTTTATCTTATCATGTGCCGGTTTCAATACATAATAATAATAAACATTTGGCACATAAAGCAACATTGTCCAGCATTTGTTTCTGACTATTTTTTCATAACGAAAATAATACTTCCTTTATAAACAAATAAAAGAATAATATTAAAAAAACACCAATCTAACATATTTATGAAAGACAAATTAATAAAATTAATACTTCTTTTATAAACAAATAAAAGAAAAATATTAAAAAACACAAATCTAACATATTTGTAATCGTACAATTTGAATTTTTAGATCACCAAATGGATTTTTTTTTTCAAATGGAAATTGTTTGCAATGTTCATCTCAGTTTACTGATTGTCTGTGGTTTTAAAAACAATTTTTAAGCATGAAATTTTTTTTATTATTTATCTATATCGCGCGGAGCTCGATAACGAAAGATTAATCCGTTTACCCTTAAAACAAAATAAAGAGTTCATCATTTTCTTCGTCTAATATCCATAAAAAAAATTTCCATATAAATAAATAAATAAAATAATATAAATAAAACACAAATTTAACAGACATGTGTTTTAAACGACATGTATATGCTCTGAAATTATCAGAATATAAAAGGATACCGTAAGTAGAAAAATCTTAATCAAATAACTCTTTGCATACGGCGAATAAGAAAATATCGCTTTTGATAAGTTTCAAAAATTTATTTGATTGTATAATTCGTATTTTTCGTATGAAAAATGCTTTATGAATGTCTATATGGGCAATCTATAAAAATTATTACTTATAAAAAATTATTAGTTTTCAATTTAAAAAAAAATGTTTTCACCTATATTCTGTAACCCGGGAAGCCCGGGTACGATCCCCTAGTGTCTTTAATATCTCGGCTAATCACCGATAATTTTTGTTTCGAAAATCGCTATCAACAATCCTTTCATACTTCTGTACCTCCAGTGCTCCGCAAATCCTTTGTTGAACGACCGCAAATCGAAGTGTGTGTAAGGGGAAAAATACGATTTACTCAAACACTATGTGACCTAGTGTGATCGCCATAGTTTTCCTGCAATATTTAAATTAATTTCTACTACCCCTCATTTTTTCATAATTTCTAGAGGGGGAGGACCTATTTTTGCACTACATTTTCTACGATCTCTGAAAATATACCTAAAAATAAAAAAAAAATAAAAAATGTATTTTTGAGTTCGGCGTTGCGAATGCTTTCACACGATACCCCAAACTATATACAAAGAAAAGATTTTTTTTTCAACTTAATGATCCCCTCTACATTTGTCCTAAATATATTGGGTGAGACTTGTTGAGCTCAAGCCAATTGGTAGGCCTCCTCACCCGGCCGAATTTGTCCTAAATATATTTGTGAGTGTTTAATAATCTCTCAATAGCCTTTATTATTTCACCCAAGTTGAACTTTCCACGTTCCCTAATTAACGAGTAAAATGGCAGTGACACACAGACACAGGAGTGATTTTTTAATGGTTCCGTTTTTACTTTTTAGGTGTGGAACCTTATAAATTCGAAATTAAAACAGGATGCAGGGCAAAAGATTTCCTAAACATACGATTTTTGTGATACTGATGTGACTAGAAACTTGACCACGCGGTTACTTTTAAAGATTCAAATGCTCACTCCGAATGGCTTCTAAAAAAGTGGAAATGTTGGAAAAGTTTTAAAAACGTTTTAAATTTAAGAGGTGTATGGATTTTCACAAAATTACTTTCTTCTACAATAAAAGGAAGTATTGTAATCCAAATTCATTACGACTGACGGTTTTTGACGGATTTAGGTGTTTTAGAGGTCAGAAATTCCGATTTTTTTTTTTTTTTTTTTTATACAAAATGTCTGTCCGTGTGTGTGTGTTTGTCTTCTTTGTATCTCTCGAAAAGTGTATAAATTTATCTATAGAATTGGACTCGGTTTCATGTTTTTGGTTACGGCCAACATGTCCCAGTTGAATTTGGGGTTATTCCGGCGGAAGGGGGCACTGTAATATCGACTTTTGTGCAGTTTTCTTTATTCTATTTTCTGAAAGTGTTTATGCATAGATTTAAATCAAACTTCGTGTGCATATATTTTTTTCTTACTGACGTCATCTCCAAGCTGAAAATGGGAACGTTCCCCTGTAGGGTGCGCGTGATAGCGACTTTTCCGCGATTTTCTCGATTTTTATGAGTTTGTTGTACATTGGGCATTGACAGGCACTTAGCATCTAATTCGCAAGCAACGAATTGACGTTATTCCGTACGTTAATCGTTATTCCGTACAACAGGATAAGGATAATATTGATTATATTAAATATTATGTTAGAGATGAACTTGTTTTAATAGCAGAAATGTACGATGAAAATCGATGTTGTTGTAGTGTTTTAACAAGTGTAACAATTTTTTTAAATATTAAAATGTATTAGAAAGAGTTTTGGGATTGGCACGTGTGACTCGTTTCAAGCATGGCATCCGGTTTTTGACAGATTTACACGTTGTAGAGATCATAGATTCCGAATAATGCGTTTTTATAAATTGTATGTCTATTCATGGGCCCTCATTATACTCTCGAAAAAAGTATGAAGTTATGGGAAGAATTGAACCAAACTTCATACATGTGTTTTTGGCTATGGGCAGCAGTTCCCGGTTGAAATTGTGTGTGTGTGTGGGGGGGGGGGGGATTCCACCTGAAGGAGGCGTTGAAAAGTGATTTTTGAGCAAATTTCTCAACTTTTTACAGCTTAATTTATGAATGTTTTTTGACGAAATTTCATAGTTAGATGTAATGCCATAGATTGAGGTTTGTTTAAAATTTTGGATAAAATCGACCTGAAGGTGGCACTGTGATAGCGAATTTCGGGACAGGCATGGTTGAAAAAAAATCATACTGTAGCAGCAAATTGTTTAATCAAGGTTTATATGTATAATTTCTAATATGCAGAACTTTAAACATTTTTTGATATATTACCCATTGGTTAACGCGTTTAGTAACTCGTTTAGTTTAAAATAATCACCCTTCACAAACGGCAATATATTCATAACATCCCGTGCAGTATGTATGTAATTTGTGTATTGAATGTATTTATATTCACTCCACATTGTACAGAAGGATTGTTGTTATTCATTTATTACGAACTTATTGACTTCATTATGAATTTTTTTACTCCTCTCGTATGATTTTGAAACATTGAGAAAAAATGAATAACAGATTAGTTAGCTCCTGATTTTTTGTTTCCTAACTGCATAATTTTAAAAAAGAAAGTTTTGGGACAGGTCCATTCAACTCTTTCATTAGAATTCATTTTCTACTTTTTAGCCTTTAAAATATTGCATTGTTTCCGTTTCACAGCCGTTTGGCTTATTATGGAATGCCTACACTGGCGCAACGTTAAAACCTTTGTTGTTTCAACTCGTATGCAATTGTGACAGAGAATATAGGGTGATAGATCACGAACTAGTTAAAAAATATTAACCCCTTGAGGGACGATTTTTTATTTTATTTTTTTTTTTTGTAGTAAAAAATGGGCTTCTTTTTACCCCCCGGTACGGTATGCTATTTCTTTCTCCCAGCTTATTTTGGGTCGTCTCCAAAAAATAACGTTCCGTTGTATAAGCCAGCCGTAAAATAAAGCAGAAGTATCATAGTATGGAATAATTGCTACTGCCATTTTTTAAACTTCTAAGCATCCCACATTTTCAATTTTTATACCGTCGTATTGGGGGAAAAAAAAGTATTTTAAATGCAATTTGAAAACGGCATCTCCTATTTATTTTTTATTTTATTTTTATTTATTTTTTTTGAAATATTAATTTTTTTTGTAGTTTTTGGAGCCATTTGCTTAATAGTGGCAACGGAAGTGCTCCATTTCTGTAGGAAGTAAAGGAAAAAAGTGGTAAAATAGTAATTATATATTTTTGCTGCCATTTTCTCATAACAACCGACAGAAAATGTCATTAAAATGCGTGCTATTTTGAAAAAATATATAAACGAATGATTTCTGTTAAAACATGGAGCTATTATAAAGAATATTTAAGTATCTATATTAATGTTACAAACAAATAAAGGCCTATGAATCATTAGACAGCCGGTTTTTTTTTGTTTGGGGGGGGGGGGGGGGGTCGAGTTTCTTGAATGACGGCATCTTTTTTCTGCATTTGTGTATTATTTCGCGATAGTGACGTCCTATGCCTATTTTACTGTAAATGTTAAAGAGTGGATCGCAAATGTGGAATTCTTAAACGGATGCGAATGACGTCATTTTACATAAAATAAAAGCGTGTGCTGTAAGTCTTAAAATCGAAGTATGTTTTGTACTATTTATATATATATATATATATATTTTCATCGGGGACGACACTAAATTCTGAAAAAAGCAGAATTCCTGTTTCCTAGTTTTAACGATTTATTAATTTTATATTAATAGGAATTAAAAAACAATATCAATTCACAAAAAATAACGTCCTCTTGTGTGGCCTTCAAGATAATTTAGGAGTGAAATGATTTCTTATATATTAAAAAAACTAACAGTAACTTGCATTTCCACAAGTTATTAAACCTTAATATATTTAACACTGGATGTTTAGCCCGTTCTACGCACGGGAGTTCATGAATTTAATTCTAAAACCAAAATCTAAAATAACTATTCGATTTAGTGAAATATTTTTTCTACTACTGCGCATTTATTTTTGCTGAAATTTGTTTTATCACGTTACTATGGCAGCAGACGATAAAACGATATATTTGGAATAAAGGAATACATAAAATTTTTTTTTTTAATGTTTGTGATAAAATGCTTGTCGTTATTTTTGTAATTGTAATAATTAAGCGCAATTAAATGATCAAATTATTTGCATGTGAGGTAAAAGAATTATCGTAATACCCGCTGGATCTTTTTAGTATTGCAGTGTGGCGTACATAATATGTATATCTCACATTGGTTAAAGAGCTCGCGCGATTACGGGTTGAACATTTAAAAAAAAAAAAAAAAAGCATTTTATTGATATTTTTAATTGTTGGCCGCTGCTATAACGAAAACTGTTTAAATTGGATAGGAAATTGCTGCTAAATGGCTGGTTTTTTTATTCATTGAAAGTTAACTATAAATTATTTCGATTCCGGATTGCTTGAGTTGCCTCGGCCGTGTTTTAGTACACATGTACGTAACATTTCACAATTCTGGCTTCCAAAGTGTGGATTTGTATAGCATTATAGACAAAGATAAATTTTCATTTTTATATATTAGATATCTGCCATTATTTTTATCCAATATTAACGATTTGTTCCAATAATCTAGCAACACTGACGGCCGAAAAATGATTTCACGTTTTTTAATCTCTAACTGTAATTAAAACCTTGTGAATGCAGCCTAAGCATCAAATTTTTACTTCTCTCGTAGAGTGATTCTGAAGTGAATAAGTTATGATGCAATTTTTGTACTTTTTATTATTGTCAGCCATTATAATTGGAAAAAAACTAAACGCCAAGAGGTTAAAGTGCTGTATTATCAATTCTTTAAACATCTTTTTTAGAAAATATTCCTTGGCATAGAGGGAAATTCCTATTTATGAGAGGACAAAGGACAGTTTAAATTACTGTAAACTTTTATCACACATCACTATGTTTAACACTTTGGATTTCGGCGTCTCTTACACAAATTTTATTCGACCGGCACCACTTTTTTAAAAAGAACTTTCCTTCAAGTACGCAATTTCAAAAATGCTCCGGTTAAATAAGGCAAATTTTATTTTCCTTTATGGCTGGTGCGAAAAACAAATTTTACAAAGAAAGATGTCGCCACAACGGCGACAACGGAGTGCAAAAGGTTAATAATTAGATAAAAATTAAACAAATATTTACTTTAAAATACTTAAAGTAACTTTAATACACTTTAGTTTACGACCCGAATTTATTTCAACTAAATATTTAATGCATCTATAGATTTAATTCAACTAAAGATTTAATCTATAGATTTAATTCAAGTAAACAGATTAAAATTGGATTCAACTACAAAACGCATAAAAACAACTAAAATCTTTTTCTGGATTTTTATACTCACTCCTCACTGTTTATTTATACTCACTCCACACTGTATAGAGGTATCCCTGCCTATGGACGTTTAACACTTATTTAATATTAAAATCTAGCTGTACATGAAAATGCATAACTGAGAACGTACATCTTGCAATTATTGTGCATTGGCGATAATGTATATGGATTTATGTGATCTAGCAAAAAATATGAAACATTACATGCTCTATTTTTTAGGGTGGAAGATGCCACAAAATGTTTATCGATTTTACCCAGCACACTTTAAAATAGAACCGTTTAATAAGAGTAATGCATTCGAATTCTTTCATGTGTCTCTGTAAATTAAGAAAAAAAAATGTTGCATACATTATCTGTGCAGGAAACATGAATGGTTGCGTATCTACATTTTTATATCAATTTAGTAACGTTCGAGGCAGTGTAACAATATTAATTTATACTTTCGATTAGTTTACACTTTTAATTTATATTTTCGTCCATCGATCGTATTCTAATTATTTTAAGTGTCTCTAAACAAACTGTACATGCTACACGCTTCTTCTTTGATAGGGTGTGCGTCATAGTACACCTCAAAAACATATATTAGTCACGTGAAAATCGGAGCTTATTGACGAGAGTTAGATTGATGGACCGAAATCGAACACTTTTTAACCATGTTATGAAGTGTGTAAACAATTAAGTGTGAACAATGGAAGGAGATATCTAAACAAATTAAAAAAATACCTGCATACAACAATTAAAACCCCGTTTTCAGTCATTATTCAGTAGTGGGTCATGTATGTGAATTCTTTTGTACAGCCCTGCACAGGACGAGTCATTATTCGCAGTCGATGAAAATGTAACCGAAATGTAACGTTTTCGTCAAATATCAGCATAATTTCACTGCTGAAAAGTAGTTGAAAAATTAAATTCTTTATTTAAATCAAATAAACATGTTTTGAAGGAAAAGATAAATCAAGGTACTTCCGTTGTTTTGGAGTGCTTAAAAAGTGTAAAATATTGAATACACACATTTTAAGTTGAACTGTAATACAGAATGATGAGAAAACAAAATCCTAGCTATATCTTCAAACATTTAAAAAAATTGTTTTTGCCTTTTTTTTTAGCAAAATCTCATGATTACGCCAGGCGTACACTCCATTCATCTAAATCTATTTCAATTTCCTTTGTGCTACATACATTTACTTAACTGTACTGAACTAGAAGTTTTACAATATCTTCAAAATTGACCAACATTTCAAAATAGGTTAAAAAAACTTTATATATAAAAAAAAACCTTTTTATATTCGAGTACCTATAAAATAACTACATTATCGCATAGAGCTTAGATTCTAGCTCAGAATAGGGTAAGAGTTCTGGCAAATTTTCATTGAAATAGGTTTTAAATAATGTAATGAAGTTTAATAAACAATGAAATAACGTACAAATTTATTTTCCGGAAATCTAATTTAAAGATTTCTTATTAAAATGAACTTCAAAAGCAGCCAATAGAAGTTTAAGTGTTTTTATGTAAAAAAGTAAGAAAATCATGCATAGAAAAATAGTATACATTTTGTGGCCTTCCCCGCTCACTTCCGGTAGTTTATTCACGACTTCCTGTTTATCAAATAGGCCATAACACCTTTTCTAGTAATCGTAGTAATGAAATTGAAACAGAATTTGAATGGTAAAAGATTACTCTTTCAAGTAAAACGAAACATTTTGAAAATTTTCCTGTCAAAACATTTTGAAGCTTTTCATCAAATATCTGTTGATTAGTAGCAAGATAGCGTACACAATATTTGCATGTACTACTGTATTTGGATACAAGCCCTCACCTTTTTGCTTCCTTTTGGGATCAACAGATTTCCAGCTAATTCTATCAACGATCATTTTCAGAATTTTCAAGCTATGATTTTGAGACTTTCACAAAAGTTGCTCTATATACTTAGCTAATACATTATGCACATTATTTGTGGATTGCATTCGCGCATGCGCAGTGAAACATTTTGTAGTAAACCTGCTCATTTTTCATCCAATTTTTATTATCTTTTAATTCTGATTACAGAGTATTGTGTACAATGGTTGTTTGTCATATTATCTGAAAAGAACTTTTTTTTTTTTTTTTATTAAGAGCTCTGCAAATTATAAGCCAAAAACTTGGCGAAATTTGGGACTGTTTTTATAAAAACCTTAATTTCTCTACGAGTATACACGCTATCCTCATAAAAATGAACGCAGTATATTACAACAAGCCACTTATTAATAATCTCGAGTTTGAACACTTTTGCTACATTAGTTTTTACAGGGTTATCCAAAAGATATTCGTTCTTTTTCAATTTGTTGACTGTTCCCTATGGGGTTTCGGGAAAAAAATCTTCGCGGAAATATACTATACTGTTTACACACCTGCAGTTTCAGGTTGATTCCTCATGTATTTTTCTAGATATTTAACAAAACGTCTAAAATCTCAAGTGACCGGCCACCTTTGGCCATATAGTGTAATAATCATCCCCGAACGCACGATTTTTTTTCTCCCATTATGTACTGTATACCTACTAAGATTACTATTTTTCGGTGGATTCCAATAGAAATCAATGTAAATATCCCCGCCCCTCTTTCCATATTGAAAGTAAGATAAATAATAAAGATTTGTATAAACCATAGCACCCTAAAGCAAAAGCACACACGGGACGCGTTTCAGCATTGGAAATTTTAACAGCCCGTCATGAGCCAATGTAAACACTTGCCCGGAAAGGGACAAGGTCACGAATAAACGGAAATGGGGAAGAGGAGAGATTACAAGGAATGCGACAGGTGACACTAGCTGAAAGGCCCCATCACAGGGGTCACAGGGGAGCACATGCAGAAGAGAGAAGTGCTGCCAAAATGATAGAAAAAGTTAACAGAAAAGAATAAAATATTTAAAAAAAAATTAATTATTTTATTTTTTTTACACTTTTCTTTTCTGTTAATTTTTTTATAAGATTATTATATATATATTCTTATTTTAAAATCTTTCTTTAATATTTACAAGAAGAAAGAACTGGATTCGTGAAAAAATTCGACGTCCGGTTTTCGACGGATTGATACGTTTTAGAAGGTCATGGACATGATTGGACTGTTTTCAGAAAAGGGTCTGTCACTCTGACAGACAAATTTTAGGGTCTATCTCAAGAACTAATGCACGGAATTTAATAAAACTTTATATTCATCTATACCTTGATATAAAATCGCGTTGATTATTTTTTGGTGATAGTCGCCGGACAGGTGGGGCTGCTAGGCTGAATTTTGTGCTATTTCCATAATACCTCTATCTCAAGGACACATGCAAGAATTTTCATCTACTTTAGATTCAGTTAGACGTTCACATAAATGGTTACTGATTAGTTTTTGGTGTTAATCGCTCAACAGGTGGCACAGCTAGGTTCTCTTTTCCATATTTTTGCAATAGCTGTATCTCAAAACGAATGCACGGAAATGAGTCAAACTTCCTATTCTGTTACACTTTCACATAAAATAGGTTTGTGTGCTTGTGTACATGTGTCGCTTTTATGCTTTTCCGGTTGAGGACTTCTAAGAGGTGGGGTGCCAAAATTCAATTATTTGTTTGAAAAATACAGCACTTATATCTCCCTTTAAAATTCACACATTTCAATGAACCTATGCCTCATAATGGGAATCGATTGACATTTCCTTTTTGACTCGGATGATAGCGAATTTTGAAGTATTAATATGCATGAGATAGAGGAATTGGCTCATCCCACTCAATTTTAATCCGAGATAGAAAATCATTTCATTTTTCGTGCTTTACTTACGACAGAAGTTTAATATGAAATTAAAAATTACATTCATTTCATCAAAATCATTTGATTTTTAATGTTTTACTTGTGACTGAAATTGCAAATTCCATTTGGAATTTCAGGGAATAGATATATTTTTTGTTAATCTGACATAGAAAATCATTTCATTTTTAGGGTTGATGTATTTGGAATATAAAATAGAGCAAAATATCCGAAATAATTTTTACATGCTTATTTTATAGGATAGATAAAAATGCTCTTAAATTATTTAAATTTTTCGCGTTTTACACAGTTTCTCTGGAAAGAGCTTATTTTTTTTTTTTTTTTTTTTAACATAACCTCTTCACTACTAATAGTATTAAATTTTACCGAATTATTTCGTCTCAAATTTCACTTTTGAGCAAGTTTTCGGACTTAATTGCATTATTAAGAATCTTAGATGTCGAAACACACCACTCTGAAACTTCCATTTAACGCTACACTTAAAACATTTCGTTATGAAGAAAATTCGTTAATCAGAAATCAACATAAATTCATGAAATTCGTATATAAAAATACACATGCATAAAATGAAAAATACACATAAAATAAAAATGTATTTTAATTCCGGCAGTTATTTTTTTCTTTTAATGCAATGTAGACACATGAGAAAAATTTTATTAGGAGACTAAAAAACCCATAATAAAGCGAGGTAAAGAAAACTGAAGCGTAGTGCAACTTCTCTTTTTTTCTCAGTATTTCAATTCCTTAACTTTTGAAAAAGGTCTGTCAATTTCTTTGCAAAGTTTCTTATGAAAATACATAGTTCATAAAAATGTTCGCAATTTTTTGTAAGCACCCTGACAGTTCATCTGACATTTTCGTGAAACTGGAATCCTTTTCTGACTGTATCGAAGGCTTTTGGCATTTCTTCTTTTGAATGGAAATGATTCAATAAATAAAATTTTTAATTTTATACAATCCACTGAAATAAAATCCCAACATCCACCCCAACAGCTATCTCTCCGTTTGAATATTGAATACGCACGAAAGTGGAATAAACTTTGTTATAGAGAACATATTTTACGTAATAGGGAGATTATTTTGCATGTTCATGGTGTTCAAAGTCAAGGTTCAGCAGAAAATTTCATTAAGTAGAAACTTTGTTAAAGGGAAGTTCGACTGTATGTTACAAACGGGAAATAAAAGAATTCGCCTATGCGTCACTACGGACTAAAGAGATTGAAACATTTCCTTTTGTTTAAATTATACTTCACATAGACGACTCGTGATTCGGAAATTAAGGTCCGAATCGCCTTAGCTAATCCAACGTCCCGCGAAATGCGCACTGACTCTCGGCATGCCTTGCTTGTCAAAGGACGCCCTTTGCATTGGTATGGTTGCAGTGTGCGGTTTACAGTGTTATTTCAAAATGTTTAAAACAATGGATCAGCCCATGGACTGAAATGCGGTCAGCGATTCGTTTTTTGACAGCAAGGAACGTTTCAGCAACTGGAATTCATCGACAGATAAGCGACGGGACTTTCCGACGCCTGGAGTTTTGTTGCAGCAAACCCCATTTTACCCTTCACAGATCAGATCTTTTGAATAGGAACAAATTGGTGAGCCTCCGTACAGTCAGACTTGGCGCCGAGCGATTTCCACTTGTTCCGCTACCTAAAGAAGTTTTCCAGCGGCAAGCGCTTCGCCACAGAGGTCGAGGTGAAAGAAGCAGTAAAAAAGGGGTTATCCTCAAAGGCGGCAGAGGTTGTTATGACAAATGTTTAAGCAAATATGGAAACTTAAAAGGCGCAAAGACCAACCTAGTGAAAAAGATTCCATGCCGGGAATCGAACCCGGGCCATCAGTATAGCGCACTGACGTTCTACCGACTAAACCACATGGAACGATACCCAGCTGGAACTGCTGGATTTATTTATGAGTCTGTGTTTGCCCCATGTTGGTGGCTCACGGAATAATATTCCATCTTGTGCTGCGTTTGTAGCCTTGCCAACCTGTAATACTGAGAAGTTCCAGGCTGGGTATCGTTCCATGTGGTTTAGTCGGTAGAACGTCAGTGCGCTGCGAAGTGTGTGCGCGCGAACGTCAGTGCGCAGCGAACGTCAGTATACTGATGGCCCGGGTTCGATTCCTGGCATGGAATCTTTTTCACTAGGTTGGCCTTTGCGCCTTTTAAGCAAAATAAAATAATTTGATTTTCATTTGAAATATTGTATGCAAGGTGAATTTCTTTCTCTGGAAAATTTTCCAAATATTAAATATGGAAACTATGTAGAAAAATAAGAGAAACATGTAAGAAATTATTATTATTTTTTTTTTTTGATAAAAATCTATAATGGTTTGTGTTTTATAAGAAATCTGACCTTAGTTTCCGAATATCACTTGCAGTACACGAGTTATCTTGAGTACGAAGGGAAAATATTGATAAAAATTTATTCTTAAAATTTTCTCAATTTAAAATCTATAAAAATACGCTTGTGTAAGTTTTGTAGTACTACATGGGATTTTTTAAATTCTAGTCACTTTTCTTCGAATCTATTAGCACAATCCTATAAGAAATTTTTTACACCATAAATCATTTACATGCGACTATGAATAGAGTAGTAGTAATAATATTCTGTGCAAAGAGTTGATGCCAAGAAACGAATTCTTTTCCACCTCTCAGCCGACCGCCCTATTAGGCTGACCAGTCAAAAACGCGGCTAAATAGGGCCTATTCATCAAGTAACGGCATCAAGTGACGTCATTTATGACTCCTCCATCTATTGAATCCACCATTGTCACTCACAAAATTCCTTATATGTTTGCAAGTTAAGTAACCACCACCCAATAATTCGTTTTGCGTTTTATTCTAACCATAAGTTTGACTTGGGGTGCGTCATAGTAAAAGAAAAGTGCCATCCTGTATTGATCCTGAAGATCGCTAAATTATGGTGTATGAGTAGGGGAGAAATGCACGTTCTAGTTCAGCAGGAGGACCGGGGCCCTATGCTCTCGTCCAAGCCCCTCCTCCTAATCATGCGAGAGCCAGATAAGAGCGTCGGTAACATTGTCTAAGTCAGGCCACGGCCACATGCTGGGTCAACACAAGCAACACGAGACGCGTTTTAAGCGAAAAAACAGGTTTCTTCTCCGTTTCAACCTCTTTCTTTACATACGCGTTTCATGTTGCTTCAGTGTTCAGCCTGACTCACATGAAAAAGAATTTTAAATATTTTCTCTCTCAGAAATGTGGGGTAAAGCACGATACAGAATTTTGAATAAGAGGAGATTGGAAATAATTTTCCATAAAATTATAAATTTTATAATTTATTTTAAAATATTCAGTGATTAATTTATATACAGGACGGTCATAAAGTGTTACCCTCATTATAATAATTTATTACAGAAAAACTAATACAATTAGGCATAGGCTTGTTTCAATAGATTGTAAAGGCATTTATGAAGAATACAAGTATTTATACGGCAGTCCATTTCGATGTGAACATCTTTGGTAGCTCAAAGAATATCAAAGCGGTACTCCATTTCTCGGCACGCATTGCCTAACATGTGGTGTGTCACACTAGACACAGCCTCTCTGATCCTGACTTTGAGTGTTTCAATACCTTTTGCTGGTGTTGCAAACACTCTGTCCTTTATGTACCCCCAAAAGAAAAGAAAACTAGAGGAATAATATCGGGTGAGCGAGGAGGCCATGGTGTGGGTCCATTCCAACCCATTCATCTTCCAGAAAATTTTTAATCAAGGAGTTTAAATTTTTCAGACCACTGTTTTATTGAATTCACGTCTGGAGGTGTTCGTCCATAACAATTTCGAAATTTACGTTGAACAGTCATTGGAGATTTGGATTCGCGGAACCCAAGAACGCATTGAGCTTTTTCTTGCTGCGACGCCATTTTTTTAATGACAATGGAATGAAATTTCTGCATAAGCGACGTCATCGGATGGACTCAAAAAACTTAAGAACATGACTCAATTTACATTAAACATAGAAATTTTAACTATTACACCCAAAGGTTATTCCGTAATACTTTTTTGTAATCAGGGGAAGACTTTACCACCCTGTATAATAATTATCGATTTTTTCATACTGTTTATTCAAGTTTCATTCATTTTTTTTAATTTAGAGAGATTAATTTAAATATTTTCTATTGAAATAATAAAAATAAATATTCATTGTCATGTTACACCCTCTACTATTTTATTCCCTTTTTTTTGGGGGGGGGGGGGGGGTGAATTTTTTTAACGTCGCCACCGAAATGAGAAATACTATGTTCCCCTTTTATAATTCAAATTACATTCCACAAACTGATAAATAGTGCGAACAGGTTTCCATCTTAATAAAATTTTAGGATATGTATCTAAATCATAGATGTACGGGGCTGTTCAAATATATTTTAATTTCTATCATAATACATAGGAATTTTGCGAACGAGATTTTTTTTTTCCTTAAAGAGTGTGTGTGTGTGTGTGGGGGGGGGGGGGGGGGAGCTGGATAGATTTGCTTCTGGAAGGCTGAAAAAACAGGGTTTTTAGAATTTTTTTTTCCTGGAAAAAGAATAAAAGGTCTTAATAAATAACATGGAAAAGTCACGTAGCTATCATTTTAAGAACATTTCAAACTTCTTTAAAATAAAAAATAGATGATCTGGCTCGAGTTGTGTGGGTCTTAGCGTGAACGCGATGCAGTTAGAATCGGGCGGGATCCGGCAGATCACCCGAGTCGTTTACCATCCATTTTCGTTAAGGTTTATGAAAGTGACTGTCTGGTGCTTAAAGCTCTTTGATGTCAAAAAGTTAAAAATCAACCCAGTGGCAGGCAATTGCAAATAAAAGTCTTTATGACCCCATTTTTTGCACTTTGTCGTGCTTCTAAAGATATTTTTTTGTAAAAATGGCTGAAATAAGTACAAGCTCCAATAAATTAAATTACCTTGAATTAAAAAAAAATATATATAAGAAGGTCCGTTTAACAGTTTTTGCGTTCGGATTCCATCCAGTTTGAAAAAGTCTTTTTGCGTAAAAGGCGCTTGTAGTGAGTGCTCCGAAAAAAAAGTGTGTAAGCCTACTGACGCGTTGGGAAGATATGAAAAGGGATGCAGTCGTTTTAATAAAAAGAAAATGGCTATTTCTGACAAAAATGTTTTCATGACATACCACTCCCTAAGCATTACTTATTTTAAAACACATTTAAAATTATTATCCTATTTAACTTTATTTTAAATTTCCTCCGTTTAATATACTATATTGAGTCTTAAATGCCATCCTTATTTTATATTACTTTTTAAAAAAATTAAATTTTTTGAGCGCGAATTATTTTTAGGTGCGTTCGTAATTCTATAAATACATTGCATTTAGAGTCGTCGTCTGGTCCGCTCATCTGTAGGGGAGATTGGGGTGGAATGGGACAGTAGGTTTTTCTCTTTATGTATCATTAATCATTTCATCCATCACACATTAGATGAAGCAATGGTACCTAAATCTTCAGTTTGAAAAATGTAGCTGATTTGCATAAGCTTTCGATTGTACATAAAGAAAAAGATTATTTCAAGAATCAAAAGTAAATTTGCTTCCTATACTTTTTATGCTTTCTGCATATTAATGACTTGTTTATGCGTAGATGTAATAAGTTTCCCTATTTATGAAGCATTTTATGCTGTATATTACCCATAATTTAAACTATGCTTAAAAGCCTCATTTTTGTTTATACAAGAAATTTAATATAAAAGAAGGTAGTGGGGAGGAATGGGACATGCCAGCAAAGGGAGGAATGGGACGAGTGCAATTCCTTCTTTTTAATACGATGAATGTAAATTGCTTATATGCAAATATTTTAAGAGGGTACTCTATTAATTATAACGTTATAAATATATTCATTTACTTCAAAATGTAAATAAATTAAACTGATGACTTTTTAATGACAATCCTGAATTTTCGTTCCAGTGATGAAGGTCATGGAATTGGATAGTGTAGAACAGACATTATGAATCTACAATCTTTGTTAGACTGTCTAGATAGCCGACACTAGGCTATTTGTGCCTTATCCTACATCGTTTTATAGCTGTCCCCTACCTCCCTGTTAGTGGGGAGGTATGGGTTACATTTTGAAATTTGCAATTTCTTTATTTATGAAATTGTTTCTGCAAATTATGTTTCTATAGTGTTCAACGACATTAGAAAGTGTTTCATTTTGTATTCTATCAATCGAAACTTTTGTTTTCGCGTCAAACAAAGTTGATTTTCTTATTTTTGTAAAAAGTGTCCCATTCCTCCCCACTCTCCCCTACGCGCCTAGAACAGCTCAAAAACGATCCAACCGAATGGTTGGAAATTTAATATACAGGGTGTCCGGTCTCAACGGTGTCCAATGGCTAATTCCTAAACCGTTAGTCATAGACATCTAGTTCCAATTGCAAAAATGTTTTAAATGAGGTAAAGAAGTATTTTTAAAGCGATTTCGGTCAAGAAAAACATTTATTAAAAAATTACGAAATCTAAATTTTTATACGATCCCCAGGTCCTATAAGTGATATTTAGTAAAACTATCCTATTGCACTGACAAGTAAGACAAAATAAGTCCCATTCCTCTGCAATTAAAACTGACCGAGTAATAGATGTTTAAAGTTGGAGCATCTTTTTTGCTGCAAAATAGGGGTCAGTCACAAATTTACTAGAAATAAAAATAATCGTCAGATATAAATATTGAGAGTAAATTAACATTAAAATATATTTTGAGATTTTTGTTTATTCTGACATATTAAAACAAAATATACAACTTGTACTAAAAACATAAGAAGAAAAAAAAAGAAAAGAAAATAACAGATTTTTGTTAAATGATTATGAAAGCAACAGTCACAACTCTTTAGAAAATTATACATAGGTAGATTACCTAATCTAAAACTTAATTAATAAAAATTAAGATTATATTAAAACGTGCTCGAAGTGACGTCCCTTCGGCTACAATGCAGAAATGTACATGTAAAATAAATTCTTCTTCTACTTTTTTCAACATTGTAGGTGTTACAGATCTGCACGCCATAGCAATACGATTCCACAAATCTGCTCGACTAGTGGATTCTCTTTCATATACCTTATTTTTCAGAAAACCCCAAAGAAAAAAATCTGAAAGATTCAAATCTGGCAACCTGGGAGAGGCCACTTAATACGACCTCCATATCCGATAATATTATTTCCAAAAGTACTGGTGTGATTTTGGTCTCTAAAATATTTTTTTCAAACAAGTTTTTATAAAGAACTAAAAAGTTGAATTTGAAAAAAGCATAATATCATCAAAATGTATAATAAATAATCCCTGCTCATAAATCGTAATGTATCTGACTTCTTTTGTGCGGCACTGTATAAAAAATATAAACGCAACGCACTTTCATTTGGAAAAATTACATTGTGAATGTCTATGCCTTACATAAATGTTACTGATTTTGATTTAAAAATTTTTGTTTGTAGGCAATAATGAATACAAAATTTTTGGAGTGGTCCTGTAAAATAAATATAAATAGTACGTACCTAAAATCATATTAATACTACGTTGTCATTGGATTTACATAATTATGCAAAATTTAATATTGATCGGATATTTGAAAGTGAGTTAAAATTGGAATACAAATTTTGAATTAGGAAGAACATACGAACGTCGTAAGTTAAAAGCTTATAAAAATAATACAACTTTTTAAAATAAAATCATCAAAAGAAACACTCATTTCCTTACCAAAAAAAAAAAAAAAAAAAAGTCGAATTTCAGTTGAGGACATCAGTTTCGAAACTCGCCTTATCCGAAATTTAAAAAATCGTGTTTCTCTATCAATCTATTCTATTGGTATAACTATACCAATCAAAGTTTTTAAAACGCATTTAAAGTTTTATGCGATTTCATAAAATTTGATTTTCTCGATAAGGCGAGTTTTGAAACTCACTTCTATTATTTTAACCAATCTGAAAGTTAATTATTAAAAATTAACACTACCGTAATATTTATAGGGGGGGCAGCACTTTCAGTTAAATCGCTTTAAAACTACTTCTTTACATTATTTAAAACCTTTTTGTAATTGGAACTATATGTATTTGACTAACGGTTTACGAATTAGCCCATGAACATCGTTTGGAGTGGACGCCCTTTATAATACTTTAAGCACTTCGTGTACGACCCCTGAAAGCTTGATCGAACTCATCTGTTTTCGGTTACAGAAAAGTGGTTTAAGTCATAAAATTGAAAATGTCATAACTCGGTCAATTTTAGTGTTAAATGAATGGGACTTTTTTTGCCGTACCTGTTAGAGAAATAGGAAAAGTTTACTAAATATCATTTATAGGACCGGGGGACCGTATAAAAATTTAAATTTCGTAATTTTTAAATAAATGTTTTTCTTGACCTAAATCGCTTTAAAAATACTTCTTTACCTCATTTAAAACATTTTTTTAATTGGAACTATATGTCTATGATTAACGGTTTAGGAATTAGCCATTGGACACCGTTGAGACCGGACACCCTGTATATATATGCTGCAGAATTGGGTCGAATCACTTCAAAGTTTACGAAAATCGAATCAAAATTTAAAAAGATATTCATAAAAGTTTTCTTCGTCCTATTCAATCCTATTCAATGTCCTGAATTCAATGCTATCCCATGATAAGTCAGGATTCTAGGTTGCCAGGGTGAGGACGTATCTACTGATGGTACTTATAAGTACCCTTAAAATAATGTGTTATAAAATTCATTCAATACATCGATTCGTTGTCATAGAGTTTAGAATGAATTATAGATACATTACTTTATCTTATTGCAAAAGCATGATGGGTGACACAAAACAAACTATTTTTAAAAGGGCGATTTCTTTTGCCTTTGCCTCTTTTCAGTTTTCTTGACGTGGTGGGGGGGGGGGGGGATTTTTCAATTCGGAAATATTTCTATATTTCTACTGTAAGAACATTCTATTCGTACATTTCCTAATTCTATAAAATACTAAGAAAAATATTTAAATAAAAGATTTGAACGGGGCTATCAAGAGTGCACAAAATCCATATCCATCCGAATGGAATGAATCCTAAATCCTTCAATCCTTCTAAAATTTATTAAATGTTCATGTAAATCTTCTAACGTAATTTAAACAATACGCGAAAAATGTTTTAGAAGATCAAATTTTCATGCATTCATCATTCAGTCCATAAAGGGTTAAGAGGGAGTCCTTATTTCCCTGTGACTGAATTTAATACTCTATAGAATCGTCCTCAATTCTGTATTCATGCACTATTGTGTCAGAGTGCAACAGCTATGGCACCCAGATATGATTATTTATAAAACGAGTTAGAGTACGAACGCACCTCATGGGCCACGTTTGAACTATCATTTTCCGACTTGTTCTTTTTGGCATTGCGCCAAAAAAATTTTCTTTTCGATGTATTTCGATAGAATGTCTTTAATTCTTTTCCGTCTATACTACGAAAGCCACCAGAATTTTGCTTCCCACATTTTTCAGAAATCCAATCGTTCTAATGGGCCAGGAAACCTTCTAGAAATCCTTTTTCCCGCGCTATTTAAACCGAAACTCACAGTTTTTACCCTTCCGCCCTCTTCTCCGAAATAAGAAGCTTTGATTGGACCGAATCCATGTGTGGTATTCTTCCGCGAAAGGGTTCATAACCCTTTGCACGATTTTGGGAGAGAAGCTTGAGTGATAGCGTCTGTTAAAAATAAGGATAAACCGAGACAAAATTTCGGTCCTGTTTCTATTTTCGGCCGAAAACGAAACTGTCCAAAAAATGTTTTAAGCATTTAATACATACATAAATATACATAATTATGAATTATGCGTGTGGCCCAAGTGGGATCTCTGTGTCTCTAAATGTAATGGATTCACCCATGACACAAAAAAAAAAATGTTTTAGGTGCACATATTTAGATTTATCTTTTATAATGATTTTTTGCCAAGGATCATCCGTTATACTAGAATTTTCTCAAAGAGTATTCGAAACAAGTTTGGTCTTATAGGCATTGCTTGCTTTATAATTTGAATTCACGATTTGATTCAGTCATGACTAACACTTATAGACAGTGAAAGTTCATAGCAATCAATAGAGAATGTCTCATTTTAGTCGATATAGCTCAAATGAGAGATTCATGTTGAAAATTCCCGAAAGAAGAAGCGATATTTTTGGAAGACTGGTAGTTTCGGTGGAGTTTCGGTCCAGATGAATTTTCGAAAAAAAGATCTTTCGACGAAACTCCGATTTTGAGCCCAAAAACGAAGACGAAACCGAATTTTCAGTCGATCTCTCATTAAAAATAGCTGCAGCATCAGACGAATGATTTCCGATTTTACAGAATTTCGCCCATGTTTTGTAAAATGCCTCGAATAATCTGAGAGAGCTT
Organism: Maratus speciosus; assembly: GCA_963932465.1. Lineage (NCBI taxonomy): Eukaryota > Metazoa > Arthropoda > Arachnida > Araneae > Salticidae > Maratus > Maratus speciosus. The sequence continues at coordinate 11,279,101 of OZ010797.1, forward strand.
CATTTTCATTTCTATAAATGAAGTTTTTAAACTGTTTCATTCTTTTCCGAGTAAAATTCCAGAATTTCTGACATTTGCCATTATTGTTTTTGATTCGCGGCTGCACTCTTATCCATTGCGATCGTTCATTTAATGGACTGTACACTTCAGCTTTTAGTTATGCAATAGGAGCTGGAACAAGTGCAAATAAATACAATTGCCTCTCCAACGTCATTGAATATGGGTTCGTTGGAATGTACCCGCTTTCATTCAATAGCTGTAATTTTTCAATAGGATACGGAATAAAACATCTTCTGCAATCAATGGCCGCATATTGATGAAATAGAATCTCGCCATTTACATATCCATCTCTCTCATACACACGCGTACGCACACATTCACAAAAATAAGAAATTTCTAGAATATGTAAAGAAATAAATAACACACATTTCGGTTTACTAATAATAGAACTGAACACATATTCAAGTAATTATACAGCGTGTCCCAGACCTCCGTGTACAAACTTGCAGGGGAGGTTGAGAATATCGTTACGAACCATAATTACATAGGAAAACATGGCGGGAAATCGATAGGTAGCGCTGTACGCGAGTTCGCAAGGTGGACACGTGTGGCTTCCTGATTGCAGACGACAACTGCGTTCGTCCCACATGAATCACACGGAATCCGACCACGAGCCGCACAACAACGTTTCACTGTTGATGTGTGGACGGGTAGCATGGCGGGCAGTTGAGTGGAGCCATACTTCTTACCAACTCGACTGGACGCTCGCAGGTGTATCATTTTGGAAGTTCTTCTAGAAATGTTTAACGATGTCCCAGCAACTGTTTGACGCGGAATGTGGTTTTAACAGGATGAGGCGGCATCTCATGACGAAAGGGACGCCCATCCATGTCGCATAGGTTTCATGCTGGCATTCATGTCCATGAGCGCAATTTCGAACACCTCATGTGATACTTGTAAGTCACGCACTCAATTCTTGCAGGCTGCGTCATAAAGCGTTTCATACCGCTTTCTTCATGACTGTGTCTTTGTGTCTGTTTATCACATGAGATTGACATTTCAGCCCATGCTTTCCTATTCTAATGAGGGTTCCTAACGATGTTCTCTACCTCCCCTCCAAGTTTGTACACGAAGCTCTGGGACACCCTGTATAATTACTTCAATATTTCACATCGCGAAAATAAATTAATAAAATAGGTTACACATTTTTATCATTCTTTAGAATATTTAAATTGGACACTCAAAATGATTAAGGTGTTAGAAAATAAAGTAAGTATTACGGTACATATATTTATCTAGTTTTGTGCTCTTGTCTATGAATTTTCATTTTCTATTCCGTCCTTCTAGCTACTAGGACACAATTTAATTTAAACTAAAAATTAAGACGCATTTTCGACCCTGAAAGGATATAAATTCAAATAATTTTGGATATTTCAGTATATTCATGCAGTTTAGTTAAACTAAATAAAAACTTAAGATCGAAACGTATTTGCAATAGTCATCGCTTTGTGGAACGCGATTATGAAATGTAAATTGGAAAGCAATACCTGTTACAGTAGAGCATCATTTATACGCTTACATCTATACGACGTTTTAGTGGGGACCAATTCATTTCTATTCGTTTTAATGTAAAAATATATCCTTTAGATTGTTTATACATACGTTTTTGATTTTGTACTCGTTTTTCTTGTGTATTTTAAGAACGGGCGGAATTTGCCTGCTATGAATGATACTAAAGAACGTGTTTAACCACTTCACCGTTTGCCCTGAGATCAGTCGGGGGTAAAAGTATTGTTTCCCCCATACCTGTCGCCGGTGAAGTGGTTAAATATACCCTACATGATAACAACGTGGACTGATGTGGGGTTAGTCAAAAAAATTAGTTTATGTGTAAAATATTACAGTGGGAGGGGTTATTCATTCTTTTTGCGAGAACGGTCAACTTTTCCGACTTGTTTTATTGTTATACGGCACATTCAGTGCTCTAACAGTAGAGATCTTTTCTTTTATTCTTCACTTCTCGGCCACAGCTCTTTTCAGACATGTCTCGAAAACGCAAGTCCATCTCGGTAAAAGAAAAAAATGAAATTCTGAAAGAATTCAATAGTAAAAGTTTACCGGGAAGGTCAAAAGTGACTTGGCTAAATTGATGGGTATTCCATTTTCTACCTTAAAGACCAAAAAACTGAGGAAAAGGTAAAAACCTGTGGTCTTCGGCATAAAAAATGCCGAGTGCAAGAGGGTAAATTTCCTGAAATGGAAAAAGTTTTGCTTCAGTTTTTCAATCAGCGTCCTGCATCGAACAGTCCAGTGAGTAGTCCAATGTTTATGGAAAAAGTATTGTCGCCACAATGCAAGCGAAAAAACTTTTCAGGCCCTCGACTCATTGCGCAAATTATTAATTACAACTCAACGTCAGTCATTATGTCAAACAACCATAGACAAATGATCAAAAGAAAACATAACAAGAAAAATCATGCGTTAAGCATAGATTATGAAACACTTTCCAACACTTCCTGAATGCTTTAACGAAACTTCGTTATTTGGGGAAATATGGTATATAAGAGAACTAAAACATTTTAGAAAACACATAAAACATTTGAAAAACTGATTTCAGCAGTAACCGTCCATAGCCAAATAGGTATTCCAATTCCTTTGAACGGCCCTGTACTCGATCTGTAGGTTGATATATATACTATATAATAGGGAAATTTAGTTTAGCAAGAAAACGCATAACAGGTTGAAATTTCTCTTTCAGCAATTTATACTAATAGATGGAAACATACCTGAATACTTTTTTACAGCCCTGTAGTTCACCTAGTACCATTATGACACGCCACCATTTAGCTAAAGTTTAATTTAAAGTAAAATACTCTTAAAACTACTGGAATCACATTCCCAGAAATTATCATTTATAGACGACCATGTAACCAATTCTTTGCGTGACCCTGTCTACCATTTTATGTTCTACAAACATTTCTTAGTAAACTAAATGCAGTTCAGCGTAAAAATGCATAACTCATTTAAAAACCACCTTTAAGCAATTTGCAATCATACCCTGTAACCATTAAGAAATTTTGTGTAGCCCTGTATATGAATTACAGAATTTTTACACACCCTATACTATGCATAAATAGAGGGAAACATAAAAGCACATAACATAATTAAAAATGCATTTCCAGCAATCATTGCTACTGTACACGTACAGTACTTCGGATACATTATAGTATCCTAAATATTTTGTGTGTTCCTGTAAATGCTATGCACTTCGTATTATACATGAAATAATAGTGATAGAGCATGACAGTTATAATAAATCTCAATGACGTATATCAATTTCATTATACATGAAATAATTTAACATAATTAAAATACGCCGCAAACAATTCCCTTTACCCCTATATCATTATGAAAAGGGAATTCTTTTGTGTGGCCCTGTAAATGAATAATAACTATTCTTCAGAATGCATATTTTAGTGCACTTGATAAATGCATATCAATTTTATTATGTTTGAAAGCATGTAACATCATTAAAAATAACTTTAAACGATTTTCCCGTAGGCCGTAATGTAACGATAAACTTTTGACTGACCCTGTAAATGAACTAAACATGTTAGAAACTTCATTTGGAAAAGTAAACATGCTATGGTAAACATTAACAACATACACAAATTTCAGGGCAATCCGAGTATATTTATGAGAGTTACAGCGCGGACAGTCGAACAGACAAACCGAAGTCATAAACACTTTTCAACTTTGTTAGAAATTGTTAAAAAGTTACGTACATTTAAATTGCTTACTGTATTTTTTTCCTTTATTTTGGTTATTTGGTTTTTTAAATTAATAAATTTATGTAAATCAACACATTAAATATTAAAATTAAGTGAAAACAAAATTAATTCTAGTTTTAGAAGTGAAAATCGATTATACGACGTTATCGTTTATACAACTTTTTTCGGTAGTCCCTTCGGCATCGTATAAACGTTGCCCACTGTATTTTTAACGCTATGTGTCATTTATAAAGTCTGCGTATTCTATATCAGTGGTGTCATCACAATTTTGCACTATTTCCCTGTAAAAATCCTCCCAATGCAGTCTGTTTTAGAAAAATATTACATTATGATGGTGTAGGTCATGTTAAAGACCCGATTCAAGTTAGAAAGTCACGTTTTTAAACACTATACTTCATAAAACATACTCAATAAAGAGAACATAATGGAACATCCATAATTATGATTATGCAAACATGAGAGCTTCTCTAGGGGAGATTCAGTCCCGTACTCTCCGAATATATAAAATCCCGCGCTTTACTCATTCGCTCAACTCACTTCAATTCATGTTTGGTAAAATATCCTTATATAGTTTACCGAAAGTGGTAACAGCGACCTCTATATCAATCTAGGGAATCAATCTAGGGAAGGCCGTCATTTTGTTACAATGTTGAGAGGGATGGTAAGAATATGAATTTGTATAAGTAATTAAATAGTTCCTGATATGTTGTTTTAATATACAGGGTGTTTCAGCGCAGCAGTTACAAAGATTCGGATAAGATAGAATACACCTAGGTGATGGGAGATCGCATAACAATGCAGGGTCCGAAACGCTTTCCTGGCGCGGTAGTCACGACACAAAGCAAAAGAAAAGAAGGAAGACCGGGAACAGGGTGAGGAAACACGTTTATTATTCTTAGTACGCCCAAAAAGGCTGGGACAGTGCTGAGGAACTGGTTGCACACATCGTGGCAGCTGCTCGGGAAGTCGGGTAATCTCCCGGTATTTTCGAGAACATTCGATCTTCCAGACGCCGGAAATGCGAGGCCTGCATCACGGCCTGATGTCGTCATTTCGAACACTTTATTTGATGATGGTCGTTGTCTCTCTTTCTTATTTCTTAAATTTTTTTTGCTGTGTCGAGACTAATAAACATGTTTTATGACCCTGTTCGTGTCTTTCATTTCTTCTGTTTTGAGTTCATTCAGATATTTTTTACGAGATAGTACCATGTTTTAAATATTCTAATATTTTATTTCACACAAATTTTTATGCAAATTTTCGTATTTTTTATTTAAGTTTAATTAAAATCATTCCATAAACAATTTGTTAATAGTGTCATCCAATAGGAATAGACTATTCTAGGATAACTATATATTTTTTGTTTGAAGAACATGGACTTGTTTTAAAATTATATATGGGCATTACATATTTTTAGTTTTTTTAGCTTTTATAGTTTAATCTCATTTTTTAAACAAAGATTTTTCAGCAGTGAGGATTTTCAAAGATTATTAAATAGGTAATTTAAAGGATTTATGGAAAGAGTTTCTGAATGGTAACTTAGAAGAATTCATAATTTTGAAGTTAAGATGACCAAGCACGTTACATTGAAAAAAAAAATCAGTATTAAAAATTGAGCAATAAGTACTCAATTTTAAATACTCAAAATAGCTCTGAACTAAATGTGCTCAAAATCGAAAAACACATGTGCTTATTTTTGATCGTATAGATGTGTTGAAATAGGAACTGTTATGTACCCCCCTCCCCCACCCCCTGAGCCTCCCGTTTACTGCAGATTAAAGTAAAAAAACAAACGACATTTATTTCACGCTCAAAATTATTAGCAAGAAGCATTTAATTGATTAATTATTAAGAAAAAAGTAGCAAAATTATTATCGCGATACCCAAATCAAACATTTTTATGAGAAGAGCCTTATTTTCAAGCACTTTTAAATTACTTTAAAATACTATGCATAATTTAGTACTTACATTAATTGTTAGAGCCGTTCTTTATCTGTATGGAAGAATAATCTTAAGAATATCTTTTACGCCGCCTCGAATGAAATAAACCATTACAAAGTACAGAATTATCGTTTAGTTTGGTTTTGATAACAAGTGATGTTTCAAAAAGGAGAAAGCATAGCTTCATTTTTGATCCAAACACACTCAATTCGATATGAATACATCTATTGACTCATTTTTGAGTACTTCCTTTTTTTCAGTGTACGAACTCTTCTATGCCCAGATTTCTCATTTTCGGCTAGACACGCTCACCACTTTCTGAGCGGACCCCGTTGTTTACTTACTTCAATATCTTCCTGAAAATAATTTTAGTCTTAAATATCTTTCCTTTAATCTTCCAGAGCTCTTAACACACAAAATGCCTTATTAATGCTATTAGATGAACTTTATTAAATTTCTCGTTCGATATACTTTTCAATTATTCTTTTAGACAGTTCACACGTATGATGACTTTCTGTAAACATAATACATACGGATGCATTTAAAACATATGTCACAAGACTTTCTAAAAAGTATGTTCAACTCATTAGACAATCCTATGTTTAGTATGTTTGTAACTTTTCAACTGCACAAAAACATTTATTTAAAAGTGATTTTCGAAGACTGTAACGCACCAGATGGTGTTTTAAGTAGATTTTCTTCATCCAGTCACTGAAATTTGCAATCGCTCCTCACGTAATGTTGAAAGACTAAAACACATATACCCCATCATAAACGTTGTCGAGGGGATAATAACTTTGCCGCTATAGTTATTTGGACACTCTAGCCGGTCGTAAATTTACATCTCTCAGCCGTTAAGAGCTGCTTCATCATAGACACTCGGGATCCACGATGATCTCTTGAAACACTTGGAATTTTTGTGAGAAATATGTACAAAAGACCGGAGGGGGCCAAGGGGAGACGAAGCTGAGAGAGCGAAGGAAGCCGTTGCATTGACGAGTCTGCTGGGGCGCGATCCGCGTTCCCGTACCTAAGATTGAACATCATTCGTTAAGTGTTAAATGTAATTTCCGTCTGTACCTGTCCAAATGTGCCGTGAATAAAATGCCATGTGTGAACTAAGTGTTCTTATTAGTTTTTTTTTTACGGTGCAAGACATAAAGAGAGGAATCAAAGAAGCACCCTTGTGACCAGAGGCACTGAAGTTTTTAAACGTAAGTACGGCTTATTAAAGCCCAAGAAGGTTCATAATCTCTCAAACTAAAACATAGGAGGGGCTTGCAAGTCCTTCAAAAAACAATCCGTGTCACGAAATTATGAATCGCATATGTGATTTTTCCCATCTTGTATGCACTGCATATATCGATTTTTTTTTTGGGCAAACCAAATCTATAACGCCATCTGCTTCATTACCATTTTTAGAATAACGGGATGGGATTTAATGTCATACAATTTGAATGTAACTCTACCCCACACTGTTTTAAACTTGTAGGAGTGAACGTTTTTGTACTCTTCATTCAGTTTACCGTTGACTCTTATGGAGACTACCAAAGGCGCTCATTTATATAGACCCATGGAGTATGAGCTCATTCAGTCATTGGGTAACTCCTCCTACACAATTTCCACCGATTTATTTCCTTATTCATTCATTTATTGAATCGCTGAAATGAAAAATTGGTTTCCTACACGTTCTCAAAATAATAACTTTTTTAAAACATAGTAAAGACATCCATTAGATTTAGAAGTAGCCATTGAAAACCCCTTCAGCGGATGTATCATCTGGGAGCACGGCAGTGCGTCCGCCAAGTTCGCACAAGCCGTAAGCTACCTTTTCCTGAACCATTTCAGCATACTTTTCACCCCCTCATAACGTCGTTTTAGGGAGAGATATAGAATTTTTTTATTTTATACACATGTTCGTATGATCAAACTGAACTAAGGTTCCACGGTTTCATGTTTCTGTATTTAGTAGTTTTCGAAATATTAAATTCCGAAAAAGCGCTTTTTTGTCACTGACTCACTTCGCATCATCAAATAACTAAGGTACTTCTAGAAGTCGTAGAATAATGAAATCTCACAAGTAAGTCGGTTTTGCAGCACAATTAACCAGAAAAACCTGAAAACACAGAATTTCCGCCTCTAAACCCTTCAAACAGGGGGTGTTGATTTGGCCGTAAACAGGTCCTAACACATTCAATTGTGCCAATGTTGGTCGCCAAAACTTGATTACAGAATTTTGAAGGGGTCACGTAATTGCAAGCAGAATAAAATTTTATATATATGCTTTTCCAAAGATGTTTGTTAAATAGAAAAAATGAATATAACCTAAAAATTTTAATCAGTATAGGTTATGATATATTTACGATAATAAAACATTTAACAAATATAATCGCAATTCGGTACGTTTCCGATATAGTAGCCTTGACGAAATAGAAAAAATAGCCTTGACGAGAAAAGAAATTTGATAAATAACGTATTTTCTGGCAACCTATTTACTGTGTCATATACACAGGCAATTTTTTCCATATGTATACAATTTATTTAATGTAAGGAACCCGTTTATTTATATTTATATACCAACATAAATAATTTGGGACACAGATGTCATATTTGCCCCATATTGGCACGATTTTTTTTCACGCCAATGTCATATACGCAATGTATACTTAAGCGGCGCCAAAGTGTCGTTATTTTGCTTGATATGGTAACCCGGATGTTGTTGTTTATGCTGTTGATGTTTTCGCCAAATCGGCGTCGGAAAAAAATCGCGCCAATATGGGGCGAATATGGCATCTGTGCCATAATTTGTATATAAAAAACAATATTTTATACATGTATAAATAAAATGTTTATATGTATATAAAAAACATAAAAGTTCATGAGGTTCGTTTTCATAGTTGTTTATATCATTTGGCAACATTTCTCAGTTTCTGAAGTCCGAATTGCGCCAAGATTTAAAAAAAAAAAGCCAAAGTCCCTATAGTGTAAAAATATCCTAATTCTCACATGAAAGTTTAAAAACCTCCTTTTAATTAAATGTAATGTGTAACTAACAAAGCTGACTTTAACGATGCGCGACAGCGTCCGAAGACCGCTGCTAATGTTATTATATTGCATTATTAGCCTACTTACTGTTAATTTATTGTTAATTTTAAGTCTGTAAAAGAAAGATTATAGTTATAGATAATATATGTTGGTCGCCAAAACCCGATTACAGAAAATTAGCCTGAGTTATAAAGGTGTTACATGATTTCAAGATGAATGAATTTTTATATGCTTTTACAAAAATCTTAATAAGGCAAATCTTTCAGTTTATCTGTCCATCTTTCTATCTTTTACTTCCTTAAAACAAATTTTATTAAAGACCGGGAGGCGTCTGCACAGATCATCACCTCATCGAGTTGACGGCTGAAATTTTAGGATTAGTTAAATATCGATTAGCGTATTGAAATGCAACTGGTCTGCCAGGTCATATCTTTCTGGAAACCACCTACAGACCCGATTTTACCGGTTAATTGGTGGATTTTCCATTGTGTTTTCCTGCACCCATTCCTCCATGTTTCCATACTTTTGTATGCAGGAAAATACAATAGTAAACCTATCAGTCAACCATTAGGTCTTCAGGTGGTTTCTACCAAGATATGACTTAACAGACCAGTTGCACTTTAATATGCAAATCTAGTTTTAACTAATCCTAAAATTTCAGCTGTAAACTCGATGAGGCGATGTACAGACGCCTCCCGGTCTATTATAAATGTCGAAATTCTAATCTCAATAGCACTCTGTTCAATCTGGCAAATATCCTTACTATTTATGGAACACTATTCCTTTAAGTGCGGTTTAGTGATGTTAATGAACTTTATGCATATACAGGGGTCGCAGCATATAGGACAAATTTTATTGTTCTTACCAGTAACTTTTATCAATAATCTTCATGGTATAGTCCTATTGCATATCTTATAAAAATGTCTCTTGGCGATTATTGATAAAATATACTGATAGGAACAGTACAATTTGCCCTATATGCTGCAACCCCTGCATATGCATCATACATATTATACATATGCATATAATACGTAATACATTTGCATCATACGTATTATAGGTATGTGTATAATACATAATACATATGCATCATTATGACGTCAGAATAAGCAAAACATTTTTTGTCGCTAAATTTGAGAATTGACATGATATATTACCAAATTTCGCGACACTTCTCTAAATGTCGACAAGCTTGGCGAGTATTTGACGCTAGTGGCTATTTTTCAATGAGTTAATTATTAATGCGAGTCATCTACTTATATTTTCCGCATATCATCTGAATAGTTAAATGGTATAACGTACAAATATTTCCAAAGTGCCAATAGTTTTGTCACTGCACAAACCTCTGCTATTGTTATTATATTGTACTGTTATTATACTTACTGTGATTATGTTGTTAATTTTTACTCTGCTAAAACTTCTGTATTATATAAAGAGAATTTACGGAAACTATTAAAGCACCGAAACTGCCAGTTCTCCTTATTATTATTATAATTCTATAATATGTAACCTGTTAATCGATGTGTACGTTAGGATGAATCTTCTATAATCCGGTTCCTCGTATGTTAGTTTTCAGGTTTCAATAAAATTAGCTTAAATCTTAAAACCATGGCACATTAGCTAACTCTTCAACACGATCAGATGAGAAGAATGGTAGATTTTCAAATGGATCATGGCAGTGAGCCCGTAGACCTTCTATTCTTCCGTAATCGAGTCTATTGAAAAGGTTAACATTAAACAAAAAGATATTAGCATCAATATGGTTTAATGCAAATGCAAATATTTTTCAAAGGATTTCATAACAACCATTTCACTTGTACCCAATCGTATCAGTTAAAATACAACAATTGGCAGTGAGTCCAATTAGAAAAGATTACTTAATAGGATTAAAACTTTTCGCATTAGAGAACGAATCATAACTGATAAGGAAACATGCATAAGTGAGTTAAGAAATATTTGTCGCGAAAGATGAAATACATAACAACACAAAATATATGATGTGCTTCCGTGATCGTAAAGAGTTCTTGATTTCTCTATCAAAAGCTTCCGACTTGGCGAAGGAATGGGCAAGTAAATTAAATTATGAATAACAGATTATGATTTAACATGCAATTAATAGAGTAAATACTGCTTGCTAGAGGCGGCTAGTATTTTAATATAAAAAGAAATAAAGTATAAATTTGTAAAGCTCAATAAAATAAATTTAGGTATTTTCATGTTAGCTGGGTGCAAGTGGCAAATCGCCAAATACTGTTCCCAACTCCATTGTTCATACTGCATTCATTTTATTTAAAAATATAAACTTTTCCGTCATCTCATTTAAAATAGATGCATTTACCTCATTTTATTTAAAAGAATATTTAACATAGAAATAAATAAATAAGAGATAATAACATAATATTATGTTATTATTTCTAATTGTTCTTTAATTATTCGTGTATAATTTCTAATTTACACATGTGAAAAATGAAAACTGCTACTGGCAAAAAAACAAAATGCTAATGAGGAGATTTGCTCCCTGCTAACATAAAAGTACCGAAATTTAATTTTTTTTAAATATTAATATAGTTTCGACAAACAAACTTGAAAAAACATACAAAAAGTACTGATATCCCAACAAAAAGTTTTCGGTAAAAAAAAAAGCGCCAAGTTCTCCTTAATGTTTCGGCCAGAAAAAGTAGTGATATCTGTCTGAAGTTCGCAAAAGTTAAAAGCCAAACATCCCAAATCTTTCATTGAAAATGGCTTCCTGCGACATGGCCGTTAATGCCTTCAAGAGGGTTTTTCAAATTCTAAAGTATGTACAAATGAACTTTATGCGAAATCCCTATTTTGAGGATTATAGGCATTTCGTGACACAAAGTAGAGAAATAAAATACACATTTAAAGAAAGCATATAAACCACTTCAGTCTATTTAAATGCTTAGAAGTTAAAAATAAGAAAATAACTGTATTCAGTTGATAATATTCCAACAGGACTAATTGCTAAAACACAATTAGTATCCGCTTTTAACAGTTTAACCCCCCTCAAGGGCGGTGGTTTATTTTTGGATCGTTTAAATTTAATCCCTAAATGGGACATTGACACCAGAATTTTGATTTGGAAATTGTCGTTTTAGTTTGTACGTGTAGAAGAGTCAACTTATTTTCAAATACATTTGTTTGTAAATTCCGGTGTCATTCATTTATTTCAGTATTTTATTAATAGAAGTGTTTTGCCCCTGAAAGGGTTAAAGCGAATAAGTGCATTCTAAGGTTATTGCAATAACTTTTAATATATGCAAACAAAATATAATATATGTTCAAATGAAAAATTTTCTTTCGTCAATGCACAAGATTTCAATATTATACATTAAAATATAATGTAACACATTATGAGACTTGAAAAAAGTAAATTTTGTTTTATATCTTAGGTTTCATGTTAATGACTTTAGGTTTAGACCGTACAAAATAAATTTCAATTAAACCAGAAATGAACTAAATGATTTGTAATCAAAACTAATGTTTGTTGAAACTAAGTAGTATTTTTGAGAAATTTTTTACTTGTAATGTCTTCATGTGAATTCGCCTCTTTGCATTCTAATATTACTTTTAATATTTAAATAAATCATAAATGCGTAATTTACATTAAATTGAAAATGCTATAGAAGGCATTAACGGCCAAGTCGCAGGAAGCCATTTTCAATGAAAGATTTGGGATGTTTGGCTTTTAACTTTTGCGAACTTTAGACAGATATCACTACTTTTTCTAGCCGAAACATTAAGGAGAACTTGGCGCTTTTTTTTTTTACCGAAAACTTTTTGTTGGGATTAAATTTTTCTCGAAAAAAAATGACCTCCCTATTTTGCCCTCTGTTTTAACGTCTTGAACAACGTCTTGAATAAAGTAAACGACTAAAATGTATAGCAGGTTTTATGCTGTTTATAATAAATATAAGTTTATTTATAAAGGAAGAACTTATGAGAATGCAATTTAATAAAATTGATTAAATTATTTTTTTATTTTACTTAGAAACATAATTCGACTTCGAATTATCCTCTCCTGCCCTTCTCTCCACACCCACGCACTATCAGAAAAAAAAAATCTCTTAATGAAAAAGTTTGGGCCCACCTAATATTTCTTATCTGTTGGTGCCACTGGAAACTGCAATCTATGGCAAGTTCACATGTATAAGGATGACACGTGAATTCAATAGGCAGGGAAAATTCCACGAAGAAGTAATTTCTACTTCAAAAGCATCCCCGTTCAGAAGCACCTATGGTTAAGCCAAATATATATGCAAGCAGGTTAAAAATGACTCGATTAGAAATTTCTAATATAAACTTTGCTTATCGGATAGTATCATGTGATTGGTCGCCTACTCACGACATACCTGTAACAGAATTTGAAATCAGAAGGACTCATCAAGTCACATGTTTATGAACTGTGATGATGATGCGACCTCTTTTTCCGATTTCTGCTGTGACAAAATTTCTGTTATGGAGTTTCTGAAACACTTTTGGATTTCAGAACTTGCCATCTTCCAACATCTTAATCCCAACCAATTCATTTCTTTGGATGTACCAGGACGAAATCAACAAGCAGCATTTCATGTACTTGTGACGAATGGCAGAGCCTGAGTCACTTATGACTAATATGGATTTAAAACTTTACATAAACTTATATTGCTTTAATAACTTTTCTTTCTAGATTTTAATGCTTATAGAATTTATTTTAAAAGCAATACCTTCATTACCTAGGATATAATGTTAATTATTTTCTAAAACATAAGTTAATTTAAAAGAATCGACATTTAAACTTAAGTGTTTCATAGATGGCGTTAGCTGTTCCGTAATCGACTATCCTCAGACCTATCCTTTTTAGCTCACAGGCTATCAAAGCCTGAAAGCTAATGTGCCCGCCCGTTCTGTATGTATGTATGTATGTATGTATGTATGTATGTATGTATGTATGTATGTACGTACGTACGTATGTACGTAACGCGATAACTCTTGATAGAAACATCCGATTTGCTTCAAAATTTTTTCCTAGGTTCACTGTGATAAGGCGCTTCCCTGATTAGTTTTGGGAGTTCATTGGTTAAGGATAAAGGGGGAAAAACGGGGTTAGTCCACACACTACCCCCTTAATTCAGTTAAATGGGTTTTTCATGCAGAATGATTCGATTTGCTCCGAATTTGGTATACCGGTTTATTATGTTAAGGAACTTCCCTGATTAGTTTTGGGGGTTCATTGGTTAAGGATAAAGGGGGAAAAGGGGGGTTAGTCCACCCCCTTAATTCAGATAAATGGGTTTTTCATGCAGAATCATTCGATTTGCTCCGAATTTGGTATACCGGTTTATTATGTTAAGGAACTTCCCTGATTAGTTTTGGGAGTTCAATGGTTAAGGATAAAGGGGGAAAACGGGGTTAGTCCACACCCCACCCCCTTAATTCAGTTAAATGGGTTTTTCATGCAGAATGATTCGATTTGCTCCGAATTTGGTATACCGGTTTATTATGTTAAGGAACTTCCCTGATTAGTTTTGGGAGTTCATTGGTTAAGGATAAAGAGGGAAAAACGGGGTTAGTCCACCCCCCTTAATTCAGATAAATGTGTTTTTCATGCAGAATGATTCGATTTGCTCCGAATTTGGTATAGCGGTTTATTATGTTAAGGAACTTCCCTGATTAGTTTTGGGAGTTCATTGGTTAAGGATAAAGGGGAAAAAACGGGGTTAATCCACCCCCCTTAATTCAGATAAATGTGTTTTTCATGCAGAATGATTCGATTTGCTCCGAATTTGGTATACCGGTTTATTAAGTTAAGGAACTTCCCTGATTAGTTTTGGGGGTTCATTGGTTAAGGATAAAAGGGGGAAAACGGGGTTAGTCCACCCCCTTAATTCAGATAAATGTGTTTTTCATGCAGAATGATTCGATTTGCTCCGAATTTGGTATACCGGTTTATTATGTTAAGGAACTTCCCTGATTAGTTTTGGGGGTTCATTGGTTAAGGATAAAGGGGGAAAAGGGGGGTTAGCCCGCCCCTCTTAATTTAGATAAATGTGTTTTTCATGCAGAATGATTCGATTTGCTCCGAATTTGGTATACCGGTTTATTATGTTAAGGAACTTCCCTGATTAGTTTTGGGGTTCATTGGTTAAGGGTAAAGGGGGAAAAGGGGGGTTAGCCCGCCCCTCTTAATTTAGATAAATGGGTTTTTCATGCAGAATGATTCGATTTGCTCCGAAGTTGGTATACCGGTTTATTATGTTAAGGAGCTTCCCTGATTCGTTTTGGCGATTCATTGGTTAAGGATAAAAGGTTAGTCCACCACCTTCATTTAGATAAATGTTTTTTTTTTTTTTTTTTGCAAGATTATTCGATTTGCTCCAAATTTGGTATACCGGTTTATTATGATAAGGAGCTTTCCTGATTAGATTTGGAGGTTCACTGGTTAAGTATAAAGGGGGAAACGGGGGCTAATTCCCCTTCACTTATTTTTTTGAGTGGCATTATTTTTTAAAATAAATATACAATTAGTGTGAATAGTCTGTGAGCTCAATGACACCAGTTTAGCTGGGCACTTTTCTTTTTTATTATAAAGTGGAATCGTCCAGTTCAATTTCTTCAAGAAGGTATAAATTCCCTTTCGATAATCAAACGACGCGCTCTCTCTTTTCTGTTCGTTTCTTTAAAGTTATGATTTTAATATGTTTGAGTTTAAGTTACAGTAAGATATTTAGTTTGAGTTTTTACGATGTTTTTAAAAAACGGTTTTAGTTATGATTTAAATTTAAGCTGTTTTGAAAAGGTCCAGGTGTATTGAAGTTTAATCCTGTTTTAACCAAAGATATTTTTAATAATTTACTTAGCTATTTTTAACAAAGTTGGCTCTGAATACTTTTCAACTTAAAGCTGTTTTTTTTTAATTATTTTTATGAAGTATACATTGAATGAAATGGAATTTAAATAAAGAACTGTCGTCAACACTATCTGACTTTTCTATGGTTTATGAAGATTCAACACACGGTTTTATTACAATTACAGGTATCTTCCACAGCACGTTTATAGTTTCTCTGTTGATAGCAGCAGTGGTGTAGTCGAGGGGGGACGCGGGGGGGCGGCGTCCCTCACTTTATTTTATCTCGAGCGTCCCCTTACTTTATATTTTCAAGGGGGACGCTAGAGACGCGGGAGAACGCAGACTTTCCTAACTTACTAATTTTTTTTAATGAACACAACAATAAATTAACATTTTTAGAAATAAGGTATTGATTTTTAATACTTTTCAACAAAGTTGAAAAGTGTTTACTGTGCTGGTTCGCCTATTCACATTTTAACTTCCATGAGTCTGCTTGGATTGCGCAAAATTTTATGTATATACTTTTTGAGGTTCAATGTAGTAGTATATCACTATTGTAAATGATGTGTATAACATCAGTATTTCGTTTACGCGAAAACAAAAAGGGAGTTCTTTCATATATTACGCTTTAGTGGCAGAAACTGTTTGAAATAGATATTAATGAAGTTATAATATTTTAAATATGATAAAAATGACATTTGAAATTCGTTGTAACATATTCCCTATCGGAAATAGCATTTATCGTTCGTTTACAGGGACAATAAAAAATATTCCAAAACGCCATGATCCTTTAACGATAATTATTTGAAATGCATGGAAAGCTATGGGAAATGGTGCGTGGAACATTTATAGTGCTTTTACAAAGCCGCACAAAAGAATTTATCACATTGTCATCTATGAGTTCAGTTGCTTAAACGTGTTTTCGATTATATTATTAGGGCTCCCAACACATTTTAGTTCCCCAAAACTGGGAAGGGGGTCATTTAAAAAAAAAAGGGGAGGGACTTCAAGGAACCAATTCTATTAAAAAGGGGGACTAAAAAGAGCCATTCGTCTAAAAATACTGCACCAAGTTTTCCTAAATATGCAAGCAATTTTTTTAAAAATACCCCAGAAAATATGTTAATTCGTTATCCTTATAAACATAGTCATTAAGCAATGTACACAGCTTTATTTAAACATACTTAAATGTCCTACTGCAAGAAGATAGAAAGTGCTCAATATTGAGCACTCACCTTTATAATTGTCCTTTAAGAAGCTTGAACTTTTAATTCAAATTCTTGAGTATTAAAATTTTAAATTAATTTAACATATTGTGTCCGACATACATAACATAGGTGTCCGACCTATAAATATCCAAAAGTTATGGCTTATTATTACGGAACTACACATTAGAATATAATAGACTTCCACTCCGAGATATTAAAACATTGAACAAAACAAAAAACTGAAACTGTGGATGAGTGGAAAAAGCCTACAATAGAAGCAATTTGTCTAATAACTCCTAATATGCTACGAAACATTTGGGGAGAACTGGATTACCGTTTAGACGTTTGTCTGGCTACCAAAGATGCACACATCGAAGTCTATTGATATTGAAAATTGGTGAGATGCCCTTTTTATTTAAATATATTTTTTAAAAATCTAATAGGTAGTTCAGCAAAAATCAGCCATATAACTTTTGGATACTTTTAGCCCGGACACCCTGTATATTGTTAATTATTAACATTAAACATTAAAAATTTTAATTTAAAATTTTAGTTCCTTTCTACACAAAAATTGAGATAAGGTATGATGTTCATCAGAAAAAGCATAGTGTGACAACGCCCCCTGGAGAGTGAGCAAAACCAATATTGAATCAGCAGTTACTCATAATCATCTTACATATTAAATTTGATGAAATCCCATCCCAAACATGCCGAGATCAGGCTATCACGGAATCGTTAAAAATGCCCTTTATCCACAGCCGCGGCGAGCGGCCCATCTTCGTCCGCAGCCCTTTATTCTTCTACTCTACTCCGACTCTTTTGCGGAAGCAAGATTCCCAGGAGCCCAGCCACGTCCCAAATGAAAGACTCTCTAGCGAAAGCCAGATTGAAAAAAAAAAAATCAAAAATTGAAACCGGACAAATTTAAAAGGGAAAATAGACTAGTACAGCACCACCTGTTGGGCGAAATACACGAAAATCTAATCAGCATCAATTTATGTCAAGGGTTAAGTGAATGTGAAATTTTGTGAAATTTCATACCAGAGATGCTGAGATATAGATACGTAAATTGTGAAAAGATGCAGTATAATAATGCCACCTGTTGGGCCATACACACCAAAAACTGGTTAGACCTTGTATGTGCTAAGGTCTAATTAAATATATTTGATGAAATTCTATGCTTTAGTTTTAGGAAAAAAGTGGCTACGATATATGTATCATATAAAGAGAGAAATTTTCAAAAAATTGTCAAATCATATTCAGGTCAACCTAAAACGTGTAAATCCATCAAAAAGATTCCAATGCTTTCTTCTGAGAAAAATATATTTAAGAAGTATAACAAAAGCAAGAATAAATTTTAATTAAGATTTCCTTTAATAGACGGATACAGTTCTATATCAAAATCGAAAACAAAACTAAATCTATAATAATAAAGATAGAGGTTGGTCTGTGCAGTCAATGTGTTGAAAAGACTGCTGCACATACAGCTACAAGATGAAGGTGAGGTACATGTATGTCTAAAATCATGCACTTAGAAGCCAGTTTTCGGAATTTCTTTTTATTTGATTTTTTTTTGCGATTTTTAGCTTTTTTTTCTTTACCGATCACGGTGATTTTTTTCACATTAATAAAAGGAATTCAGTTTCAATTTTTTTGGCCAATAATAGCAAATTTTGTCCTCTTTTCAGCTTTTTCAATAAAGTTTATTCAGAATTTGTGCAGTGATTTATTTTTGGCGAATTTTTTATGCGAATTTCAGCTTTTTTTTCGCGTTTCCTTTCAATTTTATGACATTCGAAAAAGGAATTTGGTTTCAAACTCTTAGCCCTAATACAATAGATTTTGTCCTTTCGCGATTGCGTCCTCAGATTGTAAGTTTTACTCTTTTTTTTTTTTTTCCATTCTGAGACGATTTTCTCACATTTGTGAAAGAATTCCTGTAACAATGTTTTAGCCTACTTTAGTAAATTTTGTCTTTTGTGATTTTTATGAATTTTTATACATTTCGCGGTGATTTTTCCACATTAGTAAAAGGAATCCTGTTTAAATTTTTTAGTCCCATCATTGAGTTTTTTTTTTTTTTTTCCCGTTCTTTTACTGCAGTTTAATATATTTTGTCCTCTTTTCGATAAATTTGTTCTGGAATTCGTACCGTGATTTTTTAATTTTTTTGCTAATTTTTTATACATTTTTGTGTTTTGCGGCGACTTTTTGTCATTCGGTTTCAATTTTCTGGTAGTTTAATGTAGTAAATTCTGTCCTCTACGCTTTCTAAATTTTTAGTGATTTTTAATGCGATTTTCACTGTGTTTCACTTTTTTCCGCATTCCGTGGCGATTTTTTGACATTCATAAAAGAATTTCGGTTACAATGCTATACCATACAAGCCCACTATAGTAAATTTTGTCCTCTACGATTTTTTGAGGGTTTTTTTTTTTTTTTACATTTTGCGGCGATTTTTCCACATTAGTAATTTTTTTGAATTTTTTTTCAGTCACCAAAAAAAGACTAAGTAGACCAAAGGGGACCTTTCCCTATAGAGGAAACTTTAGGGGCGAAAGGGCACCATTTGGGACCTCTACATTATGCATTTTATATATTTTTTTGTATTATGCTGAACAAAACTTTAATTAGGTATGCAAAAGATATTTGTATACAGAGCCACACAAAAAATTAAATACACTACGATTTATGGCCGGATATTTATTGAAATACCATTTATAAGCAATTATTGCTTGATGTTTGTTTAAACTAAACAAAATTTTATTGTTGATAAGAAATGCTACACATGCTTTTCCATCACACATTATTGCTCTAAAATTAATTTTACAAACATTTGTGAATAGTTAATATATTAGCCGGTATACAGGGTGTACCAAAGATTGACACGCGTTTTAATTTTTTACCTTTTTGATATAAGTATGTAAATTAGATTATAAAAATACTTAAAATAAGATAATAAAACAATATTGAAATATTATGACAGTGAAATAATATTCTCGTTAATAAAAAAAAATGTATACATTAAAAAAAACTTTTATACAACTCTTCTATTCAAAATTTGTCAGATAGATAAATTTTTGCTGTAACAAAATCATTAAAAATTTGCTTACTCCAAGCTAAAACCGCAGGATTACTCAAAATTTGGAAAATGGAAAATCACAGAATGGCTACTGACACGAAATCTAGAAAAGTATAAAGAGTTGAAAACTTTTATGAGAGCAGGCATTTCTGAAAAGTTCTCTGAGAGAGGAAAAGTAATGCATATTATTAAACTGTGACAAAATTAAATATATTTCTGTTGTTTTAAAACAATTTTTCACTTTTATTTAAATATTTAATTAAAATTAATTTGAAACATTTTTTTATTAACTTGAAAACTAATTTATAAGGAAAATGCTTCTTAACTAACTCATCTGGTACAAATATAAGTGTCATTTGCTCTCGAAACTCTACTTCAAGAAGCTATCTTTAAAAAAATTTTTGCTCGACTCTTTAATCCCTTTCTAGAATGCCATCAATTCAAATAAATTTATAATCAGAGTAGATTTTATTTTTGATAATAATGTGGTAACATTCACTGCACCGAATTTCAATCCTATTTCATTCTTTCAATCACAATAACTACGCGTTAAAAATAACTTCTATGTCAAATTTAAAGTTTCTAGCCCCGATAGTTTCAAAATAACAGCAACGTTAGAAGGTTTTTAGCTCATTTCATCACTTAAAATTTCAAAATTTTTAAAAGCCGTCCTTCGTGAGCATCTACATGAAATACATATAGTTTATCATTATATTTATTTTCAAGTTTTTTGTAAAAAACAGCTTCAGATAAATGGTGATGAGGCGATTTTAGAGGACTTTCCCACCAATTTACCGTATTCAATTTTTAATAAATAAATAATAAAAAAAAGTTTTAAGCGAGTATGTAAGTCCTGAAAGTACATAAGTTCCATGTTTTAAGTTTCTTGAGAAATTGTGATGAAACTGAAATTTTAGAATGTTCTTTCCGCATTTGACACCTTTAAAATTCTAATTAAAAAAAATAATAATCAAGTACTGCATTTACACATTAGAAGTGGTCTATAGTTACTAATTTAAAGTTTCTATTTCAAGTTCTTTTTAAAAAGAAATCTTGATGAAACGCAATTTTTGGAAATGTTCTGTAGAAGGATATTTATATATTTCCCGTCTTTAAAATCCATATTAAAAAAAAAAAAAATTCTATTTGGACTTTACTACTAAACGTATTCTTCGGACTAATAAAAAACATTATTTATCGATTATCTTCGGCCTTTGTCACATTTTTTATATCTTTTCTCACGTAAACAGTACTTATTTTTTACTTCTGGTCAAAAAAGGGTTTAAAAATTGCCTAGATGAGAAAAACGTGCCGAATTTCTCCCAAATTAGAATTTGGGCAGTGGTATAGTCTCAGAATATTAAATAGTCTATTCATCATGTTTAACATACTTGCAAAATTTTAGCCCAGTCGAAAACACCGTTTGAACGCTATCATGTTCAAACACACATGGAAGAAAAAAAAAACTTTGGCAGTCTGAAAGGAAATACCGACATACACACATGTATACACACATACATAGCGAATTGTTGCAAAAATAGGCAAAATGGATTCTGGGGGCTTCAAAATGTAAAGATATACCAAAATATTTTACAGTTTTATTTTTCATGATTGCAATAAATTCCTTACACTACATATGACCATAAAGTAAAAATGCAATAATTTTCAATGCTCTCAGTGGACAGCAGTTATCTTATAACTATTTCCAAAATAAATAATGCAAAACAAATTCTAATAAAAATTTCGTTGCTTGAATTTGTGTTATTGAATTACGAATTCTATTTCAAAAATTTTCAGTCATAAAATATGGTTTTAAATTTTTGAATTCTATAGCAGGGTATTTAGTATCCAACAGATAAAGAAACTAACTAAATTAATTTAAATTTAATTTTTCAATTACTTTTCTCTGCAATTGAAAATGAAAAGCAAGATTCAAAATAAAGTTTGTGCTATGTCTGGTACAGACCCTAATGTTCGAAACTATGAGCGTCCCCCCACTTTTTTTTTCCAGGACTACACCACTGGATAGCAGTATGAGTGTCTATCAGACCTGCATTGATACAGGCTAAGGCCTAGCACCTCCAAAAAATGTCATTCTTCTCATTAAAAGCGATCTATCAGGCAATTCTTGCATTTCGGGAAGTATTCAGTGACTTGAGGCTCTATTATAAGACCTATTACAGAATTTCAACGCGAAGTTTTAACCAGTAGAAAAATACTCCAATAAAAAAATGGAATTATTATTATTAGAGATATTAACACCTGGAATGAATTTCAACATAAAATGTTCTTATGTAATGTAAGATATAGACACTCATTTATTGCCAAAAACAAAATTTTATTTTTAATTATAATTATTCATCATTTTTAAAACGATGACTTATACCCGAGAAATCTAAATTGAATGACGTGATTTTTTATTCACATTGCTAACAAGGCAGAATGAAAAAGGATCCAGGCCAGGGTTCGAACCTGGGTCTTGGGTTCAGCGCACCCACGCTCGTCCATCTGAGCCACCTGGAACGACACTCTTAGCTTGGCACCCTTCACTCTTAACTGTTGGTAAGACTGCAACCGCAACACAAGATGGGATCACTTCATGGACCCCAACCCTGCGGCAAACAGGAGTCCAAATGAATCCCGCATCGATACTATTTATGTAATGACTTATTAAATGATGACTTTTGCCCGAGAATTCGAAATTTAATGACGCGATTTTTATTCAGATAGCTAACAAGGCGTAAAGTATCTGGGTCAGGGTTCGAACCTAGGTTCGTTCCAGGGTCTTTGGTTCAGCGCATGGATTCATTTGGACGCCTGTTTGTGGTTCCTGAAGTGACCCCATCTTGTGCTGCGGTTGCAGTCTTACCAACAGTTAAGAGTGAAGGGTGCCAGGCTAAGTGGGTCGTTCCAGGTGGCTCAGAGGGAAGAGCGTGGGTGCACTGCCCAACTTGGGGCTTGACTTGGGTCATGGGGGAACCCAAGACCCAGGTTCGAACCCTGGCCTGGATACTTTTTCACTCTGTTGGTTTTACGCCTCGTCAGCAATGTGAATAAAATATCACGTCATTCAATTTATAATATTTAATATTTGTCGAATCATTCTCATATATAATTAAACGATTATCAGATACAAAAATTAAAAGAAGGGCGGATCATGATTTGAATGAGCTTTGCCATACTTATATAAGAGCCAACACCCATCACGCGGAGAAACTGGGATGCTAATGTTAATCCTATGGGGGTCGTTCTTCACAAATTTCTCGCTCGCATTTTAATATTTTTGAATGATTGTCTTCCACAGGATACCCGAGGTCAATATCCATTGTTGTGCGTTTGTAGTTTAACAATTTTGGTTAGATTTTTTAATACGAGGACACTATCAATTTTGGTACTGGTTTGAACCGGTTCTGAAAGTGAAACTATACTCTTATCAGAAAAGTAACCAAAGTCGAAGAAGTACAAACGCACAACAATGAATATCGACCTCAGGTATGCAATGCAAAAATCATTCAAAAATATTAAAATACGAGCGAGAAATTTGTAAAGAACTATCCCATAGGATTAACTTTACTGTTCTAGTTTCTATGCACAGTGTTGGCTGTTAAAAGGACTCTTCACTCAATTTAAAACACCCGTTTGCTCATGTAAAACCATTGGGCAGGTTGTTTTCGAATTTCTCGTTTAAACTTGAATATTTTTAACGAATTTTTTTTGCATAGGATAGTTGAGGTCGATCTCTAATAGGACTACTCTTTACTTTTTCGATTTCGGTTGCAAATTTTTTTTTCATAAAAGGTACTTTCTCTTTCGGAACCGGTTTTGAAAGTGAAAGTACCTTTATTCAAAAAATCTGCAACCGAAATCGAAACAGTACAAAATGGCCCTATTAGAGATCGAACTCAACTACCCTAAGCAAAAAAAATAAATGTTGAAAAATATTCCAATTTAAACGAGAAATTTGAAAACATTCTGCCGATAAGGTTTTACATTAGCGAACGGATGTTTTCAAATGACTGAAGAGTGTCCCCTAAAGAGCCGAGAAGAATCGAGAACTCTAATGTTAAGTCTATGAGAACGTTATTTTCAAATATCTCGCTTGCATTTTAATATCTTCAAATGAAACTTTTGCTTAGAATAGCTGAGCACGATCTATAATTGGGCTAGTTTATACTTTTACCATTTTCGTGTCAGATTTTTTTTTTATTACTTTCACTTTCGGAACCGGTTCTAAAATTGAAACTTTCCTAATATTAAAAAACTGCAATCAAAAACGAAAAAGTATAAACTAGCCCGGTTGGAGATCATCCTCAGATATCCTATGCAAAAAAAAAAAATTCTAAATTATTAAAATCGAAACAAGAAATTTGAAAGTAACACCCTCATAGACTTAACATTAGCGTTCTCTTTTCTTCCCACGACTAGTGGGGGCTCTTAAGCAAAAAATATAAGCGTGATAATATACCTCCAGAAAACGAACTTTTATGGTGTAAACATCTCTTCTATTGAGGGTAATTTATTGACTATAATAAAACGAATTTAGGAATGTACCGTTTGTATGGATTTTTTTGCAACACTTATCTTCCATGTTTTGCATTTAAAAACTGAGAATTTTCTACTGTTAAGAGGCACATTATTAAAGTTTGTGAATTTCGATTTCTTGTGATATTTCTATGTGTTTAAACGGAGTTGAATGTACCCGTGATCACTGTATGAAACAATGTAGGAACTATCAGAAACGTATTGTTTAAAACAGTAAAATAAATAAAGTTTGTTTTTTCACATCTGTTGTTTATGTCTACAAAATGTTATTACTTTTCATCTAGTAGAACATTTTAATGAAAAAAACATAATTTGTTTTTAATGATTTAACTTATATGTGTATAACAGTGAAAATACAGCGTGGTCATAAAAAACTTCCCCGATGTACGTACCCCTAGCGACCTATAACCGCGCTCAACCCATCGAAAGGAAATTTCAGATTTAGTTATTTTTGAAGGTATGCGCTCGAGATCGTGATGATTTAAAACAATGGATCTCACGGCTACGGTTGCAGTGAAAAAATTTCGAAACTTTCGAATGGCAACGCCCATTTTTCCCTGCGCATATTCTTCAGCGCATAGAAAAACCATAAATGGCGTTGGAACGAAACACGTATGCCTAAAATTGCCGATGTAATATCGTGGCACTCAATCCCAATCGGTTCCTATGTAACGTAATATTCAGCACTCTAAAACAAATGATTGCATTTTATTTTCACTATGTGTACGCAAACGCAACTCAAGAACACATTTTAAAACAAATCTTACAACATGACTCAGTTCACAAGTGAAAAAAAATCGGCTACTGAAAAACATGTTTTGTAGCCACTTCTTCGTTCCTCGCAGTGGTCTTTTTACCCGACTGCCAAGAAGGATTATGTGTTTCACGCGTATCTGGGTATGTGGATTTCTTTATACCCTCGAAACATCCCAACGGATAGATGGAGTTTAATGAATGAGGTCTCTATCGATTCGTCTTAACCGTCCGATGGTTATAGGCTAGGTTTTGTTTTTATAAATTCAAAATGGCGGCCGTAAAATACAAAAGGGCGGTACGGACGAAAAGAAAATTTTGCGCCCTCTATTGAGTGGCCTATCATTGTATAGATCTTTCAAAATGAAGACGATGTTTTAAAGTCAGAAGCTCCGTTTAAATATTACATAACCTGGAAGTTGTGGAGGTATGTTATCTAGCTTGACTGCAACTCTAACCATCATAAACATCGATAGGCCTCATCAAAACAGTGTTTATAGATAGGAACTAACCATTAAACACAACTTAAAAGTCATCCATACAAGTAAATAAAAAAATAGGTAAGTAATATAAACTAGTATGTTGTGGCCATCACAAAACTTTCTTCTATATAAATCACGCCAAAATCCTTTAGATAGTACAAGAAATAACAACGATTTAGCACCAATTCATATAAAGTATATCTGAATTTGAAGTTGGATGAAAATTCGTGCATTAGTTCTTGAGATACAGCTATAGCGGAAATTCTGGAAAAATGTAGCATAGCAGCGCCACCTGTTGGGCGATTTACACCAAAAGTAAATAGCACTAAACGATATCAAGTTACACCTGAATCTGAAGTTTGTTGAAAATCCAAGCATTAGTTCTTGAGATAAAGCTATTGCAGAAATCGCAAAAATACAGCATAGCAGTGCCACCTGTTGAGCGATTTATACCAAAAATTAAACAGCACTAACTTATACATCAATTCATGTCAAGGACTAACTAAATCTGCAGTTTGATGAAAATCCGTGCAATAGTTCTTGAGATACAGCTCTTGTGGAAATCGTGAAAAATGCAGCACAGCAGCGCCACCTGTTGGACGATTTACACCAAAAATTAAACAGCTCTAATTTATATCGGGGACTAACTGAATCTGAAGTTTGATGAAAATTCGTGCATTTTGTCTTGAGTTAGAGCTATTGCGATAATCATGAACAATGCAGCATACCAGCGCCACCTGTTGGGCGATCTTCACAAAAAAGTAATCAGCACCATACTACATTTTGGACTAACTGAATCTGAAGTTTTATGAAAATCCGTGCAGTAGTTCTTGAAATATAGCTATTGCAGTAATCGTGAAAAATGCCGCATAGCAGCGCCACCTGTTGGGCGATTTTTACCAAAAACTAATCAAGTCCAGTTTATATCAAGGTCTAACTAAATATGAAATTTTGTGAAATTCCGTGCATTAGTTCTTGAGATAGAGCGCCCACAAATTTTTTGTCACATACAGACTCACAGACAGAGTGACAGAGTGACAGAGTGACGGAGTGACAGAGTGACAGACAGACTCACAGACAGACATTTTCTAAAATCCATCAAATCGTGTTCTGAGCATTCTAAAACGTATAAATCCGTCGAAAACCGGAAGTCGAAATTTTTCACGAATCCAATACTTTCTTCTTGTAAAGATAGAAGAAAGTAAAAATAGTTTCACATTGATGAGAAATAATTGGTTCTCTTTTTACGCAGTCGGGTTTTTTGATTTTTTAAATTTAATTTTTACTTGTTCGCAAGTGTTTTATGCCGACAATTTTCATCGTAAGTGTATCATTCCAACGCCATGAAAAATATGGGTGAAATTTGCGCATGAAAAAAATGGGTGTTGCCTTTCGAAATTTTCGAAACTTTTTCACTGTAACCTAGTGCTCTATTGTTTTAAATCATCACGATCTCGTGCGCATACCTTCAAATAGCTATGTCTAAAATTTCTTTAGTTAGGCCGCGGTTAGGCCGCATGGGGTTCATATATCGGCGAAGTTTTCATGACCACCCCATAATTAAACATTTACATAACGACGAAACTATTGAATGGAAATATGCATATCAGTAAAACAGAATTTTTAATTATTACATACAGATTCCTTCCACTGCATATGAAGTTCAGTATTAATTGAAAAAAAGAAATATTAAAAAAAAGTTACATTTACAAGCCAAGAAAAAAATTAATACATATATAGTTGCGTTTATTTCTGCAAAATGCATGTTTATTACATCTTATTTATGAAAACTGAAGTGAATTTTACTTTAAATAATTTATATTTATAAAACTCACTGAAAAAGATTCAACTGTTGTGAAAAATTGTTGTTATTGTTAGTTACAATTATGACTCGTTAAGGTAGTGATGGCTAGGTAGTAAGATAGTATTAGGTGGTAGAGTAGCATTGTTATGTAGTACTATTGTTATTTTTTTTTTTAAAGATTGAATATTCCATAAAAAATTTTCCCATTGCATAAAAATTTCAGTAATGATTAAAAAAATGTGAAAAATGTTTTAAAAATATTTACAAGTCAACAAAAATTTGAATGTATGTGTGTATAGTATACGTGTGTATGTGTATTTACATATGAGTATGTGTATATAGGTGAATATGTATATAAGATTTGTATGCATATAAAATGTATACGATTGCATATATTATGCGTGTATGTATATGTATGTACAAGTATTTAAATGAATGTATGCAACTGTATATGTGCGTATACATATAGTGTGTGCATGTATGTGAATACCTACGTATACATATGTGTGTACTTATATGTAATTGTATATATGCATACGTATGTATATATGTCTGTATATGAATTAATGTGTGTATATGTGAATGAATGTGTGTGTGTATATGAATGCATGTGTGTATGTGCATATGAGTGCATGCACCTGTGCGCGCTTATGAGTGCATGTACCTGTGCGCGCATATGAATGCATGTATCTGTGGGTATATGAGTGCAAGCATGTGTGCGTATATGAGAGTATGCGTGTATTAGAGTATATATATGCGTGCATATGAATGCATGTATCTGTGGGTATATGAGTGCATGCATGTGTGCGTATATGAGAGTAGGCGTATATTAGAGTATATATGTGCGTATGAGTGTGTGTCTGTGCGCGAATATGAGTGCATGTATCTGAGTGCATGATTAGAGTATATATGTTCGTATGAGTGCGTGTGCGCGTCTGAGAGTAGGCGTATATTACAGTATATGTGCGTATGAGTGAGTGTCTGTGCGTGCATATGGGTGCATGTATCTGTATCTGAGTGCATGTATATGTGTGTCTTTGAGAGTAGGCATATATTAAATTATATATGTATTATATGAGTGCATATCTGTGCGTGCATATGAGGGCATGGATCTGTGGGTATCTCAGTGCATGTGTGCATCTGAGAGTAGGCATATATTAGAGTATATATGTGTGTATCTGTGCGCGCATATGAGTGCATGTATCTGTGGGTATCTGGGTGCATGATTAGAGTATATATGGGCGTATGAGTGCGTGTTTGTGGAGCATATGAGTGCATCTATCTGTAGGTATCCGAGTGTGTTTATGTGCATGTGTGTATGTATGTGTGTATATTAGATTATATGAGTGCGTGAATGTGCGCGCATATGAGTGCATGTACGAGCATATGTATGAGTGCATGAGAGTATATATGTTCGTATTAGTGCATGTCTGTGCGCGCATATGAGTGCATGTATCTATGGGTATCTGAGTGCACGTGTGCGTCTGAGAGTAGGCGTATATTAGAGTATATATGTGCGTATGAGTGCGTATCTGTGCGCGCATATGAGTGCATGTATCTGTGGGTATCTGAGTGCATGTGTGTGTCTGAGAGTAGGCGTATATTAGAGTACATATGTGCGTATGAGTGCGTATCTTTGCGCGCATATGTGTGCATGTATCTGTGGGTATCTGAGTGCATGTATGTGTGCGTATATTAGAGTATATATGTTCGTATTAGTGCATGTCTGTGCGCGCATATGAGTGCATGTATCTGTGGGTATCTGAGTGCATGTGTGCGTCTGAGAGTAGGCGTATATTAGAGTATATATGTGCGTATGAGTGCGTATCTGTGCGCGCATATGAGTGCATGTATCTGTGGGTATCTGAGTGTATGTATGTGTGCGTATATTAGAGTATATATGTTCGTATTAGTGCGTACGTGCACGCATATGAGTGCATGTATCTGTGGGTATCTGAGTTCATGATTAGAGTATGCGTGTCTGTGCGCGCATATGAGTGCATGTATCTGTGGGTATTTGAGTGCGTGTATGTGTGCGTATATAAGAGTATATAAGTGCGTGTATGAGTGCATGTATGAGAGTATGCGTATAAGTGCGTATCTGCGCGCGCATATGAGTTCATCTATCTGTGGATATCCGAGTGCGTGCTTAGTGTATATATGTGCGTATGAGTGCGTATCTTTGCGCGCATATGAGTGCATGTATCTGTGTGCATGTATGTGTGCGTATATTAGAGTATATATGTTCGTATTAGTGCATGTCTGTGCGCGCATATGAGTGCATGTATCTATGGGTATCTGAGTGCATGTGTGCGTCTGAGAGTAGGCGTATATTAGAGTATATATGTGCGTATGAGTGCGTATCTGTGCGCGCATATGAGTGCATGTATCTGTGGGTATCTGAGTGCATGTGTGTGTCTGAGAGTAGGCGTATATTAGAGTACATATGTGCGTATGAGTGCGTATCTGTGCGCGCATATGAGTGCATGTATCTGTGGGTATCTGAGTGCATGTATGTGTGCGTATATTAGAGTATATATGTTCGTATTAGTGCATGTCTGTGCGCGCATATAAGTGCATGTATCTGTGGGTATCTGAGTGCATGTGTAGGCGTATATTAGAGTATATATGTTCGTATTAATGCATGTCCGTGCGCATATGAGTGCATGTATCTGTGGGTATCTGAGTGCATGAATGTGTGCGTATGTTGGAGTATATATGTTCGTATTAGTGCATGTCTGTGCGCGCATATGAGTGCATGTATATGTGGGTATCTGAGTGCGTGTATGTGTGCGTATATTAGAGTATATACGTGCGTATTAGTACGTGTCTGTGCGCCCATATGAGTGCATGTATCTGTGGGTATCTGACTGCATGCATGTGTGCGTATATTAGAGTTTATATGTGCGTATGGATGCGTGTATCAGGGTGTATCTGAGTGCATGTATGTGTGCGTATGAGAGTATGCGTATATTAGAGTATATATGTGCGTATGAATGCGTGTCTGTGTGCGCCTATGAGTGCGTGTCTGTGTCGCATATGAATGCATGTGTGCGTATATGAGAGTATGCCTATATTAGAGTATATGTGTGCGTTCATATGAGTGCGTGTCTGTTCGCGCATAGGAGAGTATGCGTATATTAGTATATATATGTGCGTATGAGTGCATGAATATCGAAACAGTTTAACCCTCTAGCTACTATCGTGGAAAACCCGAGAAAAACCCAATTTTTTAATGGTTTAACTTTTTAAGCCGACCCGATACTAGATGGAAAAGTTTAAAATCGTTTTCAGAACCCCAAAAAACATAAATGAAGAAAGGTGAAAAAAACCTCTCCAAAACTTTCCAGGCAGACCCCTTTTTGGGTCTAATTTTAATGCACTGCAACTCTTTAAAATCATAAGAATTTACACAATCGAAATTCAGACATCTCTCCTAGTTGTTGAAATTTTTCTCGGTTATTAAATGGGAAACATGGAAAATGGCTTTGTTGCCTAGAAATAAAACATTATATTCGTTTTACTGAAGTCACTAAATGATCCTTAAGAGAGGAGAAGGCATTATTCAAGTGCGTTCTGTGGAGGTATTATCACGCTCAGGGGCGCGCCAGAAGTATCCGGTGTGCAGAACTTCAATTGGCGCCCCATATTCCTCCCCCCCCCCCCCCTCCAAAAAAAAAAAGAAAAATATATAATTTTTTTTTTCAATGAGTATAAAGGCATAGCTGCCAAGCCAACCTTCTGGGAGTTTTCTCCAGATCAAATAAAAGAATTTGGAACCAGAAAATTTATTTAATGAAATGTGTCTTGTTTCTACAGAGTTCTTTTTTATTTCATTTATTAAATTTCTGGTTAAAAATATTGTTGGTTGACTTTAAAAATAAGGAATGTTGACAGCTATGCAAATAACAGACATCCCAAAAAAGTGGGTGCTTCAGCTGTTTACTCCTCCTCCCCACAATGGCATACCTCCTACATAAATCAGCTTCTTTTACCTCCATTACTCCCGGAATTTTATAGATCTGATCTTTATTTATATTTTTACTTAAAACAGTTCAAATAAGCTTTGCTTTGGAAATATAGCTGTGTTGAATTAATCAATGGTAGTACTATGACACAAAGAAAGGGGTGCTCGTAATACGGTAAATACACATAAGAGTAAAAAAAAAATATTTTCTCAAATTATGGTGTCCGTAATACACCGGAGCTTGTTATAGTACTTTTATTTCTTTGAAAATAATGTAACATCCATTAAAATGCGCCTTAAACAATTACCACACGTAGATTATAATAAGGGGTGCATTCAAAAATGTTCCAGTCCCGGAACATTTTATATTAGCAAATACAGAAACCCTATTCTGGCTATATAACAATTGTTATGAAAAATGCATATTCATTTCGACGTTTACATTGCTAAGAAGCTAAGCATATCTTTACCCTGTCACACTCTTAACCCTTCCTTCTCTGTCAGACTTTTTTATTTTTCGAATTTCCAATTTTCGTGCAATGAATCCAAGTTATAAATTAAAAATATTAATAGAACAATGTTTCGCTCTGTCCGTGTGCGAGCAGAATCTACGGCCCGTAAGAGGCTCAAAATGTTTGTGAGGATAGTCGAAAGCTTGTCCTGGTGCACCCAGTGATCTAAAATACCCAATTTGGGTATTTTTCTGGGTATTTATTTTTCAGTTAAATATAGCTGTGAAAAAAACTTATAATGCTATTAGTTATGATGGATTACTGAAAAAGAATGAAAATTTAGAACTTTAAGACTTCTTACAACTCTTAAATTTTAAGGAACCTCAACACTTTACATTTAAATATAATATTGAATATAAATGTCTTTTTTTTATTATAATGAAAAGTGTAAAAAAATAATGTATTAATTCAGAAGAATTTTATTAAAAAGACAATTTTAATTAAATTTGTGTAACAGATGCACTTAATATGTGTGCAATACTGATTCAGCTAATGTATATCAGTACTACACAGGTCACTTCAAGCACTACCACGGTAACACTATATTACGATGGTAGTTCTCCAATAAAGGGGACACATTCCCAAATTTATCCTCAGCAGAAGATTTTTCTTTCCCCGATACTCTTTTTCTCTGCAAATAACTACATCAGTCTAAGATGAGTGCTCTCTAATTTCATATGATGACCAATTTCATGAATAAATATCATTTGTATCTTGACGGTTTTAAGGTGCAGTCGGTCAAAGGAAATAATGAATGAAAAAATGACCCTATGCATTTTACTCACCAAATTTTTCCAGAAAACAATTAAATAAACATTCGATAGGAAATTATGTATTCCTTCAAGTTATATAAAAAAAAATCTTAAGGCTCATCTTCATACTACTAAAATTGTACCAAACTCTGAAAATTTCAATACAAATGCAATAATTTTTACATGATATTTGGGTTTGTCATTAAATTTTACTTTAAAAAATTAAACAGAAAGGCATTTAGTCAAGTAGTTTAGGAATTGTGGAGATTTAAAATTTGAATCTCCTAATGTTAAATTCATTTTTAATCATTGCAAAACAGATTGCAATTGCTAATGTTCTATAAGTCTTGATATTTTTAACTTTGACAACTACAGTGTGATAGACAGGAAAGACCATTTAGCGTTTTGCTGCGCATTATAATTTTAAAATACGATAAAAATATAATGCAGTTTGTTATTTCGAAGACTCGTGAAAGGATGACTAAAGACAAAACAGACAAGGCACGCATTTTGCTTTTGTGAAACTTTGATCTGCGTTTTTATAAAGGCTTTTAACATGGAAAAATATTTTCCACATTCTTTTAAAAAATCGAGTCAACCCGAACCCGACCCGCAAGATTCAAAAACCGACACAAAAGCGGACCGAACCCGAAACAATGAAAGCCAACCCGACCGGCAACAAAAATAGTTAAAGTCAACCCGATCTGACCCGCAACAGGAAAATATAGCGCCGAGTGCGGGTCGGGTCGGGTAAGGGTAAAAGCGGGTAACTCGACCCGATGCAAGACTGTACCCCAGACTATTAGGTGGCATTTCCCCCGTGGGGGAGAAAATGAATTTTTTATGCCGCATATTGTTTTAAAGATTTTGGCCTGGATATTACTAAGCACTCGCTCCTCTCCTCTTAACTCATTTTTTCATCAGTAGAGGTCATTTTAAAGTTTTAATTTGTTCATTACTACCCCATACAATTTTCCAAAAATCATGAAAAAAATTTACATAACAAATCTCAACAATTAGCAGCTTCTCCCCCTTTTTCACACAGTGAAAGGGTGCGTATTTCAGACAAAATGGAGGGGTGGAGGTGTCGTTCGAAAAAGCTCGTAACACAGAACTAAAAAATATATTTGTTTTGCTCTTAGATACAATTATATTTTCAGAAATTCGTCGAAAATGTATGGCAAAATTAAGCCCCCTCCTATTTCCAAATCTTTTGAAAATAAAATTATGAAAAAATTAGAGGTAGCAGGAATTTATTTAAACATTGCAGAAAAACTATAGAGATTATCCTAGGTCAGGGACGGAGAACCCATGGCGCGCTTACCACTCGAAAGAATAATTTTGGCACGGCATTGCTTGTGGCTCTAAATCAAAATAAAGTAAGATTACGTAAAATTGCGACTGATCTTTTCTAACTTTTCGATTCAATGGAAACTGAAAAAATTTAATTGCGGCATATTGTATTCCAATCTGATTAATTATATGGTCTCAAAAATTTTTCAAACAAACACGATATTTGAAAATTATCGACAAGAATTGGTTATTAGTCATTACTAAATTCTAATGATAAAGTTATGGCAATTTATTTCAGAGCTATTCAAAGAAACTGGTGTTTGCCATTTCAATAGCTTTTCTACCTATCTATGCTTTCAAGCCACTGTTTTCACAAATGAATAATATCAAAACTCATACTGAAAGCACTTGTCAGGTAAATCCGACGCTTAGTTGGCATTAAAATTAACCTGATATTAAGATGCAGCCACAGAAATCAAATTACATAGTATTATTTTTTTTTAATTAATTTCTAAAATATATTTGTTGCCATAATTATTATCGGTAATACCTACATATATGTTCCTCATATTGTTTAAAACTGACAGAAAATTTTAAGCAATTTTAACACATTATTTTTCCACCAACTAAATTTGTTTTTCACGTAAAATATTTTTTTTTATCAAATTTGGCACGCGGCAACAAAAAGGTTCGCCGACCCTGTCCTAGGTCATACAATTTTTCAGAAAATCGCAGTTTTCAGTTATACATAAACTTTATTTTGCGGATGCTCAGCGAAGATTTGAGGGGAGTTCGAGGTACCTATCGACGAAAAATCATCCAAGGATTGTCGATAATGATTTTCCAAAATAACTGTCGGTAATTAGCCGAGATATTAATTAAAAACCTATCTAAAAAAATGTGACACAGACCGAAGTGGCCATGCAACTTTATGACCTCCTTTAGAAGCGTACTTCGCACAATGGCAATATTAAACTTTGTACAAGGTCTTTGTTTTAGGTAAGACGGATCACAAGGACAAATATTCAGCGTTTAACATTTCAGCTGAATTCGATTATTGAAGGCAATTATTGAAAAATATTTAATAAAATAATTCCAAGTTATTTGCAAAGTCTTATTATTAGTTTAACAACTCTATTTTGTAAGATTGTAGTTAGAAATTAATAAATTTATTGTATGAACTCTTTGTACGCGAGTGAAACTCGCACTTGACCGATTATTCTTTGTTCGAAGCAAATCTATGAAATATTAAATTCAAATTTCAATAAAACGTAATTCATTTTGAGGTTCTCAAAAACATGTTTCCCTACTGTAAATGACATGCAACTTTCTTACATACTCATGGGCTCGTTTTTATGCGTAAAAGCATACAATGTTAGGCATGACTATAAAATTGGGTTGGAATCGAATGGCGTTTTCATTTCTTTTTTTTTAATGCATTGCATTTTGAGCTTCATCCTGTTTTTTTTTTTCTGTTATAATGTAGCCGATTACTGTGATTGATTTGTGCTTTTTTCGGTAATTTACTTTTACCTCGGGGCTTATGCTGCTTTACCATTGTGCCATATAATATACTACTCGTTTTTATATTATCTGTATGTGTATCACTACCAATACTACAGTAAGATTGGAGTGTTATATAATTTCAATCATTTGAATAATGGAGCCTTCCAAGTTTGCCACCAGCTGTAGTGCGCCCCTACTTTCTAAAAAGTTGGACAGGTCTGATCTAGAGCAGAGATGTCAAAAGGGGCATTCGCGGTCGCCCTTCCGAATTTTTTGTATGTTTCTAGCAGTTTTTAAAATTTATTTTAGGCACTTGACGGCGCCCTTAAGCCTTCCGCGGCGCCTTACGACCATGACCTTACGACAATGAGGCGCCTTTTGATCGTTACCTTTCGACACCGTGGCACCTTTCGGTTTGAGACTCCCCTCCCCGCACCCCTAAAGCTACACCGCTGACGAGCATCTGCAAATTTCATATATATTAGAAGTAAAAATGAACTCATAAATGTGTCATTAGAAATGACGCACTTTCAATTTAAATACCGCTTTAATAAATTTAAATTGGATAAAAGGTTTTCAAATTTTTCAGCTTCGCCTAAACTATTTGGCGCCTTTACTATTCTGGCGCCTGTGTGCGGTGCACACTTTGCACACTGGGTCGGCGCGCCCCTGATCACGCTCATACTTTTGCTTAATTAACGGTGCCTGTCACCCAGCTTTCGAATTCCCATCGGTCATGGTAAGTCTACGGGCGTTGGATGCATTCTTATATTTAAAATATCTCCCCACAAAATTCATATTTTTGACATGTATTTTCAGTGTTCTCTTCTTAAAGGATGTCAGTCAAACTATTTCTAAAACCTTAATATTTTATGTTTTAAAAACAGACGATCTGGGGATAAAAGTTTACCACTTCCTATAAAATTAAGTTTAGATTTAAGAAATGGTTTAAAAACTAAGAAAAAAAGAGATATTCTTTAAACATACAGAAAAAAATTTTAAATATTAATTTCCAGAGGATCCTTTGGAATATAAGAATGCATCCAACGGCCGTAGACTTAACATGACGGATGGGAATTCGGAAACTGCGTGACTGGGAAATGTTTTTGATAGATGTACACAATCAATCAGTTTTTCATTCAAATCATAAAGATTTTTCTTCTTTTAAAATTTTGTAGCTGATAATCTTTAAAAAAAACTAAAAACTTCCTTCCTTTTTTTAAGGATCCTGGCTTATAGTGTCCAGCCTTGTTTCCTTAAACGTAGACTCCGAGTTGCCGAGGTCCTGGCCATGGGTCAGCGTAGTACGAGACTCTACGTGTTGAGTTCCGGAAAAAGCGAGGTACTCAGTGTATCGACCCCGAAGGGACAAAATCGCTTTCATTTAAAATTTGTTAAACTGATAATTGCTTCATTCAATGTGAGAATGATTCTTCACATTTTAAATGCGTATAGCAGAGTTATAACACATATCTAAAACTGTGTTCAATAACATCCTAATATATCCCTTTCATACACTATCCGCAATACAGGGTTCCAGAGCATGAAAAAAATCCTGACAACTTGAGCAAAGTGTGACGCATTAAAATGAACGGCACGGCAGTTAAAAAGTTTCCTCTACGCAAGTTTTAATCCGTAACACGGCTACTTCAACTGCCCATCTACGCATTTAAAATGAAAGTGACGTAGGATCAACCATGTGATGTCATAAAATAACTGGAATTGCAGTTCATGTATTTTTTTCTCTACTTCAGTTCAATCCGAGGGATTGCTACTTCTACTTTCAACTACACTCATAATAATGGGCTCTCTCCCATTTGAAACAAAGTGAGGTATTTGTATGAATGAACAGCCATTAAAAGAATATTCTCGGATGATGACCGTGGTAAATGTACCGGCAGTACATAAAAGGCCGAAAGTCGCGAGTAGTTTTTGAAATAAAATGTATTTTTTTAATTTGCAGCGTCTATTTTATTATTTTCTTAGCCTTTTAAGTCAAACGGTGAGCTTTTTAAAGTTCATATTGTATATTTTGTAAAATTGTGTTATTGCCAATAAATGCTGAGTCTTTTTTTACATGCTTTCTTTTAACTTGCATAATAAGTTGGCATATAGCGATAGCTCGCTGATTGGGTCAAAGTTCTCAATTCTACTTTTTAGTACATTTAAAATACTATGTATATTTTCTACATTTTTGTGAATCTTAATGAAGATATGTTAAATAATGTTTCTTTACATTTATAGTTAATTAAATGCAAATATTTTGCATTCAAATTCATACCCGGCGTTCATATCCATAATAATTACAATTTCCTTACAGTTAAAAATGCTATCACTGAGTTTTCCACGAAACAAAGGAATGGCGTGATTTATTGGTTTTAATGCGAGAAGTGACAGTAGGAGGGGTTGAGTTGTCTACAGTGTGTCCCTAGTACGTGAAATGCTGCTTGTTGCAATGGCACATCCAATGAAATTAAGCTACTAGCTAGGGTTGAGGTGCTGAAAGATTGGAAAATTAAAATCTTTAAAAAATTGCATATGAAAGCACAAATAATTGTACAAAAATTACTTTCATGTGCATATGTATAACAAATATATTTAAAATACATTGGAAATATCTTAAAATACATTAGAGAAACCCAGAACATTTTTCAGCCATTACAAGGCAGCCATCAGTGGGATTTAAATATTTTCTTTGCGCTTATTCGAGAATTGTCCAGAAGAAAACTTAGTCATTTAAAGGTTGTACGTCCGATGAGATGCAGTTAAAGTTACTGAAATATTCAACAAAACTTATTTCTCGAATAAGCGCAAAGAAAATAATAACATTTAAATCTCACTGATGACGGTCTTGTAATGGCTGAAAACGTTCTGGATTTTTCTAATGTATTTTAAGATATTTCCAATGTATTTTAAATACCTTTATATTATATGTATGCACTTGAAAGAAATTTTTGTACAATTATTTGCGCTTTTATGTGTATTTTAATTATTTAACTCAAGGTGAGAATTTTAACTTTCATTTATTAAAAGAATTATTCAAAAGTCCTTACCACATCGTCCTCCGCAGCAGCAATCGGGCATCTCACGTCGCAAAGAGATGGCTTGAATAAGAGTCCTCGGCGATTTCAAATACTGTAGCAGGTATGTGTCACGTAATAGTGTCACGAAGTCTACATTAGAAATTTCTAATCTTACCCTATTTAACTCATTTCAATAGGTCTTTGGATCCCCCCCCCCATAGGTGCTTCTAAAACTTTCATACAAAAACACTTCATGAGATGTTTCTGCCTATTGAATTCACAAGCCGTTTTCATACAATTGGACTAGCAAACATTTTCTAGGGAACATCCCCGACTGTCGATTCTGCTTTTTGACGAATGTGGTGTCGTTCGAAGGCTCTTTTCAGAAGGATCCAGAAATAGACAGGAACCGTTTTCCTGAATCCAATAGTTTACTAGATGTGGACCCTTTTCTGTTTCGGAAGAAGAGAAATAAAGGGAAAACAGCAGGAGATTCCTTCAAAAGCTATCAAAGGCAAGAGTTCCAACTTATAATTAACCATGCTAGTGTTTTTTCTATTTAAAAGTGTTGAAAAAACAAGTATTTCCAAAACCAGGCAAGAATGAAGTGCATTATTGTTTGGCAGTCAGAGCAGGTTGGTTTAGTATGGGTGAAGCGTACATGTTTTACTGATCCGAAGACTCGATCCGTGTTCGCATTAAAGCCTTTTGGAAAGCATACTCATGCGCATCTCATCGAAAGTAGGTGAAGAGAACTGGCTGTAGGGCAAGGGATGTAGTGTTAGTAGGCCTACTATAATAATAGAGTTAACATCACAGCAAATACTTCGATGTTTATTTTAATATTCTGTTTCTTTACCAAGTACTTGTAGTCTTGGAAGAGGTAAACATCCAGTGGCTGAAGGTATTTTGTCGATCCAGCTGGAAAGAAGTTTGGCTGTAATAGCAGAACCTAGTTTTTTTGCTGCATAAAATCTGTTTGGTGATCTGTTCAGTACCACGATATTCTTATTACCACTACCATTAAACATTATCTTCAACACCACTATCATGGTTAATTATAAGATAAAATTCCTATCTTCGATAGCTTTTGAAGGAATCTCATGTTGTTTTCCCCTTTTTTATTTCTTCCGAAGCAGAAAAGGTTCCACATTCCGTGAACTGTTGGGTTCGGGAGCATTCCTATACATTTCTTGATCCTCGTGACAATAACTTTCGAACGATACCACTCCCACCAAAATCCAGAACTGACAGTTGGGGTTGTTTCCCAGTTAGATGTGTAGTCTCGATAAAAGTCAACAGTCCGAATGTGTATTATAAAAACGTTTACTCATATAGGTTAAAACAGCGTGGGTGCAGTTAAACGTTAAATCATATGAAGTTTGCACCCATCACGTTATTCTAAAATGGTAATGAAGTAGATGACGTCATAGGTTTGATTTATCAGTAAGATTAACTTTGTTTAGATGTGTAAAGTTTATACAAGATGTAAAAAATCATTTCACTACACTGATTACATTTATGCTTTCTATTTAGGAGCCTTCCAATGTTTTTGTTTGACAGACTTATGAATCTTCCTATGCTTTAATGTCGCATTTCGTGAGAAACACTCAGCTGCACAGGTCACAATTATGTGTGTCGTTTTATAAGTTGAAATACTAACTCTTTTGAATAATTGCTCTTTTTTTTCTCGCAGTCGTCAGAGTTAAAGTCTTTTTCTCTAAATTAAACTTCATGTCTAATTCGCACATACTTTCAGAAAAACACTTTGTTGCAAGTTTCACAAACATAATGTGACTTCAGCTCATCCTGTCCTGATGGAAGGGTTATACTTCAATACAGGCTCAATTTCAAAACAGGCTTTTATTTGAGTATAAGTATCAATTCCATGTCTAGAATTTGCAATCCAGTTTTGATACTTAAAGTAGCGTCTCGAAAACTAGACATTTGGACTTAAATAATGACTAACTTATACAACTAAAATATTGAACAGACGTCCTCCCAGAACAGCAGCAATATATTGAATAATGCCATTAATTTTTTTTCATGTAAATTTATACAATTATTGGTGGCGATCATTTTTGAAAAATTATAAATTAAAATATATCATCAATCAATTAATTCAACATAATTTTTAGATAGTCGCGTGAAATGAGATTTAAAGTGCCCATTTGTGTTACATGTTTACAGAAAATGCACATGCGTGAAATGTCTAATAAGTATACACCATACACTGTAAAAAAACGGACTAAAAAACGGAAATACTACTGGCAATCTAGACGCCAGTACTATTTCCGTTTTTTTACGGGAATTTTTACCCACAAATTACAGAAAAATTTTCCGTTTTTCTGATTAAAAACGGAAATTTTTCTGTAATTTATGGGTACGCCGGTAGTATTTCCGTTTTTTAGTCCGTTTTTTTACAGTGAGGACCATTCATCACCTGACACTTTATGTTTTAGACATTTTTGCGATTATTTAAATATTTACTAGTCGGATTCTTCTGAAACTTAAGGAATTATAAAGAACATGTTTGACCTCCTATTTATCAACGTCGATTCGATCAGGAGGACCATTAGAGGGCCCAACAAAACATTAAAGAATAATAATATTTGGCCTGTAATAATATAAACCCTGTAAAATAAAATGTACAAATTATCGTTCGCGCATAAGCTGATAAAAAAACATTTGATACAACTGCTCCTATATCCTCCAATATTTAATATATTTACATTCCAATGGCACTATACTGTTTCTACTACATTTTGAGGAATTTTCGGAAATTTGCGTTAAATCGGATTGAAACCCATTATGGTATATGCAAAAAACATGCAAGAGTTTTTTTTGATTTTGCTGTATCTCCTTGAATGTAAGTGCAATTCTTACACAACTGAATACATATATTGTACAATATCCAGCTATTTGAATTCTCTAGCGATAGCTCATTTCATGCATTTTATTTTACTAAAATATTTCTTCTATTTTTTGTTGACCCCCTAATGGTCCTTTTCAAATATTTTAAATAAATTTTATATAATTTTTTATATTTTAAATAAATTTTATACAATTTTTTATATTTTAAATAAATTTTATACATTTTTTTATATTTTAAATAAATTTTATACATTTTTTTATATTTTAAATAAATTTTATACAATTTTTTATATTTTAATAAATATTTAATACTATTTTAAATAAATTTTATACAATTTTTTATATTTTAAATAAATTTTATACAATTTTTTATATTTTAAATAAATTTTATACAATTTTTTATATTTTAATAAAATATTTAATACATTTTTTTATATTTTAAATAAATGTATACTATTTTTTATATTATAATAAATATTTAATACATTTTTTTTTTATAATTTAAATAAATATTTAATAAATCTTTTTTATATTTTAAATAAATTTATACTATTTTTTATATTATAATAAATATTTAAGACTTTTTTTTGTTTTAAATAAATGTTTAATAAAATTTCTTATAATTTAAATAAATATTTAATACATTTTTTTATAATTTAAATAAATATTTAATACAATTTTTTTTATAATTTAAATAAATATTTAATAAATCTTTTTTATATTTTTAATAAATTTATACAATTTTTTATAATTTAAATAATTTTTATACAATTTTTTATATTTAAAAAAAATTTTATACAATATTTTATATTTTAAATAAATTTTATAAAATTTTATATATTTTAAATAAATTTTATACAATATTTTATATTTTAAATAAATTTTATAAAATTTTATATATTTTAAATAAATTTTATACAATTTTATATATTTTAAATAAATTTTATACAATTTTTTATATTATAATAAATATTTAATACATTTTTTTATAATTTAAATAAATATTTAATAATTTTTTTTTATAATTTAAATAAATATTTAATATTTTTTTTTATAATTTAAATAAATATTTAATACAATTTTTTTATAATTTAAATATTTAATACAATTTCTTTTTTATAATTTAAATAAGTTTATACAATTTTATATATTTTAAATAAATTTTATACAATTTTTTGTATTTTAAATAAATTTTATATATTTTAAATAAATTTTATACAATTTTACATATTTTAAATAAATTTTATATATTTTAAATAAATTTTATACAATTTTATATATTTTAAATAAATTTTATACATTTTTTATATTTTAAATAAGTTTATGCAATTTTATATTTTTTAAATAAGTTTATGCAATTTTATATTTTTTAAATAAGTTTATGCAATTTTATATTTTTTAAATAAATTTTATACAATTTTTTATATTTTAAATAAATTTTATACAATTTTTTATATTTTAATAAATATTTAATACTATTTTAAATAAATTTTATACAATTTTTTATATTTTAAATAAATTTTATACAATTTTTTATATTTTAAATAAATTTTATACAATTTTTTATATTTTAATAAATATTTAATACTATTTTAAATAAATTTTATACAATTTTTTATATTTTAAATAAATTTTATACATTTTTTTATATTTTAAATAAATTTTATACAATTTTTTATATTTTAATAAATATTTAATACTATTTTAAATAAATTTTATACAATTTTTTATATTTTAAATAAATTTTATACAATTTTTTATATTTTAAATAAATTTTATACAATTTTTTATATTTTAATAAAATATTTAATACATTTTTTTATATTTTAAATAAATGTATACTATTTTTTATATTATAATAAATATTTAATACATTTTTTTTTTATAATTTAAATAAATATTTAATAAATCTTTTTTATATTTTAAATAAATTTATACTATTTTTTATATTATAATAAATATTTAAGACTTTTTTTTGTTTTAAATAAATGTTTAATAAAATTTCTTATAATTTAAATAAATATTTAATACATTTTTTTATAATTTAAATAAATATTTAATACAATTTTTTTTATAATTTAAATAAATATTTAATAAATCTTTTTTATATTTTTAATAAATTTATACAATTTTTTATAATTTAAATAATTTTTATACAATTTTTTATATTTAAAAAAAATTTTATACAATATTTTATATTTTAAATAAATTTTATAAAATTTTATATATTTTAAATAAATTTTATACAATATTTTATATTTTAAATAAATTTTATAAAATTTTATATATTTTAAATAAATTTTATACAATTTTATATATTTTAAATAAATTTTATACAATTTTTTATATTATAATAAATATTTAATACATTTTTTTATAATTTAAATAAATATTTAATAATTTTTTTTTATAATTTAAATAAATATTTAATATTTTTTTTTATAATTTAAATAAATATTTAATACAATTTTTTTATAATTTAAATATTTAATACAATTTCTTTTTTATAATTTAAATAAGTTTATACAATTTTATATATTTTAAATAAATTTTATACAATTTTTTGTATTTTAAATAAATTTTATATATTTTAAATAAATTTTATACAATTTTACATATTTTAAATAAATTTTATATATTTTAAATAAATTTTATACAATTTTATATATTTTAAATAAATTTTATACATTTTTTATATTTTAAATAAGTTTATGCAATTTTATATTTTTTAAATAAGTTTATGCAATTTTATATTTTTTAAATAAGTTTATGCAATTTTATATTTTTTAAATAAATTTTATACAATTTTTTATATTTTAAATAAATTTTATACAATTTTTTATATTTTAATAAATATTTAATACTATTTTAAATAAATTTTATACAATTTTTTATATTATAATAAATATTTAATACATTTTTTTTGTTTTAAATAAGTATTTAATAAAATTTTTTATAATTTAAATAAATATTTAATACATTTTTTTTTATAATTTAAATAAATATTTAATAAATCTTTTTTATATTTTAAATAAATTTATACAATTTTTTATAATTTAAATAATTTTTATACAATTT
The DNA here is from genome assembly GCA_963932465.1 of Maratus speciosus. Taxonomy (NCBI): domain Eukaryota; kingdom Metazoa; phylum Arthropoda; class Arachnida; order Araneae; family Salticidae; genus Maratus; species Maratus speciosus. Next base: position 11,323,604 of record OZ010797.1, read on the forward strand.
TTTATAATTTAAATAATTTTTATACAATTTTTTATAATTTAAATAATTTTTATACAATTTTTTATAATTTAAATAATTTTTATACAATTTTTTATAATTTAAATAATTTTTATACAATTTTTTATAATTTAAATAATTTTTTTACAATTTTTTATATTTAAAATAATTTTTTTACAATTTTTTATATTTAAAAAATTTTACACAATTTTTTATATTTTAAATAAATTTTATACAATTTTTTATATCATAATAAATATTTAATACATTTTTTTGTTTTAAATAAATATTTAATAATTTTTTTTAAAATTTAAATAAATATTTAATAAATTTTTTTTATATAATTTAAATAAATATTTAATACAATTTCTTTTTTATAATTTAAATAAGTTTATACAATTTTATATATTTTAAATAAATTTTATACAATTTTATATATTTTAAATAAATTTTATACAATTTTTTATATTTTAATAAAATATTTAATAAATTTTTTTATATTTTAAATAAATTTATATTATTTTTTATATTATAATAAATATTTAATACATTTTTTTATAATTTAAATAAATATTTAATAATTTTTTTATATAATTTAAATAAATATTTAATAAATTTTTTTTTATAATTTAAATATTTAATACAATTTCTTTTTTATAATTTAAATAAGTTTATACAATTTTATATATTTTAAATAAATTTTATACAATTTTTTGTATTTTAAATAAATTTTATATATTTTAAATAAATTTTATACAATTTTACATATTTTAAATAAATTTTATACAATTTTTTATATTTTAAATAAATTTTATACAATTTTTTATATTTTAAATAAATTTTATACAATTTTTTATATTTTAAATAAATTTTATACAATTTTTTATATTTTAAATAAATTTTATATAATTTTTATATTTTAAATAAATTTTATATAATTTTTATATTTTAAATAAATTTTACACAATTCTTTATACTTTAAATAAATTTTACACAATTTTTTTATACTTTAAATAAATTTTACACAATTTTTTATATTTTAAATAAATTTTACACAATTTTTTATATTTTAAATAAATTTTACACAATTTTTTATATTTTAAATAAATTTTACACAATTTTTTATATTTTAAATAAATTTTACACAATTTTTATATTCTAAATAAGTTTATACAATTTTTTTATATTTTAAATAAATTTTACACAATTTTAAATAAATTTTATACAATTTTTTATATTTTAAATAAATTTTATACAATTTTTTACATTATAATAAATATTTAATATTTTTTCTTATGTTTTAAATAAATATTTAATAAATTTTTTTATAATTTAAATAAATATTTAATACTTTTTTTATAATTTAAATAAATATTTAATAAATATTTTTTGTATTTTAAATAAATTTATACAATTTTTTATAATTTAAATAATTTTTATACAATTTTTTATATTTTAAATAAATTTTATCCGATTTTTTTTATTTTAATAAATATTTAATACAATTTTTTATATTTTAAATAAATTTTTAATACAATTTTTTATATTTTAAATAAATTTTTAATACAATTTTTTATATTTTAAATAAATTTTTAATACAATTTTTTATATTTTAAATAAATTTTTAATACAATTTTCGTATTTTTAATAAATTTTAATACAATTTTTTATATTTTAAATAAATTTTAATACAATTTTTTATATTTTAAATAAATTTTTAATACAGGTTTTTATATTTTAAATAAATTTTTAATACAGGTTTTTATATTTTAAATAAATTTTTAATACAATTTTTTTATATTGTAAATAAATTTTTAATACAATTTTTTTATATTGTAAATAAATTTTTAATACAATTTTTTTATATTGTAAATAAATTTTTAATACAATTTTTTTATATTGTAAAATTAATTTTTTATAATTTTTTTTTATTTTTTAAATAAATTTTTTATACCAATTTTTAAATTTTAAATAAAATTTTTATACCAATTTTTATATTTAAAAAAATTTCATAGAATTTTTATATTTGAAATTAATTTAATTTTTTTTATATTTTAAATAAATATTTAATACGATTTTTTTTACATTTTAAATATATATATATTTTATATTTTAAATACAATTTTTTATATTTTAAATAAATATTTAATATAGTTTTTTATAATTTTATACAAATTTTTATATTTTAAATAAATTTTTTAAACATTTTTAAAAATTTTTAAATAAATTTTTTAAACATTTTTTAAATTTTTTAAATAATTTTTTTAAACAATTTTTTTAAATAAATTTTTGAAACAATTTTTTTAAATAAATTTTTGAAAAAATTTTTTTAAATAAATTTTTGAAACAATTTTTTTAAATAAATTTTTTAAACAATTTTTTTAAATAAATTTTTTAAACAATTTTTTTAAATAAATTTTTTAAACAATTTTTTTAAATAAATTTTTTAAACAATTTTTTTAAATAAATTTTTTAAACAATTTTTTTAAATAAATTTTTTAAACTTAAAATTTTTTATACAATTTTTTTATATTTTAAATAAATTTTGTATACATTTTTTTATATTTTAAATACAATTTTTATACAATTTTTTTTATATTTTAAATAAATTTTTTATACAATTTTTTTTATATTTTAAATAAATTTTTTATACAATTTTTTTTATATTTTAAATAAATTTTTTATACAATTTTTTTATATTTTAAATAAATTTTTTATACAATTTTTTTATATTTTAAATAATTTTTTTATACAATTTTTTTTATTTCTTAAATTTTTTATACATTTTTTTAAATATTTTAAATAATTTTTTATACAATTTTTTCCCTTTGAAAATGAACGCGTTTGCGTTCTAAATATCTCAGGGTTATATCAATTAATATCTTATCGGTTTTAACACCTTTTAAGAAATATGTATGTTTTAACGTTTATGCGCAGAACTGTTTTTTTTTTGTGTATGGTTTTGGCTATGGCCGCAGCTCCTCATTGAATTTGGAAAATTATCGCCGGAAGGGGTGCTATAATAGCGGTTTCTGTGCAATTTTTTCGATTTTTTTGTAGTTCTAATGCCCATCAGTGGCTCGTGCAGCGACTGGGACATCGCATCCTCTTAAGCCAGCTGATGTACAACAGAATAACGGAACACCATTGATTTTAACAAATGTCATTGAGATTAACTCGTTTCGACTACGATTCATTGACTGATGCAGAAATTTAGGATGAAAAGAGTTGGTATGGTATTTAACTAACATTGAAATAACTACTTTTTTGAAATATTAGGATGTATGAAAATTTTGGGATTGGCATATCCAACTAGTTTTAATTTATACTTTAGCAACTGTTCGTTTAAGCTCACACATAGGGATCTAAAATTGCTTCCCCCTTAAAATATCTGAATTCACGCAATAACAAAGGGCTTGAAACAAGTGCATTTTTTTTGGGGGGGGGGGTGGTAAAGTATTCAAGTTAAATAATTTTGAAAATTTTACTTCGCAAACCCAGATGAGAATTTATTTTATGAGAAAATAAGCATCGTAGCTTCTATTTGTCTCCCCCACCCCTTCCTTTAAAAGCAAGGAAATATTAGCTCTTTAGATGTAAAGTAAAAATAGTTTAAAAAAAAAAAACAGCGTAGTTTTTATGCGGAAAATAGAGTCCACATTTGCATGTTCTTGGGACTGAAGAGACGAAATATTTAGGCATGACAAGGAAGATCTTTTTAGAGAATTCTCGAAAAACCTTTTAAAGTATACAGTGAAAATTAAATAATTATACGAGGGGTGAACAGTTTAACGGTAAACTGAAAAACTAAAGGATTTAAAAAAAATGAAATAAAATAAGAAAACGCTTAATAGACTAATTCATAGATGTGTTTCTTCATAACAATCTCTTGTAATGCCCTCGTAACAACCATAGGGATCTAAAATTTCTGTTCCTTTAAAATCAATATCAATATAATTAACGATAACCTAAATTCAAGGGGCTTGAAAGGGCTTGAAACAATGGCATCTAAAAAGCTACATTTACATTTGTATATACATAAGGAGGTAAAACATTTAACGTTCATCTTGTAAACGAGATTTTTTTTTAAAAAAGCAATTTAACAAATTGCAACGACCATTTGGAAAATGATTTTTTCAAAGACTAAAATTTAAGACATAAAAAATCGCACGGAGTTGATCATACATTACGTATGCCATGAATTCAACATTAATAGTGTTATTACACGTAAAAATTCCAAGCGACAAAAATCGCCTGCGACTCGTATTTGGTGTGAAATATTTATATGTTTTCATTCCTGTCCTATTTATCTTTAACATTTTTAATTGGCTTATTCCATTTTTCTTTTGCACGTGAAAATCTTACAAATTAAAATTAACTCTTTGGTAGAAATTGTTATTCAATTTTCTTTCATTTTCATTAGTTGTTATCCACCTGAAACTTACGTATTATCCAAGCATTTCATTGGCTGTTCGGGAAAAGGCTTTTCCATCGTCCAAGAAATCTGACTACCGATTTTAAATGAAATTTCATTCTTAAACTTCTAAACATCCGACAATATTACTTTTTACACCGTCGGATAGAGAAAAAAAAAATGTACTTTTAAATGCAATTTGTTTGAAAGCTGTATCTCAATTTCTTTCTGAGTTATTAAATTTTTTTGTAGTTTTTATTACTTTTTTGTCATAGTGGCAACAGAAGGTATCCATCTTTGTTGAAAGTAAAGGGAAATACACATTACTGTATAGACCAATCAGACCACGAATAAAATGCGGATTCAACCAATAAAAACCTTCAGATATGCTTTTGATTTCCCATCCTGACGAGAACAATAACCATTTTTCCAAATGGTTAAAAAAATAAAAACAGACTCATATGCAAAATAAAAAAACGGTCAAGTGCGAGTATTACTCACGCGTGTAGGGTTCCGTAGAATAAATATATGAATTAGTCATTGTATTATTAAAAAAAAAAAATTGCTAAAAGAATACAAAGACTTTGTAAAAAACTAAACAACGCAACGTAGGGTTGGGTATAACTATGTGCTAGAATACTGTAAATGGATATACCCTCAGAGTCTGTGGATATACCATGAAAGTTCAAAGAGATGTGGAACCTAAATAATATCAAATATAGATATTCTGTATAACTCATTTTTTAAAGTTATTTTAATCTGTTTATGATGAACTTAATTCGGTACTGACAATAAAAGCAGTGCTATTTAAACTTCATTTGGCACCTCATAAAACTAAACTCAGCGTGGTAATAATCTTTTCTTTCTACAGTGTAGCTAAAATAAAACCTTTGTTCAAAGTTGCAATTTGGCATTGTGCTAAGCGCGCTTCGAAGGGAGGTCGCAAAGTTGTAACGCCGCCTTCGTCCTTGCTGCGTTTTCTTCGTCCTTGCTGCGCCTTCATCCTTGCTGCGTCCTTGCTCCAGATAGGATTATAATTAACTTTTAAAGTCCCTCGAGGCGGATTGAGATATCTATTTAATGCAAATTAGTCGCGAATCCCATAGTATTTATGAGATTCATTCTAATTAAGTGGTCTCAGGACTCTTAAAGCTTCAAAATATTAGAAATTAATTATTTTAGATGTTAAACTCCTATATTTTCTGAACATTTTGACATAATTGTTTCCTTGAAATTCCCATTAGAACAGAAGCTCTGGCTTTTAGAATTATACCCACTCAATGGCTGTAGCGGCGTTCCCGAAACTTTGAAGTCATTTTTCTCCAAAAATGATTTTTGGGCATAATGCGCCATGCGTTTCATGTTAGTCTGTATAAATTGAACCTGAAATTTCCTTTTTATTGTTCAAAAAAAAATATTTTTTGTAGGTCATTTTACTGTTGAAATTAAAAAAAAAAAAATTGTATTAGCTAAATACAACTTTGCATTAAAAATATAAAAATGCTTTCAATACAAATTTATTTGAGTTCAGGGTTATTAAAATCTGAAGTGAAATCACCAAAATTTTCATTCTAGTGGCAATATTTATTTTGTAATCCTGCACATAACGTGCTATGCCCATTTTCTGCTCCACAAATGTCTAACACTTTGGAGCATCAATAAATACTAATTGTGCATCTTGCAATTTTTTTTAAATACATGAAACTTACTTACATATTTCCTCCCAATGAAAATTGGGTTTTAAAATCAAAGATTTTAAGACATTAAAGGTTGAAAAAGGCCATTTTTCATTTTTTCCAATTTTAAGAGACCCGAGACGTCTTACATTAGTCTGTTTTTAACAATTTGACATTTATTGCTTTATACTGCTACCGGACATTACATTACACATATGTATCATTAAAAGTTGTTAACTAGGCATAGAGTACGTCGCCCCTGTCATTATGTATGTCCAAACTGTACGTATCTTTAAGGATTAATATCTCGGCTAATTACTGACTATTTTTTTCGAAAATGATTAACAACAATGACTTCATACTTCTGCTACGATAGGTACATACAGCGCTGCTCAACACTTTTGCTGAATGACCGTAATTCGAAATTTGTCTGTAACAGTAAAATGCGATTTTCTCAAAAACTGTGTGACCTAGGGTAATCGCTATAATTTTCCTACAAGGTTTAAATTAACGTCTACTACCTCTAATTTTCTCATAATTTTAGTTTCAGTAGATTCGGAATTAGATTGGAGGGGGTGGGGCATATTTTTGGCGCTACATTTTCGACGATATCTTTGAAAATATAATATCTAAAATAAAAAGGAACATATTTTGAGTCTAGCGTTACGAAAGCTTTCACACGATATACAAGGAAGAGTTTTTTTTTTTTTCAAGTAGTTTAATTTGCCTCTACATTTTTACTAAATATATTATGAATGTTTAATAATCTGAAAATATGCGGGTCAATAGTCTTTATTACTTCCCCAATTTGATCTTTCCACGTACCATAGTTTGCTAGTAAAATGCCTATGCCAAACAGACAGACAGACACAGGAGTGATCTTATAACGGTTCCGTTTTTATCTTTTAAGTACGAACCCTAAAAAAGAATGAATCCAGTACTTCGAACCCTAAAGTAATTGTTCCAATTCTGTTAAAATATAATGCATCAGTAAAAAAGCTTTTTGGTTCATTCCAGGTTTTTGCTCTTTCAGATGACATTTCTTCTGGCTTTCGGCCTAGTTGCTATTTTAAAGCCAAGTTCTGGGCTCATGCCTTAAGATGATACTGTCCATTTCTGCATTGTAGTTAACAGATATTTTTATTTTCTGTACTTTAAAATATACGTAATTTTTGATTGAATTTTGTATGTGCCTTAGAAAAAAATATTTACAGTCCAGAAGTAGTGTATGTTAATTCATTTTTTTAATAATTGAATTTAACAAAAATGAAAAATCATGCACTTTCCAACGCTAGTAAAAAATAGTTACAAAATTTAATTTTCACATACAATGAAACATCCAACTAAACAATAATAAAAAAAATTCATCCCTGTATACTATTGCTGATAATGTGAATGAATTCGTTGGTGCAGCCCTTCGTATGACAGGCTAAGGCCGGGGCACGTTGGACCACACGCGAATTTTTCTAAACTATGCGGTAGATTGTGTTACTAGTTTAACGACGTGCGATTTACGACACTTTCTTTCGCCAATGACAATGTCAGCAGCGAAAACGCAATCAAACAAAAGGTACTTCAAATTTTCACTCAGTGCTTTTGCACTTAGGGGAAAGTAGGGTAATGACGCTCAGAAGGGTCATCCCGCTCACACAATATCTCTAAACAGAATAGAATTGAAAACGTGTGATCGGTACCGGCACCTAGCGAACTTCATCCTAAGTTCCCAGTAAGGTTTTAGTGCCCTTCGGGAGGAAAGTTTTTTGTGTCCTCAAGTTATTATTTTAAAGTTGTTTTATTATAAAATTCTTTAACATCTAATTTGAAGGTAAGTGTACACTCTTATTTTCAAATATAAATTTACTCATCATGTCTACAAAATATATACATTTAGATGTATTTTCATGCTTTTATTTATTTTTGTAGTGCGTTTTTACGCCAATTATAATGCAATAAAACCCAATATGGCGATGACGGGTCATGACGCTCGCGTGGAATTCCAGAAGAAGTGTTGCCAGTGGGCAACTTTATCTAAAATCAAATTTTTTGATTGACACCACTTTTTTGAAATGGTAAAATTTCCCTGTTTTCGCCTTTATTAACGTGTCATTAAACAAGGAGAATTTTATGATTTCAAAAAATTGGTGAAAATCAAAAAACCTAAATATAAAAAAAGTAGCCCACTATATGTCTAAACACAATATGTGTAAAGTGGTTGCAAAATGTCTAACAGCCCACACAGCTACATGTCACTTTTGTCTTACTTAAACGTTGTATTCAAACTCTGAGCGCAATTACTCTACCCTGTCGGGCATGACCGCTCAATCAATGGTCATTTCAATAAAACGATAAAAAAAATTCCTAAAACTTTTATGAAATTGAGTTGATTGCAAACTGTTCTTTATGCTTTGGAGTTACACTTCATTAATGTAATAATGATTTTTTTGTCCAAATTTGACTAGCTATTCATGTTTTCCCTTAAGTGAGCGTCATTCCCCTACTTTCCCCTATAATTGTTTCTAATTTGTATATAAACTTTTATTTTGTACAGAAATATAAAAGACCGTAGTGGAGCTTATTTTCTACCGACTGATTTTTTAAAATATTAAAAAGGAAATTTGATACGAAGATAAAAAACAAAATGGCGATAGGGGGCAAGTTGGCCCATTTAATTCGGAGCATGTGAGTCTGCACGTTTTCTACATTCATAAGCCTTTAAAATTACAGATCTGTGTTACTCGGTAGGGGGTTATTAACTAAAAGGCAACTAACACTGGAGTGGATTCAGTGTACCCGGTGCAAACGTTGGGCACACGAATCATGTGCTACCGGGGTCAGGATATTTTATATATGCATTCATTGTGATGAGAAAGTTTTCGATGAAGGCAGTCGTTAAGTTGAACAAAATATCTTTCCGTATCCTTTGTGTCTTTTATGTACCAAATTAAAATGACATTTGATATTTCATGTTTTTCATTTCCATTTAGTAATCCGAAAATCAAACTTATATAGTGGGCCAACTTACCCCCCCCCCCCCTCCCACACCCATTCGAGGCGGCAGGTGGGTCCACCGAATTGATATCCTTCTGAACTACATATAGAAACTATTAATAAATATTTTTCAAAATTTTCTCATATGTTGTTATGATTTAAGATGCACTGGTTATACAAATATAAAATGGTCATAAAATGATAAGTTTAAATAAAATTTTAAAATATACATATTGAAGAAAAAATGGTCCAAGAATGGATGAGCCCAATACACACTTCGAAAGAGACTGAAAATTATCGAGCTTTAAAAAATGGAAAACATTTTAAAACGTCCATCTAGCAGTAACCGAAAATTTTGAAGCGTTTCTTAAAGAAATTCTATGCACTCCATAATTTATAAAAGACCTGTGCAGTCGTGGAAAAAAAAAGTAAACACCCCCTACTAACTTCTCAACAAATTATCGTAGAAAGTTACTGGCACCGAGCGATTGAAAATTAAGTCTACTTTTAAATTTATATAAAATTTGCTTGGGGAGCCATCTACCTATTAAAACAAACCAAACTTCATCTCCCCCCCTCCTCCCCAATCGCAATACCCAATTTTAATAAGATATTTAAAATCTTCGGCTCAAGCTACACCAAAATTTCAAGTCATTTGAATGATAAGTTTTTGAATTATAAACATTCAAAATTGAGTGCTTCTAATTTTAAATTACATTTTTATATTTTTATTAATATCTCCTGAAATTATCCTCCTAATGTGCTAATTTTTATTTTGTGTAGCAATAATACCAAAATACCTAAACATAAATACGTTGAATTTGCAATTTTTATAATTTTATGATATGAATTATGAAATTAATATTCGGAAAAAATATGAATTGCATCTACAATTTTTGCGATGGATTTAGATTTATTAAGTCCTGCTTTATGGAAATCCGAAATTTCAAATTTTTATTCCAAGTAGTTTCCAAATGATGCTTGAAAAACGGCAAAATGATGGTTTAACCCTTAAATGCCTGATTTTTCAAAAATCATTGAAATAATATTTTTCGTCTTTCTTTTTTTAAATAAATCATGGGAAAAATACTTTAAAAAATCATATTTTGTTTTAAGTATGGTTAACAGTTTGTTACTCATCGGCAATACTGGTCTTTAATTTAAAAAATAATTTTCCTTGATAAAATTCTATAATATTAAACACACAAGAATTTTAGGAACTATAATAAGAAATAAATTTTACTTGCTCACTGCAGAACAAAATAGGGTATTTCGCAAGCTTCCAAACAAAAGAAAAAGAACAAGCAGCAACAGTTGAAAAAATAAATCTATCTTTATTCTTAAACAGCTCAAGTGTTGCCATCTACATGTTGAAAATCGATTTAATAATATTTTCAGAATGTATTTTATTGGCAACATTAGGCATTACAGCTTCAATATTATTCTAATAGTATTTTAGAAGCCTAAATTGGGTATGTTGCTGAAAAGCAACACCCGGCATTTAAGGTTAAGATGAAGTGACTAGATATTTTGAAATTTCTTATGCTATCCTTAATCTAGCAGTCTTCAATGATTGCTTGAGTGGTGCTTAAGATGCCTTGATCAAGAAGAGGGCTCTCTCGCTCAATCGAGTACAGAACTTCAATTTGGATACAGCCCCTGAAATATGCATGTTTAAAAATAATTTCTTGGAAACTTATCGTACGAATTTCATAAAAATTTGTTTTTAGGCTAATGGAAGGATGTAGAGTTCATTTATGCTGTCAGAATTGTGTACTGCTTTTGGTAAAAACAAAGTTATGGTTCGTTTTATGTAGATGGCCCTTTAAGCAAATTTTATATGTAAAAGTAGACTTTATTACCAATCGTGTGGTACCAGTAACTTTCTTCTACGATATTTTTTTTGCAGAGTTAGTAAGGGGTGTTTACTTTTGTTTCTACGACTGTACACCGGTGTAATGTATGACGGTTTTCATTATGTTTGAAATAACATGATTAAAATACATTTTAAATGATAATCCTCCATAGATCAAAATGTAATGGAATTATTTAGTGCGTCCCTGTAAACAAACTGTATATGCAACTTACTCTGTACTTTATATAGAAAGTACGTTGTGTCCACATCAGTGATGCAAATCCATTCAATTATGTTTAAGTGTCATAACCTCATCAAAATGCGTTCAAAATTTCCATACGGACCAATCATGTAAAGTATATCTTGAGTGAACCTGTTATGGGGCCATAAAATGCTATACACTTCATTTTCAATAGTCATCCTACTGTAGCCAAATTCAACAACACATCAACAAGATTCATACCCTTTTTAACAAAGTTCATTCCAGGAGTTTTCACGGAGTTAAAAAAAAAATCCATGAGGTTTACTTTGGGTATTTTAATACGACCTGGTTATCTTTTTACAAGATGTTTGTACACATGGGGTGTACATAGGGATGGGAGGGAACCTCCTGAAATGTGATTCTTCAAAAATGATTTTAAATTTTAAAATAGTTAAAAAAAAAAAAAAAAAACTTGAAAGCGTGACGCTTAAGAGAGAAAGTTGATTTCTCACTTGGATTTATAATGATCCAGTTGATATGTATCACAAGCCAAAATTAACTTAAATTGTTTGTTTAAATTCCCTCCATAATTTAATTTCAAATTCACTGATAAGTAATGGAAGTTCTCAATTTAATTTCATTTTGCATACAAAAGGGATTTTTAAAGGGAATTGTTTAGTGCCTTTTCTATGTTATTTTCTTCCTTTTACAAGATATTTTATTAAAAAGACAACAAACAAGCAAAAATAAAGATAAAAATCCCTGCCGGCTCGGTCTACAGGCGCAGGTAGATTTCGAAGTTAAAAGTTAGATTTTTATTTTAAATAAAAAAAGAACAAATACATTAGTATAACAACATTAATAAAAATACAAATAAAACGTCGAAATAAAAATCACTTGATGACGTAAACAGTTTAATTTCCTTAAAGTTAAGTGAATGTGAAATTTACTATCAACCATTATTGGTATTTAATCTTATAGTTTGGCCATAAATTTTTGATCGACGGGATAATTAATTAGTACCTATCAGTTTTTGTTGCATTAAAATATCTCAATTTGTTGATTTTATGTAAGCAAATAAACACTATTGGTTTACGATGGAAGTCTATGGGAATTTGGCGAAATATTAGAGATATCGCCAAGTTAGTGACAAACTTGGCGGCATTTGGCAACAGAACAAGGTCCCCCCTACGGTAACCCCCCGTTATATGTATGGAGAAATTTTTTTTTCTTTGTGGAAATCTTGCAATAGAAAAGTAATTGGAGCGGTAAGAGTTTTATTGTGGTTTCTTTTTTTAATTTTTGGCAACTGCTATAACGAAATTGTAATTTTCCTGTCATTTTTCCGTAAAAGATGATTTTATCAAAATCATGCTAAGGCAGTATTCAAAATTTTTAACCCTCCCCCATTTCTACTGCCTTGGGCCTTTCTCTCATTTGCAATCTCCGCCGAGATATGAGCCATCTCAATGCGTTTGGCGAGTTTGAAGACGATCCGTGCATCATTGTGACTTTTACTGTGCGAAGAAAATTTAGTACATGCATACATATATAACGTTTTTAGGTCGGTGTGGTTTTGGGTTCCCCGGGTCCTATAATGAAAAGTTATGAAGGAATTTTTCAAAAGTTTCACCATTGTAACGACTGCAATAGACACTATTTCTTACGAAATCTAGCTAAAGAGTTTCTAGTTGACTACTGATTGTCGTCGGGACTGTAGGACCGTTTCGGATTTCATCACTGTAACATTAAGATTAGTTGAATTGCCAAAGTGTTATCAACGGCTTATCTTTTTCTGCTTTCAGTTAATATTTATCGATTTAAAATGTGACGTTACAGTTGACTCACCCATATTCCAGATGTCTATAAAACGCTTACATATAAAACATTCTGCTTTAAAATGGTAACCAGTCCTTCTATTTTTCGTTTTGAATCCAAATTTCATTACTTATGCACTGGCCTTTTTCTACGCTGAATAAAATTATAAAGAAATTCAAAATTTCAACACTCAACGATCGCTGTCCAGTTCAATCTCTTCGCGCACAATGTTTCGTTTCAGCTGCTGGTTACGCATGCACGAAAAGTCCATTTCTGTGGAAGTTAACCCTGCTCCATGACGAAGTTATTACATTTTACGCAATTTTCCTTCAAAACCAATAAAATTATAAATCTTAAATATTAAACATTAAACATAACTAGCTGGTTTCGCCCGCTAGCGGGCCCATCCTTTTCATGAGCCCTCCTCTTCATGAACCTCCTTTTTTATAAAATCTCGAAGCGAACGAACCTCGACTCGGGTCCCCGCTGCCTACGGCACCGTATAGCAGGCGTGCTGCGCACGCACTGTATACCCCCTCCTTTTTATGAACCTCTAATAATATGAAATCTGGAAGCGAACGAACGTCGAACCGGGTTCCCACTGCCTACGGCACCGTATAGCAGGCGTGCTGCGCACGCACTGCAAACTCATTAAAAAATGCCTATCGCGCTCAAACGAAAGTCGAACCGGACAACAAATGCTTTTCCCTTGCCCATTTCCCAGACATATGGAAGAAAGGCATTGTCATTTATTTTCGAAAGAAGAATAAAGATCCTCGGCAATTAAAATCTTACCGACCGATAGTCCTTCTCCCTATGCTGGGAAAAGTCCTTGAACGATTAATCAAGATGCGTGCAATGACATTTTTAGAAGATATTTCCTTTCTCCATGAAATGCAATTTGGATTTCGCGAATCAAGAAGCACAATAGATGCCTTAAATGAACTGAAATCCTCTATCACAAATACATTAGAAAATAAGAAATACTGTGGTATTCTTTCCTTCGATATAGAGGGAGCGTTTGATTCGATAGATTAGAATACTATCTCCCAAATAATCGATAATTCTCCTCTCCCTCTATATCTAAAACATTTACTAAAAAATTACATCTCCAATCGATATATTGGTTTAAAAGAAGGAAGCGTTGTAGAATGGTTCATTTCATTTAAAGGGTGCCCTCAGGGCTCATGCTTAGGTCCCCTTCTTTGGTTGCTAATTGCAGATTTTATTATAAAGGAGTTCTACAAAATAGAATCAGACATGATAGTTTATGCTGACGATTTCGTAATTAAGGTTGCGGGAGACTCCAGACCTGAGTTGGAGCAAGTTGCTAATAGACGCATCGAAATTTTTTCAACTTTATGCAGGAATTTCAACCTTACAATATCGGAAACTAAAACAAAGGCCATGCTTTTTGGCCGCTTTCTTCTTAACAGACGTCGACCAATTTTCAAATTGAATAACAAAACTATCAAGTTTGAAAATACTATTCCCTATCTTGGCGTTATACTAGATCCAAAATTTAATTTTCAAGAGCATCTAACTCATACTAAAACAAAGGTAACTCAATTTTTAAACGGATTCAAAAGCCTAAAATCTCATAAAGGAGGAATATCTTAAAGTATACTAAAATTTTGGTACAACACCGTCATATTAAAACAAATTAGCTACGCTTATGAAATTTGGTTTCCAAGCCTCAACTCGCATGGGATAAGAAAATTAAAGTCAGTACAACGTACAGCTCTCTTAAGCATTATCAAGACCTATCGAAGTACTTCCTCTGACGCTCTCTGTGTCCTTACTGGTTCTCCCCCAATCGATACTTTGCTCAAGAACGATTATCATTATTACGAACTAATTAAAGGAAGAAGATCATATAACCATAATGGCAAAATCATTAACAGCAACCACATTATGTCAAAACTAAACACCTTCGACTTTTCTCAATATTACAAGATAAACAACCTCTTCTTTTTAGAGGAAAAATACGAAAAATTACTCCAAATCTATGACCCATCCATATATACCGATGGTTCTGTCATGAACGACGGAGCAGCATGTGCATTTACAGTCTGTCTTAAAAACTCATTCGTATATGATTATGCAGTTAAACTTCATGTAGATAACTCGATCTACCAAGCTGAATTATTCGCAATTTACAAGGCAATGGAATGGTCCATTAACTCTTCTCATCATGAAATTCTTATCCTTACAGACAGCCACTCATCCTATGACGCCCTTCAAATTGCATTTCCACGCAATTATATAATTTATAATATCTACAATCTTTTATTACATTTTCCTAACAAAAAGTTCTATATCTCATGGATTAAATCTCACATAGGTATCCCGGGAAACGAAAGAGCTGATTCTCTGGCGAAGGCGGTTATAGATAACAACCAATACAACGATTGCCAGGAATTGCTTCTTCCACAATCCAAATTCAAGTATATCTTTAGGCAAAAAACTCTGGATGAATGGCAACTCTCATGGACTCAGTCGACAAAGGGTCGCGATACTTACAGTATAATTAATAAAGTTGACATACAGTTCATCTGTGATCGCCCTACGTTACCTAACTATATCACTGGTCATGGAAGTTTCCCATCATTTCTACATAAAATTAAAAAAAGAGACTCACCACTTTGTTTATGCAGAAAGAGTATTGGAAACGCTACACACTATATCTTTGGAAACTGCCCCATAATGAAACATTTCCATTTTGACAGAAACAAAACATTGAGAGAAAATTTGAATAACACTCTTTTCAACGCAGGCAACTTCCAGAGACTTCTAGAAAATTACGACATTTTAAACAAACATTTTTCGTTTATTTCTAAGACTATAGCTAAACCTTAATCCTTTTTTTTTTTTTTTTTTACATTCTATTTAACCTGTAAATATTTTTCAATATTTATTTATACATATGTGTCCGCACTGCCTTCAATAATAAGGCAGTATTTGTAACATGCTTTTTATGTTGTAATAAATGTGCGCCACCCTGCTTGCGCTGCCTGGCAGCCCCTTTTTCCCCTCGTGGACTTATTGTCCCTATACCTCACAGTAGGCTGTCCACGAGTGGGCGATTTCGGTCCCCGCTGCCTTCGGCACCGTTAAACTCTTATATAAAAGCTTTTCGCTATAACGAAACTCGAACCTGGTCCTCGCTGCCTACATAATGTTTAATGTTGGTCTGTAATGTCTGTAAATATTAACCAATAAAATGTTTGATATTTACAAAATTATAGACTGTAAAAAAGTAACTAAAATATCGTAGCTTTAATATTTTCGAGGATTTTTTTAATTTCTGGAGGCGATTGGGGGTTATTGGGTGGGGTGATCCCCGCCGTAATATATGTGAACTTGAGAAATTATACATTTTTGAAACACTTTTTCTTTTAATAAAGAGTAAAAAAGAAGTTATCGTTTTGCTGACTACCTTTCTGAGTTCCGTAATAGTAAAATAGCTAAACTTTCAAAAGAAATAGAAAAAGCAGCCAGACACAATTTCTCATTACGTTTCTCTGTGCTACGAAATTATACATCTAATCTACCAGACCCGAACCCGAATTCCTCTACTGTTGTCCATCAACACTTTCCTCCAAAACTTTGCTCCTTTCTCAAAAATCTAAAAATAAGAGGCTATTTCCATGTGAAGTACGATTATGACTCGTATACAATTGAAGACAAAACTTTCATTATATGAACCAATAATTAAAATTTTTATGTTTTTACTTTCAACATTTTTCTTTGGAAAGATTTTTTCTTTTTTTTTAATGGTGGTGGTGGTAGGGGGGGGGGGGGGGCGTTGAAGTATCATTATTATTAAACACACGTTGAACATATCATTTTAGTTGGAAAATAGAGCAATTTGTTTCACGTTGGGAAATTTTTGAATTATAAGTTGGAAAAATTTTGAACTGCCCCCCCTCCCCCCGCGAAAACATTTTGTAGCTACGCCCCTGGTGTATGTTAACACTGCTCCATGACGAAGTAATTACATTTTACGCAATTTTCCTTCAAAACCAATAAAATCATTAATGTTTAATATTTACAAAATTATAGACTAAAAAAGTAGCTAAAATGTCGTAGCTTTAATATTTTCCAGGATTATTTTTTTTCTGGGAACCGCATGTAAATTCCAGGCATTTTAAGCGCTCTTAAAAAATGCAATTCCTGGTGTTATCAAGGAATTCCAGAAGGCGTACGAACACTATATCAATTACATCGGAATCCAAGCATATTTTACACTTGTTGAAGCACTACTAGGCAAATCAAAAAAAAAAAAAATTTTTTTTTTCAACATTGTTGTTAAACGTTAGTAATTAAATAAGGTTCAGTTCACGAACAGAAAACAATTTGAGTTCACTTCTGAAACAGTAAAAACTAACTTCAATTCAGTTTTTGTTTCATTAAAAATATTGTTTATTTCAAGCTTTCAATTTTCGGTTCTGTGTTGTGTAATAATTTAACAGTGTTTAATATTACAATAGCATTTATCAATTCTACAGAGTTACATGAATATAAATATGAAATAATTTTCCGAAATAATTTAAAGTTGAATTAGCGAAAAAAAGGTGTAGACTTGCGGAATTCTAATGAGTAAATGATTGTAAAAACTTTAAAAATATTGGTTTAAAATACATGTTACAATGTATAAAATTCATGCCGCCGTATAATTTGAATATTCAGAACTGTTTTTGTTTGTTATATTTTTTTGTAAATTTTAAATATTACACTTCGTAAAAACACTAAAAGATCCGCTCTAAGTTTATAATTGAATTTTCCAAAATATAAGAAAATGTTTGAAAGTCCCTAATATTATAGCTGTTTATAGCATATTTGTACAGCATGTTCCATTTTTAAAGGCTTGTTTAGAAACAATATAATCTATTGCATTTTATTAAGTTTTGATAATGATATGTTATACTAATTTAAAATAAAAACGCATATTGAAGGGAAAATGTATGTCAATGATTTTCAATCTATTATTTTCCAACGCGCTTGACTATAAAGTTTTGCTTACATTGCAAACTTTAAATTATTTTTATAAAAGTAAATTAAAATTAAGTTACTCTTTAAACAAGAAATTTATATATTGATAGAAATATTTTTTTTTAATTACGACCAAATATTAAAAAATGCTTTATAATTTTGTGTAAAAAAAAGAACATTTAAAAAAAATCATTTATATACACGTACTCATTTTTTCTTTTGTTATATTTGAACATCGAATAAAATAGCTGAGCTTCCTATTTTTTTCAGAATATGTTCTTAGTAAGACCTAATTTCAGTGTAATACATGCCTTTAAATTTTCTCGGAAAAACTCTAGTTTTGATTGATTATACGATTTTAAAAAGTTTACATAGCAGAAGCTTACATCTGTCACTCCAATACGAAAGAGTTTAACAAGTGTTTATTTTAATGCAATATTTAGAAATTTGTTCTTAATTTTTAATGAACGGTTAACGCCCAAATTGTTTCAAAATTTTATTTGGCCGACATCTTTTAGAATATCTGTATAACATGGCAAATTAAGAATGCCGGAAGTTTCTCGTAATGCCAAAATAAATCACATATGAAAAAAATCCTTGCCGGATCGGCCTACAGGCAATGGTAGACTTAGAGGGTAAGTACTTATTTCACAAACAAAAAACTAAACCATGATTAGAGATAAAACCACTTTAACAATTTTATCTGGCCGCTTTTGACGAGTTTTTAATTTCATTTTCACGTAAGAGCTGGTTTTATCAGAACTATATTAAGGCAGTATTCAAAAAATATTTTTCTCATGCTCAACAACTCTAAATTTTCTCAGATATTTTCAGATTTATTTTTAAGAGTAATAACATGAACCTTGCTGACATGATTTTTGAAGAGATTTATAAGCGACCTATGTTTTGTTTTCGTTCAATTAATTGGAACTTGATTTATAAATAATTATTTTCTCAGTAGGACAATATTTTTAGTTTCCAACACAATCGCCAGAAATCAAACCAGAAATTCGGTTCAAAATGCCCACTTTAACATGTTTTGAAATATATTCTGCCTTTATCGAAAAATAGAAAATTCCGTCACATTATATAATTTCTGAAAAAGTGAACCTACCAACTATATGCATTTGAAAGCAAAAGTGAATTTAATAATGAGTCAGAAAATAAGCCGTTTGGATTTGAGTAATACATTTAGGCAGCTTTCATTACAAAAAGCTACCTATTGCAGCCGTTCGGAGGAAAGCGATTTCAAAAAATTTTGGTATATTTTCATCGATCATGACCCCCAGACCCCGAAACCCCCTCCGTTCAAAAGTTGATATATATATATATCTGATCTTTGTCACACTGTAACTCTCGTATTTATCAAGCGATTTGGATGTAACTTCGTTTATACATAGTGCATACCAATGCCTGGACCGAGTTCGTTGGCCAGCTTCATCCGCCATTTTGTTTCAAAATGGCGGCCATTGAAAATTTAAAAAAAAAATTTTTAATTTGAAATGTGGTACCAAAAAATTAAAAATTGAAAAATATTATTTCCTTATGTCTTTGACCTTGATACAAAGATTACGGAGCATTTTTTGTTTCGTCTATATCTTAAAAAATGGCTGAGTTATAGCACTTTGAATTTCGAGCTTGGCTGACATTTTGAAACGACCTGATTTTTGTCACGCGATAACAGCCGTATTTATGAATCGATTTGGATGTACCTTGGTGTATACATAATACGTACCAATGTCTCGACCGAGTTCGTTGGCCAGCTTCATCCACCACCTTGTTTCAAAATGGCGGCCATTTAAATTTTTTAAAAAAATTTAAAATTTGAAATGTGGTACCGAAAAATTGAAATTTGATAAATATTTTTTTCTTATATATTTGATCTTGATACAAAGATTCCGGAGCAGTTTTTGTTTCATCTATATCTTAAAAAATGGCTGAGTTATAGCACTTTGAATTTCTAGCGTGGCTGACATTTTGAAACGATCTGATTTTTGTCATACAGGCGTATTTATGAACCGATTTGGATGTACCTTGGTGTATACATAATACGTACCAATGTCTCGACCGAGTCCGTTAGCCAGATTCATCCGCCATTTTGTTTCAAAAGGGCGGCTATTTAAAAAAAATTTTAAAATTTAAAATGATGTAAAAAAAAAATTGGAAAATGAAAAAGATTTCTTTTGTATGTGTTTGAACTTAATAAAAAGATTCCGGAACAGTTTTTGTTTCGTCTATATCTAAAAAAATGGCTGAGTTATAGCATTTTGTAAGTGACATTTTGAAACGACCAGATTTTTGTCACGCGATAATAGGTGTATTTATGAACCGATTTGGATGTAACTTGGTATGTACGAGTACATAGTACATACCAATGTCTCGATCGAGTTCGATGGCCAGCTTCATTCGCCATCTTGTTTAAAAAGGGCTGCCATTAAAAAAAAATAAATTTTAAATTTAAAATAAGTTATCAAAAAATTGAAAAATGAAAAAGATTTTTTTTATGTGTTTGACCTTGATACAAAGATTCCGGAGCAGTTTTTGTTTCGTATATATCTTAAAAAATGGTTGAATTATAGCACTTTGAATTTCTATCATGGATGACATTTTGAAACGATCTTATGTTTGTCATGTAATAAGACGCGTATTTATTAACCTATTTTGATGTAAGATGGCATGTGGATAGTATATCGTAATTTCTCGACCAAGTTCGCTGGCCAGCTTCACCAGCCACCTTGTTTCAAAATGGAGGCCATTAAATTAAATAAAAAATTATATTTAAAGTGAGGTGCAAAAAATTTAGGAATTGAAAAAGGTTTCTTTCTTAAATATTTGACCATGATATAAGGATTCCGGAGCATTTTTTGTTTTGTCTTTATCTTAAAAAATGACTCAGATATAGCAATTTCAATTTCTAATGTGGGTAACATTTTGAAAAATCTGATTTTTTGCCTGCGAACGCACTTGTATATATATCAACCGATTCCGATCTGAGAGAGCATGTGCACAGGAATTACTAAGGTCTCGACTAAGTTCACTCGTTAGCCTCATCCACCATGTTGTCTTAAAATGGCAGGAATTTTAAGATATCGCCGAATTTGGCAACCAAATATAAGTTACTTTAAATAAAAGCAGCTTGGATAAAGCTGACTAATTTCGCGAAATTCTCATTCATAATGATTTAGTATTCATAAAAATTAGTATTGAATCTCCTATAATCGGTTTCCACTAAATTGAGCTTCTTGTGTTTGAATAATATAAGCTTGCTTTTTAAAAATAAGGAATATGAGAGCTACCTCTTCCTCCCGGCAATGGCCGGAAGGACTTTTTTTTTTCCTTCAACTTCTATGAATTTTAATTTTTTTTTTTTTTTTTTTTTTGCTGTAAGAATTGATCCTATCAAAAACTTGTCAATATAAAAGTTGTAGATAATATTCAGAAGAAGTGCAATAAATTTAAGCGGACTGAATATCTTGTGAATTGACGAAGTTATGGATTTTTTTTCTTCTTCAATCCCCTCTTTTTTTTTTTGCGGTAAGAAATCGTACTATCAGACAATTGTCAATATAAAAATTGTAGATAATATTAAGACAATTTACACTAAATTTAATTGGATTTGATATCTTGAGAATGGACGAAGTTATCTTTTTTCTACCCAAAACCCTATTTTTTTCGCCCCTTGAGCCTGTTTTTTTTTTTTTTATCAAAAATCTGTAATACAAAAATTTTGGCCCGTTTTTTAGAAGTAATAAAAACATTAAACTGAGTTGATACGTATTATAACTAAAAAGTTATGGGTTTTTTTCGTTTTTCACAAAATCCCTCCCTATTTCCAACCCCTTGGTTCGATTTTGCCCATTCACGAACTGGACCGAGATTTTATGCCCCTTGATGTTATGTATTGATTTAGAAAAGATTTGTGCAGAATTATGGATGTTATCGCGTCCATAAAAAAATGATATGGATAGATATAATTTTTTTTTTTTTTACTGGGGGTGGTTTTGGGTTCTAGGGGTCATGATCGGTGTAGATCTGCAAATTTTTTTCCGAAATTCCAACATAGGGGGAAAATGTAATAGGTAGTATTTCATTCGAAATCTACCTAAAATACATGGAAAAAGTAGCTAATGCAACATGTTTCGAAAGACATACGCTTTTTCATCAGACGCAAAAGAAAGACCTACCATTATGAGAGCAGAGTTCACTGCAGAGAGCCTTTTTTCACTCTTGTAGTGGTGGTAAGTACTGGAGGTCATAAATATACATCATTTATAGCACTTTCCTGAATCAGAAAAATGTCGTTAACTTTGTAGCCAGTGGAATGCAAGAGAAAGAAGGACATGCACATTTGCACAAAAAACACAATAGGTCTGAATAACTGATTAGCATATAGAGACAAACTGAAGTTGATTTATTTATAGGACGCTGGATGATAACGGGTTAAAAGATGTATTACTAGTAAAACTATGCAAGGCTTTTATACCGCAATATTGGAATTTATTTTCTCATACACTTTTCATTCATTTATAAATAACTAATTTTTTTAACCCATCAAACAACTTGTTAACGAAATAGGTTTTCACTACGACAAAAGCCTGTTCAGAAAAGTTCCCTATTAATACCCCATTCATCGTACTGCGTTTTGCATGGGCGAAGGGGGGGGGGGGGGATATTGACAGAAATGATACGTAGGATGATACTTAACCTAGAAATAAAACAAAAGTTCAGTATGCAATGTCAGATGGGGGCAGAAACTCCTATCCAATGATAGCTCATTCATCGTTGTACGCTAGTTATCAGTTGAGACAAAATCGATGTTAAAATAAATATGTACGATGTTCATTCAATGATCTTTAGAAAGTTTCGCGGGACCCTAAACAATGTCTTGAACTTTAGTTGTAAGCGAAGAAATGTGTGTAAAATGTCAGTCATCCAATGAAGAGATCTGTGGCTTCAAAACAAACATGTTATAAATTCATTTTCATGAAAATTTAATCGTTATAAATCCAGGGGACCCAGCCGGGAATTTCCGAGTTACAAATCTTACTACCCGATAAGCAAAATATAGGTGGCAATTTTTAATTAAACACTAACAGTTTCTTTATATTTAATAAAATTTTTAGATTGCTTGCCCCTCCCATTGAAACACACACATGATTTTATATATTATATGATATATATATTTAAAAAATATCAATTTTAATGTATATTTAATAAATTCAAATTAATATAAGTATTAAATAATAAAGTTTTAAATTTAACAAGAGGAGGAATACTTTCGTATTAGCCACATGACGAAAAGCCAAAGAAATCGCGAAGGATTTCACTATTGACAATTTTTTTTATTATTATTCTAACTATTTTGGTGCTTAAGGGCGTACTTCGATTACATATCTGATAAAAAATGCGTTTTATTCGTTATTTTTTTATTAGTATTTTTTTTTTTTGGGGGGGGGGGGGGGGGATATTAGCCGGAAACAAACTCTGAACTGTTTACATTGTTTTAAAGTGAAAGCGTGTTAATCGTCTGAAATCTATATTAATACAGTTAATTTAAAAAATGCTTAAATATTTTAAAAATCATAAACACCGAGTTAATTGAGAATTGACATTTTTCAGCAAATTGAATTTCAAAATAGAATGGTTGACGGAAGTGTTTTTGTTTAAATAAAAACTTTCATACACACGTTCTTTTCGATTTTAAAGAGAAAACGACATCAATAATCTAAAAAACAGAAAGCAAATGTTAAAATCAGAATTCGGTGATCACGTGTTAAAAGCAGAAAATAAGGAAAGTTACGTCAAAATGTTTACACATAAATATTAAAAAAAAATACGAAAACTTTAAAATAAAATTATCACTCGAAACGCATTTAAAGGTGATTATTATGTCATGTGTAAAAGGCTCAAACATTAAACGGACAATATTTCCATGACGTAACAATGTAAAATGGCGATTTTTATAGCCTCGAACCGAAAGGAAAAATTCCTTTTTGGGGGGGGGGAGGGGAGGGGTGTGCTATTAGATGGAAACAAATGCTAAATTATTTATATAATTTTAAGTGAAAACGGAATTTTCTGTAATCATCTTCATTCAATAAGTACGATAGAGATTATTCCTGTGGCATCACAAGATAAAATGGCGAATTTTTTTTTAGTCTCTAACCGAAAGGAAGAACACGATCCATATCGTAATATTTAAAGTGCCTAAAATAATTAACTTATTATATGAGAAAAACTTTTAATCGTGAATAATAGATCCTATTTAAAAAGCTGAATTGTCGAACATTTTTAAATTAAATATATACCCATGAATCGAAAAAGAGAACAAGTAAAAATTAAATATAAAAAATCAAAAACCCAACTGCAATGAACAACAATAAAAAGCGAACTAATTATTTCTCATCCATGTGAAACTATTTTTTATATTGCTTACCAATTTTTTCTATTTACTTTTATCGATCATTTTTAAGCTGTGTTTAATGGTTTGTTCCTATCTATAAACACTTTTGACGAGGCTTATAGATGTCTATGAAGTTTAGAGTTGCAGTCAAGCAAGAGATCCTACCTACACAACTTCCAGGTAGTGTCATATTTAAACGGAGTTTCTGACTGTAAAACAGTCAATGAAACATAGTCTTCATTTTGAAAGACCTATCCAGTGATAGGCCACTCAATTTTTTTTTCGTCTCTACCGCCATTTAGTATTTTGCGGCCGCCATTTTGAATTTATAAAAAGAAAACCTACACTGCAAATACAGGCGTCTTAAATTTAGACACATATGTGACTGAAAAAGAATTTTAGACCCTTAAGTGTCTTAATCTGAAAATTAAGACATTATAGATGTCTTAATTTAAGATACATAAGTGTCTTAGTATGATCACGGTGTAAATGAACTGAGAATAGTGTCTAAAATATCCGCAAACGTCTTATTTTAAGACACTTCGTTGCTTCAAACGTGTCTTAATTTAAGACGTTTTGATTCTCCCATTCTTCCTACGCAATAACCACCAGGAGGCACTCTCAGTTGCGCATGCGTTTTAGATATCTTTTGCTCGGAATTGGTGTATGTAGCAATTCAAGTTTGTTTTTATGTATGCGTATATTTTAATTAGTTTTCTGCGAAACCTGAAGTTCTGCAACTTTAATTCATTATTAACTTAGTTTATTTATGTATTGAATACGTACGTCTGACTTGTGTGCTTGACATCCAATGTCTCTTATAAGCTGTCGACGATATAAAGGCGGGATAGACACAGAATCAGACAACACTTGAACATCCGGGAATTCTACAAAGCGTGTGCAATGGACTTAGTGTTAATTTGTATTAATTTATACCAATAATATTGTGTTATTCGTCTTCGTCCTATCAAAGCTGGTAAAAAAAAAAGAAACTTTTGTCTGGCGGGTCATGTTTTGAGGATGAGAGATTCCATTCTTTAAATATGGCTAGCCGGATATATTAAGGGATTTCTTTCTAATATGATGCAAGACTTTTTCCCTCACTGTGGTATTTTTTAAATTTCAAATCTAGGAATTTTTCTGGCCTCTTGCAACATCGTGTCATAACTTTCATGTGTCATCGTGTCATCGCGTACGTGTCAATTTTTTTATAGTACTGAAATTAGTGTCTTTTAGGATTTTATTTATAGTATAAACAAAATCTTGCATGAAATTCCATTAGTTTTGAATCTGTTTGCGAAAAAAAAACCCATTAATTCTAGAAGTATATATTTTTAAACTTATGACGTTGTCTTTTATTACAAATTATATATTCTGAATTTTCATCTTTTTTTCCCAAATTTAAAGTAATAATATTACTAAAAGAGAGACATTTTAAGTTGAATATTCATTCTCTTGTTTTCAATCGCAGTTTCGTTTCAATGGTTAATTCTTATCTCACAGTAACGACCACAATGAAAGAAAAAAAAAGCTTTGGAAAGATCTTTCTTCCTAGCCTAAAACCGCAGATTAAAAAATAAGATAAATAAAGTGCCTGAAAATGTATGACGTTGTCATGATTCATCTATTATGTGCTCCTTAATTTTAAAACTGCCAGTAAAAATATACATATGTATATGATTTGAAATCAAGTCTAATATTGATTTTTTGATTATTTTTAGTAGAAAAGTAATTTGAAATTTATAATGGGAAAAAGTAAAAAGCTATAACTAGATTTTGTACTTAATATTGTGATTTTTGTAACTGTATTTATATACACTTATACGAAAATTACAAGTATGGCAATTAGATGTTAAGATATAAATTTAAGACAAATGAAGTTTGGAAACTATAAGTTATTTTTTCTTCTTGTTATTAATGTAGGATATTTATTTTTATTGATAGTTGAATAGCTTTTGTGATTACCCTGTGATCTACATAAAAACTTGCCGAAGTGGCATGTGGCAATATAATTTTTTTTTAAATGATAAGAATTTAAATTTTTTTTCGGGGAGGGGGGGGGGGATTTTGTATTCAATTTTCGTAAAGCTGATATCATAAATCCTTTTCGACCTTACACTGATTATAATGAAAGTTTTGAACTTTTAGAGTAGGACAAGATTAAAAACACAAAATATATTTAACAAAATACCGAAGTAATTTTTTTCTTAATTTTATTAAAGTGGAATATTTATTTAACTTTTTTACTCATAGTTAAATAGCTGTTGTGATTATCATCTGATACATATGTAAAATTGCCTATGTGTCAATATAATTTTTTTTAAATCTAATTTTTAAATTATATGAATTTTCCTATTTTGGGGAGGGGGGAGGGGATTTTATTTGCAATTTTCGTACATCTGATATTTTAAATCTCTAAGATTATAAAAAAATATATATTTATCCATGTACCTTAAAAGCCCTTAATAGCGGACACTTCGGGATCGCGGAATTTGTCTGATGATCGAAGATGTCAGCTTTTGTGAGGTAAAAATATACAAATATGTATGCGTATGTTTTTATTATTATTATATTGATGATTTTGATTATATTGATGCGTATGATTAAAAAAGTATTCGCTAAATAGAGGTCTCCGCTATTTGGGAATGTCCATTAACCTCCATAATGGATACTCCCGAGTACTGGACATCTCTATTTAGATAACCATAATGTAGGGTTGCATTTTTTGCAAAAGAACTTCTTGATTAAAGCATGGGTATTAAAGCAGTGCCCGTCCCCTTACGATTTAAGTGTCACCAACTTTAATGTGCAATATTTCTAAAGCTTATATTTTAAATCCATTTCGAAATTGTACTGAATATAATCAATGTTTTGAACTTTTAAAGTAAAATAAGATTTTAAAAAAAATCATATTCAAAATCATATTTATCATCAAAACAAATATTTAGATAAATATTTTTTGCTTTTAATCTTGTTCTACTCCTGAAGTTCAAAATATTGATTATAATCAGTAAAATGTCGTAAAAGATTTAAATATCAGCTTAACGAAAATTGCATACCAAAATTGGGCGCACCAAAAAAATCAGGCTGTAGGGGGGGGGGGGGGGGCAGGACCCCAGCCAAATATTTTTCCAGGATTCAACGTGGTCAAACATGGCTGCGTATGATGCTTACAAAAAAAAAATGGATGCTATTAAGACGTTTGAAGCATCTGAAATTCAGACGCAAAAAGTGTTTGAAAAAATTCAGACATTTTAAAATGTCTGAAAATTGAACACTCCGTTTCAGACACTTAAGTGTTTGAATTTCAGACATTTTAATTTACAGTGTAGCTTCTAAACCATCGGACGGTTAAGACGAATCGATAGAGACCTCATTCCTTAAAATCCATCCAGGATGTTTCGAGGGTATAAAGAAATCCACATACCCAGATACGCGTCAAACACATAACCCTTCTAGGCAGTTGGGTAAAAAACCATTTAAAATAAATAATTACTTGAGAAATACAAATAGGAAAAATTACGTCATTAAAACAATACATTTAAAACGATTTCCATTCCGGAGACTTAATCTGATATCATATGACAGTAACGCAAAAACAAGCTTTAATTTATAAACTTTATTCGGTACTTTTACAGTATAGGGGCCTTAGCGATTTTTATAAAGAACTTGCGCGTCTTCAGAAAGTAAGATTTGTTGCCGAATGACAAACAGCTATAAAAACAAGCCTGATATGTTTTTTTTTAAATATGATGTATTCACACATACCTAAACAATTTATTTATATATATTATTGTCTTTTATATACAATGTACTTATGTTTGTATATAAAAATAGAAGAATAGTCTATTTATTATAAATTGTATAAATAATAATAAAAAAATTGTTTGCGTATATGTAACAGTGCATAGATTGCTAAAAAATATACTGAAAACGCATCTCTCCCTATGCCCATTTTCCCAATCTCGCCGAGGCCCCTATACTGGAAAAGTACCCTTTATAAGGGTTTAATTTAAGGTCTATTTTTGTAATTTTTTTTTAAATCAGAAATTCTAGTTTTACGGGTATTTCCGAACTTAGAAACAGGGGAGGCGCCAGAACTTGCCCGACGGGGGGGGCACAGTATCCCCGACAGGGGGGGGGCCGAATTCAAAATATATATTAGAGGTTTCCACGAGCCCTGGCCTGTTCCGGAGCCCGAACTCGGTAAAAGTTTCTTCCATTAAACTCGGGCTTTCATTAATTTTATCTGAAAACTCGGTACGGGCTCGGGCTAAATTTTAGCTTTTGAAAAGTTGGTCCAGGCCTGAACTTCATTATCCCCGGGATACGTCCGGGTCTTGCATTTTTTCTGTAGATTCGGGCCGGACCGGGATTGTATTTATAGAATTTTTTTGGAGCAAATGAATAATAAAACATTTCTTTGTTTCTTTTTTCCCCTTTTTTAAATAACAGGTGGAATAGGTTAATCAATCACGTGAAAAACATAAAATTTTCGCGTTCGGATTTGGCATATCCCGAAACGCGCTGATCTGTAACACTCACACTGCTATTTAAATTAGAGATAAATTGCAGAGGGCCAAACGATTTTTACTCGAAACATAAATTTCGACGCTTGTCAAAGAATATTGTAGATAAATAAAGTGAAAAAAAAGCTCTTAAGGTTGTTTTTGAAATACCTCACTAGTCACCTAATCTTTATAAGCGGATGAATCCACAACAGAAAGGGTTTCCACACTTTTGAGCATTACCCGAAAGGAAAAACTCTGCTTCGTACTCTTCTTCCATACAGCAACCTCTCAATAAGCGGTCATTCAATATTATAGATTTTACGTGCACATATATGGCATATACACTACACAGCAGTATGTGAAAGACAAAGTATGGAGCAGTTCTCCGGTTATGAGTTGAACCAGAGTCGCGCATAAGGAAAAGGCAGGTAACCAATTTTTTTCGAAACGCGGTTCATGTTCCCGCCGGGTTGAGCATGTATTTTAATGCTGGAGGTAACTGAAAATAATCAGTTGACAAATCCCTATCAAAAACGCATAAAGTGACCAAAAGTTATTTTAAAATAAAATTATTTAAATTTGTTAGTGAAAGTGTCATCGTGAAAACTAGCAGTTAAACGTTACACCTAACTAAGGTCCTTCCCGGGTAATAAATAAAATTTGAAGCCCTGTAAATTTTATTTAAAACAAAGCTGCAACCCGAACCGAACCCAACCAAAAATATTCTGTCTACCTGCGACTCGATCGAACGCGAAATACTTAATTCCAATCCCAACCTGAAACCCGGAATCAGAGAAAATTGATCCACACTATAATGTAATTATAATATATAGTTTGCAATCATATCTCCAATATTAATGTTATCTTTTATGTGGAAAAATAAACATGCAAGGAGTCATTCATATTCAGATACGTAGTTTTTCATCTGAAATAGATTCCTGCGCGGTTTGGGTTATACCCGACCCAAACGTTCAACTTAAAGTCAATCCGAAACCTAACAAAATATTTCCGTTGACGCAAAACCTGACCTGAACCCGACAATTTTTCTATTGACCCTAAACGGAAACACTTCAACCCGAACACAACTCGACACAAAAAACATCTATAATTTAATACAGTTATGAAAAAATAGCCAGCAATCATATCTGTAATATCAATTCTATCTTTTATGTAGAAAATAAACACGTAAAGCGACTCATTCAAATTTAAATATATAATTTTTCATGTCAAACAATAACTTAGACATTCTTTTTGTAAAATTGAGCTAATTCCAGCTTGGCTCGTAAGTAGTGTTGTCAGGTCAAACAGCGGGACAGAGAGAGAATTACATTTAAAAAATCAAAAAACCTGACTGCGTAAAAAGCAAACTAATTAATTATTTCTCATCAATATTAAACTATTTTTTTTATATTACTTACCTATTTTTTTTATTCACTTGTGTTGGTGACTTTCAAGTTGTGTTTGATTGTTAGTTTCTATCTATAAACATTGTTTTGATGAGGCCTATAGATGTCTATGATGGTTAGAGTTGCAGTAAAGATAGAGGTCTTACCTACACAACTTCCAGGTTGTGTCCTATTGAAACGGAGCTTCTGACTGTAAAATAGTCAATGAAACGTCGTCTTCATTTTGAAAGATCAATCCAATGATATGCCACTCAATATGATGCGTAATTTTTTTTTCGTATCTACCGCCATTTTGAATTTTTTAAATCAAATCTAGTCTATAACCATCAGACGGTTAAGACAAATCGATAGAGACCTTATTCATTAAAATCCATCCAGCCGTTGGGGAGGTTTCGAGGGTATAAAGAAATCCACATACCCAGATACGCGTGAAACACAGAAACCTTCTTGGCAGTCGGATAAAAAAAGCCGGACAGACGCTTGAAAATCGAGACATTTTAAGCACTACAATAAAACTTGTTAAAACGGAACCAGTGTAATGGAATAACGCTTTAAACTGAAAATTTTCGCAATATCGGCTAAAATAGGCTAAGATTGTCTAAATTGGAAAGTTCTCAATTCTTTGTCGTTCTATCTTAACAGGTTGGTGTTAAGCTTCCTTTCATCGTATTGAATGTAAGTGAATTATACTTTATCCATAAAGGAATGGTGTGAAATTAATTAGTCGAACTAGAGTTTTCTAAATAATTAACAGTAATTTTATGACAATAATGCTCACTTTACAAATACCGCGTTTTATTATTTTTTTCATTATTTTGCCTTTCAGCCGTTTAAGAAATAGCGCAATTATTACATACACTCCCAAGAAAACATTTCGTCAAACGTAAAAAGCACAGGCAGCAAGTTGCCGGAACGCGCCTGTGGTTGGAACAGATTTTTCTGTTATTTGAAGAAAATTCCGTGTTTTGACTCGAGAACTAAATAAGCAATTAAATTTAAAAAATCAAAAAACCCGACTGCGTAAAAAGCGAACTAATTAATTATTTCTCATCAATGTGAAACAATTTTTTTTTCAATTCCTAGTATTAGCTCACACTCTCGCTATATATATCTTGTTCAAATTTTCAATCGTTAATAAAATACTTATTATTCATGCAATCAAGCTCAAATAATTTTTTTTTAACTTGTACTGGATGACACTTAATGATAGTCCAGTTTTTTTTTCAAATATTAATTAATTAAATTAAATTAATTAATTTTCAATAATCGAGAGAGCCTCCTTCTTGATCAAGGTTTTTTAAGACCGAGAGAGCCCTCTTCTTGATCAAGGTTTTTTAAGCGCCACTCAAAAGGAAAGAAGAATGGGAGAAAAAACATTCTCTTATTGACCTAAGTAGAAATTGACTTAAAATATATTTTTTTATATAACTTGTTTATATTACTTACCTATTTTTTTTTATTTAATTGTATTGATGACTTTTAAGTTGTGTTAAACTGTTAGTTCCTATCTATAAACACTGTTTTGATGAGGTCTATAGATGTCTAGGATGGTTAGAGTTGCAGTAAAGCTAGAGATCCACAATACATACACAACTTCCAGGTTGTATAATATTTTAAGGGAGCTTCTGACTGTAAAATAGTCAATGAAACATCGTCTTCATTTTGAAAGACCTATCCAGTGATAGGCCACTCAATAGGGTGCGTAATTTTTTTTCGTCCCTACCGTCATTTTGTATTTTACGGCCGCCAATTTGAATTTATAAAAACAAAACCTAGCCTATAACCATCGGCTCGTTAATACGAATCGATAGAGACCTCATTCATTAAAATCCATCCAGCCGTTGGGATGTTTCGAGGGTATAAAGAAATCCACATACCCAGATACGCGTGAAGCACATAACCCTTCTTTTCAGTCGGGTAAAAAAAAAAAAAAAAAAAAAAAAAAAAAAAAAAAAAAAGTGATCTTCAGTTCTCGAACTTTTCGTGTTTCGGAGGAAAAGAGACATGCGTAAAAAATCAGTTTCTGATACAAAAAAGTAACATGTGGCACAGTTACGGGAACACCCCTGTGATTTGACGAAAATGCAACTTCAGATAATTTTTACGCAAAGGCTGTTCTCAACTGCTCTACTCAACAAGCGCAAAATGTTTTGACACATTTACAAATTCATTTTTTAACGAAAAGATATAAAAGTGGAAAGCCTCACCAGGGAAGCGATTTCGAATCGAACTGTGTTTTCCATTTTTGGAGCCATCAATTACCTACTGAGTTAGAAGCGATTTGGATCACGTGACAAACACGTTTTTCATCCTTTCTTGACTAATTTTTCTCGTTTCGCGCGGAAATTCGGTTCAAAACGCCCACTTTGACACTCTTTTCTGAATGATCTATTGCGTTTGCAAAAAAACGGATAAAACAGCTCGATGACATAGTTTCGGAACATCAACACTTGCTAGTTTCATGCATTTCCGAACAAAAATAAATTAAAACTTATGTCAGAAAGTTGCCCTTTTGGATTTGAGAACAATGGGCAAATCAAAACAGGAATTTTCGTGTTTTAATAATAATAATAAAAGCAATTGAAGAAACACCTTCAACTTTTTTTAGAATATTGATCGAAACCAGACAGCATGATCCTCTAACTTCTGATAAGATACAGAATTTAAATCTGAGATTAAAACTGAAATACAAAATTCTGAAGAAAAATGTAAGTTAAAGGAAAACTTGTAAAATAGCTTTAGAATGTAAAAGTTCATTAATATCAGCTCAATCATAAAAGTCTTGCTGATGCTAAAAAAAAATCTTTAAATTCATGCTTACTTTGAAACAGTCAAAGTTTAGAGGTCTGCACGGGACGGGCTCGGGCCTATTTTCATTCATGGCACTCGGGCCGGGTCGGGCCTAACTTCTTTTTTTCGTACCGAGATAAGGCAGGTTTCATTCTTCCTAGGTCTTCATAAACGGATATTTTTAGTCCCGTCTCGATCCAACCTGTATGAAATTATTGTCTCGGTATGGCCTGGCCCGTGCAAATCAGTAAAATTTGGCCCAGGCCAAAAATTTTTGCAAAAAGTGTATATATTTTTAAATCGACATTATTCTACAATTAAATATTAAAATTTATTCGTTTTAAAGAATAGTAGATTTCTAGGCAATAATATTAAAATACAGTAAAACGTTTGAAAAAGAACCAGCCTATGACGTAATCCTGTCTTATATGGAAAAATTTATTGATCCATGCAAAATGAATATAATAATACGTGAGAAAGGAATATAATACATTTACACCTGCTAAGAAGGGAACTTGTTTAAAAAACTGCTTTTTTTTTTTTTTTTTTTTTTTTTTTTTCCTCTTAGAAGATTTTACTGTATAGCATTTTTTCAGATTTTTAAGTCTCCAATACTTAATTTTTTGATTAACGATATTAATTATAGCTGAAACATTAACATACAAATAGAGATTCGTTAAGAAAATGTATATCGCAACCTTCTTTAAAAATGAAAATTATAAACATGAAAAAAGAGCTAAAATAAGTATTTTTGATCCGAACTCCTTTTAACAAAATCGACGTAAAATTCCGTCGGACTTGGGCCGAGATTTTAAATTTTTTCCGGGCCGGT
The DNA here is from genome assembly GCA_963932465.1 of Maratus speciosus. NCBI lineage: Eukaryota > Metazoa > Arthropoda > Arachnida > Araneae > Salticidae > Maratus > Maratus speciosus. The sequence goes on from OZ010797.1 coordinate 11,357,491, forward strand.
CTCAGACCGAACTTTTAATTTTTATACCGGGTCGGCCCATTACTGTTTTTTGTACGTCCGAACTTTTCTTTCTACGAGTCGGGCTGAGCCCGAACCTGGAAATTTCGGCCCATACAGAACTCTACAAAGTATAACTAAGTTATTAATTAAAATTGTTCAGTCTAACAATACAATCACGTTTAAATTATCAAGTAAGTCGATATTCTGTTTTACACGATTTTTTTTAATTTCTAAATATGAACCTACGACCCTAAACACGAATTGTTAATTACAACCCTGCACGATTCGAGTTATGCCCGACCCGAAATCGACAAAATATTTTTTTCAAACCTGCAACTTGATCCTAAGCATGAAATGAAAAAAAAAAAAAAAAAATCAATCCTAAATGTAAAACAATTCTGGAAAATAGTTTGCAATCATATGTCTAAAATCAATTTTATATTTTTAAAAAAGGAATACATACATTTACTTATTCATATACAAGTAGTTTTTTTTATCATTTGAAACAATAATCTGGACTTTTCTTTGGGTTGGGTTAATTTTTGACGGCCGATTATCTACTCGAGGGATATAAGCCCGAGGGGGAAGTACCCTTCATGTGTGTGTGTGTGTGGGGGGGGGGGTTCTAAGGGAACCTAATCCATATTTACGCATGGAAATCCAAGGTTCAAAGAAAACCACGAAAACTCCGAACGATTGGGCCGACGGGCGCGATTGGGTTCGAAGCACCTCCCGTCTACCAGCTTCGAGAGCACAAAACATCTCGGCCACTGGTGGGGCGGACTTTACTTTGGAAAAATTTGGCGTACTCGAATCGACTCCCAAGAAACAAAAACTCTAATTTGAGAAAACCCGAAAATGGAAACACTAGTCAACCCGATCCACAGCAAAATTTTAGAGCCAATAGCCAACACGATCGGGTAGAATCGGGTTAACTGAACCGATGCAAGATTTTAGTATTTGCTATATACACATCTTCCCGTAGTTTACAATGAAGTTATGTATGTATATAATTATTTTCTTATTTATACCTTCCATTTCTCTTTCATATATTAAATAGAGATTAATATCTATAAAATGAGACTCTACTCACTGTATATTGAAATTAATGAACAAAGAAGAAATTTTTAGTTTGATACTAATTTTGCTTGACTAATTATACAAAATTCTCTTTTTATTTACTCATTCATTTATAAAAAATACTTACCCTACGCTTTTTAATAAGAAGATCGATGCGAGCAGATGAATTTAAACGTCCTGTTTCCTCTTGAAATCGTATTTCTTAGGCGCGTAAGTTTGCGGTCAATCGAATAAACAACAGGAGTGCACATGAATGAGCTCTAGACAAAATGTATAAAGTTTTCGGTAACATCCGGCCGTTGTGCGACAGCCGTTAACCGACATGTGGTTCAAGCCAATCCGATTTCCGAAGAAAAAAAATCAGCGCCTTGCTATTCCGTGGGTCGCGTTTTCTATAAACTAACCTAAGATTTTTTTTAAATTAACCTGCACCCGACTCGACACGACTCGGGTCGTGTGCAGGAAAAATCGGATTACCCGACCCGATGCAGGACTCAAGATTCAAGTCAAAAAATTTTCCCCGACGACGATTAAATTTGGCCCCGACGTGGGGGCCAGGTGTGCCCGACGGGGGGACATATGCCCCCCCGGACCCCTCTCTGGCGCCGCCCTTGCTTAGAAATGCATTTTATATAACTATATTCTTTATAGTTTAGAATAGGGGCCTGCCTGGAAGTCGTTATGCACCACACGTTGCGAAAAATAATCTTTTTATTCAATCGCAAGTTCGTCATTCAATAAGGTTATTTGCTTAATTTGCTTGAAAAATATTGGTCATTTGGTGGCTTGGAAGATACAAACCTCTAAAGATGGAAGATATTTTTTTTTTCCAAAAGTATGCGCGTGCCTTAAAAAAAAAAAAGTATGTACGTGCGTAGCTGATTTTTCAAAACGATATTCTGTTCTATGCAGTGTTGCCACTGTAAGAAAAAGCAGAACAGGGAGATATAAAAGCTGATAAGAGATCACTGGCTTCTCTGCTCATTTTTCGCACAGTTGGAAAACTACAAATGATATGATTTATTTACCCATCAGAATAATGGTGTTAAAATTAATGTAGTGTCATTACATATCCAGCGTTTACAGCAGTTCCATTAACTGCGATTATTCTGATCCACGGATTCCTTTATCAGATCAGTTGCTATAATCAATAGGGTTAGCTGGGTGAATTGGGTCCTTCAGATTCGTCCGGGATAGCTCAGTTGGCAGAGCATTAGCAGCTTCAGTCAAGATGTCTGGACATTTTCCGCCCAGTTGGTAAATTACAATTCAAATGATTTATTTACCAAATAGAATAATCGTGTTAAAATTAATCTAGCCATTTTCATTTTAAGCATAACGTTTTCGTAAATTCTTCAAAAACTAAGAAATTCGATCCCTCCCTAAAGAGAATTCCGCAGACGAGACTTTTATTAAGGATTTTTACAATTTTTGGTAATAGGTTATAACATTTTCTTAGCATTTAAAAACTTCAAATTTGTAAAAAAAACAATAAGAATTAAATGCTATTCAAAAAATAATTCATGAATCGCGTTGACAGTGTAAGCTTCAAAAGTTCTATACTATGTATTCTAGAATTCTGTGCATCAATATTAAAATATAATATGCATTAAAAATTAATACTTTTGAAAGTTTTACCGATACGAAACAATGAATGAACCAGGTCGACGATTCTTATAAAAATAACTAATTCGTTGATTTTAATTTACCAATTCCTTTAACTTGAGTAAAATAGTACACATTAACTTTCTATATGCTTCAGAGTCATAAATAATTGGTACACTATCATTTCACACAGTTTATATTCTTTAAAAATTCAACATGATTGTTTAATTAAAAAAATTAAAAACTATTCTTTATTATTCGACAATTACAGCTTTTATTTAAAATATTTTATTCACTTATAGATTTGAAGATGAAAAAATTCCTTTATAGCAATAATATAAAACGAATGATGATAGGGTATTTTGTTTACAATAGGTTAAACATTTTAAAGAATTACCACTAGTCGTTATCTCAATAACATTTATGGTAAATGATGCAAAAACTAACATCGACCACTTTCTATATAAACTTTCCATGTAACGTCGACCACTTTCCATATAGAAATTTAAAAAAAAAAACCCATCACTAAATCAACTCCAATAAATAAATAAATAGAAGAATGTTGCCAGTAAAACATCAAAAACAAGAAATTTGAAGAAGTTTTAATCACTTAAGTGTGTCAATAATCTGTAACTTTAAATAAAATTTACAATATGTTAATGAACAGAGAATTAAAATATATGTTTGTTTACATTATTTTTCTTAATTTATCCCTATCGCTTGTCTGATGGATAAATGATGTCAGATGAAATACTCATTTGTTGTACGTAGCTATGTATCAACATTTTTCAATGCCTTCTCTCTTTTAATGTCATGATGTGATTGTAAATTTAATTCAAGATTTAACTGATAAATCAGTAAAACATCATTAAAAATGCAGATAAACCGTCAAATTTAAAATTATTTGATGAAATAAATACTTAGACGTATCTGATGCCAAGTAAATGGGACGCCACAATTATGCTTTTAGCGTTAAATCTTACAGTTTGGCGATACTTTTTTTTTGTTTGGGGGGGGGGGGGAGGAATCGCAAATAAAATAATAAAGTATGATTAATATTGATTGCGATTAAAGATTTTGAATCTTTGGCGAAAATGTAAAATGAGGAATCAATGCTTTGAAATATTTTGTAAAAAATTAAATATTGAATTTCCATTTTTTCTATATTAAAAGTCATACTCATGTTTTCTGTTTTATCAATATCTAATGAAATGTAATTTTTGATCATTCTTCGTAACCATGCGTTTGTACGCTTATTTTTTATATTCTGAAACTAATAAAACTTTTTTTTCGTTATTTTTATCAAGTATGACATACTTTTGACAAAATGTCGGTACGCAAAAGTTAATAAAAGTTATTGTAGAAAAGAATGGGTTAAACTTGGTCATTTCAGTTTTCCAGTTAAAATAAGTTTTTTCAGCAGTTTCAATCTTTAATTTTCTGAGTATGAAAATAAAAAGAAAATTTAACATACATGCATTTAAAATTAGCAAAAGATTTTAAAAAAATAAATAAATAAAATGGTATGTACGACGTAAGAAATACATTTTCTTGAAAATTTTACTTTCGTTCGTCGGTGAATTATTAGAAATAACATGAAACTGAAATTTTGTTGCAACTTTTAGCTTAATATACTTTCTAAGTACCAGATTTAATAAACGGGTCAATTTTTTGCTCTGCGTTTAGCAAACTGAAAAGTTTTCACTGTATACAATACATTTGTTTAAATTTTGAAAAATATGTAAAAATTGAATTATTATATAAACACTTTTTACAAACTTTCTACACCTAACTAAGCGGTATATTTAGAAAGTTTTAAAAGCATTTTTCTAATGAAATTGATAAGACTCACTATCAGGAGCTAAAGTTTAGCATTTTAAATATTTATAATAAAAATGAAGTGTAAATTAACAATATTTTTTATATATGTAAAACATTGAATTATCATATAAACATTTAACATATATCACTATTACAAAATAAATGTGATAACTAAATCTTATTTATACTAAACTTAACTACGTGTTATTTAGGAAGTTTTAGTGTCAGAAAAACTTCTAGAACATTTTTAAATTTATAGAATAACTAACAAGAGTTAAAGTTTAGTATTTTAAATATATAAAATAAAAATCAAAAATAAATTATTTTTTATCTGTTTTATTTCCAATGAAACCAACGTCTTCTATAACCCTTTAAGACCAGGCAGCTTTGAGTTTTTTTGAAAACAATGATATAACTGAAATTTGTAACTGATAATTCACTATCTGTTGATAAAATTCATATAATATAGTTTCTGTTAACCAGAACAATTGCTTTATTCCAGCATTTGTGGAATAGATAAACAGGAAGATAGAGTTTTAGTTATTGTCCGGTCTTAAAGGGTTAAAAATAATTCACGTGCGTCACACTTTTGTTGTTTAACATTTTTTGTATAATTTAATGTAAGTAAATCCTTATATTAATACATAGGATACAGATTATAAATTAAATGAAAATGCATCATATAACAACTTTTATAATCAATGCACTGAATGAATTCCTTGTCTAAAATTTCGCTCTTTTTCAAAAACAAATATTGCGTTTTGGAATGGTAAAAAAATTGTGTGATAAACAACGCAAGCAATAGGGAAGAGTGGGGCGGAATGGGAAAGTGGGAGGAATGGGACAGGAGGTTTTTTTTCCTTTATGTATTCATTCTAAACATTTCATCAATCGCACTATAGATGAAGCAATGGTAGGCCAATCTTCAGTTGGAAAAAAAGTAGCTGATCTGCATAAGCTTGCAATTGTATAAAGAAAAAGACTATTTCAAGAATCAAAAGTAAATTTGCTTCATATACTTATTATGCTTTCTGTATTCTGTTTATGCGTAGATAGTTTCCTTATTTATGGAACATTATACTGTATATTATCCATAATTTAAACTATGCCTAAAAGAAGCATTTTTGTTTATACAAGAAGATTAACATAAACGAAGATAGAGGGAGGAATGGGACAACTCCAATTCCTTCTTTTTAATAAGATGAATGTTAATTGTTAATATGCAGATATTTTTAGAGAGTAACATTGATAATATATTCATTTACTTCAAAATGTAAATAAATTGAACTGATGATTTTTTAATGTCATCTCTGACTGACAATCCTGAATTTTTCTTCCAGTAATGAAATTTAATTTGATATTCTAGCGCAGACATTATCAACCTACAATCTTTGTTAGACTGTATATATAGCCGGCACTAGACTATTTGTGCCTTAACATACATAGTTTTATAGCTGTCCCAAACCTCCCTGTTAGCGGGGAGGTATAGGATACATTTTGTAATTTACAATTTATTTAATTATAAGATTGTTTTTGGAAATTATATTTCTATATTGGTCAAGGACATTAGAAAGTGCTTCATTTTGTATTCTATGTATCGGAATTTTTGTTTGTGTGTCAAACAAAGTTGATTTTTTTTCTTTTTGTAAAAAGTGTCCCATTCTTCCCCCTCTGTGGCTCCGGGTGGGGGGGGGACATCATAGTGTTCCGGGAGGGAAATTACACTTTTTGACCATTGAAAATACAAAATCTCAAAATCTTCCGGGTGGGAGACATCTCATTGCTTCGGTGGGGGGGGGGGGGGGATGTCCCGCCGGGCCACCCACTAAAGTCAACACTGAGGTTTTGGATCCGTCAACAAACTAACTCTTTCTATGGTATAAATCTCTTAACAGTTCTGGCAATTAGTTTTGAATAAAAAGTTTACATCCTCACTTTGGAGTGTTCGGTTTTCGTCCCACTTCCCCCTATATGTACTACATTCTTTATTATTTTTATTATATTATTACAGTTTCAAAAATTTATAAATTTGCCATTTACAAAATATTTTCTCACGGAAGAAGAATTTAATAAAGTATACATAATAGTACAAAAGTACACGAAAAGAATTTTGTTCAAAAGATGACAAATTCTTAGCTAAATAAAAAAAAATGCAAAGTATGCGAGACAAGCAACACCATGTATATTATTTAATGTATATTAATATTTTTGAATTCGGATTCATAAAGAATTTAAGTAGATTCCATTTGAAGAAATGAATAGTCATAAGTTGGATAACCAGTGCTTAGGTCTCATAAAAGAAATTTCGGCAGTCATTTGGAATAATTCCCCCAAATTGAACTTGTGTAAAGGAAAGTGAAAGAGTTAATGGGGGGAAATTGGAATTTTATCAGTAGAACCTAAACAGACTGATTTTTGCTCTCAAATACTGACTATAACAATACTGTAACCAAATGTTAGAATGTTATGAAGGCTTCCAAATGAATCCTATATAAAACTTTCTAATTAGAATGCTATCCCAACACCTGGCATCCTAAGAAAAAATATATTAATGAATAGAAAGGTTTCATTTTTTAATATTTCATACCATTGAGATTAACGATGTGTGCAATCTTAGAATTTATTGTAAATAGGGCTGAATATGAAATAAACTAAACCTGCGGTGTTACGATCCATTAAGTATCAGGCCCTACAGTGCTCAACCCTGTTTTTTTTGTTGTTTTTTTTTTCTCTGGGCCCTGAGGTGTTGTAAAGCCTATGTCCAGGTCAGGTGGTCATCCTAAGGCGAGACCCTTAATGCCGAGTTCCCAAGCAAGCTTGGTACTCATTTTATCGACCCCGAAGGGATTAAAAGCTGGGTGAACTTTACCCAGCCGGAGTAGAACACAGGACCTGTCATGCGGTAGACACACCCGTGGGCCGCTAAGTCACTAGGCTTCTGAACATAAAATAGTAATTCTAAAACTGTTTATGAAGCTAAAGATTTTTTTTTTTTTAATATTGGACACAATTTATTTCTATAACTCGCCTGTTCACCTCTTCAACAAAATACTGACTACTATCAGTATCTTTTTTTTTTATTTATTTTTTATTTTTTTATCTTTATTTACTGATTCAAGTAACAATTTTTTATGCAATCAACTGAAGAATTTTTCATTCGAAAGATAGAAATGAGACATTTCTTTTCAATTGTGCTGATTTAATGTTTTCAAATATTCATACGATTTCTTTTCTTTATTTCTTTTTTTTTTTTTGGGGGGGGGGGGGTGTCGCCTTAGTATTTTGATTTTTTTATGTTTCACTTGGGAATAATAAAAAGGTTTTTGAGACATGCAATGCAAGCAATATTTCTGTAGAGATAACAAATCATTAGAAGCAGTATAATATGTAGTACATTTTAAGATTTATACAACATTTACCGTTTACAAAATTTTCAAACTATGAACAATGTTATAAAACGAAACCTACTTTTTATAACAATTCAAACTGTAGATAACTACATAAAAAGGGATCATTTTAAATTATTTGAATAAAATTATCTTTTGCTTTTTTAATATTACATTATGGGATGTTCAAAAACAGTATGACAAAGAACACCAACACAGGAAACAAAACATTAATAGCACTATTTTAGTATTTAATACATTTTTACAAAGTATCGAGCATTTATATGTAAATTCAACATATACCAAAAAAATCCTCATGGAAGACAAATTTAATAAAAGTTTGCTTTTTAAAATAGATATATATATACTTAGGATACAGATTTAAAACTTTCCATGAATAAAAATTCTCGTGAAAGACAATTAAAAAAAAGTTTGCTTTTTAAGATAGTAGTAGATAAATACACTTAGGATACATATTTAAAACTTTCCCCATGAATAAAAATTCTCGTGAAAGACAAATTTAATAAATTAAAGTTTGCTTTATAAAATAGTAGTAAATAAATGGGTCATTCTCAGACAAAGGGAAATTTTATGTCCTTGAATTAATCACGTCAGCTATGAATGTTTAAATAATTTTTATGAGCGTTTTTGTTCAATCTCTACCTTGTGTATTAATTTAAATATGAACAAAATAATTTTAATACCTAAAAAACTTGTAAAGTTGTAAATGCCATTAACAATGCTTATCCAAACCTCTAATTTTTAAATTGAAATAACTATTTAAGATTTGAAAAGCTTTGGAAGAAATGCAGTGATGGTAAATTTCATGTCTATTTTTTCTACATTTGATATTTTAGACAACAATAAACATTTCCATTAATTATGCTCATTTAAAATTTGTCCTTCGCGTTAGTTGTCATTACGGTGCTCCTCAGTAATGTTTCATTCTCTTCTCTACTAGATGTCGTTTTGATATGGAAATGTTGTTAGATTGTATAGTTCCACATGTTCTTACGAGAAGTAATGTCTGGTTTTCATTACCCATTCAAGAACTACTTCAATCTGTGCTTTTTGTTCCAAAATGGCAGTCAGTATATTTAATATGTGTCATTATTATGAATTTAATGTGTGTTCATTATTTCTGAAATACATATTCAATAATTTAACTTATAATAACCCCATAAGCTTTCAATGGTTGTAGTTCAGCTCTAAAATAGGTTTAACGTTAATAATGTCATACCGTGATCATTATCAAGGCATATTGGATTTACGATTTCAGGGGCACAGCAGTGACAAGTTGACTTAAAAAAGGTCATTGCTATTCCTTAGCAAAAACTCATTATAATATGTTACAAAATTTGAACTAAAATTCAGGAATTGAAATAGAATTTAATCATTTTTTCAAAGCTAAAATTTTTCTTTATCCGAGAATAACCCAAATACACATAGTATACACATTTACAAGCTTGCCCATGAATAAAATTATCGTGAAAGAAATTTAATAAAATAAAGTTTGCTTTTCAAAACAGTAGTCGATAAATAGACATAGGATACACATTTAAGAACTTCTCATTGCTCTGAAAAAATTTGTTTTTGAGTCATTCTCTGAAAAAGTGGCAATTTTATGTCCTAGGGATTTTGAAGGCATATTTTTAAAATTACAAAAAGAAAAAGTGATTTAAACTATCAATATTAATCAGTTATATATATAAACTGTAATTATTTGCTTATTCAAATTGAAATTTGATAAATTTAATGTATTTTGTAATGCAAGTATCATTCCCTCACATATGTCCCCAGGCACACATGTAGAAAAGAAAATGCTTTCTCTGTCATTGCTGTACGTATGTTTATAATTATTTTTTTTCCAATCCATTAAATATACTTAAATAAACATTTAGTCATATAATTATATTTATATTTTATATAATGAAAGAATTAGGGCACTTTTAATGATGTCCCTAATATTCGTCATCATTCCCTCACAACTATAAATTTGCCCCTATTTACTTAGTAGAAAGCAGCACACGCTTTATATACGTCTAGGACAGTTTGTACATGAGTAAAGTGAAGCAGCAATCTTGTTTGCTCAAAAACTTTCCTGAATAGCTAGCACATGGCTTTCAAGTACTAGATCAAAGTAAGTATTTTTATTATCTGTCATTCCCTCATCGATTATAAATTTAATAAAAACTAGTGAAATATCTTTTTATCTTGTTATATTATTAGAAATGTGTTTCAAAAGATATTTAGTAACTGAAAATATACATTAGACTAATCATTTTTGTATAAAATGGTTTTCAGAAATATTTCATCATTCCCTCACAATCATTCCCTCATAATTTTAATATATGAGGGAATGATCTAAATCCCTTTATATATGTACTAAACAGTAAAATAAGAAAATCTAATGCAATAAAATACACAAATAATAAAATATTATTTATGACTTTGTTATAATTTCTTTTGTTTTTTAACACTTTCAAGGATGGTGGTATGTTTACGAAACCATCTAATTTTAATTCCTAAGCGCCACAATGGCACCAGACTTTTTATAAACTTTTCTCTATTTAACATGAATGTGAAATACAACATTTTTCTTATTTACAAACAAATTTGTTCTTAAATTCCGTTGCCAGTCATTTATCTGATCATTTTAGTAATGAAAGTGTGCTTTGAAAGTAAATTTGCAGAAGATCTATCAGGTACAGTTTGGTTCATATTTTTTGAAAAATATAGCAATAAGGCACTTGTAGGCTAAATTTTGAGGCAATTTTATTTAGCCACAATTTTTTTTTTTAAAAAGTCACTTTTTAGAGAATGACCCTTTTAGCTAAATTTCACTTTTTTCTTTAATTTGTTTTACGTAAAAATTATATTTTATAATTAAGAAAAAATGAGAAACTCTGAATCGAGAAGCAATGTACATACAGTTTTTTAAAGCGCTGTATTAGTATTAAGCACATCTTTACATGCTTCAAAAAAATTTATGAATAAATTTATCATTCTCGTAAAGTTTTTTTTCCATGGAGTTTTTTTTCATATGTGATAAAGTTTACCTTTCATATTAATAGAAATTGTAGATAATGACACAAGTTGGGTCATTTGAAAGCTTTCATGAGCAATGCACTGTACCAATTTTCTTGTTGAGCAAAGATACTTTTGTTAAATATTACATTTTAAAAAAGGTACAAAAAACTTGATTGACATATACAAATGACACACATATAAGTTACTAAATATTAAATACAGTATACTACAACTTTGTACATTTTCACTAAAACTGTGTGTACAAATTAACAGTAATTTACAAGTTTAAGGTTTTTTTCTGCATTTCATTTTTAAAAAACAATATTTGTAATTAGAATAAAACTAAATTAAAATAGCGAATCATAAAGAATACAAGTATTAGCAGTGTACATCGAGGGATACTAAAGATTGATGTTATATTATTTAAGTACATCCTAAAACTGTTTTTTAATTTTTAGGTTAGAATAATAACATTAAATAGACAATTTAACATATCTGAAATTGTAAACAACATTAGCAGTGTACATTTAATGCTGGATAAGTTTTAAAATTCTATATTATTCTGCATATTTATGCATTCATAAAAAAATTGAGCATATAATTTTTTTTCACGAATATTACAAAAATACACACAATTTTAAAACAATTTTTAAGTTAACGATTGAAAAATTACGCAGTCAGCTGTTTAACCAACTATTTCTTTTCTGCAGATTATTTATTCCTTATATAAATTTCTTCTTCAGATTTTTGTTTTGCTGCAGATTGTTTTTTTTTTTTTTTTGTGGGTGGGTAAGGGGAGGGGTGTTGATTCTATTTTTTGGGGTGCAAAGTTTTTTTTTTTTTTTTGACTGAACATACTTTTTTATAGCAGACATTTTATGCTGCAATTTTTGTAGCAGACATTTTATGCTGCAATTTTTGTAGCAGACATTTTATGCTGCAATTTTTGTAGCAGACATTTTATGCTGCAATTTTTGTAGCAGACATTTTATGCTGCAATTTTTGTAGCAGACATTTTATGCTGCAATTTTTGTAGCAGACATTTTATGCTGCAATTTTTGTAGCAGACATTTTATGCTGCAATTTTTGTAGCAGACATTTTATGCTGCAATTTTTGTAGCAGACATTTTATGCTGCAATTTTTGTAGCAGACATTTTATGCTGCAATTTTTGTAGCAGACATTTTATGCTGCAATTTTTGTAGCAGACATTTTATGCTGCAATTTTTATAGCAGACATTTTATGCTGCAATTTTTGTAGCAAGCAGTCATTTATGCTGCCATTTTTCGTAGCAAGCAGTCATTTATGCTGCCATTTTTCGTAGCAAGCAGTCATTTATGCTGCCATTTTTCGTAGCAAGCAGTCATTTATGCTGCCATTTTTCGTAGCAAGCAGTCATTTATGCTGCCATTTTTCGTAGCAAGCAGTCATTTATGCTGCCATTTTTCGTAGCAAGCAGTCATTTATGCTGCCATTTTTCGTAGCAAGCAGTCATTTATGCTGCCATTTTTCGTAGCAAGCAGTCATTTATGCTGCCATTTTTCGTAGCAAGCAGTCATTTATGCTGCCATTTTTCGTAGCAAGCAGCCTTTTATGCTGCCATTTTTTGTAGCAGCCTTTTATGCTGCCATTTTTTGTAGCAGCCTTTTATGCTGCCATTTTTTGTAGCAGCCTTTTATGCTGCCATTTTTTGTAGCAGCCTTTTATGCTGCCATTTTTTGTAGCAGCCATTTATGCTGCCATTTTTTGTAGCAGCCATTTCATGCTGCCATTTTTTGTAGCAGCCATTTCATGCTGCCATTTTTTGTAGCAGCCATTTTATGCTGCCATTTTTTGTAGCAGCCGTTTTATGCTGCCATTTTTTGTAGCAGCCGTTTTATGCTGCCATTTTTTGTAGCAGCCATTTTATGCTGCCATTTTTTGTAGCAGCCATTTTATGCTGCCATTTTTTGTAGCAGTCATTCATGCTGACATTTTTTGTAGCAGTCATTCATGCTGACATTTTTTGTAGCAGTCATTCATGCTGACATTTTTATAGCAACTTTGTGTGTATTTTTATGTAGCAGACTTTTTATGCTGCAATTATTTTGTAGCACAGCTGACTGCGTATTTTTTCAATCGTTAATCCAAAAAATTTTATTTTTGTAATAGATTTTTTGTACAGATTTTCTTGCTTTAGTTCAGCAGAATTCTTTTTATTCTGCAGATTTTTTCTTGAAACATGCTTTTTGTTTTTTGACAGCAGATTTTTTTTCTTGCAGCAGCATATTTTTTTGCGGCACATTTTTTCCGACTTTTTGGGGCCTGTAGTTTTTTTTGTTTTTTTTTGGGGGGGGGGGGGATATTTATTTTTTTACTGCAGGACTTTTCTAGAACAATCTATAAATAATATAATAATGGCATTAAGTTAACAGTAAACCAGAAACAACATTAGCAGCGTACATTTAATACAAATTCCTTTGTAGAAGTATCTTTTGCATGAATATTTAAAAAATGCCGATAGGATATAATTTATTATACAGATAATTTTTAAAGAGACTCTGTACGTTTCATTTTGCGAAAAATAGCAATTTTCAAATTTTTGCTTAGCTGAATTTAGTAGTATATAGGGGAGAGTGGGGTGGAATGGGACAGTAGGTTACTCTTTATGTATCATTCTAAACCTTTCATCCATCACACACTAGATGAAGCAGTGGTAGCCCAATCTTCAACTGAAAAAAATGGCTGATCTGCATAAGCTTGCGATTGTATAAAGAAAAAGATTATTTTTAGAATCAAAAGTAAATTTGCTTCCTATACTTTTTATGCTTTCTGTATATTAATGACTTGTTTAAGAGTACATGTAATAATTTCCCTATTTATGGAACATTATTCTCTGTAATATCCATAATTTAAACTAATCCTAAAAGCAACATTTTTTTGTTTATGCCAGAAGTTTAACATAAACGAAGATAGAGGGGAGGAATGGGACATGCCACCAAAGGAATGGGACGAGCCCATTCCTTCATTTTAATAAAATGAACGTAAATTACTAATATTAAAATATTTCTAAAGGGTAATATGTTTATTATAACATTGATAATATTTCATTTACTTCAAAGCTTAAGTAAATTGAATTGATTTTTTAATGTCATCTAACTGGATCTTGAATTTTCCTTCCAGTGATGAAGATACTGGAATTTGATAGTGTGACACAAACATTATTAACCTACAATCTTTGTTAGACTGTATATGTAGCCGACACTAGACTATTTGTGCCTTATACTTTGTTTATAACTGTCCCATACCTCCCTGTTAGTGGGGAGGTATGGGACACATTTTGAAACTTAAATTTTTTTAATTATAAAATTGTTTCTGCAAATTATGTTTATGTTCAAGGACATTAGAAAGTGTCATTTTGTATTCTGTAAATTGAAATTTGTGTCAAAGTTGATTTTCTTACTTTTGCAAGAAGTGTCCCATTCCTCCCCACTCCCCCCTACTCAAGAAATACCTTAAAGATCCTACAGTTAAAAAGTATTTGTAAAAGACACTTTACTACATCCATTTTCCTTCAAATGATTCGGAGTTGCATTCTTTATATTTGTTTTTCTCAGTTCATTATATATAATAATACGAGGAATCTTATCTTTAAAAAAGGTACATAAAAAGTTCAAAATTGAAGGAGAAGTGTAGTTTCACAATTTATTATTTTTTTCAATTACATTTTACCATAAGAATTGAATTTCTTCCTTGATTTAATCAACTTCCTTTATAAAATAATTAAATAAATATGAAAATCTTAAACAGTTCAATGGATACAGTTTCCTTATAAATATGTGAATTCGAAAATTATGCAGTTAATGTGACCCCTTACGGTTTCTCAATTTTTTTTTATCTGCACCCCCCCCCCTCTTTTTTTTCTGCTGCTGATTTTTTTCCCTTGACTGCAGATTTGAGACTTACAACAACATGCAAATAACAATGTATAAATAAAATAACATCAAATTAATAACAATATAATAAGCAGTATTGCTTGTTATTTTATATGCTTGTTATTTCAATATTCTTTGTTAGCACTAAGTTTAATGCTGGAGGATAATGAATTTTATATTCAATACATTTACGCATATGTCAAAACTATTAACTGACTGTTTTATATAATCTTTCGTACAAATAATACAAAAATGCACACCGGATACTTTATGACACAGAAAATTAAAAAATAATTCTTAAATTAACAATTAAAATATATGCAGTTATTACCAATGATTTCTCTTTACACAGTGCGACTGATAAATGTAACTTGAAAATTTTTATTACATTTTTTGTTACTGAACAGCTGGTGGATAAAGTAATGTGAACACTTATATAACACGGCGGGAAACTTAATAGCAGAGTGTTATATTATCTTGGTTTCAATCGGAATTATCTGCCAGTGTCATAATCAGAGATATAAATCATAAATATGAAGTTACAACCTTTTTAACTTAAAATCAGTTCATATGTAATAATGTTTTTCCCAACATCTCAGTAGTTGTGTACGTGACAATCCGTGCCACCCACTTCATCCTTTAAGTTTAATGTTATGTTTAAAACAAATTAAGGCTCATTGGAGAAATGTTTAACGTCAGTATCCTTCTTTGGATTCCATTATTGGACACTGAGCCGCGTGACTAAGCTACGGTATTGTTATTTTGGTACACAGAATTTAGATAATTTGATTATATGATTCCGAAGAATGTTTCGAAATCGTCGTGCTTTTTCACAGAATGAAAGAATTACGTCTTACAAAACGACTTATGTCCCGCTGCATCACAGCAGTGTTAAGTGTTCTATCTGCATAATGATCGCAGCCAGTATGTAGTCATTATGCCGATAATCTCCGGACAAAATCTCTCATAGTCATGTCAAGGAATGCAGAAGAGATTTCTATTTCAGAAATATGCATATAGTTATAAAAAATGATCATTCACTCTGAAATATAACCTGGTTATTAGAGCTTAAATGATTATCTTGGATGCTGCGATCATTTTTAGCTGTGTTTAGCAAATATAAAATTTTATGCATATAATAGAAGCCAAGGCATCGTAAACCACCACACATCACAGAGCGATTGAAAAATGAAAGTAAAGTTCAATAATAATGTTCAAAAACATGCATTTTCCTTACTCTGATGTTTTCGGTAGTTTGACTGAAATAGGAAAAATAAACAGTGTTTTTTCGTACAATGTCCAAGTGAAAGAATGAAGTGTTTAAATCTGAATATTTAGGATTACTGACTATTTAAACATCTAAAAGAAATATTGCTTTTAAAACTATGCTTGGACATATCTAGCAGAATTGCCGTTATCGTATAGATCATTTCAAAAAGAAATGTAATCCATATAACTGGATTTAAACAACGAATGTCAGGTATGCTAGAGCTCAGGTATGCTGCTTTGAGAGTGCACTGCACCTGGTGTTGCAAAACACTGCCGAAATAGTCTATTTTGTAGTCTTTAAACGGCAATTCGAAATAACCGGCTTCATTCAGCAGTGTTCTTCAAACCATCTTTAGACACATGGAACAGTATAAACTATGGGCCTTGCCCTCTTGGCACGTAAGAAAATATAATCTAGATAATACGCTTTGAGCCGAAAATGTCTTATTCAAGATACTCCAATGCAAGACTACTTTCAAAGTACAACAATACCAAGCACAACTTTATAACAGCACGGTCAACAGTACATAAAAAATAGTATCGAGATAGTCAATATAAAGTCTCTCTGCAGAGTGGATATTCCACATATAGAATTAGTCCTTCAGAACAGAGTTATTCAAAATATGCTTGAACACATTCAGGAATGTGTACCGTGGCAATAACCTTTAATACACGTCATTCACTACTATTTTTCCATGCAAGTTTTCATGCTTTTCAAAGTAGAATACTGCATCAATAACACATTAACTTTGCGCTAAATATGTTGCTAATATTTGCATCACCGCATAGCATATCTACAACATACCCGAAAATCAATGTTACTTTTGCAGTGAGCTTTAAAACACTATTTTATTTAATGTTTTTATCGCCCTCAGTAAATTTTGTAAAGTTAAAAAGTTTGTAAAAAAATATTTTTAGACGTCTCCAAAGTTCGTACACTTCACAAATTTGTATTAGAAAATGGACACTATTTATGAGAAGTATGTAAAATTCTGTTTATTGAAGATGTAAAAAAAAAAAAAAAAAAAAAAAAAAAATACCTTTTATTCAATAGTTTATTTTTACGATCTAATTTTTTTTCAGGCATAAAATGATGCTAACACCTGAATAAATATTTTTTGAATCTGAGTTGTTGACTCACAAAGGGTTAAAACAGCACGAAAAGCATGTGATGTGCATTATAGATCTACATGAAAGATGGAATTGAGGCAGGTCATTAAGAAATCATTATGAAAAAAACATGCAGATAACAGGCGACTTTCAGTATTGTGTTCTTCAAACCTTGCTTGGGCACATTCAGCAGTGCCAACTGTAGCATTTTCCTTTTAAGTACACATTTCATTGAACAGTTAGTTTGCTGTGATCTTCCAATGTGCCAGATTTCATGTGTTTCTAAGCAACACGTTGAATCAAGCACGATTTTAAATCAAAGTGAAAACTACCTTAAAGATCGAATCAGTAGGAAGTCTTTATGGATGCAATTTCAATATAACCTGTAGCCAACAGTTCAGTGTTCTTTAAAATAGGTTAAGATGTTTGAACATATCCAGCAGCGTGAACCGATGCTTTTGTCTTTTAACACATGTCATTCCCTCTTTTGTGTCATCTCCCATTGCACGTCTTCATAAGCAAAACTTTGCAAAAAGCACAATCTTACAGCAATGTGAAGAGCTCTACAGGACTAGTATATAATCGTGGCGGTCACTATGAAGGCTTTATGCGAGAAATTTTCTGGTTAAAAAAAAAAAAAGATAACTGGTAGATTTCAGTTTTGTTCCCTTTTACCTGATTGGACACATACAGCAGTGTTGAACTGTGATCTTTTGTAGCACAAAGAAAACTAAGAAATATAATTTAGATGCATAGGCTTTTTTCTGTTATCTTCCACGTCCCAATAACACTCTGCACACAGCAGAATTTTAGAGCGGTATTAAAGATTTATAGAGCAGTAGATTCAAAGTAGACAGTATCAAGTTCTTATGCGGGTGATCTGTAAATCAACAATGTGTCAATGATTGTAAGAGGTGCTTCACTCGATTTGTAGCTTGGATACATCCAGCAGATTGAAGATGTTTTTAGCACATTGATCATTCAAGGGATAATATAATATAGACACTAGAATATAAATGATTGCTTGGAATGCTGAAATTGTTTCATAATAGCTCTTGGAAATGCATGAATTCAAGTCGGCTTATCCAAGACATTCCACATGGCAATATTTGCATGTAGAGCACTGTGTGCACAGCGATAAAATTCTCAATTAAAATTATCTCTATGAACATAATTTGCAAAAGCAAAAACAAGCAGTATCAAAGTTAAGGATGGTACGATGCAATTCAAGAGAGCAGTATTCAATTCGCACAAATCTTAATTCTATTCTTAATTCTTTGTTGGAATCAGTCATTCATTTTAAAAATGTCCGCTAATAATATTCAGGCATAAAAGATGGGTAGCAAGAAATCGTAAAATAACAGCATTGTACGGCCATATGGCTTGACGTCACAAACTCTTTTTTAATAAGCGTCAGAATCATTTAAAACCATTTGGAGAGTTACTTATAGGTCAGAAATAGACCTATCTGTAAATAAAGGTAGTTTGCAGTTCAGAATAAGTTTGATCGATAAAGAGTTCTGAAGATGGGGGTTCAGTTTATTCCCACTTTTACCTCACTGCTGATCCATTTCGAGATAGATGCTTTTTTTGTGAATAAACTTAGTTTAAATTTCAAAATGAATACGCTTGATAAATAGTTCAAAGGGCATTTTTCCATTATCTAGCGTATTAAGCTCTGGAGTAGTTGTACATAGAAATAGCTTAGTTCATAATTATGAGTAATAAAAAGTTCTAAAAGATCCGAATATATTTCGTCAATTATTTAATGCACCCATAGGAACTTTCAGTTTGATAAAAAATTATTGCCTGTGTAAGAACAACTAAATAGATACATTAGATAGAAAATGCTGAAAATAAGAAGAATATATTTTGTTAATTATATGCTGCACCCATCAGGACACTTTTTATTAAATGTGTGTGTGAATAGAGGCAGTTCATAATGAGAAAAACACAGACTCAGGAAGAGTTTAAAAAAAATCATTTCGTCGATTGTGTGGTGCGCTTTTGTAGTGAAACACTGAAATCTTGAAAAAGGTGCTTTGTTCCAAGTAAACTTAACTGAAAATTCAGACTGAATATACGTAATTGAGAGTTCTGATAATGATTGTCTATTTTTCCGACAATCTGGAGCATCTTTAGATTATAAATCCATCATCAGGTATCCTATCATGGGAATGAGGATATTTACCATACTTTGTGAATAAAACACAGTTGTCAGGTTATAATGAATAAGACTGATAAACAGAAAGTTCAGAAAATAAAAGTTCATTTCGTTCATTTTGTGGTGCACTTTTAGGACAGTATATAGAATTCTAGAAAAGATGTTATTTCTGAATAAATCTTGTTTAGATTGAATATGTTTGACAGAATATTCCATAAATGAAAATGCATTCCACCTGTCGAGTTTTAGATCATAGGGTGTACTCCCATTAGGACATTTAGTTTTGGATTAGATGCTTTTCTGTCAAACTTAATTTGTAGCTTCTAATGAGTGAAAGAGACAATTCTGAACATGAATGTATTTTGTTCGATTCTAAGATGCTCTGGAACGAATGTTTTTTTGTGCAGGAACGCAATTTGCAGTTTATAGTGAATGTTGGATTCACGGTTTCTTTAAGATGGATCTGCTATACCATTTAGCTAAAATATTTAGCTCTTTATAACAGATACTTTTCTGTCAACAACATCATCGTTTGCAGTTTATAACAAATGTTGGATTCATATATAAATACCAATATGTTATCTAGTATACCATGAAAATTTTTTCTGTTCAATAATATAATGCATTTTTGTGAACGAACATTGTTTTCGTTTCATAATGAATAAGATTGAATTGTAAGGCATTGAGATCTGAAACGGTCGTTTTCACTGAATACAGGTAGTTTATGTTCATAAATAAGTTTGATGGAGTTTTGAAAATCAGAATTCATGTCGTAGGATCTCCAGCTTTATTAATACTTTGAACTTAGAAACAGAGTATTTTCTGTGAATAAACTTCGAAATAACGTCGATTTCAGTTCGTAATAAATTTGATTGGTAGAAAGTTCAATTCTGATATCTGATACATCATTAAGTTTTTGAGCTTCGGAATAAAAGCTTTTCTTTGAAAAGAAATTGCAATAAATTTTTATTACAGAACAAACGATGGATTTATCTAGAGTTTATCTTATATGTTACCTTGTCTAACATTATGTAAATAATTTTAGTTTTAGAACAAATGCTTTTTTGTGAAGGAATGCTACTTTGCAAATCATAGTGAATGCTGGATTCACACAGTTCCTTTCAGGCGTTACCTTCTAAGATGTGCAAAGATTTATTATCTGTGGAAAAGACTCTGAAAAATACTATTTGCAGTTCTCACTGAATATTGAATTCGTACAGAGTTCCTATTACATATTATCCGGCACACCATTATGCAGACTTTCGGCCTTGACTACACCGTTTTACAAAGTAAAGGACATCACTATTTGACAGTAGACAGACATCACCACCGCTAAATGTATGTGTGGCTAAGTATATTGAGCTGTAGGATACACTTTCCCGTGGACGTTGATTGCAGTTCACAAGGCTAATGGATAGATATTCCATGCAGGATGTTTTGATAATCACTATATATTTTTTTTAAGTAAAAGAATATTTTCTGTAAACTAATGCTGCATTTTATAATAAGTGTTGAATTATTAGAGATCTAGGATGGTACTTGGTGCATCGTTATTTGAAGACAGCTTTGTAATAAAGGCTTTTCTGTGAATAATTGTTGCTTGCAGTTTATAACGAATATGTCTGATAAACTGAAAGTTTCAAAAGATGAGAATTCGGCTGGGAGGTTATTACGCTCCCATTAAGTTCAGATTTTATAGTCTGAAATAGATTTTAGGTTTCCGGAATTTGATTACTACTAGATAGATACCTTCACACACATTAGGAGCTAAAACCTGCGTGATAGGCGATGTTTCCACTAAAATAAAGTTCTGAAGAGTTCATCTTAGGGGGAGGGGGGAATGTGTTCATATTATTTTATCCATCACCTATACAGTGCCACATAAAAGTTATATTAGGAAGTACATTAAATGAGGCCATACATAAATTTACAAATTTTGCAAAAATTTCAAATTTGTTTTCATACTCAAAATGTGAATATATTTCTGAAGTATATCTGAAAAGTATTTTTAACATCCCTCATCTTAATGCAACTGCTGCTTTCAAAAACAATTGTTTTCAAAGTACGGAATCTTTAAATACAACTAGCACAGGTCTTTTTTCTTTTAAAAATGCTAGTTTTTTTAAATGAAATGTTTAAGTAACTATTTGAAATTGTTTTCATTAAGTATCATATCACATTTAAGGGATTTGAACAGTCTCAAAAAGTTAAAAATATCGGACGGATATCATATTTTACGCTTCAATAACTTAAATTGTTTTCTTCGGGGACTGACATCCTTCAATGGACATTGAACTACAAAAATTTTTTTTTATTATATATGTTATTATAAAAAAAGTAAAATAAAATGAATTAAAAAAATCAGAAAATTATCCTGTATCATGAATTCAATAAATATTTGCATAAATCTAATTTACTGGAAATTAAATCTTTCAACTTCTTTTTTAAATTTAAAATGCTCCATGCGTTCCAATGTAAAATATTCTTACATTTTTTCATGTTATTTTTAAATGACTTAACCCTTAAATGCCTGGTGTTGCTTTTTGGCAACATACCCAATTTAGGCTTCTAAAATACTATTAGAATAATATTGAAGCTATAATGCCTAATGTTGCCAATAAAATACATTCTGAAAATATTATTAAATCGATTTTCAACATGTAGATGGCAACACTTGAGCTGTTTAAGAATAAAGATAGATTTATTTTTTCAATTGTTGCTACTTGTTATTTTTGTTTTGTTTGGAAGCTTGCGAAATACCTTATTTTGACCTGCAGTGAGCAAGTAAAATTTATTTATTATAGTTCCTAAAATTCTTGTGTGTTTAATATTATAGAATTTTATCAAGGAAAATTATTTTTTCAATTAAACACCAATATTTCCGATTAGTAACAAACTTTTTTAGCCGTAAACTATACTTAAAACATGATTTTTTAAAGTATTTTTTCCCATGATTTATTTAAAAAATGAAAGCCGAAAAACATTACAATGATTTTTGAAAAATCAGGCATTTAAGGGTTAAATAACGTTTTTTTTTTTTTTTTCAGTTTGACAATCAGCTACTTAAAAAAAGTCTTGAAACAATTTCCTGAAAAGAATTTTCAAATTAATATAGGGGAGAGTGGGACAGTAGGTTTTTCTCTTTATGTATCATTCTAAACATTTCATCAAACACACATTAGATGAAGCAATGGTACCCAAAGCTTCAGCTGAAAAAAAGTAGCTGAACTGCATAAGCTTTCGATTGTATAAAGAAAAGGATTATTTCAAGAATCAAAAGTAAATTTGCTTCCTATAATTTTTATACTTTTTTGTATATTAATGCCTTGTTTATGCGTAGATGTAATAGTTTCCCCATTTATGGATCATTACACTGTACATTATCCCTAATTTAAACTATGCTTAAAAGTAGCATTTTTGTTTATACAAGAAGTTTAACATAAAAGAAGGTAGAGGGAGGAATGGGACATGCCAGCAGAGGGAGATGTCCAATTCCTTTTTTTTAATAAGATGACTATAAATTTCCAATATGCAAATATTTTTCGAGGGTATTATATTATTTATAACATTTAAAATGTATTCATTTACTTCAAAATGTGAATAAATTAAACTGATGACTTTTTAATGTCATTTCTGAATGACAATCCTGAATTTTCCTTCCAGTGATGAAGGTAATGGAATTTGATATTGTAGAACGGACATTATTAACCTACAATCTTTCTTAGACTGTATATATAGTCAACACTAGACAATTCGTGCCTTATCATACATTTTATAGCTGTCCCATGCCTCCCTGTGAGAGGGAGGTATGGGACACATTTTGAAGTTTTCAATTTCTTTATTTATGAAATTTCTTCTGCAAATTATTTTTCTATATTGTTCAAGGACATTAGAAAGTGTTTCCTTTTGTATTCTATATATCGAAATTTTTGTTTCATGTTAAATAAAGTTGATTTTCTTATTTTTTGTAAAAAGTGTCCCATACCTCTCCACTCTTCCCCTACTTACCAATTTTTGAACACTGATAAACCAACATTCAAAACAGATGCACAGATTCATTGTATTAAAATTATACCTTAGAGAAGTTCAGGGCATAGAGAAAATTTTGAACAAAAGGGAAACCGTATGGAGCATTTAAGTATGTATAAACTGCTAAAAATTTGTTTTGAGAAACATGCATTTAAACAAATTGAATATTTTTTTTTCTCATTCGTAATTCCATTCATACATTTCTTTAAGAAAAAATTCTTTCTGCGGGATATACGGTGTAACCTCTGAATATCGGTTACCAGTGGGACCGATGAAAAGTGACCGCTCTTTAGAGGTGGGTGTTATGCAGAGGTTTCACTTTTAAAAAATCATAATTACACAAATTTAAATAGAAATACACAGTCATTTCAATTAATCCTCATTGTTTTAATACATTAAAAATAATCAGTGATTTGCAGTTGCTTTTCTTTCTGCAAATATCTTTCTTCAAAGAAATAATAGTATGAGTTGTTTCCCTGTACAACTCATTATGATTTAATGCGAAATTTTTGATTTCACGAAGATTCGTAAAAAAATTGGTATATGTGTTAATACTAGAAATTTTAGGTGATTCTATAATCTCTTCCATATCCTCTTCCGCATCACTTCTCTTCCTCTCTCCTATCCTCCACCATTTGCTGTATGAATCAAATGTAACAGTCACTGCCAAATCTTTGTCCAGACACACAAATTTACTGGCGTTCGTGTTAGTTATGGGTGCTGTTCTAAGAATATTATGAATATTATCTAAATTTTCCCCATCATTATTGTCTTCATTTTCTATGTCTAGTTTTGGAAAAGGATTAAGTGTTCAAGAGATTAAGTAACAATTTGTTGACATATTAAGTAAACTTTGATTGATCCGATTCAGATTTTGGTTTGCAAATGAATATGAAATTGTACCAGAAACTTATTTTTTTTTTCCCATGACTTTTGAGCGGCCGTTGTTCAGAATTCCTTATTTAGAAGTTCGTACTCATGTTAATGCTATGACATGTGTTTGGTTCCATCAATATGTGGCCGGTATTCGGAGGTTGTCATTGTTTACAGGTGACCGTTCAAGGAGGTTTCACTGTATTAATCTTACAATTTTAACAAGTTAATAAAAGAAAACCGTACTTTTGGTTGACTTTTGCTTGTTTTAACGTCCATTGTCCTCTTTCACAAATTAGATACTTAAAAAATTAATCGACATATTTCTAGAACAACATGAAACAAATGAAAATAAAAAAGGTAAAAGTTAAATTTAAAAGTTTACTTAAAATTTGGCAGAAATATTTTTTATCATACGCATAAGTTTTAAAAAACTAATAACTTACAACTAATATATTTTTAAAAGTTGTTAACCCTTCGGCATCACCGCGTGGCCTATCAATCAGTGTTACACTTACAGTGGATTTCAAAAGACTATTTTATTTATTGCTGCTATCTTCCAACGCGACAGTTAATATAAATTGAATTCTCAACAGATGGCGATATAGAGTTCATTTTCCATTTCAGCAGTTTTGTATCGTTATGGCTCAATTGGATTTCATAAATTTTGTAAAATGGAAAAGGCTTGAGACTTAAAAATTAACTTTTTCAAAAAGGTACAGGTCGGATTGCTGGACTTAGGTCGACAATCCGTTCCAAGACTTGCGACGTAAGTCGAGGTATATTTAGATAAGCAAAAAAGAATGAGTAATAAAAACTCCAAAATCTAATGAACATATTTCATTGTATTTGGGGATTCTGTTGCATACATCTAACAAAAAAAACAAAAAAAAAAAAAAAAAAAAAAGATATATAATCTCTTAAATCGACCTTTTTGATCCATCTGATCTCAGTTCATTAATAATTATTTATTTTCACTAGATGGCAACACCACATTTTTGTATTCAAATCATTGGTCAAGTTTCGATTCATTATCTCTTGCACGGGAAGCTTTCGTCTCTGAACTTCGAGCCTTTTTACCATCCTATTTTCCTGAAGACGGCTGTAGTAATTTCGAAACGTAGAAATTAACTTTTAACTTATTAAAGTTCGTGTTTTGTGTACCATTAAGCAAGATTATGTCTTTATTTATTATATTTTATGGTGCAATTATCCAGTATGTGTTATTAAAATAAAAAGCTTTTGGAATACAATTTGGAATAAACAAGTTGCTAACTTACAATTTATTGTTCTTCTAGCTACCACGCTCGAATCTTTGAGGATGTTAAAAAAAATCTTGCAGTTCAGTTTGAACCGACAAAATTCTTTTTTTTCTTTCTAAGATCAGAATCAGAGTGATCTCTTTCTAGTGAGTTTTTTTTTTTTTTATTATTATTTGTTTGAATCAAAAATATTCAAATAGGTCAAAGTGTGTCTTAAGAAATTTCTTTTTCCATATCAGACGACGTGAATGCGGTGTGACGTAAGTCGGGATACTATTGTACTTTACAATATTGTATTAGAAAACGGACACTATATGAGAAATATGAATTTTCCGTTTATTGCAGCTCTGAAATGTACCTTTTAGTGAATTTTTTTTATGTGCAAAAATATTTCCTTACCCGCTTATAATGATGTATTCTAACATCTGAATCAATATTTTTTAAATCTGAATTCAGTCACAATGAGTTAAAAACTTAGTTTTTTTTTTTTTTTAATAAAAATGTTAATTAGAATTATATGAATAAACGCTATATAATATAGTTTTCGTTTCTTAATAGTGCATAGATTATACAGGTAACATGGCGCAAATTGCTAGATTAAAAGTAATTTCATTTTAAAGCAATTCTAACAACAATTTTCTATTTTATTTGAATTAAACTCTAGTAATAAAAATTATAAACATACTTCATTATAAAGATTTTGAAATTCTGAATTATTTTTTCTTAACATGGACTAAGTTAATACTCCGATGATTACATAGGGAAGAGTGGAGTGGAATGTGAAAGTGCGGGGGGGGGGGGAGGAGAATGGGGCAGTAGGTATATATATCATTCTAAACATTTAATCCACCACACACTAGAGGAAGCAGTGGTAGCCCAATCTTCAGTTGAAAAAAGTTGCTGATCTGCATAAGCTTGCGATTGTATAAAGAAATAGATTATTTCATTAAACAAAAGTAAATTTGCTTCATCTACTTTTTATGCTTTCTGTATATTAATGACTTATTTATGCGTAGATGTAATAGTTTCCCTATTTATGGAACATTATCCTGTATATTATCCATGATTTAAACTAAGCTTAATAGAAGCACTGTTCTTTATACAAGTAGTTTAATATAAAAGAAGTCAGAGGGAGGAATAAGACATGCCAGCAAAGGGAGGAATGGGACAAGTCCCATTCCTTCTTTTTTATAACATGAATATAAATTGCTAATATGCAAATATTTTTAGAGGGTAATATATTAACTAAACATTGATAATATTCTCATTTACATCAAAATGTAAATAAATTGAAGTGTGGATTTTTAATGTCATCTGTGACTGACAATCCTGAATTTTCCTTCGTGATAAAATTTGATATTCTAGCGCAGACATTATCAACCTACAATCATTGTTAGGCTATATATGTAGCCGACACTAGACTATTTGTGCCTTATCATACTTTGCTTTATAGCTGTCTCATCCCATACCTCCCTGTTATAGTGCGGAGGTATGGGACACATTTTGAAACTTGCAATTTCTTTAATTATAAAATTGTTTCTGAAAAATTTTGTTTCTATATTATTCAAGGACATTAGAAAGCGTTTCATTTTATATTCTATAATTTGAAGTTTTTGTTTTAGTGTCAAACAAAGTTTATTTTCTTATTTTTGTAAAAAGGTGTCCCATTCCTCCCCACTCTCCCGTATCTCTCTATTCTAAAAAAAAGTAACTCCCGTAGTCACCGCCGCCGCCGGTTTTGAATTTTTTGTGACCGGAGGTCTTTCTTCGTTAATATTAAGAAAAATAATGCATACAAAAATATGAAAATTGGTAGTATTATACAGAAATGTTTGATAAACACGCTGATGTAGACAGTTTTCAAATCGAAGAATTATTTTAAGAGATATTTAATGCTAAAGTTGGACAAAATCGTTCCATTAAAAAAGTTTTATAGGAGCAAAAACTATACATCGGAATTTAATACTTTTTAGATCATTTTATACGTTATAATTTCCCGGTGTGCAGAATTAATTTATTTTTTTAATTTGACTCATTTTTCGAGGTTTCATTTCTATTTTAAATTCAAATTTTCAGCATTTCGAGAGATATTTTTTTACTTATTTCAGAAAATTGTACTAATTTAACCTGTTGCCAAACTGTATAAACAACGGAAACAATAATGTTTGCTTCAAATTAAAAATTTTATTTACACGTGACTATTATAAACAGAAAAGAAAAACTTTCAAATTAGAATTAAATAATTACGTATAAAAAGCAGGAACTTATTGAAAATTACTTCATCTATAATTGCACGTGAATTTTAACAGAGAAAGGATATTGTAAAGTAATAAATTCATTAACATGCGTTAGAAGTTTTAAATAGGAGAAATTACATCACATTTACGTCACTTATTACGTACACTTATTACGTAAAATGAACAAAAAATAATATTGCAAAATAGTAGTTTAAATTTAAAAATAGCGCGAGACATTTACTTGATATTTTGAGATGAACTTTTCAACTATTTTTTTTTTTTTTTGGACAGCGCAAATAATATTTCATTTCTAATAAAAGCATTTTCACGTGAATATTAAAAAGGGAAAGAAAAGTTTGGTGAAAATTACGTCAGATTAAAACGATATATTTAAAATGTTTTATTTAAAAGGACTTTCTTTTCGCTTTGTTAAAAAATACCGGGAGACAAAGACTCTGTTTACTTAATTCCTTTTATATTAGATGATTTTGAAATGCCATTGTATCTTTTAACAGCAGCTAATTTTTCCGTAAAATTCCCCAATCAAAGAGAAATGAATAGAAACTCGTTTATAGGGAGATCGCCTTTGTTTTTTTAATTATAATTCAATCTTCCAAAAAAATTCAATTAAAGCCGATCAAATTAGCGTTGCTTTTAGAGACTGCAGTGTCTGATCGGGGGGTTGGCGAGCGTAGCTCGTAGGGGGCCGAGCCCCCTAGTGTGGTATAAAATTAACTCTTCAAACAATTAATATTTTATTTTAGTAGAATTGCATTCTCACACTAAGAAAAAGAAATAATTTACAAGCCATGTTTTTAAGAGGGGGGGAGGGGGAGTTCATTTTTCAAAGAACATCAACACTTTTTGTATAAAAAAGATCACATGTAAGCAATTTTTAAAATTATATTAATAAAATTGATAAATTTTATTACAAAATTTCATAATTTCAAACTATGATTAAATTTTATCTTTTGTAATATTAAAATAAGATTTAAAATTATAGTAAATTTTATCACCTAGAAAACATTTTATTTCAGTAGAAGTTCAGAGCAAAAATTATAGGGTTAAGTATTTTACATTTTAACAGCATCTGTAAGACGATGGATATGGACTATAATATATGGCCCATTAAAGCACTTAGCAAAATTTTATACATAAAGTATCTTATATTTTCAATATAACTAGGAGTAACGTCGATTACATTTTACATTTCATAATATTAAGCACACAACATTGGCCTAAGATTAGATTAGATGAATGCTTATGAAGCGAAAATATCAAAACCTCATCCGATTAAGATATTTCTATAATTAAATACTTTTCACAATTTTAACTGGGGAAAAAGCTAAAAAATTGCTCATTGTATATACAATGATCATTATATATTAAGTATAAAAATATTTGTAAAGCATTTATTTTTATGATAGTATCAACCAGTTTATTATTCTAACTTTCAGTTCAATTTCAACAGAAAAATAACCCATTCAAATCAATGAAATTTTTATACGAAGACTCTGATCCGCCGATATGAATTTGTCGATTTTTTAAAGTATCGAATTTTACATTTCATATTGTTACACAGAATTCCAAATTACATATTTAAATTCCATAAGCTGTTGATGAAACTTATTTGTGAGAGTAGAATTTATTTCTTATCTTTTTCTTTATACCCGACTGCCAAGAAGGGTTGTGTGTTTCTCGCGTATCTGGATATGTGGATTTCTTTATACCCTCGAAACATCCCAACGGCTGGATGGATTTTAATGAATGAGGTCTCTAGATTCGGCTTAACCGTCCGATGGTAATAGGCTAGGTTTTGTTTTTATAAACTCAAAATGACGGCCGTAAAATAGAAAATAGCGGTAGAGACGAAAAACATTTTTTACGCACCTTATCGAGTGGCCTATCATTGGATATGTCTTTCAAAATGAAGACTATGTTTCATGGACTATTTTACAGTCAGAAGGTCCGTTTAAATAGGACACAACCTGGAAAATGTGTAGGTAGGATCTCTATCTTTACTGCAACTAACCTTCATAGACATCTATAGGCCTCATCAAAACAGTGTTTATAGGAAATAGCAATGAAACAACTTAAAAGTCATCAATACAAGTAAATTAAAAAAAAAATAGGCAAGTAATATAAAAAATAGTTTCACACTATTGAGAAATAATTAGTTCGCTTCTTACGCTGTCGGTTTTTTTTTTAATTTAATTATTTTTTTCATTTTACAAATAGGATGTTTTTAAATTTAAAAAAAAAAATTATAATCGATTGAAACATAGCTGTAAACTTTTCAAGTTTTTAACATGGGTCATGTACACATAATTCTATCCAATGTTCTCTAGAATTTTGTCTAGAGTATTATAATTTATGAAACCTTCCTACACGACTTCACTTTAGAAAATGTTTCAATTTAATATAAGAATAAATTGGAACTTGTACTTTATTTCTTTTACTAGCTGATCTGCAGGACGTTGTCCGGGCCCGAGATGAATGATCTTTAAATGAACCTTAAATTTGTATGATTTTATATCTTTAACTCCATTTTGTTCATTTTATATTTTTAAATGAAAAATTCGCGAAAAAATATTGAATTGAAAGTACAGTAGAACCTCTTTTATCCGAAACTCTCGGTTAACCGAAATCAATTTTTAAAGCTTTAACTATCACATTTCACGTGTGCAAAATCCCTTTTGAAAGCTTATTTTTTTCCTTGTGTGCAAGCGGTCTTTTCCGAACTTCGAGTAGATATAAATATTTACGATCTCCTTTCTTAGCGTTCCTTTGAATTTAACTTGAGCTCCCGTAAGCTGCGGACTGGAACGAAAAAAACGAACCAATGAGTAATTCTGAAGTTTTTGAATGTTTTGCAAAAGGTTTGGCATGACTGGACTAGCAAGAAGACTGTGATACTGGCGAACTCATCATATTAAAAAACTCCGTGATAGAGCTTCAAAGCGAAGGCAATCAAAACTTCGACACACAAAACATTGTTTCAAACCCTTGCGATATGTAAAATGTACTTCATTTCAAAATTTAAATTCAGGTTATTTATTCTTCTTTCTATTTTTCTGTTGCTTTATTTTTATTAAGCACTTGTTACCATAATAAGAAATAGTGCATCTAGTTCTCTTTAATCTTAAAATTGAAGCATTCTCGAGGATCCGAAAATTTCGATTTTCCGAAAGAAGTTCGGTCCCAATGACTTCGGATAATCGAGGTTCTACTGTATATGCTATTTGGTATTTTATTTTCTGCGTCATTTTACTTTTTGAGTCTATGCGTACCGAAAGCGAACGAAATCCCGAAAAAACACTCATGTTTCTACCGATTTCGTCGACATTTTCACACATTATGTTTCGTAAAAATTATAGTTTTATAGTTAAGTTCCTACAATGTTTGTTTTCCTGCAACAGATCTCATATTTGAAAGCACTACTTGCATTTACATATAATTTGTGGAAAATTTTCTAGAACACGCCTATTTTTGATAATTTGATATTTTATGGCTGATTTTTTTTTTTTAATTCAAATTGGCTAAAAGACGTAAAACAACAAAGTGAAAAAAAATGGCCGGATTTGAACCAGTGTCACTGACATGACACAAAACTCCCGGGAAAAAAAAACGTGCCGATTTCCTTATAGTTCAAAGTGCTAAAAAGGGGGATATTTAGAAAAATAACATATTAAACTAACATTAAATTAACATTAAATTAAATGCTATAATTTTTATTAAGGGTGTTCTCAAATCCGAAAGGGTAACTTTCTGACATAAGTTTTAATTTATTTTTGTTCGAAAAGGCATGAAACCAGCGGGTGTCGTTGCCCAGAAACTAGGTCATTGAGCTGTTTCCCCCCCCCCCCCTTTTTTTTTTTTTTTTTTTTTTTTTTTTCCCAAACGCAATAGATCTTTCAGAAAAGAGTGTCAAACTGGACGTTTTGAACCGAATTTCCTCGCGAAAGTGGAATATCCACTCAAAGAGCGAGCGAAAAACGTGTCTGTCACGTGATCAAAAACGCTTCTTACTCAATAGGTTGGGAAAAAAAGGTTTAATTCCAAATCGCTTCCATGGCCAGGATTTCCGTTAAAAATTGAACTTGTAAATATGTCAAAACTTTTTGCGCTTGTTGAGCAGAGCAGTTAAGAACAGTCTTAAGTTAGAAAAGAATTTAGGAAATTCGAAAGAATATAAATTACTAAATGAAACCAATTTTAACTAGAATTTCCAAGTTTACAATGACAACGTCACGCTCCTGGGAATCCTTATGTTCAGTTTTACAAAATTTTAACCCTTTTGCATTCCCCCGTTCTGAAACATGCACAAAAATCAATGTATACAGAGTGCTTTAAAAGACGATTGCATTAATGGATGGATAATGGACTCCCAACACAGGAGTTAACTTAAGGCTGTTCTCAAATCCAAAGGGTCAACTTTCTGCAATAAGTTTTAATTCATTTTTGTTCGAATACGCAGGAAACTAGAAGGACAGAAACTATAAATTTTCAGAATTCACTTATATTCAGAAACTATATCATCGAACTGTTTTTTTCCGTTTCCTTGTAAACGCAATACATCTTTCAGAAAATACTGTCAAAGTGGGCATTTTGAACCGAACTTCCGAACGAAGGAAAAAAATCCAGTCAGTAAGGGAAGAAAAATGCCGTGTCACGTGATCAAAATCGCTTCTAACTCGATAGGTAATTTATGGAAAACACAGTTCGATTCCAAACCGCTTCCATGGTCAGGCTTTCCAATTTTATATCTTTCTGTTAAGAAATGAATTTTTAAATGGGTCAAAACGTTTTGCGCTTGTTGAGCAGAGCATTGAGAACAGCCTTAAATCTTTCATAGAATTTTCAGCAGACGACACTATTGAGTTCATTGACAAAATGAACATTTTTTTTTTAATTAAAAAACCTGGAGGCGTTCGAAAATAGATTTTTTATCAAGTTAATTTCAAGTTCTCTAAAATTTTGTATTAGAAAATTGACACTATTCATAATTATGAAATTGTCCGTTTGTTGCAGCTGTGAAAAAGTACTTTATAGTCAAGCTATTTTCTTTTTGCTATTTTTTAACTTGCTTAAAATGATGTATTCTAACATCCGAGCCAATATTTGTTAAGTCGGAGTTGTTGAATCATAAAAAGTTAGCGTAAAGTTAGATAGGATAACCACTCACTATTTTTTTTCAAAGCTTTTATTATTATAAACAAAAAAAGGCTATAATAATTTTTTAAAGTTCATGTATTCCTGCGACCTAAAACATAAGCTCTGCGTATTCAAATTATACTAAGGCATCCATTTTACAAATAATTTGTAACCTACTTCTAAAGCTTGTCTTCTGAATGTTTACACAAATCTGTCTCGTTGAAAATTACACTTCTTTAACAAAAAGTCTTTAAATATTTTTTAGGTAGATTTCATAAGAAATACTACCTATTGCAGTCGTTACCACGGTGAGACTTTAAAAATTCCTTCATAACTTTTCATTCTAAGACCCCAGGAACCTAAAACCACACCAAACTAAAAAGTTTATATGTACTAAATTTTGTTCAGCTTGATAAATGTCGCAATGATACACGGATAATCTTCAAAAATCACCAAACACATTGAGATGGCTCATATCTCGGCGGTGATTGCAAACAGGCAAAATCGGCCCAAGGAGTGGAAATAGGGTGGCAGTTTTGTGAAAACAGAAAAAAATCCATAACTTTTTAATTATAATACATATCAAACCACTTTAAAGTTATTACTTCTAGAAACGAGAAAGAAAAATCATGCGTTAAGCATAGATTATGAAACACTTTCCAACACTTCCTGAATGCTTTAACAAAACTTCGTTATTTAGGGAAATACGGTAAATAAAATAATCAAGTAAACATTTTATAAAGCGCATAAAACATCGGAAAAACTGATTTCAGTAGTTAACGTCCATAGCCAAATATGTATTCCAATTCTTTTGAACAGCCCTGTATTGGATCTGTAGGTTGATATATATACTATATAATGGGAAAATATAGTTTAGTAAGAAAACGCATAACATGTTGAAATTACTCTTTCAGCAATTTATACTAATAGATGGAAACATACTTGAATACTTTTGTACAGCCCTGTAGCCTTTATTACATGCCACTATTTAGCTAAAATTTAATTCAAACTAAAACACTCTTAAAACTACTGAAATTACATTTCCAGAAATTATCACCCATAGACAGCGATGTATCCAACTCTGTATATCATTTTATCTATATTCTACAAATATTTCTTAGTAAACTAAATTCAGTTCAGCGTAAAAATGCATAACTCCTTTGTCCAAACTTTAAGCAATTTATGCTCATACTCAGTAACCTTTACGAATTCATTTCTGTAGCCCTGTATATGAACTATAGCATTTATATGCACTTTATAATATGCATAAATATAGTGAAAAAAGCGCATATCATAATTAAAAATGCATTTCGAGCAATCATTACTAATATATAGTAATTCGGATACAATATAGTATCTGAAATCTTTTCAAATACGCCGCAAACAATCCCCCTATACCTTTATGAACGGAATTTTTTTATGTGGCCCTGTAAATGAACAATAACTATTCTTTGCACCGTCTATTCAACAGAATGCCTATTTTAGTTGACTTCATAAATGGATATGAATTTTACTATGTTTGAAAGAGTTACTATGTTTGAACACCGTTAAAAATCATTTGAAACGATTTTTTCCCATTAGCCGTAATGTAACGGAAAACTTGACTGTCCCTGTAAATGAACTAAACATGCTACAAACTTCATTTGAAATAAGGAACATGCTATGGTAGAGGTCACTAACATCCAAAAATTTCAGAACGATGCGAGCCTATTTACGACAGTTAGAGCGTGGACAGACGGACAGACAAACCAAAGTCAAACACTTTTCAACTTTGTTGGAAAGTGTTAAAAAGGGCCAAAAATATATGTATGACAGATTTGACAAAATTAAAAATGCACTCAAAAGGGGAAAAAACAGGGTTTTAGGAAGGGAAAAAAACCGTAACTTCGTCAATTCTCAAAATCCAATTAAATAAAAAATTTTCTTAATATTATCAACAAGTTTTTGATAGGCTAAATCTTACACAGCAAATACAAATTAATAATGCGTAGCGGTTTAAGACAAAAATATCGTATTAGCATGATTCTGATAAAACCAGCTCTTACAGAAAAATGAAATTAAAATCCCGTCAAAAGCAGCCCGATAAGATTGTTAAACTGGGTGTATCTCTCATCTTGATTTAGTTTTTTGTTGGTGAAATGAGTACTTAACTTCGAAATTTACCTGCGACTGTAGGCTGAACCGGCAGGGATTTTTTAAAAAGGTGAATGAGTTTAGAAATTGAGAAAGGGGGTATTTTATCTTTTCTCAACATTAAACAGTTATGAGATTAAATTGGAGCATAGTGTTTATAGGAAGCGACACTATTTCATTTGACAGAAACGAGCCATTTTCATATAAAATTGCTGGTTTTACGCCTTTCAAATTTGTACAGATAAATACCTATAAAAAGAGGGTGATTTAATTAAACAAAATTGATACTGATAACGGTTTTCCTCCCCAATATATTAATATATTGCTCGATCAAGCTTAAAAGATTTGGTTCATAGAAAAATTTATCCAATTCCAAATTGTGATAAAGCACACAATTCCACTTAGCACCAAGCATCAAAAAGGTTTATGGACATCTCTGAAATTCAGAGAAAATATACGATAAATGCTCTTTTAGCCTATGTTCACTTTGTCCAGATTACATCAAAAAGCAAATACAAAATGTAAAATTCGATAAAGATGAAATAAATTTTCCGACCTTCAGCCACTACTATTTCATAACCTGAATCCATTGAGATTTTAATTAAAAATAGTATAAGGGAGACCGGGGGAATGGCGACACCTAGAGGGAATTTAATTTTTTTCACCTCAAAAAAATGTTTATTTTTTAACAGTAAAAATTCTAAAGCTGAATCATTATCTTTAGTATATCTTTAAATTTAACCCGAATCATAACTGTAAAGTAAGCACCCATAAAAAAAATTTCTTTCAACCTCTGTACAGTGGCGGGATGACCCAGGATACTGGGGTCATTCCGCCACTCTATCGGGGTCATGACGCCACTCTTTAATGACCTAGTCAATACATGAAATGGATACTAGGAAACACATAACCTACTAAAAATTATAGAAAGCAATAATTTATCAAAATAAATTACAATGTTCATTAAGCTAGATTTATTAATGTGCTAAGCTGACAATTTAACTCAAATTGGAAAAGTCACCCTTTGCCAGGGTGGCGGCATGACCCCGAGAAGACAATATACTGGAAAACCCCCAGCAAAGCCGGAAGAAGAACCAAACTTGTTCAGCAAATTGCATCAAAATATCGGCGAATGCATGTTGATTACGGGTAATATTATCTTAAGTGCCTAATGTTTCAATAAAAGGTGCTTACCTCTTCTCATTGGAAGCTCCAAAATAAGAAATAACTCTATGAAAACTAAATTTTTCACTAGAACAAGCGAACGACGTACAACAAAACCATTCTCACTCTAGGCACTGTTTCTATTGTTGGCCGCTACAGTGCAGGCGCAATCACTATCTCAAACTGCCGTTAGTTTTAAAACTAGACGGGGTGGCGGCATAACCCCCAGTGGCGCCATCCCTCCGGTCTCCCCTATGCAGCGACGTCATTTCTTAATGTTCTCGCGATTTGGTTCAATATTCTATCTATTTCAGGAGGATCAGCACCTGAAAATTTAGCTTCATTTTTTCCACCAACTCCCCTTTCTAGAATAATAGACTGGCTTTTCTTGCACATGCGTAACATTATTTTGTTTCGTTTTCTCTACCAGTCATATTCTTCTTCCCCTTGAAAATGAGCTTCTGGAAAGATCTCTGGGCATACTATGTAAACCTAACACCTTTATGCGTCATTAATATTTTATCACCTTTTAAGTAAATAAATTTAAATATACGTTTTTAACGTTTATGTAATTTCCTAACTGTGATAAATGTCATTGTTGGAGTAAAAACATACTTAACCCTAAATGAAACTTTTAACCTTTAACTGATGTTACCGGTCTCGCAGACCGCTGCTTTTTTCAATTTTTATAGTTTGACTTGTAACTTTCAGTTTAACTACAAACACTACCGAAATTTGGTTTCATTTGGAACTTGAGTACTATCACTAGAGGCTTTTGACTAGGTGAATTTTAATTATAATAACCCAGTACAAAAAGTTTAGTACAAAAACATCATCCTATGAGGTAATCGCGCCTTTTATTCAACTTTCGATGGAGCGGTCTCACAAACTGCATCACAGTAGTTGTGTGATAATTTCTGCGACATCAGTTAAAGGTTAAATAGTTTTTTTTTTCCCATTTTTATAGTTTAACATGTAATTTTCAGTTTAACTACAAACACTACTGAAATTTTGTTTCGTTTGGAACTTTAGTACTATCACCAGTGACTTTTGAATAGGTGAATTTTAATTATAACACTCCTGTACAAAAAGTTTGGTACAGAAACACCATTCTATGCATTAATCGCGCCTTTTTTATTCATCTTTCGATGAAACTGTCTCACAGTAGTTATGTGACAATTTCTGCCACATCAGTTAAAGGTGAAAAGTAACTTGAAAAAAAAAACTGTATATCTTGTGAAAGCTTTCGTAACGCAAAAATGAAAAATACATTTCTTTTAATTTTAGGTATCTTTTCAGAGATATCGTCGAAAATACAATGTAAAAAAAGGTCGCCCCCCCCCCTTCCCTATATTTCCGAATCTACTGAAACTGAAATGGTGAAAAAATTACGTAGTTAATTTAAACCTTTCGGGAAAATGATAGCTATTATCCTTGATCACGTAGTTTGAGAAAATCGGATTTTTCGGTACACATTTTGATTTGTGGGCGTTCAGCTAAGGAGTAGATCGTCACAGAAGTATAAAAGGATTGTTGATAATGATTTTCGAAATAAAAAGGGTCGTTCATTAGTAGAGATATTAAGGCAAGGACGGCCTTATAAAGGCAAGGCCTTATAAAGGCAAGGACGGTTTGGACCTACATAAAGACACGGGAGGCGTACTCGATGCGCCATCGGCTTGTAAAGCTTAGATAACAGTTTTTAATGATGTATGTGTGTAATGAAATATCCTGTTACTCATTCATATATTTATTGTACGGAGTCCTCTGTGCTCGAGTCATACTCGCACTTGACCGGTTATTGAAACTCTTATTAACTAAACCAAGGTTTTGTATGTCAATAAGATAATTCCGTAATCCATTTTCAACTTGCTTCGAGATAAGAATTATACAAATGATGTGCAAAGGTATGTGTGTTTCCTACGGCAATACAGCATTTAATATTTTTACTACTTAATGAATTCATTTTAAGGCAATTTTCAATGAGCCCATCTCAGGCGATCCGCTAATTCCTATTCTCTGTCATTCGTACCATCGTATGGGAGTCGAAAGAACATTAGATTGAATGATGCGCCGATAAAGGCTCGCCAAAATAGGCCGAAATCCTGTGAAATGGCATCCATGAAACTTTTTAAATTTTAAATAGTAAAAAAAAAAAAAAATAAACTTGTCTTGTCGGGTGTGCCAATCCCAAAATTTTCGATCGGATGCCTGTTAATACTTCAAAATACGCCATCACAGTGCCAAAATTAAATGACAATCTGTGTCAGTCATGAGGATTCATAAAGGATCTATTTATGTGAAAGTGTAACAATAATAGGAAGTTTGATTCAATTCCGCACATTAGTTATTGAGATAGAGCTATCGTGAAAAAGGCAGCCTAGCAGCGCCATCTGTTATGCGACTGACACCAAAACGTCATCAGCCTCAAATTATATCAAGGTGTAATTGAATAGGAAGTTGGATGAAAATCTGCGCATTAGTTCTGGAGTAGCAATTGCCAAAATCATGAAAAAGGCAGCCTAGCAGAGCCACCTATGAAGTGACTGACGCCAAAAAGTGAATGGCACCCATTTAATATCAAGGAAAGGGCATGTTTACAAACAAACACTTCCCTCAACCAATCTACCACTACATTTTTATCATAGTGATCATTGCAGTAAATCAACTTGGCGACGTAGGCCAATCATATAATAGATCTGTTAAATCAATCTGTTAAAGACCAATCAAATTCCCGGAGTTCATGTGTATAGTAGGAGTCATAATGAATGAACATGTTTTTCTTGTAAACCAACAGTAATTGAACCAACAGTGACGTCAGCTGCCCTTTCCTTATTCAGTTTTATGCATTCGTTCCCGAGCTAGAGCGCCCACGAAATGGGTGTTACAGTGTCTTTCTGTACAGACATTTTGTAAAAACACTTTTTTCGGAATCTCCGATCCCTAAAATTGTCTCAATCCGTCAAAAACCGGAAGTGGAAAATTTTCACGAATCCAATACTTTCTTCTAGTAAAGATAGAAGAAAGCGTACAGCATTTCTTTTGAATACAATTTTAACAATAGTTAAATATTAATAAATTTACGATGATACGTTGAGAAAACCATTTAGAAGCAACTTAAAAAATGTTTCAAAATGTCTTTCCTGTTCTCTTTCTAAAAAAATATACAGAACAAAAATGACACATGTTTTAATAAATTCATGTGAATTTATTAAAACACGTCAAAGACATGTTCAACATCATCCTTCATGACATCAAACATTGATGTGTACAAAGCTTTGTACCAAGCATCCAAAGAAAAGTCAGTTTTTCATACTCGAGTTCGTTCTCGATGCATTGAAACGGGAATTTTTCGGAAAAACACGAGTTCCAGTAAAAGATGTTTTCAAGAAAGTCACCGAATACTTATAAAAAGGTGTTTAAAAAAACTTTAGATTTCATTCTCAAAAAAGGTCTGTTGAGCCATGGTTCATGAATGAACGCAACAAAAGTCTGATAGGGTTCATCAAACTGTTGAGGTACCCTATGAGGTACTCTAACCCGTTTTAATATTGATGCCGTAGCTGTTGCACTCTTATGCAAAAAAGTGCTTTTTGATTGTTTCAAAAAAGAGATTGTTTCAAAAATCCAGGAGTCGGAGTCTGTCATTTTTCCTACCGGCTCCGCAGCCCTGCACAAATCTGCTTGCGCACGCGTGGTACATACACCTTCACTATCGCGTTTGTTTCACGAAAGTACATTGAAACTGTTCGCATGCGACGCTTCGAATCACTTTCATTTCAACACCCCTAGTATTAATAAATGTACAGTCGTGGGAAAAAAATGTAAACACCCCCTACTAACTCCTCAACAAATTATCGTAGACGAAAGTTACTGGTAACGGACGATTGGAAATAAAGTCTACTTTTAAATGGTGTGTATAAAATTTGCTTAGGGGGCCATATACATATTAAAACGAATCCAAACTTCACTTTTTTCAATGGCAGTACCCAAATTTAACGAGATATTTCAAATCTTCGGTTCAAAATATGCCTAGAAACCAAATTTCAAGTCATTCGAATGATAAGTTTTTGAATTATATACATTCAAAATTTACTACTTTTAATGTTAAATTACATTTTCATATTTTTATTTATATCTCCTGAAATTATGCTCCTAATGAGCTAATTTTTTGTGTAACAATAATAATAATATACCCAAACATAAATACGTTGAATTTGCAATTTTTATAGTTTTATGATATGAATTATGAAATTAATATTCGAAAAAATTATGAATTGCAACATACAATTTTTTTGATGGATTTAGATTTATTAAGTCCTGCTTTATGGAAATCCGAAATTTCACATTTTTCTTCCAAGTAGTTTTCAAATTATGCTTAAAAAACGGCAAAATGATGGTTTAAGGGGCCGTCTATGATAGAAGTGAGTAAATTTTTGAAATTTATTCTGCTGTCCTGTAATATAGCAGGCTTCATTGACTGCTTAAGGTGCCTTGATCAAGAAGGGGGCTCTCTCGGTTAACAATCGCGTTCGGAACTTCAATTTGGATACAGCCCTTAAAATACGCTCGTTTTAAAATAATTTCTCTGAAACTTATGGCACGAATTGCATAAAAATTTGTTTATAGGCTAATTGAAAGGTGTAGAATTCATTTATACTGTCAGAATTGTGTACCGCTATTGAAAAAAACAAAGTTATGGTTCGTTTCAATATGTAGATGGCCTTTTAAACAAATTTTATATATATCATTTAAAAGTAGATTTTGTTTCCAATCGTTCGGTACCAGTAACTTTCTTCTACGATAATTTGTTGAGAAGTTAGTAGGGGGTGTTTACTTTTTTTTTTCCACGACTGTACAATGATACGTTGAGAAAAGCATTTCGAGTCCACAAAAGATAGCTTAAAAAATGTTTCAAAATTTCTTGTTCTTAAAAAAGAAACAGAACAAAATAGACACACGTTTTAATAAATTGATGGGATGGAGCTTTGTACCATAAGCGTCAAAAGAGCAGTGAGTTTTTCAGACTCGAGTTCGTAGTCAACGATCCATAAATGGGATGAAACGGGAATGTTTCGAAAGAACACTAATTCCAGTAAAAGATGGAGGCGGAATTTAAGAAAAACACTGCTTATAAAATGTGTTTTAAAAAAACTTCGATTTAATTCTCAAAAAAAGGTGTGTTTAGCCCTTATTAACGAATGAACGCGAAATGAATATAAACGAATGAATATAACAAATTTCAAGCCATTCGGTGGTGTCGTTTTCTCGCTGTTATGTGCGGACAGACACCGAACTACGAACGAACCTAATACGAGTGTCATTTCTTATCATGTTCGGTCATTTCCACCTCCCTCCTTGCTGAGCGACCCCAATCTCTTCATGGAGGTCCTGTTTAAATATAGAATTGGATGCTTGAAAAAAGGTAACAATGTTACTAAAATTTTAATTATTTTTCAGATTAGGAAAAAATAGAAAAATTTAGGTATCAAAACAAAAGTGAATGACATAAGTTAATGACAGCAGTGTTTAAAAAATGAATACATGGACGTTTGCTTTGATTTTACGGTTTTATCTTTTATAACTTTTATTTCCCAATCCTCTTTTTGTTTTTTGCACGAGAACAAATAATGACGACTTCATTTATCTATTTCTTCGAGAGTTCCCCGACAGATTAGGGCAGGGGAGTTTATGGACATCAGAGTTCAATTCATTGCCTAAAAAGGCACAAAGGGGTTTAAACACTTAAAACTTATCGGGATAATAAAAAATCTAAACTTAGTTTAGAAGTTGGATGAATAATGCGCTCTCTGGAATTATTTTTCTAATAAAACCTTTTTCAAGTGACCCGGAAAAAAAACGTCATTTTCTTCAAAGAAATGGGTCGCTTATGGAGGGAGTTCATCTGGGAGGGTCTCTGAATGGAGGTGAAATGAGTTGAGCCTATGGGAATAAATTTCGTTCCACGAAAAAGGGGTCGTTCAGGGAGGTGGTCGCACTGGGAGGTTTTACTGTATTTTGTTTTATTTTTCGGTGTATGTTTTCGCTTCCAGTCAATTTTTTCCTCCCCTGAAAATGAGCGTCTCGAAAAGTCTCTGGGCCTATTATGTAATCCTACCACCTTCACATGTTTTTAATATTTTATCTTTCAAATTTAAAAATATGTTTAACTTTTACGTAACTTCATAACTATGATAAAAGTCACTGTTGGAGTAAAAACATTCTCAACCCTTAAATGCACGATTTTTTATTTTGTTTCGAAAAAAATATATATGAGGACCCCAGAAGCCAAGGGGTATAAGTGACAAAATTTAAAAAATTGAACTAAGTGCACAGACGACCTGGAAATTTGCTTTTTTCTTTTCAGGTAAAGAAATAAGTGATTTTCTAATTATGTGTTGTGTTTTAGAGATGAACTACTTTTGCCGAATAATTATAAATTTAAAGAAAACTACTTTTTTCACATTTATTGAAATAAGAGTTGAAAGACCACCGTGAAACAAGCATCAGTTTCCTATTTCAATTCAGTCAATTATTATTGAACGTCCATTATCTTTGAACTCAATTGACTCCAAATTGAAATTTTGTCACTTGTACCCCTTGGCTTCTGATGTCCTCATATATTCTCTAAAAAGGTTTATTTACGCAGGAAAAATAATGAAAAAATTCACAGATACATTTTTCATATAATACGCCAATCTTTTCTTCTGTTGCACAACTGCACTACAAGTAAAAACTACTGTCGTGTGGCTGTTTTCTGCTAAATTATTGCAAATGAGTCAATATTTTAATAAGTATGTCTCCAAATACCTTATTTTATATAATTATTTATTTTATAAAACTTAAATCCTTCAATTCCCATGATAGAATAAGTCCTAGAAATTGCATAGTTCAGAGAATCTCACTTGACACCAGAAAGTTTCATGGGTTCATTTCGTTTTATTTAAATACGGAATGCCTGTTATTGATGAAAGCAGATATCGCTATTTTAATTTACTGGTGCGAATTAGGAATATACAAATAAAAAAAATCTAAATTCAAAACGCTGTTTGCATATGTAAAGCTGCGCACTAAAGGGTTAAACTTTAAACTAGTTTAACTATCTTTTTTTACATTTAAAACTTTTATTTAATTTACAATATTAAATTTGAAATGTTCCACCTCTAATGTAGCTACTTAAAGTTTTGTGAGAGTTCTTTTTTTGACACTCAACCAAGTTTTTTTTATGCAATCCATTTTTAAACCGCTTCCTGACAGATTACAATTATACAATTGACGTGAGAAGTTACGTTTCAGATGACACTACAACATTTAATGTTTTTACCATTTTATTATTCATTAATAAATTCATTTTAAGGGAATTTTCAATAAGCGATCCATCGCTTCCTATTCTCTGTTATTCGTAGAATCGTATGGAATCCTGGTTGAATTTCTTGAATTTTTTGTAGTTTTAAAGGGTAGGGGAGAATGGCGACACCTTAAGGGAATTTAAATTATTTCATCTTAAAAAAAATGTTTTTTTTTTAATAGTAAAAATTCTAAAGCTGAATCATGATCTTTAGTATCTGTATAAATTTAACCGTAAT
Source organism: Maratus speciosus (assembly GCA_963932465.1). NCBI lineage: Eukaryota > Metazoa > Arthropoda > Arachnida > Araneae > Salticidae > Maratus > Maratus speciosus. Next base: position 11,401,308 of record OZ010797.1, read on the forward strand.
CATAACTGTAAAGTTAGCACACATAAAACAAATATTTCTTTCAACCTCTGTACAGTGGCCGGATGACCCAGGCTAGTGGGGTCATTCCGCCACTGTATCGGGGTCATGCAGCCTAGCAGCCGCACACATGTTATGCGATTGACATCAAAACGTAATCGGCCTCAAATTATATCGAGGTATAACTGAATCTGAAGTTTCATGAAAATCTGCATTCGTTCTGGCGATAGAGCAATTGCCTAAATCATGAAGAGTGCATTCTAGCGGCACCACCTGTGGTTGCGATGGACATCAAAAGCTATCAGGGACTCATTGAATAGTTTTATTAAGTTCCGTGCATCCGTTCTTGAGATAGAACGCCCACGAAATGGGTGTCACATACAGACAGACATTTGTAAAAACATTTTTTCGGGATCCGACCCCTAAAAACGTATCAATCCGTCAAAAACCGGAAGTCGAAAATCTTCACGAATTCAATACTTTCTTCTAGTAAAGATAGAAGAGAGTAAAAATGAAGCGTACAGTATTTCTTTTGAATACAGTTTTAACAATTAATAGTTAAATATTAATACATTTACGATGATATTTTGAGAAAAATCACTTGGAAACATCAAGATAACTTAAATAATGTTTTCTTTCTTGTTCACTTTCTTAAAAGTGAAACAGAGCAAAAACGACACATTCATTATTAAGCTAAATAAATAGAGCTTTGTACCAAGCGCCAAAAGAGCAGAGAGATTTTCGTACTCCAGTTCGTTGTACGTTGAAACGGGAATTCCATTAAAAGATGGAGGCAGAATTTAAGAAAATCACCGAATGCTTATAAAAAGTGTTTAAAAAACTGTTTAGATTTCATTCTCAAACAAGGTCTGTTTAGCTGCTAATGAATGAACACGAAAAAACAAGCCAAATTGCACGTCAAACGGCCCCAATGAGGTGCGTTCGTACTGTAACTAGTTTCTGTTAGTTCGTAGTGCCAGATCTCGGTGCAATAGCTGTTGCACCCTGATGCAAATACACAATTTATTGTGTTCAGTTTATTATGGATTCGATTTTCATCAAATTGAAAAGGACGCGACGCAATTCAACGATTCAATATGTTAAATTCCAAACCATGGTTTAAATAAGGTAAATAAATACATTTAAAGTGATTTGGGTCAGGAAAAACATTTCTTAAAAAATTAAGATTTTTATACGGTCCCCCAGTCTAATAAGTTATATTTAGTAAAATTTTCCTATTATACTGACAAGTAAGACAATAAAAAGTCCCGTTCACATAACACCAAAATCGACCGAGTTATGAAACTTCAAAAATGCATGACTTATACCACTTTACTGCATCTGAACACAGATGAGTTCCGCCATGCTTTGAGGGGTCCCATACCAAACGCTTAAAGTATTCGAAGAAATTATTTCACGTGTATCTGCGCTTTGAAAAAAAATCTTACAAGTATTACGATTGAGTTAACTTTCAGATTGGCTGAAGTTGGTTGGTTGGTTGATTTTGTGACGGCCGATTATCTACACTAGGGATATAGGCCCGAGGGGGAGTGCCCTTCGTGGGGGTCTTTCTAAGGGAACCTAACCCGTATTAGCGCATGGAAATCCATGGTTCGAAGAAAACCACGAAAACTCCGAACGATTAGGCCGACGGGCGCGATTGGGATTGAACCCAGCACTTCCCGTCTACCAGTTTCGAGAGCAGAACCTCTCAGCCACTGGTGGGCAGATTGGCTGAAATAATTGCATTTTAACAAATGTTTTATTGTGTCAGGATTTGAGACTTTCTTTTCATAATTTCTTTTAGCAATAATTATGTTATTTTTATAAGTTTATTTAACTTCAACGATCGTACGTATGGTTTTCTCGTTCAAAATTTGCACTCTAACTCACTATCAAATATATCAAATATCCAATCGATATAAATTTTACATACTGACAAATCTAATGACAATCTAATATTATAATTTTCGGTGGTTACCATTTATATTTGTTTTACAGGGTGACAAAAAATATCCGATAGATTACCGCCAAGAAGTTTAAGAAAAAGGTTTAGATTAGATAACACAAGACTGCGATGGTTGTGTTTAACTTATGTATATTTTAGCACTGAATCCGAAAATTAGCTTAATTTTTATCCATCATGTCAGGATTTTTCGCTAATCATAAAATATTATAGTTAAAAAATAAAAATCCGATACTAAAAAATAGAGGAGATGGCTATGTTTTTTAACTTTTAATAGTTAATTTTTAATGCACTTTTAAGCACTGAATCTGAAAATGACCATTTTTAACCATCACGTTAGAAATATTTTGAAAATCGTAAATGTCAGATTTAAAATATAGCAAAAATCTGATACTATAAAACAGATATAAAACTTTTTTTATTTAATGCAATAATTTATTCAATTTTTTACTTATACTGGGATACTTACAGCTAAACAGCTGGGGGATCCGATGAGGTGGGGAGGAGGTTCGATTTTAACTTTGAATTTTTTAACTTTGAAGTTTAAAATTTGCGAAAAATCCTGACATGATGGTTAAAAATGAAGGTCATTTACGGATTCAGCGGTAAAGAACACCTAAAAATACATTGTCAAAAGTTAAAAACACAACTTTTACATCTATTTTATAATATCCAATTTTCGTTATTTTTCGTTTCTTAACTTTAAAATTTACGATTTGCAAACGTCTACGTTATGGTAAAAAATGAAGGTAAATTTCGGATTCAGCGGTACAAAACACATAAGAATCAATTATCATAGCTCATCATGATCAAATTTTCATCATTTTATTTAACAAAAATACTGTTTTTTTTTTCTTCTTATATGTTTACTACAAATTGTATATTTTGCATTAATATGTCAGAATGATTAAATATTTAAAGTTTATATTGCAATGTTAATTGTACTCAACCATTTTTAATATATCTGACGAAATTTTACTTCTAGTAAATTTGTGAATAACCCCTCATTTGCGACCAAAAAATAGGCTCCAACTTTAAACAGTTATTACTCGGTCCATTTTAATCGTATAATAACTGGAATTTTTTGTTTGTCTTACTTGTCAGTGTCACAGGAAAATTTTACTAAATGTAACTTCTAGAACCGGGGGACCGTATAAAAATTTAAATTTCGTAATTTAATTATTTTTTCTTGACCCAAATCGCTTTTAAAATAATTATTTACCTTATTTAAACCATTTTTGTAATCGGAAGTATGCACCTAGGAACAACGGTTGCGAAAATAAAGGTCTGTCAGGTTACACGTGGACACTGTATAGTGTTGAAAAAAAAATAATGAATTCAATAGATTTCGTTATAGAAGTTTTGGCATAAACGCAACCCTTCACTAAAATTTAACTATATTGCGTAAGTTTGAAAAAAGTTAATTAAAATTCCATTAAAATTTATATAAAACATTTAGGATTCCAAAAATGCTTTACTTTTGGTTCAACGATCATAAGAAGCAAAGTGATAGCCCAAAATATAAACCGGAAATGAACTTTCTGAAAGCGGAAGGGGCCGTTTAAAGAACCACAGAAAGGTAAAGAATACATTTTAATACACAAATATATAACATATACACATATAATATATACACAAATATATAAACTCCTACAACAAATAGGGTGGATTTCAAAACTAACCTTTATTCAATTTTTGTGCTCGATCCAAATCTTAATGTGAGTTTCCTGGAAAACTGTGTTTTTCATTGTATACGTTTACGAGAAACATTTCTTAAAAAGTTTTTAAGATATTGATATACAATTTTATGACAAGGTTCAGCTCATCTATAGGTATGTTATGAAGCTAAATAGAGCTTGTCAGTTTGCACATATTGAAAGCCATTTTCATTGAAAAATACACATTTTTTTTAGAAAAAAAAATCAGGTTATGTATAACTTTGGCATAAGTTAGTCAATTTAAGAGGTTTTGCAAATATTTTGCTTCATAACGCAGCTAAGGGTTTGCTGAAAAAAAAGTGAAATAGACTGAATAGATTTCGTTATAGAAGGTTTGGCATAAACACATTTTTCTTTACTAAAATTTGACAAAATATTGCCTAAATTTGAAAAGATAAAAAAAAATCCTTTACAATTTATATGAATTCATAGTTTTATTCCCTGTTTTAACTAAAAACACGGGTGTTTGATAAAAATTTCATATTAAAAAAAAAGAAACCTGAAGGTACGCACATACCTTTAATGAAAGAAGTACTAATCGAAGAAACATGCGGGCAGCTTTATTTTGTTATTTGCAATCAAAAATTTAATTTTTTAAAGAATTTTATACCCCGGACCCTGTTAAATAATCAATGAATAAAACACATATTTTACAACAATATGAAGATAAATTGTCCTATAAATTGATCAAATTTATACATACATACAGCGTGGTGCCATTACAACAGAGCCACGGTAGGCCCTCCATAATTTAAACAAAAACATAAATTGGAGTATGTACTTCGTAATATATGTTGCCACATGCTAATAGCAGAACTATAGCGCCTAGAATTTATAGTGTGAAAATCGGCTATCCCTGCAATACTTAAAAAAGCACTAAAATATTGTATCCCTTAAAAGTGCAGTGATGCTGCTGAAAATATAAAGATCGCAGCAACATCTGCAGGATATTTTCTACAACTGCAAGATATTGCTAGTCTATACAATGTAATACGAAAATCCCGCAGATGTCGCTATGGTCGACACTTCGGATTTCGGCAGTAACGTCGCACATTTTAGGAATAAACATTTTTAGCAGAAACCAGAAATACTTAAAAAGTGATAAAATGTTGGATCCCTTAAATATCAAACGACGCTGAAATCAAAAGAGCCGGTAACAGTGACATATGCAAGATATTTTCTAAAAGTGCAACACTATTCAGCCTAGACGGAGTAATTACTGCGTCTAGAATATATAGCGTCGGAATCGGCAATCCCAGAAATACTTAAAAAGTGGTAAAATGTCTGATCCCTTAAATATCAAACGATGCAGAAACCAAAAGTGCCGGTCACAGTGATATATGCAAGATATTTTCTAAAACTGCAACACTATTCGGAGTAGACGCAATAAATACTTCGTCTAGAATATATAGTGTGGAAATCGGCTATCATAGTAATACTTAAAAATGTGCTAAAATGTTGGATCCCTTAAATATCAAACGATGCTGAAAACAAAAGAGCGAATCACAGTGACATTTGGAAGATATTTTCAAAAACTCCAAGAATATTTGGTCTAGACGATGTAATTACAGCATCTAGAATGTATAGCGTGGTAATAGGCTATCCGCGTAATACTTAAAAAAGTGGTAAAATGTTGGATCCCTTAAATATCAAACGATGCTGAAATCAGAAGAGCCGATCACAGTGACATCTGCAAGATATTTTCTGAAACTGCAACACTATTCAGCCTAGATGGAGTAATTACTGCGTCTAGAATATAGAGTGTGGTAATCAGCTATCCCACTAATACTTAAAAATGTGCTAAATTGTTGGATCCCTTAAATATCAAACGATGCTGAAAACAAAAGAGCGGATCACAGTGACATTTGGAAGATATTTTCCAAAACTGCAACACTATTCGGTCTAGACGCAGTACTATATAGCCTAGAATATATAGTGTCGAAATTGGCTATCCCACTAAATGTGCTAAAATGTTGGATCCCTTAAATATCAAACGAACTAAAACTGCAACACTATTCCGTCTAGACGCAGTAATATATAGTTTAGAATATATAGTGTCGAAATCCGCTATCCCACTCACACGTGTATCCCACTAAATGTGTTAAATGTTGGATCCCTTAAATATCAAACGATGCTGAAAACAAAAGAGCGGATCACAGTGACTTTTGGAAGATATTTTCTGAAACTGCAACACTATTCGGTGTAGACGCAGTAACTACTTCGTCTAGAATATATAGTGTGGAAATCGGCTAGCATAGTAATACTTAAAAATGTGCTAAAATGTTGGATCCCTTAAATATCAAACGATGCTGAAAACAAAAGAGCGGATCACAGTGACATTTCGAAGATATTTTCTAAAACTACAAGACAATTTGGTCTAGACGATGTAATTACAGCATCTAGAATAAAAGCGTTGTAATAGGCTATCCGCGTAATACTTAAAAAATTGGTAAAATGTTGGATGCATTAAATATCAAACGATGCTGAAATCAAACGAGCCGATCACCGTGACATCTGCAAGATATTTTCTGAAACTGCAACACTATTCGGTGTAGACGCAGTAACTACTTCGTCTAGAATATATAGTGTGGATATCAGCTATCATAGTAATACTTAAAAATGTACTAAAATGTTGGATCCCTTAAATGTCAAACGATGCTGAAATCAAAAGAGCCGATCACAGTGACATCTGCAAGATATTTTCTGAAACTGCAACACTATTCTGTGTAGACGCAGTAACTACTTCGTCTAGAATATATAGTGAGGAAATCGGCTATCATAGTAATACTTAAAAATGTGCTAAAATGTTGGATCCCTTAACTATCAAACGATGCTGAAATCGGAAGAGACAATCACAGTGACATCTGCAAGATATTTTCTGAAACTGCAATGCTATTCGGTGTAGACGCAGTAACTACTTCGTCTAGAATATATAGTGTGGAAATCGGCTATCATAGTGATACTTAAAAATGTGCTAAGATGTTGGATCCATTAAATATAAAACGATGCTGAAATCAAAAGAGCCGATCACAGTGACATCTGCAAGATATTTTCGGAAACTGCAACGCTATTCGGTGTAGACGCAGTAACTACTTCGTCTAGAATATATAGTGTGGAAATCGGCTATCATAGTAATTCTTAAAAATGTGCTAAAATGTTGGATCCCTTAAATATCAAACGATGCTGAAATCAGAAGAGCCGATCACAGTGACATCTGCAAGATATTTTCTGAAACTGCAACACTATTCAGCCTTGATGGAGTATTTACAGCGTCTAGAATATACAGTCTGGAAATTGGCTATCCCACTAATACTTAAAAGTGTGCTAAAATGTTCGATCCCTTAAATATCAAACGATGCTGAAAACAAATGAGCGGATCACAGTGACATTTCGAAGATATTTTCTAAAACTACAAGACAATTTGGTCTAGACGATGTAATTACAGCATCTAGAATAAAAGCGTTGTAATAGGCTATCCGCGTAATACTTAAAAAATTGGTAAAATGTTGGATGCATTAAATATCAAACGATGCTGAAATCAAACGAGCCGATCACCGTGACATCTGCAAGATATTTTCTGAAACTGCAACACTATTCGGTGTAGACGCAGTAACTACTTCGTCTAGAATATATAGTCTGGAAATCGGCTATCATAGTAATACTTAAAAATGTACTAAAATGTTGGATCCCTTAAATGTCAAACGATGCTGAAATCAAAAGAGCCGATCACAGTGACATCTGCAAGATATTTTCTGAAACTGCAACACTATTCAGCCTAGATGGAGTAATTACTGCGTCTAGAATATAGAGTGTGGTAATCAGCTATCCCACTAATACTTAAAAATGTGCTAAATTGTTGGATCGCTTAAATATCAAACGATGCTGAAAACAAAAGAGCGGATCACAGTGACATTTGGAAGATATTTTCCAAAACTACAACACTATTCGGTCTAGACGCAGTACTATATAGCCTAGAATATATAGTGTCGAAATTGGCTATCCCACTAAATGTGCTAAAATGTTGGATCCCTTAAATATCAAACGAACTAAAACTGCAACACTATTCCGTCTAGACGCAGTAATATATAGTCTAGAATATATAGTGTCGAAATCCGCTATCCCACTCACACGTGTATCCCACTAAATGTGTTACATGTTGGATCCCTTAAATATCAAACGATGCTGAAAACAAAAGAGCGGATCACAGTGACTTTTGGAAGATATTTTCTGAAACTGCAACACTATTCGGTGTAGACGCAGTAACTACTTCGTCTAGAATATATAGTGTGGAAATCGGCTAGCATAGTAATACTTAAAAATGTGCTAAAATGTTGGATCCCTTAAATATCAAACGATGCAGAAATCAGAAGAGCCGATCACAGTGACATCTGCAAGATATTTTCTGAAACTGCAACACTATTCAGCCTAGATGGAGTAATTACTGCGTCTAGAATATAGAGTGTGGTAATCAGCTATCCCACTAATACTTAAAAATGTGCTAAATTGTTGGATCCCTTAAATATCAAACGATGCTGAAAACAAAAGAGCGGATCACAGTGACATTTGGAAGATATTTTCCAAAACTGCAACACTATTCGGTCTAGACGCAGTACTATATAGCCTAGAATATATAGTGTCGAAATTGGCTATCCCACTAAATGTGCTAAAATGTTGGCTCCCTTAAATATCAAACGAACTAAAACTGCAACACTATTCCGTCTAGACGCAGTAATATATAGTCTAGAATATATAGTGTCGAAATCCGCTATCCCACTCACACGTGTATCCCACTAAATGTGTTAAATGTTGGATCCCTTAAATATCAAACGATGCTGAAAACAAAAGAGCGGATCACAGTGACTTTTGGAAGATATTTTCTGAAACTGCAACACTATTCGGTGTAGACGCAGTAACTACTTCGTCTAGAATATATAGTGTGGAAATCGGCTAGCATAGTAATACTTAAAAATGTGCTAAAATGTTGGATCCCTTAAATATCAAACGATGCTGAAAACAAAAGAGCGGATCACAGTGGCATTTCGAAGATATTTTCTAAAACTACAAGACAATTTGGTCTAGACGATGTAATTACAGCATCTAGAATAAAAGCGTTGTAATAGGCTATCCGCGTAATACTTAAAAAATTGGTAAAATGTTGGATGCATTAAATATCAAACGATGCTGAAATCAAACGAGCCGATCACCGTGACATCTGCAAGATATTTTCTGAAACTGCAACACTATTCGGTGTAGACGCAGTAACTACTTCGTCTAGAATATATAGTGTGGAAATCAGCTATCATAGTAATACTTAAAAATGTACTAAAATGTTGGATCCCTTAAATGTCAAACGATGCTGAAATCAAAAGAGCCGATCACAGTGACATCTGCAAGATATTTTCTGAAACTGCAACACTATTCTGTGTAGACGCAGTAACTACTTCGTCTAGAATATATAGTGAGGAAATCGGCTATCATAGTAATACTTAAAAATGTGCTAAAATGTTGGATCCCTTAACTATCAAACGATGCTGAAATCGGAAGAGACAATCACAGTGACATCTGCAAGATATTTTCTGAAACTGCAATGCTATTCGGTGTAGACGCAGTAACTACTTCGTCTAGAATATATAGTGTGGAAATCGGCTATCATAGTGATACTTAAAAATGTGCTAAGATGTTGGATCCATTAAATATAAAACGATGCTGAAATCAAAAGAGCCGATCACAGTGACATCTGCAAGATATTTTCGGAAACTGCAACACTATTCAGCCTTGATGGAGTATTTACAGCGTCTAGAATATACAGTCTGGAAATTGGCTATCCCACTAATACTTAAAAGTGTGCTAAAATGTTCGATCCCTTAAATATTAAACGATGCTGAAAACAAATGAGCGGATCACAGTGACATTTCGAAGATATTTTCTAAAACTACAAGACAATTTGGTCTAGACGATGTAATTACAGCATCTAGAATAAAAGCGTTGTAATAGGCTATCCGCGTAATACTTAAAAAATTGGTAAAATGTTGGATGCATTAAATATCAAACGATGCTGAAATCAAACGAGCCGATCACCGTGACATCTGCAAGATATTTTCTGAAACTGCAACACTATTCGGTGTAGACGCAGTAACTACTTCGTCTAGAATATATAGTCTGGAAATCGGCTATCATAGTAATACTTAAAAATGTACTAAAATGTTGGATCCCTTAAATGTCAAACGATGCTGAAATCAAAAGAGCCGATCACAGTGACATCTGCAAGATATTTTCTGAAACTGCAACACTATTCAGCCTAGATGGAGTAATTACTGCGTCTAGAATATAGAGTGTGGTAATCAGCTATCCCACTAATACTTAAAAATGTGCTAAATTGTTGGATCGCTTAAATATCAAACGATGCTGAAAACAAAAGAGCGGATCACAGTGACATTTGGAAGATATTTTCCAAAACTACAACACTATTCGGTCTAGACGCAGTACTATATAGCCTAGAATATATACTGTCGAAATTGGCTATCCCACTAAATGTGCTAAAATGTTGGATCCCTTAAATATCAAACGAACTAAAACTGCAACACTATTCCGTCTAGACGCAGTAATATATAGTCTAGAATATATAGTGTCGAAATCCGCTATCCCACTCACACGTGTATCCCACTAAATGTGTTAAATGTTGGATCCCTTAAATATCAAACGATGCTGAAAACAAAAGAGCGGATCACAGTGACTTTTGGAAGATATTTTCTGAAACTGCAACACTATTCGGTGTAGACGCAGTAACTACTTCGTCTAGAATATATAGTGTCGAAATCGGCTAGCATAGTAATACTTAAAAATGTGCTAAAATGTTGGATCCCTTAAATATCAAACGATGCTGAAATCAGAAGAGCCGATCACAGTGACATCTGCAAGATATTTTCGGAAACTGCAACGCTATTCGGTGTAGACGCAGTGACTACTTCGTCTAGAATATTTAGTGTGGAAATCGGCTATCATAGTAATACTATAATATGTGCTAAAATGTTGGATCCCTTAAATATCAAACGATGCTGAAATCAAAAGAGCCGATAACAGTTACATCTGCAAGATATTTTCGGAAACTGCAACGCTATTCGGTGTAGACGCAGTGACTACTTCGTCTAGAATATTTAGTGTGGAAATCGGCTATCATAGTAATACTTAAAAATGTGCTAAAATGTTGGATCCCTTAAATATCAAACGATGCAGAAATCAGAAGAGCCGATCACAGTGACATCTGCAAGATATTTTCTGAAACTGCAACACTATTCAGCCTAGATGGAGTAATTACTGCGTCTAGAATATAGAGTGTGGTAATCAGCTATCCCACTAATACTTAAAAATGTGCTAAATTGTTGGATCCCTTAAATATCAAACGATGCTGAAAACAAAAGAGCGGATCACAGTGACATTTGGAAGATATTTTCCAAAACTGCAACACTATTCGGTCTAGACGCAGTACTATATAGCCTAGAATATATAGTGTCGAAATTGGCTATCCCACTAAATGTGCTAAAATGTTGGCTCCCTTAAATATCAAACGAACTAAAACTGCAACACTATTCCGTCTAGACGCAGTAATATATAGTCTAGAATATATAGTGTCGAAATCCGCTATCCCACTCACACGTGTATCCCACTAAATGTGTTAAATGTTGGATCCCTTAAATATCAAACGATGCTGAAAACAAAAGAGCGGATCACAGTGACTTTTGGAAGATATTTTCTGAAACTGCAACACTATTCGGTGTAGACGCAGTAACTACTTCGTCTAGAATATATAGTGTGGAAATCGGCTAGCATAGTAATACTTAAAAATGTGCTAAAATGTTGGATCCCTTAAATATCAAACGATGCTGAAAACAAAAGAGCGGATCACAGTGGCATTTCGAAGATATTTTCTAAAACTACAAGACAATTTGGTCTAGACGATGTAATTACAGCATCTAGAATAAAAGCGTTGTAATAGGCTATCCGCGTAATACTTAAAAAATTGGTAAAATGTTGGATGCATTAAATATCAAACGATGCTGAAATCAAACGAGCCGATCACCGTGACATCTGCAAGATATTTTCTGAAACTGCAACACTATTCGGTGTAGACGCAGTAACTACTTCGTCTAGAATATATAGTGTGGAAATCAGCTATCATAGTAATACTTAAAAATGTACTAAAATGTTGGATCCCTTAAATGTCAAACGATGCTGAAATCAAAAGAGCCGATCACAGTGACATCTGCAAGATATTTTCTGAAACTGCAACACTATTCTGTGTAGACGCAGTAACTACTTCGTCTAGAATATATAGTGAGGAAATCGGCTATCATAGTAATACTTAAAAATGTGCTAAAATGTTGGATCCCTTAACTATCAAACGATGCTGAAATCGGAAGAGACAATCACAGTGACATCTGCAAGATATTTTCTGAAACTGCAATGCTATTCGGTGTAGACGCAGTAACTACTTCGTCTAGAATATATAGTGTGGAAATCGGCTATCATAGTGATACTTAAAAATGTGCTAAGATGTTGGATCCATTAAATATAAAACGATGCTGAAATCAAAAGAGCCGATCACAGTGACATCTGCAAGATATTTTCGGAAACTGCAACACTATTCAGCCTTGATGGAGTATTTACAGCGTCTAGAATATACAGTCTGGAAATTGGCTATCCCACTAATACTTAAAAGTGTGCTAAAATGTTCGATCCCTTAAATATTAAACGATGCTGAAAACAAATGAGCGGATCACAGTGACATTTCGAAGATATTTTCTAAAACTACAAGACAATTTGGTCTAGACGATGTAATTACAGCATCTAGAATAAAAGCGTTGTAATAGGCTATCCGCGTAATACTTAAAAAATTGGTAAAATGTTGGATGCATTAAATATCAAACGATGCTGAAATCAAACGAGCCGATCACCGTGACATCTGCAAGATATTTTCTGAAACTGCAACACTATTCGGTGTAGACGCAGTAACTACTTCGTCTAGAATATATAGTCTGGAAATCGGCTATCATAGTAATACTTAAAAATGTACTAAAATGTTGGATCCCTTAAATGTCAAACGATGCTGAAATCAAAAGAGCCGATCACAGTGACATCTGCAAGATATTTTCTGAAACTGCAACACTATTCAGCCTAGATGGAGTAATTACTGCGTCTAGAATATAGAGTGTGGTAATCAGCTATCCCACTAATACTTAAAAATGTGCTAAATTGTTGGATCGCTTAAATATCAAACGATGCTGAAAACAAAAGAGCGGATCACAGTGACATTTGGAAGATATTTTCCAAAACTACAACACTATTCGGTCTAGACGCAGTACTATATAGCCTAGAATATATACTGTCGAAATTGGCTATCCCACTAAATGTGCTAAAATGTTGGATCCCTTAAATATCAAACGAACTAAAACTGCAACACTATTCCGTCTAGACGCAGTAATATATAGTCTAGAATATATAGTGTCGAAATCCGCTATCCCACTCACACGTGTATCCCACTAAATGTGTTAAATGTTGGATCCCTTAAATATCAAACGATGCTGAAAACAAAAGAGCGGATCACAGTGACTTTTGGAAGATATTTTCTGAAACTGCAACACTATTCGGTGTAGACGCAGTAACTACTTCGTCTAGAATATATAGTGTCGAAATCGGCTAGCATAGTAATACTTAAAAATGTGCTAAAATGTTGGATCCCTTAAATATCAAACGATGCTGAAATCAGAAGAGCCGATCACAGTGACATCTGCAAGATATTTTCGGAAACTGCAACGCTATTCGGTGTAGACGCAGTGACTACTTCGTCTAGAATATTTAGTGTGGAAATCGGCTATCATAGTAATACTATAATATGTGCTAAAATGTTGGATCCCTTAAATATCAAACGATGCTGAAATCAAAAGAGCCGATAACAGTTACATCTGCAAGATATTTTCGGAAACTGCAACGCTATTCGGTGTAGACGCAGTGACTACTTCGTCTAGAATATTTAGTGTGGAAATCGGCTATCATAGTAATACTTAAAAATGTGCTAAAATGTCGGATCCCTTAAATATCAAACGATGCTGAAATCAAAAGAGCCGATCACAGTGACATCTGCAAGATATTTTCTGAAACTGCAACACTATTCGGTGTAGACGCAGTAACTACTTCGTCTAGAATATATAGTGTGGAAATCGGCTATCATAGTAAAACTTAAAAATGTGCTAAAATGTTGGATCCCTTAAATATCAAACGATGCTGAAATCAGAAGAGCCGATCACAGTGACATCTGCAAGATATTTTCTGAAACTGCAACGCTATTCGGTGTAGACGCAGTAACTACTTCGTCTAGAATATATAGTGTGGAAATCGGCTATCATAGTAATACTTAAAAATGTGCTAAAATGTTCGATCCCTTAAATATGAAACGATGCTGAAATCAGAAGAGCCGATCACAGTGACATCTGCAACATATTTTCTGAAACTGCAACATTATTCGGTGTAGACGCAGTAACTACTTCGTCTAGAATATATAGTGTGGAAATCGGCTATCATAGTAATACTTAAAAATGTGCTAAAATGTTGGATCCCTTAAATATCAAACGATGCTGAAATCAAAAGAGCCGATCACAGTGACATCTGCAAGATATTTTCTGAAACTGCAACACTATTCAGCCTAGATGGAGTAATTACTGCGTCTAGAATATAGAGTGTGGTAATCAGCTATCCCACTAATACTTAAAAATGTGCTAAATTGTTGGATCCCTTAAATATCAAACGATGCTGAAAACAAAAGAGCGGATCACAGTGACATTTGGAAGATATTTTCCAAAACTACAACACTATTTGGTCTAGACGCAGTACTATATAGCCTAGAATATAGTGTCGAAATTGGCTCTCCCACTAAATGTGCTAAAATGTTGGATCCCTTAAATATCAAACGAACTAAAACTGCAACAATATTCCGTCTAGACGCAGTAATATATAGTCTAGAATATATAGTGTCGAAATCCGCTATCCCACTCACACGTGTATCCCACTAAATGTGTTAAATGTTGGATCCCTTAAATATCAAACGATGCTGAAAACAAAAGAGCGGATCACAGTGACTTTTGGAAGATATTTTCTGAAACTGCAACACTATTCGGTGTAGACGCAGTAACTACTCCGTCTAGAATATATAGTGTGGAAATCGGCTAGCATAGTAATACTTAAAAATGTGCTAAAATGTTGGATCCCTTAAATATCAAACGATGCTGAAATCAGAAGAGCCGATCACAGTGACATCTGCAAGATATTTTCTGAAACTGCAACACTATTCGGTGTAGACGCAGTAACTACTTCGTCTAGAATATATAGTGTGGAAATCGGCTATCATAGTAAAACTTAAAAATGTGCTAAAATGTTGGATCCCTTAAATATAAAACGATGCTGAAATCAAAAGAGCCGATCACAGTGACATCTGCAAGATATTTTCTGAAACTGCAACACTATTCGGTGTAGACGCAGTAACTACTTCATCTAGAATATATAGTGTGGAAATCGGCTATCATAGTAAAACTTAAAAATGTGCTAAAATGTTGGATCCCTTAAATATCAAACGATGCTGAAATCAGAAGAGCCGATCACAGTGACATCTGCAAGATATTTTCTGAAACTGCAACGCTATTCGGTGTAGACGCAGTAACTACTTCGACTAGAATATATAGTGTGGAAATCGGCTATCATAGTAATACTTAAAAATGTGCTAAAATGTTCGATCCCTTAAATATCAAACGATGCTGAAATCAGAAGAGCCGATCACAGTGACATCTGCAACATATTTTCTGAAACTGCAACATTATTCGGTGTAGACGCAGTAACTACTTCGTCTAGAATATATAGTGTGGAAATCGGCTATCATAGTAATACTTAAAAATGTGCTAAAATGTTGGATCCCTTAAATATCAAACGATGCTGAAATCAAAAGAGCCGATCACAGTGACATCTGCAAGATATTTTCTGAAACTGCAACACTATTCAGCCTAGATGGAGTAATTACTGCGTCTAGAATATAGAGTGTGGTAATCAGCTATCCCACTAATACTTAAAAATGTGCTAAATTGTTGGATCCCTTAAATATCAAACGATGCTGAAAACAAAAGAGCGGATCACAGTGACATTTGGAAGATATTTTCCAAAACTACAACACTATTTGGTCTAGACGCAGTACTATATAGCCTAGAATATATAGTGTCGAAATTGGCTCTCCCACTAAATGTGCTAAAATGTTGGATCCCTTAAATATCAAACGAACTAAAACTGCAACAATATTCCGTCTAGACGCAGTAATATATAGTCTAGAATATATAGTGTCGAAATCCGCTATCCCACTCACACGTGTATCCCACTAAATGTGTTAAATGTTGGATCCCTTAAATATCAAACGATGCTGAAAACAAAAGAGCGGATCACAGTGACTTTTGGAAGATATTTTCTGAAACTGCAACAGTATTCGGTGTAGACGCAGTAACTACTCCGTCTAGAATATATAGTGTGGAAATCGGCTAGCATAGTAATACTTAAAAATGTGCTAAAATGTTGGATCCCTTAAATATCAAACGATGCTGAAATCAGAAGAGCCGATCACAGTGACATCTGCAAGATATTTTCTGAAACTGCAACACTATTCGGTGTAGACGCAGTAACTACTTCGTCTAGAATATATAGTGTGGAAATCGGCTATCATAGTAAAACTTAAAAATGTGCTAAAATGTTGGATCCCTTAAATATAAAACGATGCTGAAATCAGAAGAGCCGATCACAGTGACATCTGCAAGATATTTTCGGAAACTGCAACGCTATTCGGTGTAGACGCAGTGACTACTTCGTCTAGAATATTTGGTGTGGAAATCGGCTATCATAGTAATACTTAAATATGTGCTAAAATGTTGGATCCATTAAATATAAACCGATGCTGAAATCAAAAGAGCCGATCACAGTGACATCTGCAAGATATTTTCGGAAACTGCAACGCTATTCGGTGTAGACGCAGTAACTACTTCGTCTAGAATATATAGTGTGGAAATCGGCTATCATAGTAATTCTTAAAAATGTGCTAAAATGTTGGATCCCTTAAATATCAAACGATGCTGAAATCAGAAGAGCCGATCACAGTGACATCTGCAAGATATTTTCTGAAACTGCAACACTATTCAGCCTAGATGGAGTAATTACTGCGTCTAGAATATAGAGTGTGGTAATCAGCTATCCCACTAATACTTAAAAATGTGCTAAATTGTTGGATCCCTTAAATATCAAACGATGCTGAAAACAAAAGAGCGGATCACAGTGACATTTGGAAGATATTTTCCAAAACTGCAACACTATTCGGTCTAGACGCAGTACTATATAGCCTAGAATATATAGTGTCGAAATTGGCTATCCCACTAAATGTGCTAAAATGTTGGCTCCCTTAAATATCAAACGAACTAAAACTGCAACACTATTCCGTCTAGACGCAGTAATATATAGTCTAGAATATATAGTGTCGAAATCCGCTATCCCACTCACACGTGTATCCCACTAAATGTGTTAAATGTTGGATCCCTTAAATATCAAACGATGCTGAAAACAAAAGAGCGGATCACAGTGACTTTTGGAAGATATTTTCTGAAACTGCAACACTATTCGGTGTAGACGCAGTAACTACTTCGTCTAGAATATATAGTGTGGAAATCGGCTAGCATAGTAATACTTAAAAATGTGCTAAAATGTTGGATCCCTTAAATATCAAACGATGCTGAAAACAAAAGAGCGGATCACAGTGACATTTCGAAGATATTTTCTAAAACTACAAGACAATTTGGTCTAGACGATGTAATTACAGCATCTAGAATAAAAGCGTTGTAATAGGCTATCCGCGTAATACTTAAAAAATTGGTAAAATGTTGGATGCATTAAATATCAAACGATGCTGAAATCAAACGAGCCGATCACCGTGACATCTGCAAGATATTTTCTGAAACTGCAACACTATTCGGTGTAGACGCAGTAACTACTTCGTCTAGAATATATAGTGTGGAAATCAGCTATCATAGTAATACTTAAAAATGTACTAAAATGTTGGATCCCTTAAATGTCAAACGATGCTGAAATCAAAAGAGCCGATCACAGTGACATCTGCAAGATATTTTCTGAAACTGCAACACTATTCTGTGTAGACGCAGTAACTACTTCGTCTAGAATATATAGTGAGGAAATCGGCTATCATAGTAATACTTAAAAATGTGCTAAAATGTTGGATCCCTTAACTATCAAACGATGCTGAAATCGGAAGAGACAATCACAGTGACATCTGCAAGATATTTTCTGAAACTGCAATGCTATTCGGTGTAGACGCAGTAACTACTTCGTCTAGAATATATAGTGTGGAAATCGGCTATCATAGTGATACTTAAAAATGTGCTAAGATGTTGGATCCATTAAATATAAAACGATGCTGAAATCAAAAGAGCCGATCACAGTGACATCTGCAAGATATTTTCGGAAACTGCAACACTATTCAGCCTTGATGGAGTATTTACAGCGTCTAGAATATACAGTCTGGAAATTGGCTATCCCACTAATACTTAAAAGTGTGCTAAAATGTTCGATCCCTTAAATATTAAACGATGCTGAAAACAAATGAGCGGATCACAGTGACATTTCGAAGATATTTTCTAAAACTACAAGACAATTTGGTCTAGACGATGTAATTACAGCATCTAGAATAAAAGCGTTGTAATAGGCTATCCGCGTAATACTTAAAAAATTGGTAAAATGTTGGATGCATTAAATATCAAACGATGCTGAAATCAAACGAGCCGATCACCGTGACATCTGCAAGATATTTTCTGAAACTGCAACACTATTCGGTGTAGACGCAGTAAAGACTTCGTCTAGAATATATAGTCTGGAAATCGGCTATCATAGTAATACTTAAAAATGTACTAAAATGTTGGATCCCTTAAATGTCAAACGATGCTGAAATCAAAAGAGCCGATCACAGTGACATCTGCAAGATATTTTCTGAAACTGCAACACTATTCAGCCTAGATGGAGTAATTACTGCGTCTAGAATATAGAGTGTGGTAATCAGCTATCCCACTAATACTTAAAAATGTGCTAAATTGTTGGATCGCTTAAATATCAAACGATGCTGAAAACAAAAGAGCGGATCACAGTGACATTTGGAAGATATTTTCCAAAACTACAACACTATTCGGTCTAGACGCAGTACTATATAGCCTAGAATATATAGTGTCGAAATTGGCTATCCCACTAAATGTGCTAAAATGTTGGATCCCTTAAATATCAAACGAACTAAAACTGCAACACTATTCCGTCTAGACGCAGTAATATATAGTCTAGAATATATAGTGTCGAAATCCGCTATCCCACTCACACGTGTATCCCACTAAATGTGTTAAATGTTGGATCCCTTAAATATCAAACGATGCTGAAAACAAAAGAGCGGATCACAGTGACTTTTGGAAGATATTTTCTGAAACTGCAACACTATTCGGTGTAGACGCAGTAACTACTTCGTCTAGAATATATAGTGTCGAAATCGGCTAGCATAGTAATACTTAAAAATGTGCTAAAATGTTGGATCCCTTAAATATCAAACGATGCTGAAATCAGAAGAGCCGATCACAGTGACATCTGCAAGATATTTTCGGAAACTGCAACGCTATTCGGTGTAGACGCAGTGACTACTTCGTCTAAAATATTTAGTGTGGAAATCGGCTATCATAGTAATACTATAATATGTGCTAAAATGTTGGATCCCTTAAATATCAAACGATGCTGAAATCAAAAGAGCCGATAACAGTTACATCTGCAAGATATTTTCGGAAACTGCAACGCTATTCGGTGTAGACGCAGTGACTACTTCGTCTAGAATATTTAGTGTGGAAATCGGCTATCATAGTAATACTTAAAAATGTGCTAAAATGTCGGATCCCTTAAATATCAAACGATGCTGAAATCAAAAGAGCCGATCACAGTGACATCTGCAAGATATTTTCTGAAACTGCAACACTATTCGGTGTAGACGCAGTAACTACTTCGTCTAGAATATATAGTGTGGAAATCGGCTATCATAGTAAAACTTAAAAATGTGCTAAAATGTTGGATCCCTTAAATATCAAACGATGCTGAAATCAGAAGAGCCGATCACAGTGACATCTGCAAGATATTTTCTGAAACTGCAACGCTATTCGGTGTAGACGCAGTAACTACTTCGTCTAGAATATATAGTGTGGAAATCGGCTATCATAGTAATACTTAAAAATGTGCTAAAATGTTCGATCCCTTAAATATGAAACGATGCTGAAATCAGAAGAGCCGATCACAGTGACATCTGCAACATATTTTCTGAAACTGCAACATTATTCGGTGTAGACGCAGTAACTACTTCGTCTAGAATATATAGTGTGGAAATCGGCTATCATAGTAATACTTAAAAATGTGCTAAAATGTTGGATCCCTTAAATATCAAACGATGCTGAAATCAAAAGAGCCGATCACAGTGACATCTGCAAGATATTTTCTGAAACTGCAACACTATTCAGCCTAGATGGAGTAATTACTGCGTCTAGAATATAGAGTGTGGTAATCAGCTATCCCACTAATACTTAAAAATGTGCTAAATTGTTGGATCCCTTAAATATCAAACGATGCTGAAAACAAAAGAGCGGATCACAGTGACATTTGGAAGATATTTTCCAAAACTACAACACTATTTGGTCTAGACGCAGTACTATATAGCCTAGAATATAGTGTCGAAATTGGCTCTCCCACTAGATGTGCTAAAATGTTGGATCCCTTAAATATCAAACGAACTAAAACTGCAACAATATTCCGTCTAGACGCAGTAATATATAGTCTAGAATATATAGTGTCGAAATCCGCTATCCCACTCACACGTGTATCCCACTAAATGTGTTAAATGTTGGATCCCTTAAATATCAAACGATGCTGAAAACAAAAGAGCGGATCACAGTGACTTTTGGAAGATATTTTCTGAAACTGCAACACTATTCGGTGTAGACGCAGTAACTACTCCGTCTAGAATATATAGTGTGGAAATCGGCTAGCATAGTAATACTTAAAAATGTGCTAAAATGTTGGATCCCTTAAATATCAAACGATGCTGAAATCAGAAGAGCCGATCACAGTGACATCTGCAAGATATTTTCTGAAACTGCAACACTATTCGGTGTAGACGCAGTAACTACTTCGTCTAGAATATATAGTGTGGAAATCGGCTATCATAGTAAAACTTAAAAATGTGCTAAAATGTTGGATCCCTTAAATATAAAACGATGCTGAAATCAGAAGAGCCGATCACAGTGACATCTGCAAGATATTTTCGGAAACTGCAACGCTATTCGGTGTAGACGCAGTGACTACTTCGTCTAGAATATTTGGTGTGGAAATCGGCTATCATAGTAATACTCAAATATGTGCTAAAATGTTGGATCCATTAAATATAAACCGATGCTGAAATCAAAAGAGCCGATCACAGTGACATCTGCAAGATATTTTCTGAAACTGCAACACTATTCGGTGTAGACGCAGTAACTACTTCATCTAGAATATATAGTGTGGAAATCGGCTATCATAGTAAAACTTAAAAATGTGCTAAAATGTTGGATCCCTTAAATATCAAACGATGCTGAAATCAGAAGAGCCGATCACAGTGACATCTGCAAGATATTTTCTGAAACTGCAACGCTATTCGGTGTAGACGCAGTAACTACTTCGACTAGAATATATAGTGTGGAAATCGGCTATCATAGTAATACTTAAAAATGTGCTAAAATGTTCGATCCCTTAAATATCAAACGATGCTGAAATCAGAAGAGCCGATCACAGTGACATCTGCAACATATTTTCTGAAACTGCAACATTATTCGGTGTAGACGCAGTAACTACTTCGTCTAGAATATATAGTGTGGAAATCGGCTATCATAGTAATACTTAAAAATGTGCTAAAATGTTGGATCCCTTAAATATCAAACGATGCTGAAATCAAAAGAGCCGATCACAGTGACATCTGCAAGATATTTTCTGAAACTGCAACACTATTCAGCCTAGATGGAGTAATTACTGCGTCTAGAATATAGAGTGTGGTAATCAGCTATCCCACTAATACTTAAAAATGTGCTAAATTGTTGGATCCCTTAAATATCAAACGATGCTGAAAACAAAAGAGCGGATCACAGTGACATTTGGAAGATATTTTCCAAAACTACAACACTATTTGGTCTAGACGCAGTACTATATAGCCTAGAATATATAGTGTCGAAATTGGCTCTCCCACTAAATGTGCTAAAATGTTGGATCCCTTAAATATCAAACGAACTAAAACTGCAACAATATTCCGTCTAGACGCAGTAATATATAGTCTAGAATATATAGTGTCGAAATCCGCTATCCCACTCACACGTGTATCCCACTAAATGTGTTAAATGTTGGATCCCTTAAATATCAAACGATGCTGAAAACAAAAGAGCGGATCACAGTGACTTTTGGAAGATATTTTCTGAAACTGCAACAGTATTCGGTGTAGACGCAGTAACTACTCCGTCTAGAATATATAGTGTGGAAATCGGCTAGCATAGTAATACTTAAAAATGTGCTAAAATGTTGGATCCCTTAAATATCAAACGATGCTGAAATCAGAAGAGCCGATCACAGTGACATCTGCAAGATATTTTCTGAAACTGCAACACTATTCGGTGTAGACGCAGTAACTACTTCGTCTAGAATATATAGTGTGGAAATCGGCTATCATAGTAAAACTTAAAAATGTGCTAAAATGTTGGATCCCTTAAATATAAAACGATGCTGAAATCAGAAGAGCCGATCACAGTGACATCTGCAAGATATTTTCGGAAACTGCAACGCTATTCGGTGTAGACGCAGTGACTACTTCGTCTAGAATATTTGGTGTGGAAATCGGCTATCATAGTAATACTTAAATATGTGCTAAAATGTTGGATCCATTAAATATAAACCGATGCTGAAATCAAAAGAGCCGATCACAGTGACATCTGCAAGATATTTTCGGAAACTGCAACGCTATTCGGTGTAGACGCAGTAACTACTTCGTCTAGAATATATAGTGTGGAAATCGGCTATCATAGTAATTCTTAAAAGTGTGCTAAAATGTTGGATCCCTTAAATATCAAACGATGCTGAAATCAGAAGAGCCGATCACAGTGACATCTGCAAGATATTTTCTGAAACTGCAACACTATTCAGCCTAGATGGAGTAATTACTGCGTCTAGAATATAGAGTGTGGTAATCAGCTATCCCACTAATACTTAAAAATGTGCTAAATTGTTGGATCCCTTAAATATCAAACGATGCTGAAAACAAAAGAGCGGATCACAGTGACATTTGGAAGATATTTTCCAAAACTGCAACACTATTCGGTCTAGACGCAGTACTATATAGCCTAGAATATATAGTGTCGAAATTGGCTATCCCACTAAATGTGCTAAAATGTTGGCTCCCTTAAATATCAAACGAACTAAAACTGCAACACTATTCCGTCTAGACGCAGTAATATATAGTCTAGAATATATAGTGTCGAAATCCGCTATCCCACTCACACGTGTATCCCACTAAATGTGTTAAATGTTGGATCCCTTAAATATCAAACGATGCTGAAAACAAAAGAGCGGATCACAGTGACTTTTGGAAGATATTTTCTGAAACTGCAACACTATTCGGTGTAGACGCAGTAACTACTTCGTCTAGAATATATAGTGTGGAAATCGGCTAGCATAGTAATACTTAAAAATGTGCTAAAATGTTGGATCCCTTAAATATCAAACGATGCTGAAAACAAAAGAGCGGATCACAGTGACATTTCGAAGATATTTTCTAAAACTACAAGACAATTTGGTCTAGACGATGTAATTACAGCATCTAGAATAAAAGCGTTGTAATAGGCTATCCGCGTAATACTTAAAAAATTGGTAAAATGTTGGATGCATTAAATATCAAACGATGCTGAAATCAAACGAGCCGATCACCGTGACATCTGCAAGATATTTTCTGAAACTGCAACACTATTCGGTGTAGACGCAGTAACTACTTCGTCTAGAATATATAGTGTGGAAATCAGCTATCATAGTAATACTTAAAAATGTACTAAAATGTTGGATCCCTTAAATGTCAAACGATGCTGAAATCAAAAGAGCCGATCACAGTGACATCTGCAAGATATTTTCTGAAACTGCAACACTATTCTGTGTAGACGCAGTAACTACTTCGTCTAGAATATATAGTGAGGAAATCGGCTATCATAGTAATACTTAAAAATGTGCTAAAATGTTGGATCCCTTAACTATCAAACGATGCTGAAATCGGAAGAGACAATCACAGTGACATCTGCAAGATATTTTCTGAAACTGCAATGCTATTCGGTGTAGACGCAGTAACTACTTCGTCTAGAATATATAGTGTGGAAATCGGCTATCATAGTGATACTTAAAAATGTGCTAAGATGTTGGATCCATTAAATATAAAACGATGCTGAAATCAAAAGAGCCGATCACAGTGACATCTGCAAGATATTTTCGGAAACTGCAACACTATTCAGCCTTGATGGAGTATTTACAGCGTCTAGAATATACAGTCTGGAAATTGGCTATCCCACTAATACTTAAAAGTGTGCTAAAATGTTCGATCCCTTAAATATTAAACGATGCTGAAAACAAATGAGCGGATCACAGTGACATTTCGAAGATATTTTCTAAAACTACAAGACAATTTGGTCTAGACGATGTAATTACAGCATCTAGAATAAAAGCGTTGTAATAGGCTATCCGCGTAATACTTAAAAAATTGGTAAAATGTTGGATGCATTAAATATCAAACGATGCTGAAATCAAACGAGCCGATCACCGTGACATCTGCAAGATATTTTCTGAAACTGCAACACTATTCGGTGTAGACGCAGTAACTACTTCGTCTAGAATATATAGTCTGGAAATCGGCTATCATAGTAATACTTAAAAATGTACTAAAATGTTGGATCCCTTAAATGTCAAACGATGCTGAAATCAAAAGAGCCGATCACAGTGACATCTGCAAGATATTTTCTGAAACTGCAACACTATTCAGCCTAGATGGAGTAATTACTGCGTCTAGAATATAGAGTGTGGTAATCAGCTATCCCACTAATACTTAAAAATGTGCTAAATTGTTGGATCGCTTAAATATCAAACGATGCTGAAAACAAAAGAGCGGATCACAGTGACATTTGGAAGATATTTTCCAAAACTACAACACTATTCGGTCTAGACGCAGTACTATATAGCCTAGAATATATAGTGTCGAAATTGGCTATCCCACTAAATGTGCTAAAATGTTGGATCCCTTAAATATCAAACGAACTAAAACTGCAACACTATTCCGTCTAGACGCAGTAATATATAGTCTAGAATATATAGTGTCGAAATCCGCTATCCCACTCACACGTGTATCCCACTAAATGTGTTAAATGTTGGATCCCTTAAATATCAAACGATGCTGAAAACAAAAGAGCGGATCACAGTGACTTTTGGAAGATATTTTCTGAAACTGCAACACTATTCGGTGTAGACGCAGTAACTACTTCGTCTAGAATATATAGTGTCGAAATCGGCTAGCATAGTAATACTTAAAAATGTGCTAAAATGTTGGATCCCTTAAATATCAAACGATGCTGAAATCAGAAGAGCCGATCACAGTGACATCTGCAAGATATTTTCGGAAACTGCAACGCTATTCGGTGTAGACGCAGTGACTACTTCGTCTAGAATATTTAGTGTGGAAATCGGCTATCATAGTAATACTATAATATGTGCTAAAATGTTGGATCCCTTAAATATCAAACGATGCTGAAATCAAAAGAGCCGATAACAGTTACATCTGCAAGATATTTTCGGAAACTGCAACGCTATTCGGTGTAGACGCAGTGACTACTTCGTCTAGAATATTTAGTGTGGAAATCGGCTATCATAGTAATACTTAAAAATGTGCTAAAATGTCGGATCCCTTAAATATCAAACGATGCTGAAATCAAAAGAGCCGATCACAGTGACATCTGCAAGATATTTTCTGAAACTGCAACACTATTCGGTGTAGACGCAGTAACTACTTCGTCTAGAATATATAGTGTGGAAATCGGCTATCATAGTAAAACTTAAAAATGTGCTAAAATGTTGGATCCCTTAAATATCAAACGATGCTGAAATCAGAAGAGCCGATCACAGTGACATCTGCAAGATATTTTCTGAAACTGCAACGCTATTCGGTGTAGACGCAGTAACTACTTCGTCTAGAATATATAGTGTGGAAATCGGCTATCATAGTAATACTTAAAAATGTGCTAAAATGTTCGATCCCTTAAATATCAAACGATGCTGAAATCAGAAGAGCCGATCACAGTGACATCTGCAACATATTTTCTGAAACTGCAACATTATTCGGTGTAGACGCAGTAACTACTTCGTCTAGAATATATAGTGTGGAAATCGGCTATCATAGTAATACTTAAAAATGTGCTAAAATGTTGGATCCCTTAAATATCAAACGATGCTGAAATCAAAAGAGCCGATCACAGTGACATCTGCAAGATATTTTCTGAAACTGCAACACTATTCAGCCTAGATGGAGTAATTACTGCGTCTAGAATATAGAGTGTGGTAATCAGCTATCCCACTAATACTTAAAAATGTGCTAAATTGTTGGATCCCTTAAATATCAAACGATGCTGAAAACAAAAGAGCGGATCACAGTGACATTTGGAAGATATTTTCCAAAACTACAACACTATTTGGTCTAGACGCAGTACTATATAGCCTAGAATATAGTGTCGAAATTGGCTCTCCCACTAAATGTGCTAAAATGTTGGATCCCTTAAATATCAAACGAACTAAAACTGCAACAATATTCCGTCTAGACGCAGTAATATATAGTCTAGAATATATAGTGTCGAAATCCGCTATCCCACTCACACGTGTATCCCACTAAATGTGTTAAATGTTGGATCCCTTAAATATCAAACGATGCTGAAAACAAAAGAGCGGATCACAGTGACTTTTGGAAGATATTTTCTGAAACTGCAACACTATTCGGTGTAGACGCAGTAACTACTCCGTCTAGAATATATAGTGTGGAAATCGGCTAGCATAGTAATACTTAAAAATGTGCTAAAATGTTGGATCCCTTAAATATCAAACGATGCTGAAATCAGAAGAGCCGATCACAGTGACATCTGCAAGATATTTTCTGAAACTGCAACACTATTCGGTGTAGACGCAGTAACTACTTCGTCTAGAATATATAGTGTGGAAATCGGCTATCATAGTAAAACTTAAAAATGTGCTAAAATGTTGGATCCCTTAAATATAAAACGATGCTGAAATCAGAAGAGCCGATCACAGTGACATCTGCAAGATATTTTCGGAAACTGCAACGCTATTCGGTGTAGACGCAGTGACTACTTCGTCTAGAATATTTGGTGTGGAAATCGGCTATCATAGTAATACTTAAATATGTGCTAAAATGTTGGATCCATTAAATATAAACCGATGCTGAAATCAAAAGAGCCGATCACAGTGACATCTGCAAGATATTTTCTGAAACTGCAACACTATTCGGTGTAGACGCAGTAACTACTTCATCTAGAATATATAGTGTGGAAATCGGCTATCATAGTAAAACTTAAAAATGTGCTAAAATGTTGGATCCCTTAAATATCAAACGATGCTGAAATCAGAAGAGCCGATCACAGTGACATCTGCAAGATATTTTCTGAAACTGCAACGCTATTCGGTGTAGACGCAGTAACTACTTCGACTAGAATATATAGTGTGGAAATCGGCTATCATAGTAATACTTAAAAATGTGCTAAAATGTTCGATCCCTTAAATATCAAACGATGCTGAAATCAGAAGAGCCGATCACAGTGACATCTGCAACATATTTTCTGAAACTGCAACATTATTCGGTGTAGACGCAGTAACTACTTCGTCTAGAATATATAGTGTGGAAATTGGCTATCATAGTAATACTTAAAAATGTGCTAAAATGTTGGATCCCTTAAATATCAAACGATGCTGAAATCAATAGAGCCGATCACAGTGACATCTGCAAGATATTTTCTGAAACTGCAACACTATTCAGCCTAGATGGAGTAATTACTGCGTCTAGAATATAGAGTGTGGTAATCAGCTATCCCACTAATACTTAAAAATGTGCTAAATTGTTGGATCCCTTAAATATCAAACGATGCTGAAAACAAAAGAGCGGATCACAGTGACATTTGGAAGATATTTTCCAAAACTACAACACTATTTGGTCTAGACGCAGTACTATATAGCCTAGAATATATAGTGTCGAAATTGGCTCTCCCACTAAATGTGCTAAAATGTTGGATCCCTTAAATATCAAACGAACTAAAACTGCAACAATATTCCGTCTAGACGCAGTAATATATAGTCTAGAATATATAGTGTCGAAATCCGCTATCCCACTCACACGTGTATCCCACTAAATGTGTTAAATGTTGGATCCCTTAAATATCAAACGATGCTGAAAACAAAAGAGCGGATCACAGTGACTTTTGGAAGATATTTTCTGAAACTGCAACAGTATTCGGTGTAGACGCAGTAACTACTCCGTCTAGAATATATAGTGTGGAAATCGGCTAGCATAGTAATACTTAAAAATGTGCTAAAATGTTGGATCCCTTAAATATCAAACGATGCTGAAATCAGAAGAGCCGATCACAGTGACATCT
Organism: Maratus speciosus; assembly: GCA_963932465.1. Lineage (NCBI taxonomy): Eukaryota > Metazoa > Arthropoda > Arachnida > Araneae > Salticidae > Maratus > Maratus speciosus. The sequence continues at coordinate 11,429,840 of OZ010797.1, forward strand.
GCAAGATATTTTCTGAAACTGCAACACTATTCGGTGTAGACCCAGTAACTACTTCGTCTAGAATATATAGTGTGGAAATCGGCTATCATAGTAAAACTTAAAAATGTGCTAAAATGTTGGATCCCTTAAATATAAAACGATGCTGAAATCAGAAGAGCCGATCACAGTGACATCTGCAAGATATTTTCGGAAACTGCAACGCTATTCGGTGTAGACGCAGTGACTACTTCGTCTAGAATATTTGGTGTGGAAATCGGCTATCATAGTAATACTTAAATATGTGCTAAAATGTTGGATCCATTAAATATAAACCGATGCTGAAATCAAAAGAGCCGATCACAGTGACATCTGCAAGATATTTTCGGAAACTGCAACGCTATTCGGTGTAGACGCAGTAACTACTTCGTCTAGAATATATAGTGTGGAAATCGGCTATCATAGTAATTCTTAAAAATGTGCTAAAATGTTGGATCCCTTAAATATCAAACGATGCTGAAATCAGAAGAGCCGATCACAGTGACATCTGCAAGATATTTTCTGAAACTGCAACACTATTCAGCCTTGATGGAGTATTTACAGCGTCTAGAATATACAGTCTGGAAATTGGCTATCCCACTAATACTTAAAAGTGTGCTAAAATGTTCGATCCCTTAAATATCAAACGATGCTGAAAACAAAAGAGCGGATCACAGTGACATTTCAAAGATATTTTCTAAAACTACAAGACAATTTGGTCTAGACGATGTAATTACAGCATCTAGAATAAAAGCGTTCTAATAGGCTATCCGCGTAATACTTAAAAAATTGGTAAAATGTTGGATGCATTAAATAGCAAACGATGCTGAAATCAAACGAGCCGATCACCGTGACATCTGCAAGATATTTTCTGAAACTGCAACACTATTCGGTGTAGACGCAGTGACTGCTTCGTCTAGAATATATAGTCTGGAAATCGGCTATCATAGTAATACTTAAAAATATACTAAAATGTTGGATTCCTTAAATGTCAAACGATGCTGAAATCAAAAGAGCCGATCACAGTGACATCTGCAAGATATTTTCTGAAACTGCAACACTATTCAGCCTAGATGGAGTAATTACTGCGTCTAGAATATAGAGTGTGGTAATCAGCTATCCCACTAATACTTAAAAATGTGCTAAATTGTTGGATCGCTTAAATTTCAAACGATGCTGAAAACAAAAGAGCGGATCACAGTGACATTTGGAAGATATTTTCCAAAACTACAACACTATTCGTTCTAGACGCAGTAATATATAGTCTAGAATATATAGTGTCGAAATCCGCTATCCGACTCACACGTGTATCCCACTAAATGTGTTAAATGTTGGATCCCTTAAATATCAAACGATGCTGAAAACAAAAGAGCGGATCACAGTGACTTTTGAAAGATATTTTCTGAAACTGCAACACTATTCGGTGTAGACGCAGTAACTACTTCGTCTAGAATATATAGTGTGGAAATCAGCTATCATAGTAATACTTAAAAATGTACTAAAATGTTGGATCCCTTAAATGTCAAACGATGCTGAAATCAAAAGAGCCGATCACAGTGACATCTGCAAGATATTTTCTGAAACTGCAACACTATTCTGTGTAGACGCAGTAACTACTTCGTCTAGAATATATAGTGAGGAAATCGGCTATCATAGTGATACTTAAAAATGTGCTAAGATGTTGGATCCCTTAACTATCAAACGATGCTGAAATCAAAAGAGCCGATCACAGTGACATCTGCAAGATATTTTCGGAAACTGCAACGCTATTCGGTGTAGACGCAGTGACTACTTCGTCTAGAATATTTGGTGTGGAAATCGGCTATCATAGTAATACTTAAATATGTGCTAAGATGTTGGATCCATTAAATATAAAACGATGCTGAAATCAAAAGAGCCGATCACAGTGACATCTGCAAGATATTTTCGGAAACTGCAACGCTATTCGGTGTAGACGCAGTGACTACTTCGTCTAGAATATTTAGTGTGGAAATCGGCTATCATAGTAATACTATAATATGTGCTAAAATGTTGGATCCCTTAAATATCAAACGATGCTGAAATCAAAAGAGCCGATCACAGTTACATCTGCAAGATATTTTCGGAAACTGCAACGCTATTCGGTGTAGACGCAGTGACTACTTCGTCTAGAATATTTAGTGTGGAAATCGGCTATCATAGTAATACTTAAAAATGTGCTAAAATGTCGGATCCCTTAAATATCAAACGATGCTGAAATCAAAAGAGCCGATCACAGTGACATCTGCAAGATATTTTCTGAAACTGCAACACTATTCGGTGTAGACGCAGTAACTACTTCGTCTAGAATATATAGTGTGGAAATCGGCTATCATAGTAAAACTTAAAAATGTGCTAAAATGTTGGATCCCTTAAATATCAAACGATGCTGAAATCAGAAGAGCCGATCACAGTGACATCTGCAAGATATTTTCTGAAACTGCAACGCTATTCGGTGTAGACGCAGTAACTACTTCGTCTAGAATATATAGTGTGGAAATCGGCTATCATAGTAATACTTAAAAATGTGCTAAAATGTTCGATCCCTTAAATATCAAACGATGCTGAAATCAGAAGAGCCGATCACAGTGACATCTGCAACATATTTTCTGAAACTGCAACATTATTCGGTGTAGACGCAGTAACTACTTCGTCTAGAATATATAGTGTGGAAATCGGCTATCATAGTAATACTTAAAAATGTGCTAAAATGTTGGATCCCTTAAATATCAAACGATGCTGAAATCAAAAGAGCCGATCACAGTGACATCTGCAAGATATTTTCTGAAACTGCAACACTATTCAGCCTAGATGGAGTAATTACTGCGTCTAGAATATAGAGTGTGGTAATCAGCTATCCCACTAATACTTAAAAATGTGCTAAATTGTTGGATCCCTTAAATATCAAACGATGCTGAAAACAAAAGAGCGGATCACAGTGACATTTGGAAGATATTTTCCAAAACTACAACACTATTTGGTCTAGACGCAGTACTATATAGCCTAGAATATATAGTGTCGAAATTGGCTCTCCCACTAAATGTGCTAAAATGTTGGATCCCTTAAATATCAAACGAACTAAAACTGCAACAATATTCCGTCTAGACGCAGTAATATATAGTCTAGAATATATAGTGTCGAAATCCGCTATCCCACTCACACGTGTATCCCACTAAATGTGTTAAATGTTGGATCCCTTAAATATCAAACGATGCTGAAAACAAAAGAGCGGATCACAGTGACTTTTGGAAGATATTTTCTGAAACTGCAACACTATTCGGTGTAGACGCAGTAACTACTCCGTCTAGAATATATAGTGTGGAAATCGGCTAGCATAGTAATACTTAAAAATGTGCTAAAATGTTGGATCCCTTATATATCAAACGATGCTGAAATCAGAAGAGCCGATCACAGTGACATCTGCAAGATATTTTCTGAAACTGCAACACTATTCGGTGTAGACGCAGTAACTACTTCGTCTAGAATATATAGTGTGGAAATCGGCTATCATAGTAAAACTTAAAAATGTGCTAAAATGTTGGATCCCTTAAATATAAAACGATGCTGAAATCAGAAGAGCCGATCACAGTGACATCTGCAAGATATTTTCGGAAACTGCAACGCTATTCGGTGTAGACGCAGTGACTACTTCGTCTAGAATATTTGGTGTGGAAATCGGCTATCATAGTAATACTTAAATATGTGCTAAAATGTTGGATCCATTAAATATAAACCGATGCTGAAATCAAAAGAGCCGATCACAGTGACATCTGCAAGATATTTTCGGAAACTGCAACGCTATTCGGTGTAGACGCAGTAACTACTTCGTCTAGAATATATAGTGTGGAAATCGGCTATCATAGTAATTCTTAAAAATGTGCTAAAATGTTGGATCCCTTAAATATCAAACGATGCTGAAATCAGAAGAGCCGATCACAGTGACATCTGCAAGATATTTTCGGAAACTGCAACGCTATTCGGTGTAGACGCAGTGACTACTTCGTCTAGAATATTTAGTGTGGAAATCGGCTATCATAGTAATACTATAATATGTGCTAAAATGTTGGATCCCTTAAATATCAAACGATGCTGAAATCAAAAGAGCCGATCACAGTTACATCTGCAAGATATTTTCGGAAACTGCAACGCTATTCGGTGTAGACGCAGTGACTACTTCGTCTAGAATATTTGGTGTGGAAATCGGCTATCATAGTAATACTTAAATATGTGCTAAGATGTTGGATCCATTAAATATAAAACGATGCTGAAATCAAAAGAGCCGATCACAGTGACATCTGCAAGATATTTTCTGAAACTGCAACACTATTCAGCCTTGATGGAGTATTTACAGCGTCTAGAATATACAGTCTGGAAATTGGCTATCCCACTAATACTTAAAAGTGTGCTAAAATGTTCGATCCCTTAAATATTAAACGATGCTGAAAACAAATGAGCGGATCACAGTGACATTTCGAAGATATTTTCTAAAACTACAAGACAATTTGGTCTAGACGATGTAATTACAGCATCTAGAATAAAAGCGTTGTAATAGGCTATCCGCGTAATACTTAAAAAATTGGTAAAATGTTGGATGCATTAAATATCAAACGATGCTGAAATCAAACGAGCCGATCACCGTGACATCTGCAAGATATTTTCTGAAACTGCAACACTATTCGGTGTAGACGCAGTAACTACTTCGTCTAGAATATATAGTCTGGAAATCGGCTATCATAGTAATACTTAAAAATGTACTAAAATGTTGGATCCCTTAAATGTCAAACGATGCTGAAATCAAAAGAGCCGATCACAGTGACATCTGCAAGATATTTTCTGAAACTGCAACACTATTCAGCCTAGATGGAGTAATTACTGCGTCTAGAATATAGAGTGTGGTAATCAGCTATCCCACTAATACTTAAAAATGTGCTAAATTGTTGGATCGCTTAAATATCAAACGATGCTGAAAACAAAAGAGCGGATCACAGTGACATTTGGAAGATATTTTCCAAAACTACAACACTATTCGGTCTAGACGCAGTACTATATAGCCTAGAATATATAGTGTCGAAATTGGCTATCCCACTAAATGTGCTAAAATGTTGGATCCCTTAAATATCAAACGAACTAAAACTGCAACACTATTCCGTCTAGACGCAGTAATATATAGTCTAGAATATATAGTGTCGAAATCCGCTATCCCACTCACACGTGTATCCCACTAAATGTGTTAAATGTTGGATCCCTTAAATATCAAACGATGCTGAAAACAAAAGAGCGGATCACAGTGACTTTTGGAAGATATTTTCTGAAACTGCAACACTATTCGGTGTAGACGCAGTAACTACTTCGTCTAGAATATATAGTGTCGAAATCGGCTAGCATAGTAATACTTAAAAATGTGCTAAAATGTTGGATCCCTTAAATATCAAACGATGCTGAAATCAGAAGAGCCGATCACAGTGACATCTGCAAGATATTTTCGGAAACTGCAACGCTATTCGGTGTAGACGCAGTGACTACTTCGTCTAGAATATTTGGTGTGGAAATCGGCTATCATAGTAATACTTAAATATGTGCTAAAATGTTGGATCCATTAAATATAAACCGAAGCTGAAATCAAAAGAGCCGATCACAGTGACATCTGCAAGATATTTTCGGAAACTGCAACGCTATTCGGTGTAGACGCAGTAACTACTTCGTCTAGAATATATAGTGTGGAAATCGGCTATCATAGTAATTCTTAAAAATGTGCTAAAATGTTGGATCCCTTAAATATCAAACGATGCTGAAATCAGAAGAGCCGATCACAGTGACATCTGCAAGATATTTTCTGAAACTGCAACACTATTCAGCCTTGATGGAGTATTTACAGCGTCTAGAATATACAGTCTGGAAATTGGCTATCCCACTAATACTTAAAAGTGTGCTAAAATGTTCGATCCCTTAAATATCAAACGATGCTGAAAACAAAAGAGCGGATCACAGTGACATTTCAAAGATATTTTCTAAAACTACAAGACAATTTGGTCTAGACGATGTAATTACAGCATCTAGAATAAAAGCGTTCTAATAGGCTATCCGCGTAATACTTAAAAAATTGGTAAAATGTTGGATGCATTAAATAGCAAACGATGCTGAAATCAAACGAGCCGATCACCGTGACATCTGCAAGATATTTTCTGAAACTGCAACACTATTCGGTGTAGACGCAGTGACTGCTTCGTCTAGAATATATAGTCTGGAAATCGGCTATCATAGTAATACTTAAAAATATACTAAAATGTTGGATTCCTTAAATGTCAAACGATGCTGAAATCAAAAGAGCCGATCACAGTGACATCTGCAAGATATTTTTTGAAACTGCAACACTATTCAGCCTAGATGGAGTAATTACTGCGTCTAGAATATAGAGTGTGGTAATCAGCTATCCCACTAATACTTAAAAATGTGCTAAATTGTTGGATCGCTTAAATTTCAAACGATGCTGAAAACAAAAGAGCGGATCACAGTGACATTTGGAAGATATTTTCCAAAACTACAACACTATTCGTTCTAGACGCAGTAATATATAGTCTAGAATATATAGTGTCGAAATCCGCTATCCGACTCACACGTGTATCCCACTAAATGTGTTAAATGTTGGATCCCTTAAATATCAAACGATGCTGAAAACAAAAGAGCGGATCACAGTGACTTTTGAAAGATATTTTCTGAAACTGCAACACTATTCGGTGTAGACGCAGTAACTACTTCGTCTAGAATATATAGTGTGGAAATCAGCTATCATAGTAATACTTAAAAATGTACTAAAATGTTGGATCCCTTAAATGTCAAACGATGCTGAAATCAAAAGAGCCGATCACAGTGACATCTGCAAGATATTTTCTGAAACTGCAACACTATTCTGTGTAGACGCAGTAACTACTTCGTCTAGAATATATAGTGAGGAAATCGGCTATCATAGTAATACTTAAAAATGTGCTAAAATGTTGGATCCCTTAACTATCAAACGATGCTGAAATCGGAAGAGACAATCACAGTGACATCTGCAAGATATTTTCTGAAACTGCAATGCTATTCGGTGTAGACGCAGTAACTACTTCGTCTAGAATATATAGTGTGGAAATCGGCTATCATAGTGATACTTAAAAATGTGCTAAGATGTTGGATCCATTAAATATAAAACGATGCTGAAATCAAAAGAGCCGATCACAGTGACATCTGCAAGATATTTTCGGAAACTGCAACGCTATTCGGTGTAGACGCAGTGACTACTTCGTCTAGAATATTTGGTGTGGAAATCGGCTATCATAGTAATACTTAAATATGTGCTAAGATGTTGGATCCATTAAATATAAAACGATGCTGAAATCAAAAGAGCCGATCACAGTGACATCTGCAAGATATTTTCGGAAACTGCAACGCTATTCGGTGTAGACGCAGTGACTACTTCGTCTAGAATATTTAGTGTGGAAATCGGCTATCATAGTAATACTATAATATGTGCTAAAATGTTGGATCCCTTAAATATCAAACGATGCTGAAATCAAAAGAGCCGATCACAGTTACATCTGCAAGATATTTTCGGAAACTGCAACGCTATTCGGTGTAGACGCAGTGACTACTTCGTCTAGAATATTTGGTGTGGAAATCGGCTATCATAGTAATACTTAAATATGTGCTAAAATGTTGGATCCATTAAATATAAACCGATGCTGAAATCAAAAGAGCCGATCACAGTGACATCTGCAAGATATTTTCGGAAACTGCAACGCTATTCGGTGTAGACGCAGTAACTACTTCGTCTAGAATATATAGTGTGGAAATCGGCTATCATAGTAATTCTTAAAAATGTGCTAAAATGTTGGATCCCTTAAATATCAAACGATGCTGAAATCAGAAGAGCCGATCACAGTGACATCTGCAAGATATTTTCGGAAACTGCAACGCTATTCGGTGTAGACGCAGTGACTACTTCGTCTAGAATATTTAGTGTGGAAATCGGCTATCATAGTAATACTATAATATGTGCTAAAATGTTGGATCCCTTAAATATCAAACGATGCTGAAATCAAAAGAGCCGATCACAGTTACATCTGCAAGATATTTTCGGAAACTGCAACGCTATTCGGTGTAGACGCAGTGACTACTTCGTCTAGAATATTTGGTGTGGAAATCGGCTATCATAGTAATACTTAAATATGTGCTAAGATGTTGGATCCATTAAATATAAAACGATGCTGAAATCAAAAGAGCCGATCACAGTGACATCTGCAAGATATTTTCTGAAACTGCAACACTATTCAGCCTTGATGGAGTATTTACAGCGTCTAGAATATACAGTCTGGAAATTGGCTATCCCACTAATACTTAAAAGTGTGCTAAAATGTTCGATCCCTTAAATATTAAACGATGCTGAAAACAAATGAGCGGATCACAGTGACATTTCGAAGATATTTTCTAAAACTACAAGACAATTTGGTCTAGACGATGTAATTACAGCATCTAGAATAAAAGCGTTGTAATAGGCTATCCGCGTAATACTTAAAAAATTGGTAAAATGTTGGATGCATTAAATATCAAACGATGCTGAAATCAAACGAGCCGATCACCGTGACATCTGCAAGATATTTTCTGAAACTGCAACACTATTCGGTGTAGACGCAGTAACTACTTCGTCTAGAATATATAGTCTGGAAATCGGCTATCATAGTAATACTTAAAAATGTACTAAAATGTTGGATCCCTTAAATGTCAAACGATGCTGAAATCAAAAGAGCCGATCACAGTGACATCTGCAAGATATTTTCTGAAACTGCAACACTATTCAGCCTAGATGGAGTAATTACTGCGTCTAGAATATAGAGTGTGGTAATCAGCTATCCCACTAATACTTAAAAATGTGCTAAATTGTTGGATCGCTTAAATATCAAACGATGCTGAAAACAAAAGAGCGGATCACAGTGACATTTGGAAGATATTTTCCAAAACTACAACACTATTCGGTCTAGACGCAGTACTATATAGCCTAGAATATATAGTGTCGAAATTGGCTATCCCACTAAATGTGCTAAAATGTTGGATCCCTTAAATATCAAACGAACTAAAACTGCAACACTATTCCGTCTAGACGCAGTAATATATAGTCTAGAATATATAGTGTCGAAATCCGCTATCCCACTCACACGTGTATCCCACTAAATGTGTTAAATGTTGGATCCCTTAAATATCAAACGATGCTGAAAACAAAAGAGCGGATCACAGTGACTTTTGGAAGATATTTTCTGAAACTGCAACACTATTCGGTGTAGACGCAGTAACTACTTCGTCTAGAATATATAGTGTCGAAATCGGCTAGCATAGTAATACTTAAAAATGTGCTAAAATGTTGGATCCCTTAAATATCAAACGATGCTGAAATCAGAAGAGCCGATCACAGTGACATCTGCAAGATATTTTCGGAAACTGCAACGCTATTCGGTGTAGACGCAGTGACTACTTCGTCTAGAATATTTGGTGTGGAAATCGGCTATCATAGTAATACTTAAATATGTGCTAAAATGTTGGATCCATTAAATATAAACCGAAGCTGAAATCAAAAGAGCCGATCACAGTGACATCTGCAAGATATTTTCGGAAACTGCAACGCTATTCGGTGTAGACGCAGTAACTACTTCGTCTAGAATATATAGTGTGGAAATCGGCTATCATAGTAATTCTTAAAAATGTGCTAAAATGTTGGATCCCTTAAATATCAAACGATGCTGAAATCAGAAGAGCCGATCACAGTGACATCTGCAAGATATTTTCTGAAACTGCAACACTATTCAGCCTTGATGGAGTATTTACAGCGTCTAGAATATACAGTCTGGAAATTGGCTATCCCACTAATACTTAAAAGTGTGCTAAAATGTTCGATCCCTTAAATATCAAACGATGCTGAAAACAAAAGAGCGGATCACAGTGACATTTCAAAGATATTTTCTAAAACTACAAGACAATTTGGTCTAGACGATGTAATTACAGCATCTAGAATAAAAGCGTTCTAATAGGCTATCCGCGTAATACTTAAAAAATTGGTAAAATGTTGGATGCATTAAATAGCAAACGATGCTGAAATCAAACGAGCCGATCACCGTGACATCTGCAAGATATTTTCTGAAACTGCAACACTATTCGGTGTAGACGCAGTGACTGCTTCGTCTAGAATATATAGTCTGGAAATCGGCTATCATAGTAATACTTAAAAATATACTAAAATGTTGGATTCCTTAAATGTCAAACGATGCTGAAATCAAAAGAGCCGATCACAGTGACATCTGCAAGATATTTTCTGAAACTGCAACACTATTCAGCCTAGATGGAGTAATTACTGCGTCTAGAATATAGAGTGTGGTAATCAGCTATCCCACTAATACTTAAAAATGTGCTAAATTGTTGGATCGCTTAAATTTCAAACGATGCTGAAAACAAAAGAGCGGATCACAGTGACATTTGGAAGATATTTTCCAAAACTACAACACTATTCGTTCTAGACGCAGTAATATATAGTCTAGAATATATAGTGTCGAAATCCGCTATCCGACTCACACGTGTATCCCACTAAATGTGTTAAATGTTGGATCCCTTAAATATCAAACGATGCTGAAAACAAAAGAGCGGATCACAGTGACTTTTGAAAGATATTTTCTGAAACTGCAACACTATTCGGTGTAGACGCAGTAACTACTTCGTCTAGAATATATAGTGTGGAAATCAGCTATCATAGTAATACTTAAAAATGTACTAAAATGTTGGATCCCTTAAATGTCAAACGATGCTGAAATCAAAAGAGCCGATCACAGTGACATCTGCAAGATATTTTCTGAAACTGCAACACTATTCTGTGTAGACGCAGTAACTACTTCGTCTAGAATATATAGTGAGGAAATCGGCTATCATAGTAATACTTAAAAATGTGCTAAAATGTTGGATCCCTTAACTATCAAACGATGCTGAAATCGGAAGAGACAATCACAGTGACATCTGCAAGATATTTTCTGAAACTGCAATGCTATTCGGTGTAGACGCAGTAACTACTTCGTCTAGAATATATAGTGTGGAAATCGGCTATCATAGTGATACTTAAAAATGTGCTAAGATGTTGGATCCATTAAATATAAAACGATGCTGAAATCAAAAGAGCCGATCACAGTGACATCTGCAAGATATTTTCGGAAACTGCAACGCTATTCGGTGTAGACGCAGTGACTACTTCGTCTAGAATATTTGGTGTGGAAATCGGCTATCATAGTAATACTTAAATATGTGCTAAGATGTTGGATCCATTAAATATAAAACGATGCTGAAATCAAAAGAGCCGATCACAGTGACATCTGCAAGATATTTTCGGAAACTGCAACGCTATTCGGTGTAGACGCAGTGACTACTTCGTCTAGAATATTTAGTGTGGAAATCGGCTATCATAGTAATACTATAATATGTGCTAAAATGTTGGATCCCTTAAATATCAAACGATGCTGAAATCAAAAGAGCCGATCACAGTTACATCTGCAAGATATTTTCGGAAACTGCAACGCTATTCGGTGTAGACGCAGTGACTACTTCGTCTAGAATATTTGGTGTGGAAATCGGCTATCATAGTAATACTTAAATATGTGCTAAAATGTTGGATCCATTAAATATAAACCGATGCTGAAATCAAAAGAGCCGATCACAGTGACATCTGCAAGATATTTTCGGAAACTGCAACGCTATTCGGTGTAGACGCAGTAACTACTTCGTCTAGAATATATAGTGTGGAAATCGGCTATCATAGTAATTCTTAAAAATGTGCTAAAATGTTGGATCCCTTAAATATCAAACGATGCTGAAATCAGAAGAGCCGATCACAGTGACATCTGCAAGATATTTTCGGAAACTGCAACGCTATTCGGTGTAGACGCAGTGACTACTTCGTCTAGAATATTTAGTGTGGAAATCGGCTATCATAGTAATACTATAATATGTGCTAAAATGTTGGATCCCTTAAATATCAAACGATGCTGAAATCAAAAGAGCCGATCACAGTTACATCTGCAAGATATTTTCGGAAACTGCAACGCTATTCGGTGTAGACGCAGTGACTACTTCGTCTAGAATATTTGGTGTGGAAATCGGCTATCATAGTAATACTTAAATATGTGCTAAGATGTTGGATCCATTAAATATAAAACGATGCTGAAATCAAAAGAGCCGATCACAGTGACATCTGCAAGATATTTTCTGAAACTGCAACACTATTCAGCCTTGATGGAGTATTTACAGCGTCTAGAATATACAGTCTGGAAATTGGCTATCCCACTAATACTTAAAAGTGTGCTAAAATGTTCGATCCCTTAAATATTAAACGATGCTGAAAACAAATGAGCGGATCACAGTGACATTTCGAAGATATTTTCTAAAACTACAAGACAATTTGGTCTAGACGATGTAATTACAGCATCTAGAATAAAAGCGTTGTAATAGGCTATCCGCGTAATACTTAAAAAATTGGTAAAATGTTGGATGCATTAAATATCAAACGATGCTGAAATCAAACGAGCCGATCACCGTGACATCTGCAAGATATTTTCTGAAACTGCAACACTATTCGGTGTAGACGCAGTAACTACTTCGTCTAGAATATATAGTCTGGAAATCGGCTATCATAGTAATACTTAAAAATGTACTAAAATGTTGGATCCCTTAAATGTCAAACGATGCTGAAATCAAAAGAGCCGATCACAGTGACATCTGCAAGATATTTTCTGAAACTGCAACACTATTCAGCCTAGATGGAGTAATTACTGCGTCTAGAATATAGAGTGTGGTAATCAGCTATCCCACTAATACTTAAAAATGTGCTAAATTGTTGGATCGCTTAAATATCAAACGATGCTGAAAACAAAAGAGCGGATCACAGTGACATTTGGAAGATATTTTCCAAAACTACAACACTATTCGGTCTAGACGCAGTACTATATAGCCTAGAATATATAGTGTCGAAATTGGCTATCCCACTAAATGTGCTAAAATGTTGGATCCCTTAAATATCAAACGAACTAAAACTGCAACACTATTCCGTCTAGACGCAGTAATATATAGTCTAGAATATATAGTGTCGAAATCCGCTATCCCACTCACACGTGTATCCCACTAAATGTGTTAAATGTTGGATCCCTTAAATATCAAACGATGCTGAAAACAAAAGAGCGGATCACAGTGACTTTTGGAAGATATTTTCTGAAACTGCAACACTATTCGGTGTAGACGCAGTAACTACTTCGTCTAGAATATATAGTGTCGAAATCGGCTAGCATAGTAATACTTAAAAATGTGCTAAAATGTTGGATCCCTTAAATATCAAACGATGCTGAAATCAGAAGAGCCGATCACAGTGACATCTGCAAGATATTTTCGGAAACTGCAACGCTATTCGGTGTAGACGCAGTGACTACTTCGTCTAGAATATTTGGTGTGGAAATCGGCTATCATAGTAATACTTAAATATGTGCTAAAATGTTGGATCCATTAAATATAAACCGAAGCTGAAATCAAAAGAGCCGATCACAGTGACATCTGCAAGATATTTTCGGAAACTGCAACGCTATTCGGTGTAGACGCAGTAACTACTTCGTCTAGAATATATAGTGTGGAAATCGGCTATCATAGTAATTCTTAAAAATGTGCTAAAATGTTGGATCCCTTAAATATCAAACGATGCTGAAATCAGAAGAGCCGATCACAGTGACATCTGCAAGATATTTTCTGAAACTGCAACACTATTCAGCCTTGATGGAGTATTTACAGCGTCTAGAATATACAGTCTGGAAATTGGCTATCCCACTAATACTTAAAAGTGTGCTAAAATGTTCGATCCCTTAAATATCAAACGATGCTGAAAACAAAAGAGCGGATCACAGTGACATTTCAAAGATATTTTCTAAAACTACAAGACAATTTGGTCTAGACGATGTAATTACAGCATCTAGAATAAAAGCGTTCTAATAGGCTATCCGCGTAATACTTAAAAAATTGGTAAAATGTTGGATGCATTAAATAGCAAACGATGCTGAAATCAAACGAGCCGATCACCGTGACATCTGCAAGATATTTTCTGAAACTGCAACACTATTCGGTGTAGACGCAGTGACTGCTTCGTCTAGAATATATAGTCTGGAAATCGGCTATCATAGTAATACTTAAAAATATACTAAAATGTTGGATTCCTTAAATGTCAAACGATGCTGAAATCAAAAGAGCCGATCACAGTGACATCTGCAAGATATTTTCTGAAACTGCAACACTATTCAGCCTAGATGGAGTAATTACTGCGTCTAGAATATAGAGTGTGGTAATCAGCTATCCCACTAATACTTAAAAATGTGCTAAATTGTTGGATCGCTTAAATTTCAAACGATGCTGAAAACAAAAGAGCGGATCACAGTGACATTTGGAAGATATTTTCCAAAACTACAACACTATTCGTTCTAGACGCAGTAATATATAGTCTAGAATATATAGTGTCGAAATCCGCTATCCGACTCACACGTGTATCCCACTAAATGTGTTAAATGTTGGATCCCTTAAATATCAAACGATGCTGAAAACAAAAGAGCGGATCACAGTGACTTTTGAAAGATATTTTCTGAAACTGCAACACTATTCGGTGTAGACGCAGTAACTACTTCGTCTAGAATATATAGTGTGGAAATCAGCTATCATAGTAATACTTAAAAATGTACTAAAATGTTGGATCCCTTAAATGTCAAACGATGCTGAAATCAAAAGAGCCGATCACAGTGACATCTGCAAGATATTTTCTGAAACTGCAACACTATTCTGTGTAGACGCAGTAACTACTTCGTCTAGAATATATAGTGAGGAAATCGGCTATCATAGTAATACTTAAAAATGTGCTAAAATGTTGGATCCCTTAACTATCAAACGATGCTGAAATCGGAAGAGACAATCACAGTGACATCTGCAAGATATTTTCTGAAACTGCAATGCTATTCGGTGTAGACGCAGTAACTACTTCGTCTAGAATATATAGTGTGGAAATCGGCTATCATAGTGATACTTAAAAATGTGCTAAGATGTTGGATCCATTAAATATAAAACGATGCTGAAATCAAAAGAGCCGATCACAGTGACATCTGCAAGATATTTTCGGAAACTGCAACGCTATTCGGTGTAGACGCAGTGACTACTTCGTCTAGAATATTTGGTGTGGAAATCGGCTATCATAGTAATACTTAAATATGTGCTAAGATGTTGGATCCATTAAATATAAAACGATGCTGAAATCAAAAGAGCCGATCACAGTGACATCTGCAAGATATTTTCGGAAACTGCAACGCTATTCGGTGTAGACGCAGTGACTACTTCGTCTAGAATATTTAGTGTGGAAATCGGCTATCATAGTAATACTATAATATGTGCTAAAATGTTGGATCCCTTAAATATCAAACGATGCTGAAATCAAAAGAGCCGATCACAGTTACATCTGCAAGATATTTTCGGAAACTGCAACGCTATTCGGTGTAGACGCAGTGACTACTTCGTCTAGAATATTTAGTGTGGAAATCGGCTATCATAGTAATACTTAAAAATGTGCTAAAATGTCGGATCCCTTAAATATCAAACGATGCTGAAATCAAAAGAGCCGATCACAGTGACATCTGCAAGATATTTTCTGAAACTGCAACACTATTCGGTGTAGACGCAGTAACTACTTCGTCTAGAATATATATTGTGGAAATCGGCTATCATAGTAAAACTTAAAAATGTGCTAAAATGTTGGATCCCTTAAATATCAAACGATGCTGAAATCAGAAGAGCCGATCACAGTGACATCTGCAAGATATTTTCTGAAACTGCAACGCTATTCGGTGTAGACGCAGTAACTACTTCGTCTAGAATATATAGTGTGGAAATCGGCTATCATAGTAATACTTAAAAATGTGCTAAAATGTTCGATCCCTTAAATATCAAACGATGCTGAAATCAGAAGAGCCGATCACAGTGACATCTGCAACATATTTTCTGAAACTGCAACATTATTCGGTGTAGACGCAGTAACTACTTCGTCTAGAATATATAGTGTGGAAATCGGCTATCATAGTAATACTTAAAAATGTGCTAAAATGTTGGATCCCTTAAATATCAAACGATGCTGAAATCAAAAGAGCCGATCACAGTGACATCTGCAAGATATTTTCTGAAACTGCAACACTATTCAGCCTAGATGGAGTAATTACTGCGTCTAGAATATAGAGTGTGGTAATCAGCTATCCCACTAATACTTAAAAATGTGCTAAATTGTTGGATCCCTTAAATATCAAACGATGCTGAAAACAAAAGAGCGGATCACAGTGACATTTGGAAGATATTTTCCAAAACTACAACACTATTTGGTCTAGACGCAGTACTATATAGCCTAGAATATATAGTGTCGAAATTGGCTCTCCCACTAAATGTGCTAAAATGTTGGATCACTTAAATATCAAACGAACTAAAACTGCAACAATATTCCGTCTAGACGCAGTAATATATAGTCTAGAATATATAGTGTCGAAATCCGCTATCCCACTCACACGTGTATCCCACTAAATGTGTTAAATGTTGGATCCCTTAAATATCAAACGATGCTGAAAACAAAAGAGCGGATCACAGTGACTTTTGGAAGATATTTTCTGAAACGGCAACACTATTCGGTGTAGACGCAGTAACTACTCCGTCTAGAATATATAGTGTGGAAATCGGCTAGCATAGTAATACTTAAAAATGTGCTAAAATGTTGGATCCCTTATATATCAAACGATGCTGAAATCAGAAGAGCCGATCACAGTGACATCTGCAAGATATTTTCTGAAACTGCAACACTATTCGGTGTAGACGCAGTAACTACTTCGTCTAGAATATATAGTGTGGAAATCGGCTATCATAGTAAAACTTAAAAATGTGCTAAAATGTTGGATCCCTTAAATATAAAACGATGCTGAAATCAGAAGAGCCGATCACAGTGACATCTGCAAGATATTTTCGGAAACTGCAACGCTATTCGGTGTAGACGCAGTGACTACTTCGTCTAGAATATTTGGTGTGGAAATCGGCTATCATAGTAATACTTAAATATGTGCTAAAATGTTGGATCCATTAAATATAAACCGATGCTGAAATCAAAAGAGCCGATCACAGTGACATCTGCAAGATATTTTCGGAAACTGCAACGCTATTCGGTGTAGACGCAGTAACTACTTCGTCTAGAATATATAGTGTGGAAATCGGCTATCATAGTAATTCTTAAAAATGTGCTAAAATGTTGGATCCCTTAAATATCAAACGATGCTGAAATCAGAAGAGCCGATCACAGTGACATCTGCAAGATATTTTCGGAAACTGCAACGCTATTCGGTGTAGACGCAGTGACTACTTCGTCTAGAATATTTAGTGTGGAAATCGGCTATCATAGTAATACTATAATATGTGCTAAAATGTTGGATCCCTTAAATATCAAACGATGCTGAAATCAAAAGAGCCGATCACAGTTACATCTGCAAGATATTTTCGGAAACTGCAACGCTATTCGGTGTAGACGCAGTGACTACTTCGTCTAGAATATTTGGTGTGGAAATCGGCTATCATAGTAATACTTAAATATGTGCTAAGATGTTGGATCCATTAAATATAAAACGATGCTGAAATCAAAAGAGCCGATCACAGTGACATCTGCAAGATATTTTCTGAAACTGCAACACTATTCAGCCTTGATGGAGTATTTACAGCGTCTAGAATATACAGTCTGGAAATTGGCTATCCCACTAATACTTAAAAGTGTGCTAAAATGTTCGATCCCTTAAATATTAAACGATGCTGAAAACAAATGAGCGGATCACAGTGACATTTCGAAGATATTTTCTAAAACTACAAGACAATTTGGTCTAGACGATGTAATTACAGCATCTAGAATAAAAGCGTTGTAATAGGCTATCCGCGTAATACTTAAAAAATTGGTAAAATGTTGGATGCATTAAATATCAAACGATGCTGAAATCAAACGAGCCGATCACCGTGACATCTGCAAGATATTTTCTGAAACTGCAACACTATTCGGTGTAGACGCAGTAACTACTTCGTCTAGAATATATAGTCTGGAAATCGGCTATCATAGTAATACTTAAAAATGTACTAAAATGTTGGATCCCTTAAATGTCAAACGATGCTGAAATCAAAAGAGCCGATCACAGTGACATCTGCAAGATATTTTCTGAAACTGCAACACTATTCAGCCTAGATGGAGTAATTACTGCGTCTAGAATATCGAGTGTGGTAATCAGCTATCCCACTAATACTTAAAAATGTGCTAAATTGTTGGATCGCTTAAATATCAAACGATGCTGAAAACAAAAGAGCGGATCACAGTGATATTTGGAAGATATTTTCCAAAACTACAACACTATTCGGTCTAGACGCAGTACTATATAGCCTAGAATATATAGTGTCGAAATTGGCTATCCCACTAAATGTGCTAAAATGTTGGATCCCTTAAATATCAAACGAACTAAAACTGCAACACTATTCCGTCTAGACGCAGTAATATATAGTCTAGAATATATAGTGTCGAAATCCGCTATCCCACTCACACGTGTATCCCACTAAATGTGTTAAATGTTGGATCCCTTAAATATCAAACGATGCTGAAAACAAAAGAGCGGATCACAGTGACTTTTGGAAGATATTTTCTGAAACTGCAACACTATTCGGTGTAGACGCAGTAACTACTTCGTCTAGAATATATAGTGTCGAAATCGGCTAGCATAGTAATACTTAAAAATGTGCTAAAATGTTGGATCCCTTAAATATCAAACGATGCTGAAATCAGAAGAGCCGATCACAGTGACATCTGCGAGATATTTTCGGAAACTGCAACGCTATTCGGTGTAGACGCAGTGACTACTTCGTCTAGAATATTTAGTGTGGAAATCGGCTATCATAGTAATACTATAATATGTGCTAAAATGTTGGATCCCTTAAATATCAAACGATGCTGAAATCAAAAGAGCCGATAACAGTTACATCTGCAAGATATTTTCGGAAACTGCAACGCTATTCGGTGTAGACGCAGTAACTACTTCGTCTAGAATATATAGTGTGGAAATCGGCTATCATAGTAATACTTAAAAATGTGCTAAAATGTTCGATCCCTTAAATATCAAACGATGCTGAAATCAGAAGAGCCGATCACAGTGACATCTGCAACATATTTTCTGAAACTGCAACATTATTCGGTGTAGACGCAGTAACTACTTCGTCTAGAATATATAGTGTGGAAATCGGCTATCATAGTAATACTTAAAAATGTGCTAAAATGTTGGATCCCTTAAATATCAAACGATGCTGAAATCAAAAGAGCCGATCACAGTGACATCTGCAAGATATTTTCTGAAACTGCAACACTATTCAGCCTAGATGGAGTAATTACTGCGTCTAGAATATAGAGTGTGGTAATCAGCTATCCCACTAATACTTAAAAATGTGCTAAATTGTTGGATCCCTTAAATATCAAACGATGCTGAAAACAAAAGAGCGGATCACAGTGACATTTGGAAGATATTTTCCAAAACTACAACACTATTTGGTCTAGACGCAGTACTATATAGCCTAGAATATATAGTGTCGAAATTGGCTCTCCCACTAAATGTGCTAAAATGTTGGATCCCTTAAATATAAACCGAACTAAAACTGCAACAATATTCCGTCTAGACGCAGTAATATATAGTCTAGAATATATAGTGTCGAAATCCGCTATCCCACTCACACGTGTATCCCACTAAATGTGTTAAATGTTGGATCCCTTAAATATCAAACGATGCTGAAAACAAAAGAGCGGATCACAGTGACTTTTGGAAGATATTTTCTGAAACTGCAACACTATTCGGTGTAGACGCAGTAACTACTCCGTCTAGAATATATAGTGTGGAAATCGGCTAGCATAGTAATACTTAAAAATGTGCTAAAATGTTGGATCCCTTAAATATCAAACGATGCTGAAATCAGAAGAGCCGATCACAGTGACATCTGCAAGATATTTTCTGAAACTGCAACACTATTCGGTGTAGACGCAGTAACTACTTCGTCTAGAATATATAGTGTGGAAATCGGCTATCATAGTAAAACTTAAAAATGTGCTAAAATGTTGGATCCCTTAAATATAAAACGATGCTGAAATCAGAAGAGCCGATCACAGTGACATCTGCAAGATATTTTCGGAAACTGCAACGCTATTCGGTGTAGACGCAGTGACTACTTCGTCTAGAATATTTGGTGTGGAAATCGGCTATCATAGTAATACTTAAATATGTGCTAAAATGTTGGATCCATTAAATATAAACCGATGCTGAAATCAAAAGAGCCGATCACAGTGACATCTGCAAGATATTTTCTGAAACTGCAACGCTATTCGGTGTAGACGCAGTAACTACTTCATCTAGAATATATAGTGTGGAAATCGGCTATCATAGTAAAACTTAAAAATGTGCTAAAATGTTGGATCCCTTAAATATCAAACGATGCTGAAATCAGAAGAGCCGATCACAGTGACATCTGCAAGATATTTTCTGAAACTGCAACGCTATTCGGTGTAGACGCAGTAACTACTTCGACTAGAATATATAGTGTGGAAATCGGCTATCATAGTAATACTTAAAAATGTGCTAAAATGTTCGATCCCTTAAATATCAAACGATGCTGAAATCAAAAGAGCCGATCACAGTGACATCTGCAAGATATTTTCGGAAACTGCAACGCTATTCGGTGTAGACGCAGTAACTACTTCGTCTAGAATATATAGTGTGGAAATCGGCTATCATAGTAATTCTTAAAAATGTGCTAAAATGTTGGATCCCTTAAATATCAAACGATGCTGAAATCAGAAGAGCCGATCACAGTGACATCTGCAAGATATTTTCTGAAACTGCAACACTATTCAGCCTTGATGGAGTATTTACAGCGTCTAGAATATACAGTCTGGAAATTGGCTATCCCACTAATACTTAAAAGTGTGCTAAAATGTTCGATCCCTTAAATATCAAACGATGCTGAAAACAAAAGAGCGGATCACAGTGACATTTCAAAGATATTTTCTAAAACTACAAGACAATTTGGTCTAGACGATGTAATTACAGCATCTAGAATAAAAGCGTTCTAATAGGCTATCCGCGTAATACTTAAAAAATTGGTAAAATGTTGGATGCATTAAATAGCAAACGATGCTGAAATCAAACGAGCCGATCACCGTGACATCTGCAAGATATTTTCTGAAACTGCAACACTATTCGGTGTAGACGCAGTGACTGCTTCGTCTAGAATATATAGTCTGGAAATCGGCTATCATAGTAATACTTAAAAATATACTAACATGTTGGATCCCTTAAATGTCAAACGATGCTGAAATCAAAAGAGCCGATCACAGTGACATCTGCAAGATATTTTCTGAAACTGCAACACTATTCAGCCTAGATGGAGTAATTACTGCGTCTAGAATATAGAGTGTGGTAATCAGCTATCCCACTAATACTTAAAAATGTGCTAAATTGTTGGATCGCTTAAATTTCAAACGATGCTGAAAACAAAAGAGCGGATCACAGTGACATTTGGAAGATATTTTCCAAAACTACAACACTATTCGTTCTAGACGCAGTAATATATAGTCTAGAATATATAGTGTCGAAATCCGCTATCCGACTCACACGTGTATCTCACTAAATGTGTTAAATGTTGGATCCCTTAAATATCAAACGATGCTGAAAACAAAAGAGCGGATCACAGTGACTTTTGAAAGATATTTTCTGAAACTGCAACACTATTCGGTGTAGACGCAGTAACTACTTCGTCTAGAATATATAGTGTGGAAATCAGCTATCATAGTAATACTTAAAAATGTACTAAAATGTTGGATCCCTTAAATGTCAAACGATGCTGAAATCAAAAGAGCCGATCACAGTGACATCTGCAAGATATTTTCTGAAACTGCAACACTATTCTGTGTAGACGCAGTAACTACTTCGTCTAGAATATATAGTGAGGAAATCGGCTATCATAGTAATACTTAAAAATGTGCTAAGATGTTGGATCCATTAAATATAAAACGATGCTGAAATCAAAAGAGCCGATCACAGTGACATCTGCAAGATATTTTCGGATATTGCAACGCTATTCTGTGTAGACGCAGTGACTACTTCGTCTAGAATATTTGGTGTGGAAATCGGCTATCATAGTAATACTTAAATATGTGCTAAGATGTTGGATCCATTAAATATAAAACGATGCTGAAATCAAAAGAGCCGATCACAGTGACATCTGCAAGATATTTTCGGAAACTGCAACGCTATTCGGTGTAGACGCAGTAACTACTTCGTCTAGAATATATAGTGTGGAAATCGGCTATCATAGTAATTCTTAAAAATGTGCTAAAATGTTGGATCCCTTAAATATCAAACGATGCTGAAATCAGAAGAGCCGATCACAGTGACATCTGCGAGATATTTTCTGAAACTGCAACACTATTCAGCCTTGATGGGGTATTTACAGCGTCTAGAATATACAGTCTGGAAATTGGCTATCCCACTAATACTTAAAAGTGTGCTAAAATGTTCGATCCCTTAAATATCAAACGATGCTGAAAACAAATGAGCGGATCACAGTGACATTTCGAAGATATTTTCTAAAACTACAAGACAATTTGGTCTAGACTATGTAATTACAGCATCTAGAATAAAAGCGTTGTAATAGGCTATCCGCGTAATACTTAAGAAATTGGTAAAATGTTGGATGCATTAAATATCAAACGATGCTGAAATCAAACGAGCCGATCACCGTGACATCTGCAAGATATTTTCTGAAACTGCAACACTATTCGGTGTAGACGCAGTAACTACTTCGTCTAGAATATATAGTCTGGAAATCGGCTATCATAGTAATACTTAAAAATGTACTAAAATGTTGGATCCCTTAAATGTCAAACGATGCTGAAATCAAAAGAGCCGATCACAGTGACATCTGCAAGATATTTTCTGAAACTGCAACACTATTCAGCCTAGATGGAGTAATTACTGCGTCTAGAATATAGAGTGTGGTAATCAGCTATCCCACTAATACTTAAAAATGTGCTAAATTGTTGGATCGCTTAAATATCAAACGATGCTGAAAACAAAAGAGCGGATCACAGTGACTTTTGGAAGATATTTTCCAAAACTACAACACTATTTGGTCTAGACGCAGTACTATATAGCCTAGAATATATAGTGTTGAAATTGGCTATCCCACTAAATGTGCTAAAATGTTGGATCCCTTAAATATCAAACGAACTAAAACTGCAACATTATTCCGTCTAGACGCAGTAATATATAGTCTAGAATATATAGTGTCGAAATCCGCTATCCCACTCACACGTGTATCCCACTAAATGTGTTAAATGTTGGATCCCTTAAATATCAAACGATGCTGAAAACAAAAGAGCGGATCACAGTGACTTTTGGAAGATATTTTCTGAAACTGCAACACTATTCGGTGTAGACGCAGTAACTACTTCGTCTAGAATATATAGTGTGGAAATCGGCTAGCATAGTAATACTTAAAAATGTGCTAAAATGTTGGATCCCTTAAATATCAAACGATGCTGAAATCAGAAGAGCCGATCACAGTGACATCTGCAAGATATTTTCGGAAACTGCAACGCTATTCGGTGTAGACGCAGTGACTACTTCGTCTAGAATATTTAGTGTGGAAATCGGCTATCATAGTAATACTATAATATGTGCTAAAATGTTGGATCCCTTAAATATCAAACGATGCTGAAATCAAAAGAGCCGATCACAGTTACATCTGCAAGATATTTTCGGAAACTGCAACGCTATTCGGTGTAGACGCAGTGACTACTTCGTCTAGAATATTTAGTGTGGAAATCGGCTATCATAGTAATACTTAAAAATGTGCTAAAATGTCGGATCCCTTAAATATCAAACGATGCTGAAATCAAAAGAGCCGATCACAGTGACATCTGCAAGATATTTTCTGAAACTGCAACACTATTCGGTGTAGACGCAGTAACTACTTCGTCTAGAATATATAGTGTGGAAATCGGCTATCATAGTAAAACTTAAAAATGTGCTAAAATGTTGGATCCCTTAAATATCAAACGATGCTGAAATCAGAAGAGCCGATCACAGTGACATCTGCAAGATATTTTCTGAAACTGCAACGCTATTCGGTGTAGACGCAGTAACTACTTCGTCTAGAATATATAGTGTGGAAATCGGCTATCATAGTAATACTTAAAAATGTGCTAAAATGTTCGATCCCTTAAATATCAAACGATGCTGAAATCAGAAGAGCCGATCACAGTGACATCTGCAACATATTTTCTGAAACTGCAACATTATTCGGTGTAGACGCAGTAACTACTTCGTCTAGAATATATAGTGTGGAAATCGGCTATCATAGTAATACTTAAAAATGTGCTAAAATGTTGGATCCCTTAAATATCAAACGATGCTGAAATCAAAAGAGCCGATCACAGTGACATCTGCAAGATATTTTCTGAAACTGCAACACTATTCAGCCTAGATGGAGTAATTACTGCGTCTAGAATATAGAGTGTGGTAATCAGCTATCCCACTAATACTTAAAAATGTGCTAAATTGTTGGATCCCTTAAATATCAAACGATGCTGAAAACAAAAGAGCGGATCACAGTGACATTTGGAAGATATTTTCCAAAACTACAACACTATTTGGTCTAGACGCAGTACTATATAGCCTAGAATATATAGTGTCGAAATTGGCTCTCCCACTAAATGTGCTAAAATGTTGGATCCCTTAAATATCAAACGAACTAAAACTGCAACAATATTCCGTCTAGACGCAGTAATATATAGTCTAGAATATATAGTGTCGAAATCCGCTATCCCACTCACACGTGTATCCCACTAAATGTGTTAAATGTTGGATCCCTTAAATATCAAACGATGCTGAAAACAAAAGAGCGGATCACAGTGACTTTTGGAAGATATTTTCTGAAACTGCAACACTATTCGGTGTAGACGCAGTAACTACTCCGTCTAGAATATATAGTGTGGAAATCGGCTAGCATAGTAATACTTAAAAATGTGCTAAAATGTTGGATCCCTTAAATATCAAACGATGCTGAAATCAGAAGAGCCGATCACAGTGACATCTGCAAGATATTTTCTGAAACTGCAACACTATTCGGTGTAGACGCAGTAACTACTTCGTCTAGAATATATAGTGTGGAAATCGGCTATCATAGTAAAACTTAAAAATGTGCTAAAATGTTGGATCCCTTAAATATAAAACGATGCTGAAATCAGAAGAGCCGATCACAGTGACATCTGCAAGATATTTTCGGAAACCGCAACGCTATTCGTTGTAGACGCAGTGACTACTTCGTCTAATATTTTTGGTGTGGAAATCGGCTATCATAGTAATACTTAAATATGTGCTAAAATGTTGGATCCATTAAATATAAACCGATGCTGAAATCAAAAGAGCCGATCACAGTGACATCTGCAAGATATTTTCGGAAACTGCAACGCTATTCGGTGTAGACGCAGTAACTACTTCGTCTAGAATATATAGTGTGGAAATCGGCTATCATAGTAATTCTTAAAAATGTGCTAAAATGTTGGATCCCTTAAATATCAAACGATGCTGAAATCAGAAGAGCCGATCACAGTGACATCTGCAAGATATTTTCTGAAACTGCAACACTATTCAGCCTTGATGGAGTATTTACAGCGTCTAGAATATACAGTCTGGAAATTGGCTATCCCACTAATACTTAAAAGTGTGCTAAAATGTTCGATCCCTTAAATATCAAACGATGCTGAAAACAAAAGAGCGGATCACAGTGACATTTCAAAGATATTTTCTAAAACTACAAGACAATTTGGTCTAGACGATGTAATTACAGCATCTAGAATAAAAGCGTTCTAATAGGCTATCCGCGTAATACTTAAAAAATTGGTAAAATGTTGGATGCATTAAATAGCAAACGATGCTGAAATCAAACGAGCCGATCACCGTGACATCTGCAAGATATTTTCTGAAACTGCAACACTATTCAGCCTAGATGGAGTAATTACTGCGTCTACAATATAGAGTGTGGTAATCAGCTATCCCACTAATACTTAAAAATGTGCTAAATTGTTGGATCGCTTAAATTTCAAACGATGCTGAAAACAAAAGAGCGGATCACAGTGACATTTGGAAGATATTTTCCAAAACTACAACACTATTCGTTCTAGACCCAGTAATATATAGTCTAGAATATATAGTGTCGAAATCCGCTATCCGACTCACACGTGTATCCCACTAAATGTGTTAAATGTTGGATCCCTTAAATATCAAACGATGCTGAAATCAAAAGAGCCGATCACAGTGACATCTGCAAGATATTTTCTGAAACTGCAACACTATTCAGCCTAGATGGAGTAATTACTGCGTCTAGAATATAGAGTGTGGTAATCAGCTATCCCACTAATACTTAAAAATGTGCTAAATTGTTGGATCCCTTAAATATCAAACGATGCTGAAAACAAAAGAGCGGATCACAGTGACATTTGGAAGATATTTTCCAAAACTACAACACTATTTGGTCTAGACGCAGTACTATATAGCCTAGAATATATAGTGTCGAAATTGGCTCTCCCACTAAATGTGCTAAAATGTTGGATCCCTTAAATATCAAACGAACTAAAACTGCAACAATATTCCGTCTAGACGCAGTAATATATAGTCTAGAATATATAGTGTCGAAATCCGCTATCCCACTCACACGTGTATCCCACTAAATGTGTTAAATGTTGGATCCCTTAAATATCAAACGATGCTGAAAACAAAAGAGCGGATCACAGTGACTTTTGAAAGATATTTTCTGAAACTGCAACACTATTCGGTGTAGACGCAGTAACTACTTCGTCTAGAATATATAGTGTGGAAATCGGCTAGCATAGTAATACTTAAAAATGTGCTAAAATGTTGGATCCATTAAATATCAAACGATGCTGAAATCAGAAGAGCCGATCACAGTGACATCTGCACGATACTTTCGGAAACTGCAACGCTATTCGGTGTAGACGCAGTGACTACTTCGTCTAGAATATTTAGTGTGGAAATCGGCTATCATAGTAATACTTAAAAATGTGCTAAAATGTTGGATCCCTTAAATATCAAACGATGCTGAAATCAGAAGAGCCGATCACAGTGACATCTGCAAGATATTTTCGGAAACTGCAACGCTATTCGGTGTAGACGCAGTGACTACTTCGTCTAGAATATTTAGTGTGGAAATCGGCTATCATAGTAATACTATAATATGTGCTAAAATGTTGGATCCCTTAAATATCAAACGATGCTGAAATCAAAAGAGCCGATCACAGTTACATCTGCAAGATATTTTCGGAAACTGCAACACTATTCGGTGTAGACGCAGTGACTACTTCGTCTAGAATATTTAGTGTGGAAATCGGCTAGCATAGTAATACTTAAAAATGTGCTAAAATGTTGGATCCCTTAAATTTCAAACGATGCTGAAATCAGAAGAGCCGATCACAGTGACATCTGCAAGATATTTTCGGAAACTGCAACGCTATTCGGTGTAGACGCAGTGACTACTTCGTCTAGAATATTTAGTGTGGAAATCGGCTATCATAGTAATACTATAATATGTGCTAAAATGTTGGATCCCTTAAATATCAAACGATGCTGAAATCAAAAGAGCCGATCACAGTGACATCTGGAAGATATTTTCGGAAACTGCAACGCTATTCGGTGTAGACGCAGTGACTACTTCGTCTAGAATATTTAGTGTGGAAATCGGCTATCATAGTAATACTTAAAAATGTGCTAAAATGTTGGATCCCTTAAATATCAAACGATGCTGAAATCAAAAGAGCCGATCACAGTGACATCTGCAAGATATTTTCTGAAACTGCAACACTATTCGGTGTAGACGCAGTAACTACTTCGTCTAGAATATATAGTGTGGAAATCGGCTATCATAGTAAAACTTAAAAATGTGCTAAAATGTTGGATCCCTTAAATATCAAACGATGCTGAAATCAGAAGAGCCGATCACAGTGACATCTGCAACATATTTTCTGAAACTGCAACATTATTCGGTGTAGACGCAGTAACTACTTCGTCTAGAATATATAGTGTGGAAATCGGCTATCATAGTAATACTTAAAAATGTGCTAAATTGTTGGATCCCTTAAATATCAAACGATGCTGAAAACAAAAGAGCGGATCACAGTGACTTTTGGAAGATATTTTCTGAAACTGCAACACTATTCGGTGTAGACGCAGTAACTACTTCGTCTAGAATATATAGTGTGGAAATCGGCTATCATAGTAATACTTAAAAATGTACTAAAATGTTGAATCCCTTAAATGTCAAACGATGCTGAAATCAGAAGAGCCGATCACAGTGACATCTGCAAGATATTTTCTGAAACTGCAACACTATTCAGCCTTGAGGGAGTATTTACAGCGTCTAGAATATACAGTCTGGAAATTGGCTATCCCACTAATACTTAAAAGTGTGCTAAAATGTTCGATCCCTTAAATATCAAACGATGCTGAAAACAAAAGAGCGGATTACAGTGACATTTCAAAGATATTTTCTAAAACTACAAGACAATTTGGTCTAGACGATGTAATTACAGCATCTAGAATAAAAGCGTTCTAATAGGCTATCCGCGTAATACTTAAAAAATTGGTAAAATGTTGGATGCATTAAATATCAAACGATGCTGAAATCAAACGAGCCGATCACCGTGACATCTGCAAGATATTTTCTGAAACTGCAACACTATTCGGTGTAGACGCAGTGACTACTTCGTCTAGAATATATAATCTGGAAATCGGCTATCATAGTAATACTTAAAAATATACTAAAATGTTGGATCCCTTAAATGTCAAACGATGCTGAAATCAAAAGAGCCGATCACAGTGACATCTGCAAGATATTTTCTGAAACTGCAACACTATTCAGCCTAGATGGAGTAATTACTGCGTCTAGAATATAGAGTGTGGTAATCAGCTATCCCACTAATACTTAAAAATGTGCTAAATTGTTGGATCGCTTAAATATCAAACGATGCTGAAAACAAAAGAGCGGATCACAGTGACATTTGGAAGATATTTTCCAAAACTACAACACTATTCGTTCTAGACGCAGTAATATATAGTCTAGAATATATAGTGTCGAAATCCGCTATCCGACTCACACGTGTATCCCACTAAATGTGTTAAATGTTGGATCCCTTAAATATCAAACGATGCTGAAAACAAAAGAGCGGATCACAGTGACATCTGCAAGATATTTTCTGAAACTGCAACACTATTCGGTGTAGACGCAGTAACTACTTCGTCTAGAATATATAGTGTGGAAATCGGCTATCATAGTAAAACTTAAAAATGTGCTAAAATGTTGGATCCCTTAAATATCAAACGATGCTGAAATCAAAAGAGCCGATCACAGTGACATCTGCAAGATATTTTCTGAAACTGCAACACTATTCGTTGTAGACGCAGTAACTACTTCGTCTAGAATATATAGTGTGGAAATCGGCTATCATAGTAAAACTTAAAAATGTGCTAAAATGTTGGATCATTTAAATATCAAACGATGCTGAAATCAGAAGAGCCGATCACAGTGACATCTGCAAGATATTTTCTGAAACTGCAACGCTATTCGGTGTAGACGCAGTAACTACTTCGTCTAGAATATACAGTGTGGAAATCGGCTATCATAGTAATACTTAAAAATGTGCTAAAATGTTCGATCCCTTAAATATCAAACGATGCTGAAATCAGAAGAGCCGATCACAGTGACATCTGCAATATATTTTCTGAAACTGCAACATTATTCGGTGTAGACGCAGTAACTACTTCGTCTAGAATATATAGTGTCGAAATCGGCTATCATAGTAATACTTAAAAATGTGCTAAAATGTTGGATCCCTTAAATATCAAACGATGCTGAAATCAAAAGAGCCGATCACAGTGACATCTGCAAGATATTTTCTGAAACTGCAACACTATTCAGCCTAGATGGAGTAATTACTGCGTCTAGAATATAGAGTGTGGTAATCAGCTATCCCACTAATACTTAAAAATGTGCTAAATTGTTGGATCCCTTAAATATCAAACGATGCTGAAAACAAAAGAGCGGATCACAGTGACATTTGGAAGATATTTTCCAAAACTACAACACTATTTGGTCTAGACGCAGTACTATATAGCCTAGAATATATAGTGTCGAAATTGGCTCTCCCACTAAATGTGCTAAAATGTTGGATCCCTTAAATATCAAACGAACTAAAACTGCAACACTATTCCGTCTAGACGCAGTAATATATAGTCTAGAATATATAGTGTCAAAATCCGCTATCCCACTCACACGTGTATCCCACTAAATGTGTTAAATGTTGGATCCCTTAAATATCAAACGATGCTGAAAACAAAAGAGCGGATCACAGTGACTTTTGGAAGATATTTTCTGAAACTGCAACACTATTCGGTGTAGACGCAGTAACTACTTCGTCTAGAATATATAGTGTGGAAATCGGCTAGCATAGTAATACTTAAAAATGTGCTAAAATGTTGGATCCCTTAAATATCAAACGATGCTGAAATCAGAAGAGCCGATCACAGTGACATCTGCAAGATATTTTCTGAAACTGCAACACTATTCGGTGTAGACGCAGTAACTACTTCGTCTAGAATATATAGTGTGGAAATCGGCTATCATAGTAAAACTTAAAAATGTGCTAAAATGTTGGATCACTTAAATATCAAACGATGCTGAAATCAGAAGAGCCGATCACAGTGACATCTGCAATATATTTTCGGAAACTGCAACGCTATTCGGTGTAGACGCAGTGACTACTTCGTCTAGAATATTTGGTGTGGAAATCGGCTATCATAGTAATACTTAAATATGTGCTAAAATGTTGGATCCATTAAATATAAACCGATGCTGAAATCAAAAGAGCCGATCACAGTGACATCTGCAAGATATTTTCGGAAACTGCAACGCTATTCGGTGTAGACGCAGTAACTACTTCGTCTAGAATATATAGTGTGGAAATCGGCTATCATAGTAATTCTTAAAAATGTGCTAAAATGTTGGATCCCTTAAATATCAAACGATGCTGAAATCAGAAGAGCCGATCACAGTGACATCTGCAAGATATTTTCTGAAACTGCAACACTATTCAGCCTTGATGGAGTATTTACAGCGTCTAGAATATACAGTCAGGAAATTGGCTATCCCACTAATACTTAAAAGTGTGCTAAAATGTTCGATCCCTTAAATATCAAACGATGCTGAAAACAAAAGAGCGGATCACAGTGACATTTCAAAGATATTTTCTAAAACTACAAGACAATTTGGTCTAGACGATGTAATTACAGCATCTAGAATAAAAGCGTTCTAATAGGCTATCCGCGTAATACTTAAAAAATTGGTAAAATGTTGGATGCATTAAATATCAAACGATGCTGAAATCAAACGAGCCGATCACCGTGACATCTGCAAGATATTTTCTGAAACTGCAACACTATTCGGTGTAGACGCAGTGACTACTTCGTCTAGAATATATAATCTGGAAATCGGCTATCATAGTAATACTTAAAAATATACTAAAATGTTGGATCCCTTAAATGTCAAACGATGCTGAAATCAAAAGAGCCGATCACAGTGACATCTGCAAGATATTTTCTGAAACTGCAACACTATTCAGCCTAGATGGAGTAATTACTGCGTCTAGAATATAGAGTGTGGTAATCAGCTATCCCACTAATACTTAAAAATGTGCTAAATTGTTGGATCGCTTAAATATCAAACGATGCTGAAAACAAAAGAGCGGATCACAGTGACATTTGGAAGATATTTTCCAAAACTACAACACTATTCGTTCTAGACGCAGTAATATATAGTCTAGAATATATAGTGTCGAAATCCGCTATCCGACTCACACGTGTATCCCACTAAATGTGTTAAATGTTGGATCCCTTAAATATCAAACGATGCTGAAAACAAAAGAGCGGATCACAGTGACTTTTGAAAGATATTTTCTGAAACTGCAACACTATTCGGTGTAGACGCAGTAACTACTTCGTCTAGAATATATAGTGTGGAAATCGGCTAGCATAGTAATACTTAAAAATGTGCTAAAATGTTGGATCCCTTAAATATCAAACGATGCTGAAATCAGAAGAGCCGATCACAGTGACATCTGCAAGATATTTTCTGAAACTGCAACGCTATTCGGTGTAGACGCAGTAACTACTTCGTCTAGAATATATAGTGTGGAAATCGGCTATCATAGTAATACTTAAAAATGTGCTAAAATGTTGGATCCCTTAAATATCAAACGATGCTGAAATCAGAAGAGCCGATCACAGTGACATCTGCAAGATATTTCCTGAAACTGCAACACTATTCAGCCTTGATGGAGTATTTACAGCGTCTAGAATATACAGTCTGGAAATTGGCTATCCCACTAATACTTAAAAGTGTGCTAAAATGTTGGATCCCTTAAATATCAAACGATGCTGAAAACAAAAGAGCGGATCACAGTGACATTTGGAAGATATTTTCTAAAACTACAAGACAATTTGGTCTAGACGATGTAATTACAGCATCTAGAATAAAAGCGTTCTAATAGGCTATCCGCGTAATACTTAAAAAATTGGTAAAATGTTGGATGCATTAAATATCAAACGATGCTGAAATCAAACGAGCCGATCACCGTGACATCTGCAAGATATTTTCTGAAACTGCAACACTATTCGGTGTAGACGCAGTGACTAATTCGTCTAGAATATATAATCTGGAAATCGGCTATCATAGTAATACTTAAAAATATACTAAAATGTTGGATCCCTTAAATGTCAAACGATGCTGAAATCAAAAGAGCCGATCACAGTGAAATCTGCAAGATATTTTCTGAAACTGCAACACTATTCAGCCTAGATGGAGTAATTACTGCGTCTAGAATATAGAGTGTGGTAATCAGCTATCCCACTAATACTTAAAAATGTGCTAAATTGTTGGATCGCTTAAATATCAAACGATGCTGAAAACAAAAAAGCGGATCACAGTGACATTTGGAAGATATTTTCCAAAACTACAACACTATTCGTTCTAGACGCAGTACTATATAGCCTAGAATATATAGTGTCGAAATTGGTTCTCCCACTAAATGTGCTAAAATGTTGGATCCCTTAAATATCAAACGAACTAAAACTGCAACACTATTCCGTCTAGACGCAGTAATATATAGTCTAGAATATATAGTGTCAAAATCCGCTATCCCACTCACACGTGTATCCCACTAAATGTGTTAAATGTTGGATCCCTTAAATATCAAACGATGCTGAAAACAAAAGAGCGGATCACAGTGACTTTTGGAAGATATTTTCTGAAACTGCAACACTATTCGGTGTAGACGCAGTAACTACTTCGTCTAGAATATATAGTGTGGAAATCGGCTAGCATAGTAATACTTAAAAATGTGCTAAAATGTTGGATCCCTTAAATATCAAACGATGCTGAAATCAGAAGAGCCGATCACAGTGACATCTGCAAGATATTTTCTGAAACTGCAACACTATTCGGTGTAGACGCAGTAACTACTTCGTCTAGAATATATAGTGTGGAAATCGGCTATCATAGTAAAACTTAAAAATGTGCTAAAATGTTGGATCCCTTAAATATCAAACGATGCTGAAATCAGAAGAGCCGATCACAGTGACATCTGCAATATATTTTCGGAAACTGCAACGCTATTCGGTGTAGACGCAGTGACTACTTCGTCTAGAATATTTGGTGTGGAAATCGGCTATCATAGTAATACTTAAATATGTGCTAAAATGTTGGATCCATTAAATATAAACCGATGCTGAAATCAAAAGAGCCGATCACAGTGACATCTGCAAGATATTTTCGGAAACTGCAACGCTATTCGGTGTAGACGCAGTAACTACTTCGTCTAGAATATATAGTGTGGAAATCGGCTATCATAGTAATTCTTAAAAATGTGCTAAAATGTTGGATCCCTTAAATATCAAACGATGCTGAAATCAGAAGAGC
Source organism: Maratus speciosus (assembly GCA_963932465.1). NCBI lineage: Eukaryota > Metazoa > Arthropoda > Arachnida > Araneae > Salticidae > Maratus > Maratus speciosus. The sequence goes on from OZ010797.1 coordinate 11,464,082, forward strand.
CGATCACAGTGACATCTGCAAGATATTTTCTGAAACTGCAACACTATTCAGCCTTGATGGAGTATTTACAGCGTCTAGAATATACAGTCTGGAAATTGGCTATCCCACTAATACTTAAAAGTGTGCTAAAATGTTCGATCCCTTAAATATCAAACGATGCTGAAAACAAAAGAGCGGATCACAGTGACATTTCAAAGATATTTTCTAAAACTACAAGACAATTTGGTCTAGACGATGTAATTACAGCATCTAGAATAAAAGCGTTCTAATAGGCTATCCGCGTAATACTTAAAAAATTGGTAAAATGTTGGATGCGTTAAATATCAAACGATGCTGAAATCAAACGAGCCGATCACCGTGACATCTGCAAGCTATTTTCTGAAACTGCAACACTATTCGGTGTAGACGCAGTGACTACTTCGTCTAGAATATATAATCTGGAAATCGGCTATCATAGTAATACTTAAAAATATACTAAAATGTTGGATCCCTTAAATGTCAAACGATGCTGAAATCAAAAGAGCCGATCACAGTGACATCTGCAAGATACTTTCTGAAACTGCAACACTATTCAGCCTAGATGGAGTAATTACTGCGTCTAGAATATAGAGTGTGGTAATCAGCTATCCCACTAATACTTAAAAATGTGCTAAATTGTTGGATCGCTTAAATATCAAACGATGCTGAAAACAAAAGAGCGGATCACAGTGACATTTGGAAGATATTTTCCAAAACTACAACACTATTCGTTCTAGACGCAGTAATATATAGTCTAGAATATATAGTGTCGGAATCCGCTATCCGACTCACACGTGTATCCCACTAAATGTGTTAAATGTTGGATCCCTTAAATATCAAACGATGCTGAAAACAAAAGAGCGGATCACAGTGACTTTTGAAAGATATTTTCTGAAACTGCAACACTATTCGGTGTAGACGCAGTAACTACTTCGTCTAGAATATATAGTGTGGAAATCGGCTAGCATAGTAATACTTAAAAATGTGCTAAAATGTTGGATCCCTTAAATATCAAACGATGCTGAAATCAGAAGAGCCGATCACAGTGACATCTGCAAGATATTTTCGGAAACTGCAACGCTATTCGGTGTAGACGCAGTGACTATTTCGTCTAGAATATTTAGTGTGGAAATCGGCTATCATAGTAATACTTAAAAATGTGCTAAAATGTTGGATCCCTTAAATATCAAACGATGCTTAAATCAAAAGAGCCGATCACAGTGACATCTGCAAGATATTTTCTGGAACTGCAACACTATTCGGTATAGACGCAGTAACTACTTCGTCTAGAATATATAGTGTGGAAATCGGCTATCATAGTAAAACTTAAAAATGTGCTAAAATGTTGGATCCCTTAAATATCAAACGATGCTGAAATCAGAAGAGCCGATCACAGTGACATCTGCAAGATATTTTCTGAAACTGCAACGCTATTCGGTGTAGACGCAATAACTACTTCGTCTAGAATATATAGTGTGGAAATCGGCTATCATAGTAATACTTAAAAATGTGCTAAAATGTTGGATCCCTTAAATATCAAACGATGCTGAAATCAGAAGAGCCGATCACAGTGACATCTGCAAGTAATTTCCTGAAACTGCAACACTATTCAGCCTTGATGGAGTATTTACAGCGTCTAGAATATACAGTCTGGAAATTGGCTATCCCACTAATACTTAAAAGTGTGCTAAAATGTTGGATCCCTTAAATATCAAACGATGCTGAAAACAAAAGAGCGGATCACAGTGACATTTGGAAGATATTTTCTAAAACTACAAGACAATTTGGTCTAGACGATGTAATTACAGCATCTAGAATAAAAGCGTTGTAATAGGCTATCCGCGTAATACTTAAAAAATTGGTAAAATGTTGGATCCCTTAAATATCAAACGATGCTGAAAACAAAAGAGCGGATCACAGTGACATTTGGAAGATATTTTCTAAAACTACAAGACAATTTGGTCTAGACGATGTAATTACAGCATCTAGAATAAAAGCGTTGTAATAGGCTATCCGCGTAATACTTAAAAAATTGGTAAAATGTTGGATCCATTAAATATCAAACGATGCTGAAATCAAACGAGCCGATCACCGTGACATCTGCAAGATATTTTCTGAAACTGCAACACTATTCGGTGTAGACGCAGTAACTACTTCGTCTAGAATATATAGTGTGGAAATCGGCTATCATAGTAAAACTTAAAAATGTGCTAAAATGTTGGATCCCTTAAATATCAAACGATGCTGAAATCAGAAGAGCCGATCACAGTGACATCTGCAAGATATTTTCTGAAACTGCAACGCTATTCGGTGTAGACGCAGTAACTACTTCGTCTAGAATATATAGTGTGGAAATCGGCTATCATAGTAATACTTAAAAATGTGCTAAAATGTTGGATCCCTTAAATATCAAACGATGCTGAAATCAGAAGAGCCGATCACAGTGACATCTGCAAGATATTTTCGGAAACTGCAACGCTATTCGGTGTAGACGCAGTGACTACTTCGTCTAGAATATTTAGTGTGGAAATCGTCTATCATAGTAATACTTAAAAATGTGCTAAAATGTTGGATCCCTTAAATATCAAACGATGCTTAAATCAAAAGAGCCGATCACAGTGACATCTCCAAGATATTTTCTGGAACTGCAACACTATTCGGTATAGACGCAGTAACTACTTCGTGTAGAATATATAGTGTGGAAATCGGCTATCATAGTAAAACTTAAAAATGTGCTAAAATGTTGGATCCCTTAAATATCAAACGATGCTGAAATCAGAAGAGCCGATCACAGTGACATCTGCAAGATATTTTCTGAAACTGCAACGCTATTCGGTGTAGACGCAGTAACTACTTCGTCTAGAATATATAGTGTGGAAATCGGCTATCATAGTAATACTTAAAAATGTGCTAAAATGTTGGATCCCTTAAATATCAAACGATGCTGAAATCAGAAGAGCCGATCACAGTGACATCTGCAAGATATTTCCTGAAACTGCAACACTATTCAGCCTTGATGGAGTATTTACAGCGTCTAGAATATACAGTCTGGAAATTGGCTATCCCACTAATACTTAAAAGTGTGCTAAAATGTTGGATCCCTTAAATATCAAACGATGCTGAAAACAAAAGAGCGGATCACAGTGACATTTGGAAGATATTTTCTAAAACTACAAGACAATTTGGTCTAGACGATGTAATTACAGCATCTAGAATAAAAGCGTTGTAATAGGCTATCCGCGTAATACTTAAAAAATTGGTAAAATGTTGGATCCCTTAAATATCAAACGATGCTGAAAACAAAAGAGCGGATCACAGTGACATTTGGAAGATATTTTCTAAAACTACAAGACAATTTGGTCTAGACGATGTAATTACAGCATCTAGAATAAAAGCGTTGTAATAGGCTATCCGCGTAATACTTAAAAAATTGGTAAAATGTTGGATCCATTAAATATCAAACGATGCTGAAATCAAACGAGCCGATCACCGTGACATCTGCAAGATATTTTCTGAAACTGCAACACTATTCGGTGTAGACGCAGTAACTACTTCGTCTAGAATATATAGTGTGGAAATCGGCTATCATAGTAAAACTTAAAAATGTGCTAAAATGTTGGATCCCTTAAATATCAAACGATGCTGAAATCAGAAGAGCCGATCACAGTGACATCTGCAAGATATTTTCTGAAACTGCAACGCTATTCGGTGTAGACGCAGTAACTACTTCGTCTAGAATATATAGTGTGGAAATCGGCTATCATAGTAATACTTAAAAATGTGCTAAAATGTTGGATCCCTTAAATATCAAACGATGCTGAAATCAGAAGAGCCGATCACAGTGACATCTGCAAGATATTTTCGGAAACTGCAACGCTATTCGGTGTAGACGCAGTGACTACTTCGTCTAGAATATTTAGTGTGGAAATCGGCTATCATAGTAATACTTAAAAATGTGCTAAAATGTTGGATCCCTTAAATATCAAACGATGCTTAAATCAAAAGAGCCGATCACAGTGACATCTGCAAGATATTTTCTGGAACTGCAACACTATTCGGTATAGACGCAGTAACTACTTCGTCTAGAATATATAGTGTGGAAATCGGCTATCATAGTAAAACTTAAAAATGTGCTAAAATGTTGGATCCCTTAAATATCAAACGATGCTGAAATCAGAAGAGCCGATCACAGTGACATCTGCAAGATATTTTCTGAAACTGCAACGCTATTCGGTGTAGACGCAGTAACTACTTCGTCTAGAATATATAGTGTGGAAATCGGCTATCATAGTAATACTTAAAAATGTGCTAAAATGTTGGATCCCTTAAATATCAAACGATGCTGAAATCAGAAGAGCCGATCACAGTGACATCTGCAAGATATTTCCTGAAACTGCAACACTATTCAGCCTTGATGGAGTATTTACAGCGTCTAGAATATACAGTCTGGAAATTGGCTATCCCACTAATACTTAAAAGTGTGCTAAAATGTTGGATCCCTTAAATATCAAACGATGCTGAAAACAAAAGAGCGGATCACAGTGACATTTGGAAGATATTTTCTAAAACTACAAGACAATTTGGTCTAGACGATGTAATTACAGCATCTAGAATAAAAGCGTTGTAATAGGCTATCCGCGTAATACTTAAAAAATTGGTAAAATGTTGGATCCCTTAAATATCAAACGATGCTGAAAACAAAAGAACGGATCACAGTGACATTTGGAAGATATTTTCTAAAACTACAAGACAATTTGGTCTAGACGATGTAATTACAGCATCTAGAATAAAAGCGTTGTAATAGGCTATCCGCGTAATACTTAAAAAATTGGTAAAATGTTGGATCCATTAAATATCAAACGATGCTGAAATCAAACGAGCCGATCACCGTGACATCTGCAAGATATTTTCTGAAACTGCAACACTATTCGGTGTAGACGCAGTAACTACTTCGTCTAGAATATATAGTGTGGAAATCGGCTATCATAGTAAAACTTAAAAATGTGCTAAAATGTTGGATCCCTTAAATATCAAACGATGCTGAAATCAGAAGAGCCGATCACAGTGACATCTGCAAGATATTTTCTGAAACTGCAACGCTATTCGGTGTAGACGCAGTAACTACTTCGTCTAGAATATATAGTGTGGAAATCGGCTATCATAGTAATACTTAAAAATGTGCTAAAATGTTGGATCCCTTAAATATCAAACGATGCTGAAATCAGAAGAGCCGATCACAGTGACATCTGCAAGATATTTTCTGAAACTGCAACACTATTCAGCCTTGATGGAGTATTTATAGCGTCTAGAATATACAGTCTGGAAATTGGCTATCCCACTAATACTTAAAAGTGTGCTAAAATGTTGGATCCCTTAAATATCAAACGATGCTGAAAACAAAAGAGCGGATCACAGTGACATTTCGAAGATATTTTCTAAAACTACAAGACAATTTGGTCTAGACGATGTAATTCCAGCATCTAGAATAAAAGCTTTGTAATAGGCTATCCGCGTAATACTTAAAAAATTGGTAAAATGTTGGATGCATTAAATATCAAACGATGCTGAAATCAAACGAGCCGATCACCGTGACATCTGCAAGATATTTTCTGAAACTGCAACACTATTCGGTGTAGACGCAGTAACTACTTCGTCTAGAATATATAGTGTGGAAATCGGCTATCATAGTAATACTTAAAAATGTACTAAAATGTTGGATCCCTTAAATGTCAAACGATGCTGAAATCAAAAGAGCCGATCACAGTGACATCTGCAAGATATTTTCTGAAACTGCAACACTATTCAGCCTAGATGGAGTAATTACTGCGTCTAGAATATAGAGTGTGGTAATCAGCTATCCCACTAATACTTAAAAATGTGCTAAATTGTTGGATCCCTTAAATATCAAACGATGCTGAAAACAAAAGAGCGGATCACAGTGACTTTTGGAAGATATTTTCTGAAACTGCAACACTATTCGGTGTAGACGCAGTAACTACTTCGTCTAGAATATATAGTGTGGAAATCGGCTATCATAGTAAAACTTAAAAATGTGCTAAAATGTTGGATCCCTTAAATATCAAACGATGCTGAAATCAGAAGAGCCGATCACAGTGACATCTGCAAGATATTTTCGGAAACTGCAACGCTATTCGGTGTAGACGCAGTGACCACTTCGTCTAGAATATTTAGTGTGGAAATCGGCTATCATAGTAATACTTAAAAATGTTCTAAAATGTTGGATCCCTTAAATATCAAACGATGCTGAAATCAAAAGAATCGATCACAGTGACATCTGCAAGATATTTTCTGAAACTGCAACACTATTCGGTGTAGACGCAGTAACTACTTCGTCTAGAATATATAGTGTGGAAATCGGCTATCATAGTGAAACTTTAAAATGTGCTAAAATGTTGGATCCCTTAAATATCAAACGATGCTGAAATCAGAAGAGCCGATCACAGTGACATCTGCAAGATATTTTCTGAAACTGCAACGCTATTCGGTGTAGACGCAGTAACTACTTCGTCTAGAATATATAGTGTGGAAATCGGCTATCATAGTAATACTTAAAAATGTACTAAAATGTTGGATCCCTTAAATGTCAAACGATGCTGAAATCAAAAGAGCCGATCACAGTGACATCTGCAAGATATTTTCTGAAACTGTAACACTATTCAGCCTAGATGGAGTAATTACTGCGTCTAGAATATAGAGTGTGGTAATCAGCTATCCCACTAATACTTAAAAATGTGCTAAAATGTTGTATCCCTTAAATATCAAACGATGCTGAAAACAAAAGAGCGGATCACAGTGACTTTTGGAAGATATTTTCTGAAACTGCAACACTATTCGGTGTAGACGCAGTAACTACTTCGTCTAGAATATATAGTGTGGAAATCGGCTAGCATAGTAATACTTAAAAGTGTGCTAAAATGTTGGATCCCTTAAATATCAAACGATGCTGAAATCAGAAGAGCCGATCACAGTGACATCTGCAAGATATTTTCGGAAACTGCAACGCTATTCGGTGTAGACGCAGTGACTACTTCGTCTAGAATATTTAGTGTGGAAATCGGCTATCATAGTAATACTTAAAAATGTGCTAAAATGTTGGATCCCTTAAATATCAAACGATGCTGAAATCAAAAGAGCCGATCACAGTGACATCTGCAAAATATTTTCTGAAACTGCAACACTATTCGGTATAGACGCAGTACAGTCGGACGATTTAATCTTCGAGCACTCTGACCCCCGCGGGTTTTTTCCGAATCCGAAAAAGAAGCAAAAACGGGGCAGGAAAAGACAACGACGAAGGGTCCGAGATCGTCCGCACGGGGAACGCGTAAAAATTAAACTCTCGACAGTCGAATCACGGGTCGGGGAAAAATAATTCGCGGGGGGAGAGGGGGACGGGGAAACGAAAAATCAACGACGAACGGTCCGAGAAACAAAACACCATCGGGTAAAAATCTAGTTTCTTTCGCGTCAGAGTAAAAGATTTTCGATTCATCAACATCGGTACACGACGCGTCTCGAAGAAACGGGCCAGAGGCGGCCCGTTTTCCCTTCCCCATTCGAAACAGAAAAAGGGAAAGAAAACATTTCTCTCAACACGACTACCATCCCAAAGCCAACGAACAATTTTAAATTTTAAATTTCCTCCGTCGATTTCATCGAATCGCAAAGATCAAACTTCCGAAGAAAAACCGAGACCATCGAAAGCAGTTCCACCGAATCATCCACAGATCGCGCATTCCAAAGCCAATAAACAATTTTAAATTTCTAAATTTCCTCCATCGATTTCATCGAATCCTATCCGGAATCAAATAGCAAAGATCAAACTTCCGAAGGAAAACAGTTTAAAAATCGAAAGTAGTTCCACCGAATCATCCACAGATCGCGCATTCCAAGGCCAATGAACAATTTTAAATTTCTAAATTTCCTCCATCAATTTCATCGAATCGCAAAGATCAAACTTCCGAAGAAAAACCGAGACCATCGAAAGCAGTTCCACCGAATCATCCAGATCGCGCATTCCAAGGCCAATGAACAATTTTAAATTTCTAAATTTCCTCCGTCGATTTCATCGAATCGCAAAGATCAAACTTCCGAAGGAAAACAGTTTAAAAATCGAAAGTAGTTCCACCGAATCATCCACAGATCGCGCATTCCAAAGCGGAAAGAAACAAAAACAGACGACAAAACATTACAGGATAAAATTCCGTTTATTACTCGTTTCGAGAAGAAAAATACACGAGTGAAACTTTTGCGTTTCGTCAATATCGGCAAACGAAGCGTCGCAAAAAAATGGGCCAGAGACGGGTATAAACCCGCCTCTGACCCATTTTTTCACTTTCACCTCTAACAATTTTTCGCATTCTTTCTTTTTCGAACGGGGGAAAACATCAGGCGAAAAAGTCTCCTCGTTTCGAGAAGAAAAATACACGACTGAAACTTTTACGTTTCGTCAATATTGGCAAACGAAGCGTCGCAAAAAAATGGGCCAGAGGCGGGTATAAACCCGCCTCTGACCCATTTTTTCACTTTCACCTCTAACAATTTTTCTCACCCGTTCGAAAAAGAAAGGGGGAAAACATCAGGTGAAACAAAGTCCATCACACAGTTTTTTTTCGAACAGTTCTTCGAAACATCGAGTGGAAAAATGTCTCTCACACAAAGTTTTTTTTTCGAACAGTTCTTCGAAACATCGAGTGGAAAAATGTCCATCACACAAAGTTTTTTTTCGAACAGTTCTTCGAAACGTCAGGTGGAAATAAGTCCATCACACAAAGTTTTTCTCGTACTGCTCTTTGAATTTCAGGAAGCTTTTTCCTTTCAGATTAAAAATGTACTTGTAATCCTCCGCATCCGGCGAGAGAATCAGGATAGAATCCGAGTCGAAAGTGAAATTCGAAGGCTCGAACTTCGTCACGTGTTTCCGAAGATCTCTAGTTTTCCGAAACGGTTTTTTGAAGACCTCCTCGTCTTTTTTCGACCGGGCGGCGGCAATCTCCATGGCTCGAAACACTTTCCTTTCCTCTTTCTTCGTCCGAGGAATTCGAAGATTTTTCCGCTTCGGCTCCGCAGCTTTCGAAACCATCTTTTCGCGAGAAATCGGTTTCGATTTCTCTTCGGGAACCGGCGTTCTCTTCGGGATCTTGAAGTGTTTCAACCCCTCTCTAATTTTAGCTCTGGAGGCCTCCACGGCTTCGAAAAATTTCCTTTTCCGAAAATCTTCGGCAGGAACAGGGATTTTCTCTCGGGGCGGCTCTGGTTTCTCTGGAATTTCGGCAGGAACAGGTTCTTTCTCTCGGGGCGGCTCGGGTTTCACGGGAATTTCGGCGGGAACAGGCTTTTTCAGTTTCTCGTTCACGGGCTCGGGTTTCGCAGGAACTGGTTTTTTCAGTTTCTTGTTCACGGGCTCGGGTTTCACAGGAATTTCTGCAGGAACAGTTTTTTTCAGTTTCTTGTTCACGGGCTCTGGTTTCACAGGAATTTCGGCGGGAACAGGCTTTTTCAGTTTCTCGTTCACGGGCTCGGGTTTCACGGGAATTTCGGCAGGAACAGTTTTTTTTTCTCGGGGCGGCTCAGATTTCACAGGAACTGGTTTTTTTTCTATCGGCGGCGAGAAAACGAGAGCCTTCTTCGATTCTTCCGGGGCGAGATTTTCCGGCTCCGGAGGCAAGAAAACGGGAGAGAATTTTTCAGGCTCGGGCATCGGTGCAGGCGGCGGCAAGAAAACGGATTCTTCCAGGGCGAAAACCTCCGAAAACTTTTCCTCTCCGGACGAAACCGGCATAGGATCCGGCGGGCAAGGACGATCTTCTTCGTAAGTGACGAGCGGCGTGTGCAGTACCATGCGGTACGGATCGTAGACTCCGTTCCGGTCGGAACACTGTTCGTCACACCATTCCATCAGTCCTTCCAGGTCTTCGAAATTCAGAGCCATCTCGTCCGAGAAAATCGATCCGATTCGACAGCACTCTGGCAACGAGTAAATGAAATTTAAAATCCAACAGGACTCTGGCAACGAGTAAATGAAACGTAATCCAACGAGACTCTGGCAACGAGTAAAGAAAACGTAATCCAACGGGACTCTGGCAAACGAGCAAAGAAAAATCAGCGGAGCAACAGCGACAGCGTGCTACGAAAACTCAGGAGGGTATGATTTCGATCAGAATATCTTCGCCTTTTATACGGAACATCGAGGTCGCGCGTTTCCCGCGGCCCCGACCGGTTCTGAGAACGACAGGAAACTGATCTAAAATTATCCGAAAGTTTCCTTCAGGCAGATAAAAAAAGCCCCCGGGGAAGGACGCTGCGCAATCCGGTTCGCAGAAAAAAACAAATCTTTCCGGCCTGAACTCGATAGCGCGTCGAGTTCACGGGTCGCCGCACCCGTTCCGAGAAAAAAAAGGGTCGGCACGTGTTTATCTTCCCACGATTTCCTTTCGGACGCGGGATGTTGCGCAACTCGATACGCGGAACGACAGGAAACGGCTCGTTATCGCGAGAAGTTGCGCAACCAGACGTATCAGAAACCGAGGCCAAGGCGTGTTTTTTCATCCGCGGTCATACGAAACGCAACCGACTGAGGTCACGGGAAGTTGCGTAATCGATTCGGCCGAAACGGCGACAGGAAGTCGTAGAACGAATTCGGCCGAGATTCGAAAACTATCGCATCGAAAAATATATTTAATTTTTTTCACGAGTCGTAGTATTAATATTTTCCCAACTATAAAAAAAAAAAAAAAAAATTTTTTTTTTTTTTTTTTTTTTCAGTATTGAGATTTTTATATAATTTAGATTTTCGAATCTTGATCAGATTTATGCTAGCGTTCTGAACTTGTAAAATATTTTAGTTTTTTCAGCTTTTTGATAAACCGTGTTGTTTTTGCACGCGACAGTCATTAATATTCTCGGAAATCGATTTTCTTGGACATTTTCTTTCCGTTCGAAAGGGTAAATATTTCTTTCCGAGCTGGATTCTTGCACTTTATTATATAAGATACAGTTCGACAGTTATAACTTTTTTCAGCTTTTTGATAAACCGTGTTGTTTTTTGCACGCGACAGTCAATAACATTCTCGGAAATCGATTTTCTTGGATATTTTCTTTCCGTTCGAAAGGGTAAATATTTCTTTCCGAACTGGATTCTTGCACTTTATTATATAAGATACCGAAAGTAGGTTTGCATGGTACTCGGTATAATATCCATGAACAGAAAGTCGATAGTAAAGATATCCCGCGATAGATTCATCCGATGCATTCAACTCATGAGGTTTGTAACCATCATGATAATTAACTAATTATTTCTACGATATACAATTTTATATTAATATTTTATTTACAAGTGTTTCCACTAAATTTGCAAGGTTGATATAATTCAACAATGTAAAAAAAAAAAAAAAAAAAAAAAAAAAAAAATTTTTTTTTTTTTTTTTTTTTTTTTCATGCATGGATTCTATGACTAGGAAATTTGTTCGAAAATTTTTACAAGTTCAGAACGCGAAACAAGATTGAAATATTTTACAAGTCCAGAACGCGAAACAAGATTGAAATATTTTACAAGTCCAGAACGCGAAACAAGATTGAAATATTTTACGAGTCCAGAACGCGAAACAAGATTGAAATATTTTACGAGTCCAGAACGCGAAACAAGATTGAAATATTTTACAAGTCCAGAACGCGAAACAAGATTGAAATATTTTACGAGTCCAGAACGCGAAACAAGATTGAAATATTTTACGAGTCCAGAACGCGAAACAAGATTGAAATATTTTACAAGTCCAGAACGCGAAACAAGATTGAAATATTTTACAAGTCCAGAACGCGAAACAAGATTGAATTTTTTTACAAGTCCAGAACGCTACGATAAATTTAACTAAGATTCAAAAGCGTAAAAGATACAAACCTCCATCCTTAAAAAAAAAAAAAAAAAAAAAAAAAAATTTTTTTTTTTTTTTTTTTTTTTTTTTACATTATAGAGTTTTATGTAAGCAGGAAAACTTGTGAAAAAATAACGGAGAAACTGGTGTATACGAAAACAGTCGGATAATGGAAAAAGTAAAGTTATTTGTTAGACTAGAGAAAAAGCCAAGTGTCACGCGGCGCAGTATCATCAAATACGTCACCATAACACTTTGTTTCGAAACGTACAAGTTTTATTCTGAAGAATTTTTCAATATTGGTTGTATATTTAACGCAAAAAAACGGGTCGAACGAGGCCTGTGAGGAAAGATACCTCACAGGCCTCGTTCGACCCGTTTTTTTTTTTTTTTTTTTTTTTTTTTCAAGTTTACATGTATCACAAATATTTTTACAAATAAGCATCACAAATATTCTTACAAGAGTTTTTTTACAACACAGAAGGACACAGATCAGAATTCATGGCGGGAGAAGAATTGTACAGGTCGGAAATGATGCTGTCCAGGGCGACGTCTTCTTTCGGATCGAAGGGCATGTCCAACATGGCATCCAGATCCAATTCTTTTTCTGGAGAATCGGATCGGTCGACCTGGGGGCAGTCTGCGAAATTCTCGGGATTCGAAACGTCAGAGTTTTCCGAATCGGGCGTTTCTGGATTCGAACCGTCGGAGTTTTCGGGCACCGTCAGATCCACGCATTCCGCGTTCCGGCGGATCGTCAAGTCCAAGGGTTCCGGATCCGGTTCTTCGCTGCGAAAAACCACCGCTTTCGGATCGTCCAAGACCTTCGAGTTCAAGATCTGGTAATTCTTCACGAAATCCGGAGAAGCCGTGACCACGCGCCTTTCCAAAATCGGCGGATTGGGTATCAGCCAGTACGTGATCTGTTGCTGCGGCGCTTCTGGCATTTGCTGCGGCGCTTCTGGCATTTGCTGCGGTTCTTCGGGCACGAAAAACTCGTCGAAATCGCTTTCCGCTTCGGTCCTGGCCCGCTTTTGCCGCTGAAAGTAAGACGGAGTGCAAGGTTGCGGTGGAAAATAAGGAGAAGTCACGGGTTGTTGTTCGAAATACGAAGAAGCCGAAGAAGGGCCGGGCTGCGGTTCGACATACGAAGAAGCCGAAGAAGGGCCGGGCTGCGGTTCGAAATACGAAAAAGTACTAGATTCCGATCGCGGCAGAGGCGGCGGCATGGCGGCCCGATCTTCGTCTTCGTCCCTTTCGTCGTCGATGTACGGGGTCTGGGGTGGAAAATCCATCGAACATTCCAGTCTGGTGACTCGCTGGGCCACGGGATCGGTCGTCCGGAAAGGAATCGGAAAATCGCTCGCCAACAGATCCAGAGAGAAAAAATTCTTCTGAGTCGTGAAAAGCATGTACGTGGTTCCCGGGGGAACGGCGTAAGCGCCGTCGGCCAGCAAAATTCTCCTGTCGAAGAGATGGACGTTGTCGTAATGAAACAGTTTGTCTTCGCGGCTCAGTTCTTTTCTCCTTCCTTCCGTTCTCGGGAGCAGATAAAACAGCAAGGGCACGTTCAGGGTCTGGATCAGATGGACCGTGCCTTCCGTCACGGTTCTCAGGCCGAACGTGAAATAAGCTTTCACGAGAAACTGATTTTCCATCTTGAAGCTCATCCTCACGTCCGCGTTCTTCCGAAATTCCTGCTTCGGGTTTCTCCTGTACCTGGTGGCGATCAGGGACCAGTCTATGCTCTCGGAGTGAAACGAGTCGAATCTCTGGCATTCTTTTCCCATGTACTGCACGCTGGACAGGTTTCTGTCGTGGCCGACGTGCTTGCAGAAATATATCTTGCGGTCTTCGTTCATGAACGGGACGAAAACCTTCACGTCCTTGTTGGAAGTCCAGCACTTGAAGTTTTTTTCGGGATACTGGAGTCTGTAGACAGACGTAGACGAGCGTTTGGGGAACACGTCCGTTCCCTTGAAAGATTTCTTGGTGTTCATGGCTTTTTGAAAAACACGAAGGAAAAATGAAACTATCGGCGGTCGGGCACGCAGGTCTCGATGAAGAATCGAAATGATGCTTTCGGCCCGAAGCTCTGGCTTTTATACGCTCGGGCCGCGGGAAGTTGCGCAACCGGATTTCCAGAACGATAAGGATCGGAAGGAAAGACAGAAATAAACGAGGTCGTCCGGTCGCGCAACGCCTGTCTGATTCGTCGCTTCGAGGAAAAGACGGCATAACATCCGGTGACCTCGACGAAAATATCTCATCAAGTTCGAAAGCGTAAAAGATATAAATGTCCAACCTCGGAAAAAAAAAAAAAAAAAAAAATTTTTTTTTTTTTTTTTTTTTTTTTTTTTTTTTTTTCATGCATGGATTCTATGACTAGGAAATTTGTTCGAAAATTTTTACAAGTTCAGAACGCGAAACAAGATTGAAATATTTTACAAGTCCAGAACGCGAAACAAGATTGAAATATTTTACAAGTCCAGAACGCGAAACAAGATTGAAATATTTTACAAGTCCAGAACGCGAAACAAGATTGAAATATTTTACAAGTCCAGAACGCGAAACAAGATTGAAATATTTTACAAGTCCAGAACGCGAAACAAGATTGAAATATTTTACAAGTCCAGAATTTTTTTTTTTTTTTTTTTTTTTTTTTTTTTTTTTTCAAGGATGGAGATTTGTATCTTTTACGCTTTCGAACTCGTGTCGGATTTATTCCAGAACTTCCGGTCGGTAGCGATAAGCCGTCGGGGTCACGGGAAGTTGCGCAATCTTTTTCCTCGAAGCGACGAATCCGGAAGGCGCGACCGGACGACGTTTTTATTTTCATCTCGCGCGGAAATCACGCGGCCCGGTGTTTTTTCTGCGAACGCGCCTTTCCGGAACCGATCGAGGTCGATCGCGCGTATAAATGCGTGTCTCCGGGGGAAGAGAAAATCATTCTGAATTTCTGTTCTCGCCAGCTGACACGTCGAAAATTTTCTCTCCGCATCACTCTGCTGTCTTTTCTCGAAAAACAAGCCGCCATGAGCCTGTCCGAAGTCTGCATGGTCTTGGACCTCGACGGATTTCGCGTAGACGGGAAATTTCGGGCCCGCGAGATGGGATTCGCTTCGCTGACCCAAAACGCCTGTCGTTCTTACAGGTTCCGGCTGGACCATCTGACCCCGACCCCAAAAGAATGGCAGAGCGTCCGCTATTGCACCGACAGGATACACGGAATGTCGCTCCGGAGCCTGCCCGGAGAAACGGACCTGTTCGACGAAGATTTCCTGAAAGCGATCCTGCGCATGGAGTACGCGGAAAACGCCACGGTGGAAAAGCGCCTGGTCGCGTACAAGGGGGGCCACGTCGAAAAGGACGTCTTGGAAGAACTGGGCATACCTTGCGTGAACCTGGAAAATTTCGGATGCCCGAAATTCGACGACTTGCTGCATCCCATGAAATCGGCGGTCAGAGACTGCGGACACCACGGAAAACTGAAAGGGAAAGGGGCCGCGGCTCACTGCGCTAAAGTCGAATGTTTCTTCTTCGCCGAGTGGGCGAGAGACCGGCTGGAACGAGAGTGAAAAAAAAAACTTTGAAAAAAAAGAAAAAAACGGGCCGAACGAGGCGCGAAGGGTGAAAAGACGCGAGTCTTTTCGACCCGGACGCGCTTCGTTCGGCCCGTTTTTTTAAATCGGACGCATCGCCAATATTGTAAAATTCAGAAGAATAAAACTCGCGTTTCGGAACCGAGCGCGGCGCAGTGTCGAAACTGTATCGTCGACCGGTATTATATAAGATACAGGCCGACAGTCATAACTTTTTTCGGCTTTTTGATAAACCGTGTTGTTTTTTACAAACGACAGTCGATAATATTCTCGGATATCGATTTTCTTGGATATTTTCTTTCCGTTCGAAAGGGTAAATATTTCTTTCCGAGATGGATTCTTGCACTTTTTTTACGTTACGTGTTTGAAATAATTGTTATTGAAAATCTTTCGAAACATTTCACGAGTCCAGAACGCTACAATAAATCTAACCAAGATTCGAAAATCTAATTAAAAAAAAAAAAAAAATATATATATATATATATATATATATATATATTATTTTTTTTTTTTTTTTTAACCATTTGAAAAAATGGTTGTTGTTTTCGGTCGAGGATTGACCCCCTGATGTCCGCAATTTATTATTTTTAACCATTTCCAAAGAAATTCTTTACTTTTAGAAGAATTTGTATTTGAATAGGCGATCCAAATGCATAAAATCGTTCATAATAAAGAAAGTTGCAAAATGGGTAGACGCAAATTATCAGATATAGAAAAAACCGAATCCAAAGAGCGACGTCGGATGAAAAAATGTCTTGCATAGCAAAAATCGAGGTCTTCAACTGATTATGTAACCCATGAAAACCAATTACGAAATGAAAGACGATCGCGAAAAAGGAAACAATCTAATTTTGAATCGATTGATAGTAAAAGGCCGTGTCTCGAGAGGCTCCAATCCACTAGCCGCGGCGTTTCACAATCGGTCGATTCTAGCCATGAAAAATTGGGTTCGAGTTCAGATTCTAACAAGCCTGTAGATGTACCACCTATTACTCTTTACTCTCCACAACTTAAAAAGAAATCTAAAAACAACCCATGTCCGCTTGGGAAAAACTAGAGAAAAACTTTTTCGATTCGATGGCCGTTGGACCCACTCACAGGTGCACGTGTTGCGATCGGCTATGGTTCAAAACATCCATGACAAATGTTCCGCTATTTAAAATCAAAAAGTATTTACCAAACTCTTACGATTTTGTTTTTTCCGAAAAGATTCAAGATGTCGCGTCGTTTTGCGAAACGTGTTATTCTCACGTTCGTTAAGGCCATACCCCACCTTTGGCAGCCAATTGCGGATTTAAATATCCCCCTCTACCACCTCGCCTTTCCAATTTAAACGAGTTGGAAGAACGCTTGGTGTCACTTCGGATTCCTTTCATGCAAATTAGAGAATTGGGATCCACTGGGCAATTTGGTTGCAAAGGCTCTGTGACCAACGTGCCGATCGATATCGAACAAACCGTAAAATTCCTGCCAAGAAATCCCAACGAATCACAGACAATCTTTGTGAAACTGAAAAAACGCCTGAAACACAAATCTCATTACATGGCTCAAATGATCGATAAAAAACGAATCCACGAAGCGGCAAGGTATCTTTCGCGAACACCGCTATATCAGTCTCAAGGCGTCGAATTGGATTTGACTCGGCTCGGAAATCACGACGAACAAACGTTTCCATCGGGTACTGATACCGAGGTCGATTTAATTTCGTCGGATAATGATTATGAGGATGAAGAACCGATCGAGTTTTGGGACGATGAATTTCAAAATGACGATGGCGACGACGAATTTACGACCCTTGCTGAAACAATCATCATGCCACGCTATCAAGATTTCGAGAATAAGGGTTTATGTTTGGCTCCGGGTGAAAATAAAATGCCTATATCTTTGTGGTTCAATACGCTCGGAGATGAACTTTCCTATCCGAAAATTTACTGTGGGCAAGTTCGTCATTTCACGAGATTCAAAGATCCATCTTACTTAGAAATGTGCAAAAGCGAACTCCGTCGGTATGATCGAAGAGGAGCCACTCCCCAAAAAGTATTATATAATTTTCTCAAACTCTCGCACCAACAAATGTTGAGTTGTATTTCGATCGCTCTCCGCAATAAAGTGGTTGCAACCCAAGATATTACGGTGGAAAATGTTCGTGACGCCGAATACGTTAACAACCTACAATACAAAGACTTAGCGTACAAATTTATGAAAACCATGAAATCGAGTCCGTCTCATTGGGAAGAAGAGCGCAAAAGAGTATTGGCTCAAATTCGTCAATTTGGACCCCCCACGCTCTTTTTAACGTTGTCTGCCGCCGAAACGCACTGGTACGATTTAATAAAACATTTAGTGTTTCTTCACGAACATCATCGCCATTTAACGGAAGACGAATCTAAAACTATGAAATCGGAACGAAAAGTCCAATTGGTACGAAACGATCCAAGCATATGCGCTCTCTACTTTGAACACAAAATAAACGAACTCTTTAAAATATTGAACAATTCCAACGGTCCTTTAGGCCAATACAAAATTGAACATCATTATTTTACAGTCGAATTTCAGCAAAGAGGTAGTCCGCACTACCATATTTTATTGTATTTGAAGAACGTACCCGTCTACGATGGCGACAACGAAAACGAAATTATCAAATTTGTCGATGGCCTGTTGACGTGTTCCCGCGACCATCCTTTGGCCCATTTACAAAAACACAAACACACGTTTACTTGTGCGAAGAAAAAGGGGAATAATGAATATTGTCGATTCAACATTCCGTTCTTTCCGCTGGATAAGACCAGGGTATTGGATCCTTTGGGAGAGAATGTTAATTTCCCAATTCGTCTGATATATGTGAAGAAATGACTGAATAAAAATGAATGATAAAAAATTCCAACCCATGTTATATATAAAAAAAAAAAAAAAAAAAAATTATTGTTAAAAAAAAAAAAAAAATTATTGTTAAAAAAAAAAAAAAAAATTATTGTTAAAAAAAAAAAAAAAAAAAAAAAACCATTTTTTCAAATGGCTGTTGTAATTTCTTAAATTACAATTTTTTTTTTTTTTTTTTTTTTTTACAATATAGAATAGAGATGATTTGAAATCACGCGCAAGATCTTTTTTCGTCTCGAAAGGAAGTTCCGCATCCGTTCTTCTAGGTCACGGGAAACCGCCCAGTCTTTTCTCGGACGCGTGATTTCCTGGCACGCGCGCAATCTTTTTCTGGCGAAACGGGATGTTGCGCACGCAATCTTTTCCGGCGAAACGGGATGTTGCGCAATCGATCGGGTATAAATGCGGGACTCTGGGCGAAAAGAAAATCATTCTGCCTGAGACTACCGTGCTGTCGATTCGCTGTCACTTTTGCAGTTACTTTTTCCCTTCGCCATGTTCTTCAACCTGTGCCACGATCGCCTGCCCGTTCCGATCCTGATAGTCGTGTCTTCCGACGGCCGGCCTTTCCTGAGGGCGATGGACGTGATCCGGATCCTGGGCCGCGAGAATCTCCGCCGGCCGGGCGAAAGACTCGCCGCGCTCAGAGTGCGGGACGTCGTCCGCAGGAAAACGGACTTGCCCCGTTCCGCGCTGAAAACCAGGATATTCTCCGTGGAAAAGACCCTGGATCTGCTCCGAGACTGCGGCGAGAGATCCGCCCGCATGATCAGATTCTGGTTCCGGAATCCCGAAGTACCGAGGGTGTCCCTTCTCGAGCTCGTCAGGCCCTGCGCGGACCGGAGAAAAGCCCAGGAAGTGAAGATCGGGGTCGAAGACTATCGGAACGCGCCCAGCTTCGAGGAATTCTTGGAAGAATTCTCGCGCGCGACCGCGGAGATGTACGAGACCGCGGCCAGGGATTTCGCGGCGAGAAACCTGGAAGTTCGCCTGACGAACGAGAGCCTGGAGAACATGAATCTGCCGGAGCCGCCCGAAAGCCTGCTGGTTCGTTTCGGCGAGCGGACTTTCGAGTACAGACTGTCGTAATCTCTCTTCCACCGAAAGAGAAAGAAAAAACGGGTCGAACGAGGCGCGCGTGTGGAGAGACTTTACGTCTCTGTCCGTACGCGCCTCGTTCGGCCCGTTTTTTTGCGTCGGACGCATCGCCGATATTGTAAAATACCGAAGAAAAAAATTCTTTATTTACGAGTGTTTGCGCTAAATTTTTCAGTTTTGATCTCGCGTCGCGGACTCGTAAAATATTTCGAAAAGTTTCTCCGAGCAATAAAAATTCTCTCGATCCTATAATGTACGCGTGATCCTGTAATAAACGCGAAACAAGATTGAAATATTTTACAAGTCCAGAATGCTACAATAAATTTAACTAAGATTCAAAAGTGTAAAGTATATAAATCTCCAACGTTGAAAAAAAAAAAAAAAAAAAAAAAAAATTTTTTTTTTTTTTTTTTTTTTTTTTACATTATAGAATTGAGATATTTTATACACTTTCTCGGATAAATATCTGGAAAATTTTACAAGTCCAGAACGCTACGATAAATTTAACTATGATTCAAAAGTCTAAAAGATATAAATCTCCAACCCTGAAAAAAAAAAAAAAAAAAAAAAAATTTTTTTTTTTTTTTTTTTTTTTACGTTATAGGATCCAGAGAATTTTATACATTTTCTTTTATACACTTTCTCGGATAAATATCTGGAAAATTTTACAAGTCCAGAACGCGAGATTAAATGTTGAAAATTTTACAAGTCCAGAACGCGAGATTAAATGTGGAAAATTTTACAAGTCCAGAACGCGAGATTAAATGTGAAAAATTTTACAAGTCCAGAACGCGAGATTAAATGTGGAAAATTTTACAAGTCCAGAACGCGAGATTAAATGTGAAAAATTTTACAAGTCCAGAACGCTACGATAAATTTAACTAAGATTCAAAAGTCTAAAAGATATAAATCTCCAACCCTGAAAAAAAAAAAAAAAAAAAAAAATTTTTTTTTTTTTTTTTTTTTTTACATTATAGGATCGAGAGAATTTTTCCTTTCAATTACAGTTTTGAATTTTCACGTCTTTTAGATTTTTCGATACAACTTTTTTATCGTATTTATTTGTCTTTTGAAAGTAATACGGTTGCGGGGGATCGATGTAGCCGCGTCTCAAACACTCTTCGTCGTCGGGAATTTCCGGTTCCCAATAATGTTCCGGTGTTTTCGGAGGTGATTTTCCCCTGTGTCTAGACACCCGATTCTTTCTTTCTTCCAATTCTCGATCGTTTAAATTCAGACATTCGTAATAATCGTTGCAGAGGGAACACGCGCGACCTCGATGACGTTTTCTTTCCGCGCGTTTACGAGACATTTTTCCGAAACAGTCGGGATTTTTCTTTTCGACGCGGTCGAAATCTTTGAGGTGTTTCGCCGTCTCCTCCGGGAATTTTTCGAACGGTGCGTCCATGCTACGATCTCACCTCTTATAGGTTCGAGACGCGAAAGACGAATAAAGCGAGCGGCCGAGAATTTTCTATCGATACGAAACCCCAGGCTCAAAACGTTACGAAAGCTTATAAAAAATAAATACCCTTTTTTACTACTCGATTCCGCGTCGAATTTATAGGCAACAAAGTTTCCTCTAAACATAAAACCCAAAAAAAAAAAAAAAAAAAAAAAAAATTTTTTTTTTTTTTTTTTTTACTCTGATAATATTTTTAAAAGTTAAGTTAAGATTCAAAAATGTAAAGTATATAAATCCTATAATGTAAAAAAAAAAAAAAAAAAAAAAAAATTTTTTTTTTTTTTTTTTTTTTTTTTTTTACATTATAGGATGATTGAGAGATTTTTTTTTTACTCTTGATATTTTTAAAAGTTAAGTTTAGAAATCTTTTTTTTACTCTGGTAATATTTTTAAAAGTTAAGTTTAGAAATCTTTTTTTTGACCCTGATCATTTTTTTACGAGTCGAGTTTAGAAATCTTTTTCACTCTGATAATTCGTTGCCCTCCGTGGCGGGACTTTGGCGAACCCGACCAGCATTCGCTCGAGGTTCGAAGGAAACCACGGAAAACTTCGAACGGTCGGGATGAACGGACGATGTATGGCGGAATAATCGGACGGGGCTCGGGATTCGGGGCAGTGCACGAATGGACGATGGACGGTGGAATAATTGGACGGGATTCGGGATTCGGGATTCGGGGCAGTGGACGAATGGACGATGGACGGTGGAATAATTGGACGGGATTCGGGATTCGGGGCAGTGGACGAATGGACGATGGAATAATCGGACGGGACGATCGGATTCGGGATGGTGAAATATTTGGACGGGGCGAATGGACGGTGTGACGATCGGATATGATGGGATGGGGCTCGTGATTTGGGATTTGGGATTTGGGATTCGGTACGGATCGATGAAATGATGGAATGATCGGACGGGAAATCGGATGATGAAATGATGAAACGACAGACGAGCTGAAAAAGAAGAGCTGAAAAAGAAAATCTGAAAAAGAAAGGGTAAAGAGAAATCGAATCGAATCGAAAAAAACAGAGTTCCTAGAGCGTGTGAGAATAAAGTACGCGATCCGTCGAAGGAGAACCAGCGTTTTTTATTACCAGAAAATTTTTTTTCGCTCTGTTCCCGCCCGACGGATCTCTTTTCTGTCTGCGTGGGAAGAAAAAAATAAGGACTCGACTCGAGAAACAGACTCGTACACGAGCGTTTGTAAAAAACTTTATTGAAAAAATAAAAATTTCACTCACCTCGTTTCCAGATTCCGCGGTACGGTTCCCGTTCTTCCCCGCCCCGGCCCCGCGTTTTTCCACCGGCCTTCGGCAGAACGAGTGATTCTCGGCGGAAAATTCAGTCATTCGAAAAGTCCCAGAGCCGCACATCGTAGCTCATTCCGTTCGGGGTGCCTAAACGGTTTACGCGCAGATCGCCGCCACCGCACCGACCGATCACGCATCGGCCAGCATCGTCCGGAGATTCATCTGCGTTACCGAGCAGGTGGACGGTTACTGCGGTTTACCGAACGGGAACGCCATCTTTACGCACCTCCTCGAGAAAAAGATAAAAAAACATTAAAAAAACGAAAAAACGCCGTCACAACTGGGATTGGATTCACCGCGGCATGTCTGAGACAGCTCGACGGAAAATTTACTCCCGGACTTTTTCTGGCGCCGGGGGTGCGTGAAAAGATGTTCGCCGCGGACCGGTTCGCGTTTTCCTTCGAGAAGAAAAACGCGTCGATTGTCTCCGTCGAAGCCGTCGGTATCTTTTCCACCGAACTGGAAAGTGTCTACCCGCCACGCCTTTCTGCGGTGCGTACCAGGTCAGACCACACGCAGCTGCAACGGGAATCGACCCGAAAATCGATTCTCGCTCCAGAGGCCACGCGAAATCTCCCGCAAGGGAAATTATATCGAGTGCTTTCCTTAAACATTCGCCGGAGACAAAAGAAACCCTCCGAAAATCCGCGGCTTGGCGTCTGGGAACAGATCGTCGAGAAAATCCACGCTCGAGAGCCCGAACCGCGTCCGGCCGGCGTGTAAAACGGGGGCCCGGAACGAGTGAGAACGGGAACCCGTTTCGAAAAAAATTCTAGACCTTTCGAGCCCGAAATCCACGAAAACGCATCGCCGGATCGAACGAGCGATTCACCGACGCAGTCGCTGAAGGCATTGCACGTCTCTTCGCTCGAACGACGACGAAGGGAGGGTTCGATCGGTCGAAAAAAAAGCATTTAAGAAAAAATCCGAGATTCGGCCCGAGCCCCGATCCACGAAAACGCATCGTCGAATCGAACGAGCGATTCACCAACGCAGTCGCTGAAGGCATTGCACGTTTCCTCGCTCGCCCGAAGACGAAGGAATGGCTCGATGGGTCGAATAAAAAAAAATAGTTAAGAAAACACTCCGACTCCGAGATCGAATTCGTCCGAGATGGCTCTTTCCTATCCGCGCGTTCGTCTCGGGAAAAAACTGTTTCTCGAGACGAACCGTGCCTCCCAAGACCAGCACCAAGGAAAGGACATTTTGATTCGTGAAACTGGTTTTTGAGAACGCGCTAGAACCGCGCGTTTTTCGTTAAACACGCGCTCTGAAAAACTCGTCTTTTGCCGTAAGACCAGGATCAAACGGACTACCTGACTCGCGCCTGGTTTTTTTCGCTCGGTAATTGGCGGAACGCGCACTGACTCGAAGCGAATCCGACTCGGAGTGAAAAAAAAATGCCTGGGAAAAAACGAAAAGAATACTCACCCCTTTTTCCGGTCCGTCTGTCGAATCGGAATTCTGGCTGGCACGTCCCGAGAATCTGTTCCTGGCTGGCACGTCCTTCGAATCTGTTTCCTGGCTGGCACGTCCTTCGAATCTGTTGCCTGGCTGGCACGTCCTTCGAATCTGTTTCCTGGCTGGCACGTCCTTCGAATCTGTTGCCTGGCTGGCACGTCCTTCGAATCTGTCGCCTGGCTGGCACGTCCGGAGAATCTTCGCTCGCACGAGTGAGGACGAAACGACACGCCAGAAAAAGAATCGAGACGCTTTCCGTTAACACCGCTGGGTTTCCGCGCCTCGAAGAAAAAGTCGAAGGGTTCGGGCACTTTACGTTAACACCGCTGGGTTTCGGGTGCACCGAACGAGAAGAAAGACAGAAAAAGAATCGAGACGCTTTCTGTTAACACCGCTGGGTTTCCGGCGCCTCGAAGAAAAAGTCGAAGGGATCGGGCACTTTACGTTAACACCGCTGGGTTTCGGGTGCACCGAACGAGAAGAAAGACAGAAAAACATAAAAAAGCTGAAGGGATCGAGACGCTTTCAGTTAACACCGCTGGGTTTCCGGCGCCTCGAACGAGAAGAAAAGATAGAAAAACACAAAAAGAAAACACGAAACTTACCAATTTGTTCGTCCGAAGAGTCTTCTTAGTTAAAAGGAAATTCTGAAAGAAAACGCACACTTTTATACATTGAATTTTCAAAAAAAAAAAAAAAATTTTTTTTTTTTTTTTTTTTTTTTTTTTTTTTTACTAGAGGGTAATGATGAAATTTTTTTCGAAAAGATTTCTTTGAAAATTTTTACGAGTCCAGACTGCGAGATCAAAACTGAAAATTTTTACAAGTCCAAACTGCGAGATCAAAACTGAAAATTTTTACAAGTCCAGACTGCTACAATAAATTTAACTAAGATTCAAAAGTGTAAAGTATATAAATCTCCAGCGTTGAAAGAAAAAAAAAAAAAATATATATATATATATATATATAATTTTTTTTTTTTTTTTTTTTTTTTTTTTTTTTTTTTTTTACTAGAGGGTAATGATGAAATTTTTTTCGAAAAGATTTCTTTGAAAATTTTTACGAGCCAGACTGCGAGATCAAAACTGAAAATTTTTACAAGTCCAGACTGCGAGATCAAAACTGAAAATTTTTACGAGCCAGACTGCGAGATCAAAACTGAAAATTTTTACAAGTCCAGACTGCGAGATCAAAACTGAAAATTTTTACAAGTCCAGACTGCGAGATCAAAACTGAAAATTTTTACAAGTCCAGACTGCGAGATCAAAACTGAAAATTTTTACAAGTCCAGACTGCGAGATCAAAACTGAAAATTTTTACAAGTCCAGACTGCTACAATAAATTTAACTAAGATTCAAAAGTGTAAAGTATATAAATCTCCAGCGTTTAAAAAAAAAAAAAAAAAAAAAAAAAAAATATATATATATATATATATAATTTTTTTTTTTTTTTTTTTTTTTTTTTTTTTTTTTTTACTAGAGGGTAATGATGAAATTTTTTTCGAAAAGATTTCTTTGAAAATTTTTACGAGTCCAGACTGCGAGATCAAAACTGAAAATTTTTACAAGTCCAGACTGCGAGATCAAAACTGAAAATTTTTACAAGTCCAGACTGCGAGGCAAAACTGAAAAAAATTACAAGTCCAGACTGCGAGGCAAAACTGAAAAAAATTACAAGTCCAGACTGCGAGATCAAAACTGAAAATTTTTACAAGTCCAGACTGCGAGGCAAAACTGAAAAAAATTACAAGTCCAGAGCGCGAGATCAAAACTGAAAAAAATTACAAGTCCAGACTGCGAGATCAAAACTGAAAATTTTTACAAGTCCAGACTGCGAGATCAAAACTGAAAATTTTTACAAGTCCAGACTGCGAGGCAAAACTGAAAAAAATTACAAGTCCAGAGCGCGAGATCAAAACTGAAAAAAATTACAAGTCCAGACTGCGAGATCAAAACTGAAAAAAATTACAAGTCCAGAGCGCGGGGCAAAAATTTCCAATCTGTTCGAAAAAACTTCAAAGTACGATTAAAGAAATAATCAGAAATCGACTTACCCACGAGTCCATCTTCCGTCCAGCAGAACTTCTGGTAGCAACTCCTTTGGCACCGACGATCAAATGAACGAATGTGACTCGCACACCTGTATTTATACCCCGGGATTGCGTAACCTTCCAGAGATATTGCGTCAGAAAACTTGAACTCGATTCTCGAAACGCGTGGAAAAAAAAAAAAAAAAAAAAATTTTTTTTTTTTTTTTTTTATGACTAGGAAATTTGTTCGAAAATTTTTACAAGTTCAGAACGCGAAACAAGATTGAAATATTTACAACTCCAGAACTCGAAACAAGATTGAAATATTTTACAAGTCCAGAATGCTACAATAAATTTAACTAAGATTCAAAAGTGTAAAGTATATAAATCTCCAACGTTAAAAAAAAAAAAAAAAAAAAAAAATTTTTTTTTTTTTTTTTTTTTTTTTTTTTTTTTTTTACTAGACGGTAATGATGAAATTTTTTTCGAAAAGATTTCTTTGAAAATTTTTACAAGTCCAGACTGCGATATCAAATCTGGAATATTTTACAAGTCCAGAACGCTACGATAAATTTAACTAAGATTCAAAAATGTAAAGTATATAAATCTCCAGCGTTGAAAGATTTATATATTTTCTTTTATACACTTTCTCGGATACCTATCTGGAAAATTTTCATCCCCTTTCTTTTCGCGAAAATTCAATCAGTGGATCGCGTGGTCGAAAAATATTTCGAAAACCTCCGAGAGCAAGGACACGGCGATCCACCTGTGACAGTTCGCGGATCGGCAGTAAGCGCACGTCGCGTTCGCGTGCTTCGGGGCCTCGTGCCTTTTCACTTCCATTTTTCCCAACAGGTGCGGGTACGATTTTCGGAGATCTTTCACTTTTTTCCAGGTCCTGTCGTCGCACACGTGCAGTTTCCTGACGCCGCGTTTCGCGATTTCCCGTACCAACCCGGAATTGCTCGGGCCCCCGTCGTGGACCACGCTGAATCGTCCGTCGAACAGGGTGAATCCGTTCGCGGACACGGCCAGCGAGGCCACGCACCTGGAATGTTCGTGCACGATTCTCGCGGGCCGTTCGGATTCGGAAGAACGGACCTTCGGCTTTTCGCCGGCGGGGACCGAGATCCTGGTCGAGTGGATGCGATTGTTCGTGACGTTCATCGTGTAATTCATCACGTTCACGGTTCCGCTCACGTTCGCGATGCTCAGGGACATGAGTTTGGTCGAAAGGTTTCGTAGCAAACGCGTTCTCGGGTTTTCCGCGAGAGCGTTTTGTAGAGCAAACGCAAAAAAAAAAAAAAAAAATTTTTTTTTTTTTTTTTTTTTTTTTTTTTTTTTTTTTTTTTTTTTTTTTACAAGTTCAGAACGCGAAACAAGATTGAAATATTTACAACTCCAGAACTCGAAACAAGATTGAAATATTTTACAAGTCCAGAATGCTACAATAAATTTAACTAAGATTCAAAAGTGTAAAGTATATAAATCTCCAATGTTGAAAAAAAAAAAAAAAAAAAAAAAAAAAATTTTTTTTTTTTTTTTTTGTAATGAGAAAATATCAATCCTGCAAATTTAGTGGAAACACTCGTAAATAAAAAATTAATATAAAATCGTATATCGTAAAAATCAATTATTTAATTATCACGCTACAAACGTCGAGAGTCGAATGCATCGAACGAATCTATCGCGGGATATCTTTACTATCGATTTCCCGTTCGTGGAAATCATACCGAGTACCGTGGAAACCTACTTTCCGTGTTTGAAAAAGTGCGAGAATCCAGCTGGGAAAGAGATATTTACCCTTTCGAACGGAAAGAAAATATCCAAGAGAATCGGTTTCCGAGAATTTTATCGACTGTCGCGTGCAAAAAACAGCACGGTTTATGAAAAAGCTGAAAAAAGTTATAATTGTCGCTTCTTTTCGATACTTGCAGAATTTCGTCGAGTCGTTTCAAATTTCATGAAAAATCGAACGTATGGGTTTTACGCTCGAGGAATTCCGTCACGTTATTTCACACGAGTCGGGTAACGAAAAAAGTTGGGATTTTTTAATACCGAATACGGTTTTTTGCGACAATCCGTTTCGAAACGTACGAGTTTTATTTTAAGATATTTTCAATATTGGCGACCTGTCTGTTTTTAAAAAAAAGGCCGAACGAGGTGTGTGTGGACAAAGACATAAAGTCTTTCCTTACACACACCTCGTTCGACCTTTTTTTTTTTTTTTTTTTTTTTTTTTTTTTTTTTTTTTCATAAAAACATTTTTTTACAGAAATCAGTTCAATCGGTACTCGAAGACTTCGTCCCCGAAATGTACCAATACTTTTCTCGGCGGCTCGGGAAGTCTGAGGATTTCCAGGCTCGAGTTGTACGAGTGTATTTCGATCCTTTTGAACATGTATTCTCGGGCCAGGTCTTCGTACAGGAGAAACGTCTTCGTCTTGAACTCGTTCAGGAAATCCCGAAAAGTCATAGAATTCGAATACTCGCCGACCAGGAACTTGACGCGCATGGCCCTTTTCTGCATGGTGGCGGCCCTGATGGTGTCCAGGGGCAAGACTCGACAGGTATCCGACATTTCGAAGACGCAACGCAAGTAGAGGGCCGATCTTCGCCTGCACGGCTTGAGAAGTTCGACGGCTTCTTCGGCAGAAAAAATTTTCATGTCCAGCACCTGGCGGGGCAGCTCCATTCTCTTATACACGATGTCCCGGATCCTGAGACTGGCGTACATCGAGGAAAATCGGTGCGTGTTTCTGTATTCCAGGATCCGGGCCAGGTCCGCGGCCCTCAGGAAAGGCAGCCCGTCGGCGGACAGGACGACCAGCACGGGGGCGGGCAGGCGATCGTGGCACAGGTAGAAAAACATGATGAACTCGGCAGACGAAAGACTGAAAAACACTCGGCAGGCAAAAGTCAGAGAAACTCGGCAGGCAAAAGTCAGAGAAAAAACTCGTCGGGAACACGGAGCTGTCCACACGCAGCGATTCTCTGAGGCAGAATGATTTTCCTTTCGCCCACGGACCCGTATTTATACCGTCTCTCGAGGTCGAGAGATTGTTCCGGAACATCCTGTTTCGCCGAAAGAAAAACACGCGATCACGTGACTTCCTTTCCACGACTCGAGGAAATCGAAGCCGAAACGAAAATAATCTCGCGCGGCGTAAACATCCTGTTTCGCGGGAAACGGATCGCGTGGCCTTTCAGTCTTTTCTCGGAACGACGCGAGCGCGGGCGGAAGCCGATAAGAAAACTCGCTGTGACTGATCGCCCGCGCGACCTTTCGACCTTCCGGATGAAAAAAGCCGACGCGTCCTGTTTCCCGCGCGACGGGCTTCCGATGACAATCCCGCCTTGTTTTCGCTGTTTCGGGAAAAAAGTGTGGAATCTGACTGAATCTGAAGTTTGGAGAAAATCCGTGCATTAGTTTTCGAGATAGAGCTATAGCGAAAATCGTGAAAATTACTGCATAGCGGCGCCCCCTATTGGGTGATTAACACCAAAAACTAATCAGCATCAAATTGTATTAGGGACTAACAGAATATAAATTTTTATTAAATTCCGTGCATTAGTTCTTGAGATAGAGCGCCCACAAAATTTGTGTCACGTACACACAGACAGACAGACTCACAGAGTCACAGACAGACATTTTGTAAAAACATGTTTTTCGGGTTCTCTGACCCCTAAAACGTGTAAATCCGTCGAAAATTTTCATGAATCCAATACTTTCTTCTCGTAAAGATAGAAGAAAGTAAAAAATGTCTTTTCCCCACCCGATGTCGAAAACTGGGGTTTTCGTTTACGCGATGTTTTCTCTCTCGCGAAGAAAAGAACGAGATGTAAAGAAAAAATTAAATATAAAGAAATGGAATGGAAAGACGTGTTCTGGGGGATCTGTGCCGTGTTCGAACTCGCGTTCGCCGCGATCACGTTGTTCTTTGCTTGTTCCGTGGTGTGATCGACCGCCAATGTCTTTTTCGACACCGGATTCGATTCGCGGACGCGGTGCTCCGAGCGACTGTTCGAAAAGATTACGATTCGAGAAGTACGGAGCTCGTAAATATGACGACAAAGAACTTAAAAAAGCCACTGAAAATTTCGCGTGGACGCTTCGAGAAGTACGGAGCTCGTAAATACGACGACGAAGAACTTTTAAAAGCCACTGAAAATTTCGCGCGGACGCTTCGAGAAGAACAGAGCTCGTAAATATGACGACGAAGAACTTAAAAAGCCACTGAAAAATTCGCGTGGATGCCGGAAATGTTTCTCGAACGCTCGGAGATGGAAAAATTTCCGAGAAAAAGCATAGCGCTCTAGCCATTATCGTTTATCGTGACTCGTCTCGGTCTGTAATTGTTTTTCGACCGTTCGAAACGAGTTGGAAATTGCACTTCATGAGTGCGTAGTCTGTAACATCATTGAAATGCACTCGCGATAATTTTTTCCCGTTCCCCGTAATGTAACGTAAAACTTTTGGCTGTCTCTGTAATTAAACTATACGCCGATTTTCATAAAATTTGAAATGACTCGACAAAATTTTACGACAATTACATATTTAAAATTTCAGACCATTCGGAAGGCTGTGACATCATTGAAATACACTTGCGATGAGTTTTCCCGTTGGCCGTAATGTAAAGAAAAACTTTTGACTGTCCCTGTAATTAAACTATACGTCCGATTTTCATAAAATTTTAAATGGCTCGACAAAATTATAAACGATAGTATATTTAAAATTTCATACCGTTCGGTTGGGTAGTTTTTGCTCTGTTATATGCAGTGAGACGACTGTAGGTGCTACGTATTTATATAATTACGAACGCATCTAAAAATGGTTATTGTTCTCGTCGGGATGAGAAATCAAAAACATATCTGAACGTTCGTTTAATCTGCAATTTATTCGTTATGTGATTGGTCTATACAGTAATCTGTATTTCCCTTTGCTTTCGACGACGATGGGCGACACTCTGTTGCCACTATGACAAAAAAGTAATAAAAACTACAAAAAAATTAATAACTCGGAAACAAATCGAGATGCGGCTTTCGAACAAATTGCATTTAAAAGTACATTTTTTAAAATCTGAATCGAGGTTCGAAAGGGCAGAGTTTATAAAGAAGACGCGTTATGATTTAGTCGAATTAAATTACTCGCTTTCGAGAACGCGAGTTTTACGACATCCGTTGTTGGTGTTTTGTTTCCCCCCCCCCACACACACGCGAATTATTTTTCCCGATCCGTGATTCGACTGTCGGGTGCCGTGTGTCGAGAGTTTAATTTTTACCCCGTTCCCCGTGCGATCGACCTCGAACCCTTCGTCGTTGTCTTTTCCTTCCCCGTTTTTGCTTCTTTTTCGGATTCGGAAAAAACCCGCGGGGGTCAGAGTGCTCGAAGATTAAATCGTCCGACTGTAACTACTTCGTCTAGAATATATAGTGTGGAAATCGGCTATCATAGTAAAACTTAAAAATGTGCTAAAATGTTGGATCCCTTAAATATCAAACGATGCTGAAATCAGAAGAGCCGATCACAGTGACATCTGCAAGATATTTTCTGAAACTGCAACGCTATTCGGTGTAGACGCAGTAACTACTTCGTCTAGAATATATAGTGTGGAAATCGGCTATCATAGTAAAACTTTAAAATGTGCTAAAATGTTGGATCCCTTAAATATCAAACGATGCTGAAATCAGAAGAGCCGATCACAGTGACTTCTGCAAGATATTTTCTGAAACTGCAACGCTATTCGGTGTAGACGCAGTAACTACTTCGTCTAGAATATATAGTGTGGAAATCGGCTATCATAGTAATACTTAAAAATGTGCTAAAATGTTGGATCCCTTAAATATCAAACGATGCTGAAATCAGAAGAGCCGATCACAGTGACATCTGCAAGATATTTTCTGAAACTGCAACACTATTCAGCCTTGATGGAGTATTTACAGCGTCTAGAATATACAGTCTGGAAATTGGCTATCCCACTAATACTTAAAAGTGTGCTAAAATGTTGGATCCCTTAAATATCAAACGATGCTGAAAACAAAAGAGCGGATCACAGTGACATTTCGAAGATATTTTCTAAAACTACAAGACAATTTGGTCTAGACGATGTAATTACAGCATCTAGAATAAAAGCGTTGTAATAGGCTATCCCCATAATACTTAAAAAATTGGTAAAATGTTGGATCCCTTAAATGTCAAACGATGCTGAAATCAAAAGAGACGATCACAGTGACATCTGCAAGATATTTTCTGAAACTGCAACACTATTCAGCCTAGATGGAGTAATTACTGCGTCTAGAATATATAGTGTGGAAATCGGCTAGCATAGTAATACTTAAAAATGTGCTAAAATGTTGGATCCCTTAAATATCAAACGATGCTGAAATCAGAAGAGCCGATCACAGTGACATCTGCAAGATATTTTCTGAAACTGCAACACTATTCGGTGTAGACGCAGTAACTACTTCGTCTAGAATATATAGTGTGGAAATCGGCTATCATAGTAAAACTTAAAAATGTGCTAAAATGTTGTATCCCTTAAATATCAAACGATGCTGAAATCAGAAGAGCCGATCACAGTGACATCTGCAAGTTATTTCGGAAACTGCAACGCTATTCGGTGTAGACGCAGTGACCACTTCGTCTAGAATATTTAGTGTGGAAATCGGCTATCATAGTAATACTTAAAAATGTTCTAAAATGTTGGATCCCTTAAGTATCAAACGATGCTGAAATCGAAAGAGTCGATCACAGTGACATCTGCAAGATATTTTCTGAAACTGCAACACTATTCGGTGTAGACGCAGTAACTACTTCGTCTAGAATATATAGTGTGGAAATCGGCTATCATAGTAATACTTAAAAATGTACTAAAATGTTGGATCCCTTAAATGTCAAACGATGCTGAAATCAAAAGAGCCGATCACAGTGACATCTGCAAGATATTTTCTGAAACTGCAACACTATTCAGCCTAGATGGAGTAATTACTGCGTCTAGAATATAGAGTGTGGAAATCAGCTATCCCACTAATACTTAAAAATGTGCTAAATTGTTGGATCCCTTAAATATCAAACGATGCTGAAAAGAAAAGAGCGGATCACAGTGACTTTTGGAAGATATTTTCTGAAACTGCAACACTATTCGGTGTAGACGCAGTAACTACTTCGTCTTGAATATATAGTGTGGAAATCGGCTATCATAGTAAAACTTAAAAATGTGCTAAAATGTTGGATCCCTTAAATATCAAACGATGCTGAAATCAGAAGAGCCGATCACAGTGACATCTGCAAGATATTTTCTGAAACTGCAACGCTATTCGGTGTAGACGCAGTAACTACTTCGTCTAGAATATATAGTGTGGAAATCGGCTATCATAGTAATACTTAAAAATGTACTAAAATGTTGGATCCCTTAAATGTCAAACGATGCTGAAATCAAAAGAGCCGATCACAGTGACATCTGCAAGATATTTTCTGAAACTGCAACACTATTCAGCCTAGATGGAGTAATTACTGCGTCTAGAATATAGAGTGTGGTAATCAGCTATCCCACTAATACTTAAAAATGTGCTAAATTGTTGGATCCCTTAAATATCAAACGATTCTGAAAACAAAAGAGCGGATCACAGTGACTTTTGGAAGATATTTTCTGAAACTGCAACACTATTCGGTGTAGACGCAGTAACTACTTCGTCTAGAATATATAGTGTGGAAATCGGCTAGCATAGTAATACTTAAAAATGTGCTAAAATGTTGGATCCCTTAAATATCAAACGATGCTGAAATCAGAAGAGCCGATCACAGTGACATCTGCAAGATATTTTCTGAAACTGCAACACTATTCAGCCTTGATGGAGTATTTACAGCGTCTAGAATATACAGTCTGGAAATTGGCTATCCCACTAATACTTAAAAGTGTGCTAAAATGTTGGATCCCTTAAATATCAAACGATGCTGAAAACAAAAGAGCGGATCACAGTGACATTTCGAAGATATTTTCTAAAACTACAAGACAATTTGGTCTAGACGATGTAATTATAGCATCTAGAATAAAAGCTTTGTAATAGGCTATCCGCGTAATACTTAAAAAATGTGCTAAAATGTTGGATGCATTAAATATCAAACGATGCTGAAATCAAACGAGCCGATCACCGTGACATCTGCAAGATATTTTCTGAAACTGCAACACTATTCGGTGTAGACGCAGTAACTACTTCGTCTAGAATATATAGTGTGGAAATCGGCTATCATAGTAATACTTAAAAATGTACTAAAATGTTGGATCCCTTAAATGTCAAACGATGCTGAAATCAAAAGAGCCGATCACAGTGACATCTGCAAGATATTTTCTGAAACTGCAACACTATTCAGCCTAGATGAAGTAATTACTGCGTCTAGAATATACAGTGTGGTAATCAGCTATCCCACTAATACTTAAAAATGTGCTAAATTGTTGGATCCCTTAAATATGAAACGATGCTGAAAACAAAAGAGCGGATCACAGTGACTTTTGGAAGATATTTTCTGAAACTGCAACACTATTCGGTGTAGACGCAGTAACTACTTCGTCTAGAATATATAGTGTGGAAATCGGCTATCATAGTAAAACTTAAATATGTGCTAAAATGTTGGATCCCTTAAATATCAAACGATGCTGAAATCAAAAGAGCCGATCACAGTGACATCTGCAAGATATTTTCTGAAACTGCAAAACTATTCAGCCTTGATGGAGTATTTACAGCGTCTAGAATATACAGTCTGGAAATTGGCTATCCCACTAATACTTAAAAGTGTGCTAAAATGTTGGATCCCTTAAATATCAAACGATGCTGAAAACAAAAGAGCGGATCACAGTGACATTTCGAAGATATTTTCTAAAACTACAAGACAATTTGGTCTAGACGATGTAATTACAGCATCTAGAATAAAAGCGTTGTAATAGGCTATCCCCATAATACTTAAAAAATTGGTAAAATGTTGGATCCCTTAAATGTCAAACGATGCTGAAATCAAAAGAGCCGATCACAGTGACATCTGCAAGATATTTTCTGAAACTGCAACACTATTCAGCCTAGATGGAGTAATTACTGCGCCTAGAATATAGAGTGTGGTAATCAGCTATCCCACTAATACTTAAAAATGTGCTAAATTGTTGGATCCCTTAAATATCAAACGATGCTGAAAACAAAAGAGCGGAGCACAGTGACATTTGGAAGATATTTTCTGAAACTACAACACTATTCGGTCTAGACGCAGTAATATATAGCCTAGAATATATAGTGTCGAAATCGGCTATCCCACTAATACGTGTATCCCAATAAATGTGCTAAAATGTTGGATCCCTTAAATATCAAACGAACTAAAACTGCAACACTATTCCGTCTAGACGCAGTAATATATAGTCTAGAATATATAGTGTCGAAATCCGCTATCCCACTCACACGTGTATCCCACTAAATGTGTTAAATGTTGGATCCCTTAAATATCAAACGATGCTGAAAACAAAAGAGCGGATCGCAGTGACTTTTGGAAGATATTTTCTGAAACTGCAACACTATTCGGTGTAGACGCAGTAACTACTTCGTCTAGAATATATAGTGTGGAAATCGGCTAGCATAGTAATACTTAAAAATGTGCTAAAATGTTGGATCCCTTAAATATCAAACGATGCTGAAATCAGAAGAGCCGATCACAGTGACATCTGCAAGATATTTTCTGAAACTGCAACACTATTCGGTGTAGACGCAGTAACTACTTCGTCTAGAATATATAGTGTGGAAATCGGCTATCATAGTAAAACTTAAATATATGCTAAAATGTTGGATCCCTTAAATATCAAACGATGCTGAAATCAAAATAGCCGATCACAGTGACATCTGCAAGATATTTTCGGAAACTGCAACGCTATTCGGTGTAGACGCAGTGACTACTTCGTCTAGAATATTTAGTGTGGAAATCGGCTATCATAGTAATACTTAAAAATGTGCTAAAATGTTGGATCCCTTAAATATCAAACGATGCTGAAATCAAAAGAGCCGATCACAGTGACATCTGCAAGATATTTTCTGAAACTGCAACACTATTCGGTGTAGACGCAGTAATTACTTCGTCTAGAATATATAGTGTGGAAATCGGCTAGCATAGTAATACTTAAAAATGTGCTAAAATGTTGGATCCCTTAAATATCAAACGATGCTGAAATCAGAAGAGCCGATCACAGTGACATCTGCAAGATATTTTCCAAAACTACAACACTATTCGGTCTAGACGCAGTAATATATAGCCTAGAATATATAGTGTCGAAATCGGCTATCCCACTAATACGTGTATCCCACTAAATGTGCTAAACTGTTGGATCCCTTAAATATCAAACGAACTAAAACTGCAACACTATTCCGTCTAGACGCAGTAATATATAGTCTAGAATATATAGTGCCGAAATCGGCTATCCCACTAACACGTGTATCCCACTAAATGTGCTAAAATGTTGGATCCCTTAGATATCAAACGATGCTGAAAACAAAAGAGCGGATCACAGTAACTTTTGGAAAATATTTTCTGAAACTGCAACACTATTCGGTGTAGACGCAGTAATTACTTCGTCTAGAATATATAGTGTGGTAATCGGCTATCATAGTAAAACTTAAAAATGTGCTAAAATGTTGGATCCCTTAAATATCAAACGATGCTGAAATCAGAAGAGCCAATCACAGTGACATCTGCAAGATATTTTCTGAAACTACAACGCTATTCGGTGTAGACGCAGTAACTACTTCGTCTAGAATATATAGTGTGGAAATCGGCTATCATAGTAAAACTTAAAAATGTGCTAAAATGTTGGATCCCTTAAATATCAAACGATGCTGAAATCAGAAGAGCCGATCACAGTGACATCTGCAAGATATTTTCGGAAACTGCAACGCTATTCGGTGTAGACGCAGTAACTACTTCGTCTAGAATATATAGTGTGGAAATCGGCTATCATAGTAATACTTAAAAATGTGCTAAAATGTTCGATCCCTTAAATATCAAATGATGCTGAAATCAGAAGAGCCGATCACAGTGACATCTGCAAGATATTTTCTGAAACTGCAACACTATTCAGCCTTGATGGAGTATTTACAGCGTCTAGAATATACAGTCTGGAAATTGGCTATCCCACTAATACTTAAAAGTGTGCTAAAATGTTGGATCCCTTAAATATCAAACGATGCTGAAAACAAAAGAGCGGATCACAGTGACATTTCGAAGATATTTTCTAAAACTACAAGACAATTGGGTCTAGACGATGTAATTACAGCATCTAGAATAAAAGCTTTGTAATAGGCTATCCGCGTAATACTTAAAAAATTGGTAAAATGTTGGATGCATTAAATATCAAACGATGCTGAAATCAAACGAGCCGATCACCGTGACATCTGCAAGATATTTTCTGAAACTGCAACACTATTCGGTGGAGACGCAGTAACTACTTTGTCTAGAATATATACTGTGGAAATCGGCTATCATAGTAATATTTAAAAATGTACTAAAATGTTGGATCCCTTAAATGTCAAACGATGCTGAAATCAAAAGAGCCGATCACAGTGACATCTGCAAGATATTTTCTGAAACTGCAACTCTATTCAGCCTAGATGGAGTAATTACTGCGTCTAGAATATAGAGTGTGGTAATCAGCTATCCCACTAATACTTAAAAATGTGCTAAATTGTTGGATCCCTTAAATATCAAACGATGCTGAAAACAAAAGAGCGGATCACAGTGACTTTTGGAAGATATTTTCTGAAACTCTAACACTATTCGGTGTAGACGCAGTAATTACTTCGTCTAGAATATATAGTGTGGAAATCGGCTAGCATAGTAATACTTAAAAATGTGCTAAAATGTTGGATCCCTTAAATATCAAACGATGCTGAAATCAAAAGAGCCGATCACAGTGACATCTGCAAGATATTTTCTGAAACTGCAACGCTATTCGGTGTAGACGCAGTAACTACTTTGTCTAGAATATATAGTGTGGAAATCGGCTATCATAGTAATACTTAAAAATGTGCTAAAATGTTGGATCCCTTAAATATCAAACAATGCTGAAATCAGAAGAGCCGATCACAGTGACATCTGCAAGATATTTTCTGAAACTGCAACACTATTCAGCCTTGATGGAGTATTTACAGCGTCTAGAATATACAGTCTGGAAATTGGCTATCCCACTAATACTTAAAAGTGTGCTAAAATGTTGGATCCCTTAAATATCAAACGATGCTGAAAACAAAAGAGCGGATCACAGTGACATTTCGAAGATATTTTCTAAAACTACAAGACAATTTGGTCTAGACGATGTAATTACAGCATCTAGAATAAAAGCGTTGTAATAGGCTATCCCCGTAATACTTAAAATATTGGTAAAATGTTGGATCCCTTAAATGTCAAACGATGCTGAAAGCAAAAGAGCCGATCATAGTGACATCTGCAAGATATTTTCTGAAACTGCAACACTATTCAGCCTAGATGGAGTAATTACTGTGTCTAGAATATAGAGTGTTGTAATCAGCTATCCCACTAATACTTAAAAATGTGCTAAATTGTTGGATCCCTTAAATATCAAACGATGCTGAAAACAAAAGAGCGGATCACAGTGACATTTGGAAGATATTTTCCAAAACTACAACACTATTCGGTCTAGACGCAGTAATATATAGCCTATAATATATAGTGTCGAAATCGGCTATCCCACTAATACGTGTATCCCACTAAATGTGCTAAACTGTTGGATCCCTTAAATATCAAACGAACTAAAACTGCAACACGATTCCGTCTAGACGCAGTAATATATAGTCTAGAATATATAGTGTCGAAATCCGCTATCCCACTCACACGTGTATCCCACTAAATGTGTTA
Organism: Maratus speciosus; assembly: GCA_963932465.1. NCBI lineage: Eukaryota > Metazoa > Arthropoda > Arachnida > Araneae > Salticidae > Maratus > Maratus speciosus. The sequence continues at coordinate 11,502,730 of OZ010797.1, forward strand.
AATATTGGATCCCTTAAATATCAAACGATGCTGAAAACAAAAGAGCGGATCACAGTGACTTTTGGAAGATATTTTCTGAAACTGCAACACTATTCGGTGTAGACGCAGTAACTACTTCGTCTAGAATATATAGTGTGGAAATCGGCTAGCATAGTAATACTTAAAAATGTGCTAAAATGTTGGATCCCTTAAATATCAAACGATGCTGAAATCAGAAGAGCCGATCACAGTGACATCTGCAAGATATTTTCGGAAACTGCAACGCTATTCGGTGTAGACGCAGTGACCACTTCGTCTAGAATATATAGTGTGGAAATCGGCTATCATAGTAAAACTTAAAAATGTGCTAAAATGTTGGATCCCTTAAATATCAAACGATGCTGAAATCAGAAGAGCCGATCACAGTGACATCTGCAAGATATTTTCTGAAACTGCAACGCTATTCGGTGTAGACGTAGTAACTACTTCGTCTAGAATATATAGTGTGGAAATCGGCTATCATAGTAATACTTAAAAATGTGCTAAAATGTTAGATCCCTTAAATATCAAAGGATGCTGAAATCAGAAGAGCCGATCACAGTGACATCTGCAAGATATTTTCTGAAACTGCAACACTATTCAGCCTTGATGGAGTATTTACAGCGTCTAGAATATACAGTCTGGAAATTGGCTATCCCACTAATACTTAAAAGTGTGCTAAAATGTTGGATCCCTTAAATATCAAACGATTCTGAAAACAAAAGAGCGGATCACAGTGACATTTCGAAGATATTTTCTAAAACTACAAGACAATTTGGTCTAGACGATGTAATTACAGCATCTAGAATAAAAGCTTTGTAATAGGCTATCCGCGTAATACTTAAAAAATTGGTAAAATGTTGGATGCATTAAATATCAAACGATGCTGAAATCAAACGAGCCGATCACCGTGACATCTGCAAGATATTTTCTGAAACTGCAACACTATTCGGTGTAGACGCAGTAACTACTTTGTCTAGAATATATAGTGTGGAAATCGGCTATCATAGTAATACTTAAAAATGTACTAAAATGTTGGATCCCTTAAATGTCAAACGATGCTGAAATCAAAAGAGCCGATCACAGTGAATTCTGCAAGATTTTTTCTGAAACTGCAACACTATTCAGCCTAGATGGAGTAATTACTGCGTCTAGAATATAGAGTGTGGTAATCAGCTATCCCACTAATACTTAAAAATGTGCTAAATTGTTTGATCCCTTAAATATCAAACGATGCTGAAAACAAAAGAGCGGATCACAGTGACTTTTGGAAGATATTTTCTGAAACTCTAACACTATTCGGTGTAGACGCAGTAATTACTTCGTCTAGAATATATAGTGTGGAAATCGGCTAGCATAGTAATACTTAAAAATGTGCTAAAATGTTGGATCCCTTAAATATCAAACGATGCTGAAATCAGAAGAGCCGATCACAGTGACATCTGCAAGATATTTTCTGAAACTGCAACACTATTCGGTGTAGACGCAGTAACTACTTCGTCTAGAATATATAGTGTGGAAATCGGCTATCATAGTAAAACTTAAATATGTGCTAAAATGTTGGATCCCTTAAATATCAAACGATGCTGAAATCAAAAGAGCCGATCACAGTGACATCTGCAAGATATTTTCGGAAACTGCAACGCTATTCGGTGTAGACGCAGTGACTACTTCGTCTAGAATATTTAGTGTGGAAATCGGCTATCATAGTAATACTTAAAAATGTGCTAAAATGTTGGATCCCTTAAATATCAAACGATGCTGAAATCAAAAGAGCCGATCACAGTGACATCTGCAAGATATTTTCTGAAACTGCAACGCTATTCGGTGTAGACGCAGTAACTACTTTGTCTAGAATATATAGTGTGGAAATCGGCTATCATAGTAATACTTAAAAATGTGCTAAAATGTTGGATCCCTTAAATATCAAACGATGCTGAAATCAGAAGAGCCGATCACAGTGACATCTGCAAGATATTTTCTGAAAATGTAACGCTATTCGATGTAGACGAAGTAACTACTTCGTCTAGAATATATAGTGTGGAAATCGGCTATCATAGTAATACTTAAAAATGTGCTAAAATGTTGGATCCCTTAAATATCAAACGATTCTGAAAACAAAAGAGCGGATCACAGTGACATTTCGAAGATATTTTCTAAAACTACAAGACAATTTGGTCTAGACGATGTAATTACAGCATCTAGAATAAAAGCTTTGTAATAGGCTATCCGCGTAATACTTAAAAAATTGGTAAAATGTTGGATGCATTAAATATCAAACGATGCTGAAATCAAACGAGCCGATCACCGTGACATCTGCAAGATATTTTCTGAAACTGCAACACTATTCGGTGTAGACGCAGTAACTACTTTGTCTAGAATATATAGTGTGGAAATCGGCTATCATAGTAATACTTAAAAATGTACTAAAATGTTGTATCCCTTAAATGTCAAACGATGCTGAAATAAAAAGAGCCGATCACAGTGAATTCTGCAAGATTTTTTCTGAAACTGCAACACTATTCAGCCTAGATGGAGTAATTACTGCGTCTAGAATATAGAGTGTGGTAATCAGCTATCCCACTAATACTTAAAAATGTGCTAAATTGTTTGATCCCTTAAATATCAAACGATGCTGACAACAAAAGAGCGGATCACAGTGACTTTTGGAAGATATTTTCTGAAACTCTAACACTATTCGGTGTAGACGCAGTAATTACTTCGTCTAGAATATATAGTGTGGAAATCGGCTAGCATAGTAATACTTAAAAATGTGCTAAAATGTTGGATCCCTTAAATATCAAACGATGCTGAAATCAGAAGAGCCGATCACAGTGACATCTGCAAGATATTTTCTGAAACTGCAACACTATTCGGTGTAGACGCAGTAACTACTTCGTCTAGAATATATAGTGTGGAAATCGGCTATCATAGTAAAACTTAAATATGTGCTAAAATGTTGGATCCCTTAAATATCAAACGATGCTGAAATCAAAAGAGCCGATCACAGTGACATCTGCAAGATATTTTCGGAAAATGCAACGCTATTCGGTGTAGACGCAGTGACTACTTCGTCTAGAATATTTAGTGTGGAAATCGGCTATCATAGTAATACTTAAAAATGTGCTAAAATGTTGGATCCCTTAAATATCAAACGATGCTGAAATCAAAAGAGCCGATCACAGTGACATCTGCAAGATATTTTCTGAAACTGCAACGCTATTCGGTGTAGACGCAGTAACTACTTTGTCTAGAATATATAGTGTGGAAATCGGCTATCATAGTAATACTTAAAAATGTGCTAAAATGTTGGATCCCTTAAATATCAAACGATGCTGAAATCAGAAGAGCCGATCACAGTGAAATCTGCAAGATATTTTCTGAAACTGCAACACTATTCAGCCTTGATGGAGTATTTACAGCGTCTAGAATATACAGTCTGGAAATTGGCTATCCCACTAATACTTAAAAGTGTGCTAAAATGTTGGATCCCTTAAATATCAAACGATGCTGAAAACAAAAGAGCGGGTCACAGTGACATTTCGAAGATATTTTCTAAAACTACAAGACAATTTGGTCTAGACGATGTAATTACAGCATCTAGAATAAAAGCGTTGTAATAGGCTATCCCCGTAATACTTAAAAAATTGGTAAAATGTTGGATCCCTTAAATGTCAAACGATGCTGAAAGCAAAAGAGCCGATCATAGTGACATCTGCAAGATATTTTCTGAAACTGCAACACTATTCAGCCTAGATGGAGTAATTACTGCGTCTAAAATATAGAGTGTGGTAATCAGCTATCCCACTAATACTTAAAAATGTGCTAAATTGTTGGATCACTTAAATATCAAACGATGCTGAAAACAAAAGAGCGGATCACAGTGACATTTGGAAGATATTTTCCAAAACTACAACACTATTCGGTCTAGACGCAGTAATATATAGCCTATAATATATAGTGTCGAAATCGGCTATCCCACTAATACGTGTATCCCACTAAATGTGCTAAACTGTTGGATCCCTTAAATATCAAACGAACTAAAACTGCAACACTATTCCGTCTAGACGCAGTAATATATAGTCTAGAATATATAGTGTCGAAATCCGCTATCCCACTCACACGTGTATCCCACTAAATGTGTTAAATATTGGATCCCTTAAATATCAAACGATGCTGAAAACAAAAGAGCCGATCACAGTGACATCTGCAAGATATTTTCTGAAACTGCAACACTATTCGGTGTAGACGCAGTAACTACTTCGTCTAGAATATATAGTGTGGAAATCGGCTATCATAGTAAAACTTAAAAATGTGCTAAAACGTTGGATCCCTTAAATATCAAACGATGCTGAAATCAGAAGAGCCGATCACAGTGACATCTGCAAGATATTTTCTGAAACTGCAACGCTATTCGTTGTAGACGCAGTAACTACTTCGTCTAGAATATATAGTGTGGAAATCGGCTATCATTGTAATACTTAAAAATGTGCTAAAATGTTGGATCCCTTAAATATCAAACGATGCTGAAATCAGAAGAGCCGATCACAGTGACATCTGCAAGATATTTTCTGAAACTGCAACACTATTCAGCCTTGATGGAGTATTTACAGCGTCTAGAATATACAGTCTGGAAATTGGCTATCCCACTAATACTTAAAAGTGTGCTAAAATGTTGGATCCATTAAATATCAAACGATGCTGAAAACAAAAGAGCGGATCACAGTGACATTTGGAAGATATTTTCTAAAACTACAAGACAATTTGGTCTAGACGATGTAATTACAGCATCTAGAATAAAAGCTTTGTAATAGGCTATCCGCGTAATACTTAAAAAATTGGTAAAATGTTGGATGCATTAAATATCAAACGATGCTGAAATCAAACGAGCCGATCACCGTGACATCTGCAAGATATTTTCTGAAACTGCAACACTATTCGGTGTAGACGCAGTAACTACTTTGTCTAGAATATATAGTGTGGAAATCGGCTATCATAGTAATACTTAAAAATGTACTAAAATGTTGGATCCCTTAAATGTCAAACGATGCTGAAATAAAAAGAGCCGATCACAGTGAATTCTGCAAGATTTTTTCTGAAACTGCAACACTATTCAGCCTAGATGGAGTAATTACTGCGTCTAGAATATAGAGTGTGGTAATCAGCTATCCCACTAATACTTAAAAATGTGCTAAATTGTTTGATCCCTTAAATATCAAACGATGCTGAAAACAAAAGAGCGGATCACAGTGACATTTGGAAGATATTTTCCAAAACTACAACACTATTCGGTCTAGACGCAGTAATATATAGCCTAGAATATATAGTGTCGAAATCGGCTATCCCACTAATACGTGTATCCCACTAAATGTGCTAAAATGTTGGATCCCTTAAATATCAAACGAACTAAAACTGCAACACTATTCCGTCTAGACGCAGTAATATATAGTCTAGAATATATAGTGTCGAAATCCGCTATCCCACTCACACGTGTATCCCACTAAATGTGTTAAATGTTGGATCCCTTAAATATCAAACGATGCTGTAAACAAAAGAGCGGATGACAGTGACTTTTGGAAGATATTTTCTGAAACTGCAACACTATTCGGTGTAGACGCAGTAACTACTTCGTCTATAATATATAGTGTGGAAATCGGCTAGCATAGTAATACTTAAAAATGTGCTAAAATGTTGGATCCCTTAAATACCAAACGATGCTGAAATCAGAAGAGCCGATCACAGTGACATCTGCAAGATATTTTCTGAAACTGCAACACTATTCGTTGTAGACGCAGTAACTACTTCGTCTAGAATATATAGTGTGGAAATCGGCTATCATAGTAAAACTTAAATATGTGCTAAAATGTTGGATCCCTTAAATATCAAACGATGCTGAAATCAAAATAGCCGATCACAGTGACATCTGCAAGATATTTTCTGAAACTGCAACGCTATTCGGTGTAGACGCAGTGACTACTTCGTCTAGAATATATAGTGTGGAAATCGGCTATCATAGTAATACTTAAAAATGTGCTAAAATGTTGGATCCCTTAAATATCAAACGATGCTGAAATCAGAAGAGCCGATCACAGTGACATCTGCAAGATATTTTCTGAAACTGCAACGCTATTCGGTGTAGACGCAGTAACTACTTCGTCTAGAATATATAGTGTGGAAATCGGCTATCATAGTAATACTTAAAAATGTGCTAAAATGTTGGATCCCTTAAATATCAAACGATGCTGAAATCAGAAGAGCCGATCACAGTGACATCTGCAAGATATTTTCTGAAACTGCAACACTATTCAGCCTTGATGGAGTATTTACAGCGTCTAGAATATATAGTCTGGAAATTGGCTATCCCACTAATACTTAAAAGTGTGCTAAAATGTTGGATCCCTTAAATATCAAACGATGCTGAAAACAAAAGAGCGGATCACAGTGACATTTGGAAGATATTTTCTAAAACTACAAGACAATTTGGTCTAGACGATGTAATTACAGCATCTAGAATAAAAGCGTTGTAATAGGCTATCCGCGTAATACTTAAAAAATTGGTAAAATGTTGGATCCATTAAATATCAAACGATGCTGAAATCAAACGAGCCGATCACCGTGACATCTGCAAGATATTTTCTGAAACTGCAACACTATTCGGTGTAGACGCAGTAACTACTTCGTCTAGAATATATACTGTGGAAATCGGCTATCATAGTAATACTTAAAAATGTACTAAAATGTTGGATCCCTTAAATATCAAACGATGCTGAAAACAAAAGAGCGGATCACAGTGACATTTGGAAGATATTTTCCAAAACTACAACACTATTCGGTCTAGACGCAGTAATATATAGCATAGAATATATAGTGTCGAAATCGGCTATCCCACTAATACGTGTATCCCAATAAATGTGCTAAAATGTTGCATCCCTTAAATATCAAACGAACTAAAACTGCAACACTATTCCGTCTAGACGCAGTAATATATAGTCTAGAATATATAGTGTCGAAATCCGCTATCCCACTCACACGTGTATCCCACTAAATGTGTTAAATGTTGGATCCCTTAAATATCAAACGATGCTGAAAACAAAAGAGCGGATCACAGTGACATTTGGAAGATATTTTCTGAAACTGCAACACTATTCGGTGTAGACGCAGTAACTACTTCGTCTAGAATATATAGTGTGGAAATCGGCTATCATAGTAAAACTTAAATATGTGCTAAAATGTTGGATCCCTTAAATATCGAACGATGCTGAAATCAAAATAGCCGATCACAGTGACATCTGCAAGATATTTTCGGAAACTGCAACGCTATTCGGTGTAGACGCAGTGACTACTTCGTCTAGAATATATAGTGTGGAAATCGGCTATCATAGTAATACTTAAAAATGTGCTAAAATGTTGGATCCCTTAAATATCAAACGATGCTGAAATCAAAAGAGCCGATCACAGTGTCATCTGCAAGATATTTTCGGAAACTGCAACACTATTCAGCCTTGATGGAGTATTTACAGCGTCTAGAATATTTAGTGTGGAAATCGGCTATCATAGTAATACTTAAAAATGTGCTAAAATGTTGGATCCCTTAAATATCAAACGATGCTGAAATCAAAAGAGCCGATCACAGTGACATCTGCAAGATATTTTCTGAAACTGCAACACTATTCGGTGTAGACGCAGTAACTACTTCGTCTAGAATATATAGTGTGGAAATCGGCTATCATAGTAAAACTTAAAAATGTGCTAAAATGTTGGATCCCTTAAATATCAAACGATGCTGAAATCAAAAGAGCCGATCACAGTGACATCTGCAAGATATTTTCGGAAACTGCAACACTATTCAGCCTTGATGGAGTATTTACAGCGTCTAGAATATTTAGTGTGGAAATCGGCTATCATAGTAATACTTAAAAATGTGCTAAAATGTTGGATCCCTTAAATATCAAACGATGCTGAAATCAGAAGAGCCGATCACAGTGACATCTGCAAGATATTTTCTGAAACTGCAACGCTATTCGGTGTAGACGCTGTAACTACTTCGTCTAGAATATATAGTGTGGAAATCGGCTATCATAGTAATACTTAAAAATGTGCTAAAATGTTGGATCCCTTAAATATCAAACGATGCTGAAATCAAAAGAGCCGATCACAGTGACATCTGCAAGATATTTTCGGAAACTGCAACACTATTCAGCCTTGATGGAGTATTTACAGCGTCTAGAATATTTAGTGTGGAAATCGGCTATCATAGTAATACTTAAAAATGTGCTAAAATGTTGGATCCCTTAAATATCAAACGATGCTGAAATCAAAAGAGCCGATCACAGTGACATCTGCAAGATATTTTCTGAAACTGCAACACTATTCGGTGTAGACGCAGTAACTACTTCGTCTAGAATATATAGTGTGGAAATCGGCTATCATAGTAAAACTTAAAAATGTGCTAAAATGTTGATCCTTTAAATATCAAACGATGCTGAAATCAGAAGAGCCGATCACAGTGACATCTGCAAGATATTTTCTGAAACTGCAACGCTCTTCGGTGTAGACGCTGTAACTACTTCGTCTAGAATATATAGTGTGGAAATCGGCTATCATAGTAATACTTAAAAATGTGCTAAAATGTTGGATCCCTTAAATATCAAACGATGCTGAAATCAGAAGAGCCGATCACAGTGACATTTGGAAGATATTTTCCAAAACTGCAACACTATTCAGCCTAGATGGAGTAATTACTGCGTCTAGAATATAGAGTGTGGTAATCAGCTATCCCACTAATACTTAAAAATGTGCTAAATTGTTGGATCCCTTAAATATCAAACGATGCTGAAAACAAAAGAGCGGATCACAGTGACATTTGGAAGATATTTTCCAAAACTACAACACTATTCGGTCTAGACGCAGTAATATATAGCCTAGAATATATAGTGTCGAAATCGGCTATCCCACTAATACGTGTATCCCACTAAATGTGCTAAAATGTTGGATCCCTTAAATATCAAACGATGCTGAAAACAAAAGAGCGGATCACAGTGACTTTTGGAAGATATTTTCTGAAACTGCAACACTATTCGGTGTAGACGCAGTAACTACTTCGTCTAGAATATATAGTGTGGAAATCGGCTATCATAGTAAAACTTAAAAATGTGCTAAAATGTTGGATCCCTTAAATATCAAACGATGCTGAAATCAGAAGAGCCGATCACAGTGACATCTGCAAGATATTTTCTGAAACTGCAACGCTATTCGGTGTAGACGCAGTAACTACTTCGTCTAGAATATATAGTGTGGAAATCGGCTATCATAGTAATACTTAAAAATGTGCTAAAATGTTGGATCCCTTAAATATCAAACGATGCTGAAATCAGAAGAGCCGATCACAGTGACATCTGCAAGATATTTTCTGAAACTGCAACACTATTCAGCCTTGATGGAGTATTTACAGCGTCTAGAATATATAGTCTGGAAATTGGCTATCCCACTAATACTTAAAAGTGTGCTAAAATGTTGGATCCCTTAAATATCAAACGATGCTGAAAACAAAAGAGCGGATCACAGTGACATTTGAAAGATATTTTCTAAAACTACAAGACAATTTGGTCTAGACGATGTAATTACAGCATCTAGAATAAAAGCGTTGTAATAGGCTATCCGCGTAATACTTAAAAAATTGGTAAAATGTTGGATCCATTAAATATCAAACGATGCTGAAATCAAACGAGCCGATCACCGTGACATCTGCAAGATATTTTCTGAAACTGCAACACTATTCGGTGTAGACGCAGTAACTACTTCGTCTAGAATATATACTGTGGAAATCGGCTATCATAGTAATACTTAAAAATGTACTAAAATGTTGGATCCCTTAAATATCAAACGATGCTGAAAACAAAAGAGCGGATCACAGTGACATTTGGAAGATATTTTCCAAAACTACAACACTATTCGGTCTAGACGCAGTAATATATAGCCTAGAATATATAGTGTCGAAATCGGCTATCCCACTAATACGTGTATCCCACTAAATGTGCTAAAATGTTGCATCCCTTAAATATCAAACGAACTAAAACTGCAACACTATTCCGTCTAGACGCAGTAATATATAGTCTAGAATATATAGTGTCGAAATCCGCTATCCCACTCACACGTGTATCCCACTAAATGTGTTAAATGTTGGATCCCTTAAATATCAAACGATGCTGAAATCAAAATAGCCGATCACAGTGACATCTGCAAGATATTTTCGGAAACTGCAACGCTATTCGGTGTAGACGCAGTGACTACTTCGTCTAGAATATATAGTGTGGAAATCGGCTATCATAGTAATACTTAAAAATGTGCTAAAATGTTGGATCCCTTAAATATCAAACGATGCTGAAATCAAAAGAGCCGATCACAGTGTCATCTGCAAGATATTTTCGGAAACTGCAACACTATTCAGCCTTGATGGAGTATTTACAGCGTCTAGAATATTTAGTGTGGAAATCGGCTATCATAGTAATACTTAAAAATGTGCTAAAATGTTGGATCCCTTAAATATCAAACGATGCTGAAATCAAAAGAGCCGATCACAGTGACATCTGCAAGATATTTTCTGAAACTGCAACACTATTCGGTGTAGACGCAGTAACTACTTCGTCTAGAATATATAGTGTGGAAATCGGCTATCATAGTAAAACTTAAAAATGTGCTAAAATGTTGGATCCCTTAAATATCAAACGATGCTGAAATCAGAAGAGCCGATCACAGTGACATCTGCAAGATATTTTCTGAAACTGCAACGCTATTCGGTGTAGACGCTGTAACTACTTCGTCTAGAATATATAGTGTGGAAATCGGCTATCATAGTAATACTTAAAAATGTGCTAAAACGTTGGATCCCTTAAATATCAAACGATGCTGAAATCAAAAGAGCCGATCACAGTGACATCTGCAAGATATTTTCGGAAACTGCAACACTATTCAGCCTTGATGGAGTATTTACAGCGTCTAGAATATTTAGTGTGGAAATCGGCTATCATAGTAATACTTAAAAATGTGCTAAAATGTTGGATCCCTTAAATATCAAACGATGCTGAAATCAAAAGAGCCGATCACAGTGACATCTGCAAGATATTTTCTGAAACTGCAACACTATTCGGTGTAGACGCAGTAACTACTTCGTCTAGAATATATAGTGTGGAAATCGGCTATCATAGTAAAACTTAAAAATGTGCTAAAATGTTGGATCCCTTAAATATCAAACGATGCTGAAATCAGAAGAGCCGATCACAGTGACATCTGCAAGATATTTTCTGAAACTGCAACGCTCTTCGGTGTAGACGCTGTAACTACTTCGTCTAGAATATATAGTGTGGAAATCGGCTATCATAGTAATACTTAAAAATGTGCTAAAATGTTGGATCCCTTAAATATCAAACGATGCTGAAATCAGAAGAGCCGATCACAGTGACATTTGGAAGATATTTTCCAAAACTGCAACACTATTCAGCCTAGATGGAGTAATTACTGCGTCTAGAATATAGAGTGTGGTAATCAGCTATCCCACTAATACTTAAAAATGTGCTAAATTGTTGGATCCCTTAAATATCAAACGATGCTGAAAACAAAAGAGCGGATCACAGTGACATTTGGAAGATATTTTCCAAAACTACAACACTATTCGGTCTAGACGCAGTAATATATAGCCTAGAATATATAGTGTCGAAATCGGCTATCCCACTAATACGTGTATCCCACTAAATGTGCTAAAATGTTGGATCCCTTAAATATCAAACGAACTAAATCTGCAACACTATTCCGTCTAGACGCAGTAATATATAGTCTAGAATTTATAGTGTCGAAATCCGCTATCCCACTCACACGTGTATCCCACTAAATGTGTTAAATGTTGGATCCCTTAAATATCAAACGATGCTGAAAACAAAAGAGCGGATCACAGTGACTTTTGGAAGATATTTTCTGAAACTGCAACACTATTCGGTGTAGACGCAGTAACTACTTCGTCTAGAATATATAGTGTGGAAATCGGCTATCATAGTAAAACTTAAAAATGTGCTAAAATGTTGGATCCCTTAAATATCAAACGATGCTGAAAACAAAAGAGCGGATCACAGTGACATTTGGAAGATATTTTCTAAAACTACAAGACAATTTGGTCTAGACGATGTAATTACAGCATCTAGAATAAAAGCGTTGCAATAGGCTATCCGCATAATACTTAAAAAATTGGTAAAATGTTGGATCCATTAAATATCAAACGATGCTGAAATCAAACGAGCCGATCACCGTGACATCTGCAAGATATTTTCTGAAACTGCAACACTATTCGGTGTAGACGCAGTAACTACTTCGTCTAGAATATATACTGTGGAAATCGGCTATCATAGTAATACTTAAAAATGTACTAAAATGTTGGATCCCTTAAATATCAAACGATGCTGAAATCAAAAGATCCGATCACAGTGACATTTGGAAGATATTTTCCAAAACTGCAACACTATTCAGCCTAGATGGAGTAATTACTGCGTCTAGAATATAGAGTGTGGTAATCAGCTATCCCACTAATACTTAAAAATGTGCTAAATTGTTGGATCCCTTAAATATCAAACGATGCTGAAAACAAAAGAGCGGATCACAGTGACATTTGGAAGATATTTTCCAAAACTACAACACTATTCGGTCTAGACGCAGTAATATATAGCCTAGAATATATAGTGTCGAAATCGGCTATCCCACTAATACGTGTATCCCACTAAATGTGCTAAAATGTTGGATCCCTTAAATATCAAACGAACTAAAACTGCAACACTATTCCGTCTAGACGCAGTAATATATAGTCTAGAATATATAGTGTCGAAATCCGCTATCCCACTCACACATGTATCCCACTAAATGTGTTAAATGTTGGATCCCTTAAATATCAAACGATGCTGAAAACAAAAGAGCGGATCACAGTGACATTTGGAAGATATTTTCTGAAACTGCAACACTATTCGGTGTAGACGCAGTAACTACTTCGTCTAGAATATATAGTGTGGAAATCGGCTATCATAGTAAAACTTAAATATGTGCTAAAATGTTGGATCCCTTAAATATCGAACGATGCTGAAATCAAAATAGCCGATCACAGTGACATCTGCAAGATATTTTCGGAAACTGCAACGCTATTCGGTGTAGACGCAGTGACTACTTCGTCTAGAATATATAGTGTGGAAATCGGCTATCATAGTAATACTTAAAAATGTGCTAAAATGTTGGATCCCTTAAATATCAAACGATGCTGAAATCAAAAGAGCCGATCACAGTGTCATCTGCAAGATATTTTCGGAAACTGCAACACTATTCAGCCTTGATGGAGTATTTACAGCGTCTAGAATATTTAGTGTGGAAATCGGCTATCATAGTAATACTTAAAAATGTGCTAAAATGTTGGATCCCTTAAATATCAAACGATGCTGAAATCAAAAGAGCCGATCACAGTGACATCTGCAAGATATTTTCTGAAACTGCAACACTATTCGGTGTAGACGCAGTAACTACTTCGTCTAGAATATATAGTGTGGAAATCGGCTATCATAGTAAAACTTAAAAATGTGCTAAAATGTTGGATCCCTTAAATATCAAACGATGCTGAAATCAGAAGAGCCGATCACAGTGACATCTGCAAGATATTTTCTGAAACTGCAACGCTATTCGGTGTAGACGCTGTAACTACTTCGTCTAGAATATATAGTGTGGAAATCGGCTATCATAGTAATACTTAAAAATGTGCTAAAATGTTGGATCCCTTAAATATCAAACGATGCTGAAATCAAAAGAGCCGATCACAGTGACATCTGCAAGATATTTTCGGAAACTGCAACACTATTCAGCCTTGATGGAGTATTTACAGCGTCTAGAATATTTAGTGTGGAAATCGGCTATCATAGTAATACTTAAAAATGTGCTAAAATGTTGGATCCCTTAAATATCAAACGATGCTGAAATCAAAAGAGCCGATCACAGTGACATCTGCAAGATATTTTCTGAAACTGCAACACTATTCGGTGTAGACGCAGTAACTACTTCGTCTAGAATATATAGTGTGGAAATCGGCTATCATAGTAAAACTTAAAAATGTGCTAAAATGTTGGATCCCTTAAATATCAAACGATGCTGAAATCAGAAGAGCCGATCACAGTGAAATCTGCAAGATATTTTCTGAAACTGCAACGCTATTCGGTGTAGACGCTGTAACTACTTCGTCTAGAATATATAGTGTGGAAATCGGCTATCATAGTAATACTTAAAAATGTGCTAAAATGTTGGATCCCTTAAATATCAAACGATGCTGAAATCAGAAGAGCCGATCACAGTGACATTTGGAAGATATTTTCCAAAACTGCAACACTATTCAGCCTAGATGGAGTAATTACTGCGTCTAGAATATAGAGTGTGGTAATCAGCTATCCCACTAATACTTAAAAATGTGCTAAATTGTTGGATCCCTTAAATATCAAACGATGCTGAAAACAAAAGAGCGGATCACAGTGACATTTGGAAGATATTTTCCAAAACTACAACACTATTCCGTCTAGACGCAGTAATATATAGCCTAGAATATATAGTGTCGAAATCGGCTATCCCACTAATACGTGTATCCCACTAAATGTGCTAAAATGTTGGATCCCTTAAATATCAAACGAACTAAATCTGCAACACTATTCCGTCTAGACGCAGTAATATATAGTCTAGAATTTATAGTGTCGAAATCCGCTATCCCACTCACACGTGTATCCCACTAAATGTGTTAAATGTTGGATCCCTTAAATATCAAACGATGCTGAAAACAAAAGAGCGGATCACAGTGACTTTTGGAAGATATTTTCTGAAACTGCAACACTATTCGGTGTAGACGCAGTAACTACTTCGTCTAGAATATATAGTGTGGAAATCGGCTATCATAGTAAAACTTAAAAATGTGCTAAAATGTTGGATCCCTTAAATATCAAACGATGCTGAAATCAGAAGAGCCGATCACAGTGACATCTGCAAGATATTTTCTGAAACTGCAACGCTATTCGGTGTAGACGCAGTAACTACTTCGTCTAGAATATATAGTGTGGAAATCGGCTATCATAGTAATACTTAAAAATGTGCTAAAATGTTGGATCCCTTAAATATCAAACGATGCTGAAATCAGAAGAGCCGATCACAGTGACATCTGCAAGATATTTTCTGAAACTGCAACACTATTCAGCCTTGATGGAGTATTTACAGCGTCTAGAATATATAGTCTGGAAATTGGCTATCCCACTAATACTTAAAAGTGTGCTAAAATGTTGGATCCCTTAAATATCAAACGATGCTGAAAACAAAAGAGCGGATCACAGTGACATTTGGAAGATATTTTCCAAAACTACAACACTATTCGGTCTAGACGCAGTAACATATAGCCTAGAATATATAGTGTCGAAATCGGCTATCCCACTAATACGTGTATCCCACTAAATGTGCTAAAATGTTGGATCCCTTAACTATCAAACGAACTAAATCTGCAACACTATTCCGTCTAGACGCAGTAATATATAGTCTAGAATTTATAGTGTCGAAATCCGCTATCCCACTCACACGTGTATCCCACTAAATGTGTTAAATGTTGGATCCCTTAAATATCAAACGATGCTGAAAACAAAAGAGCGGATCACAGTTACTTTTGGAAGATATTTTCTGAAACTGCAACACTATTCGGTGTAGACGCAGTAACTACTTCGTCAAGAATATATAGTGTGGAAATCGGCTAGCATAGTAATACTTAAAAATGTGCTAAAATGTTGGATCCCTTAAATATCAAACGATGCTGAAATCAGAAGAGACGATCACAGTGACATCTGCAAGATATTTTCTGAAACTGCAACACTATTCGGTGTAGACGCAGTAACTACTTCGTCTAGAATATATAGTGTCGAAATCGGCTATCATAGAAATACTTAAAAATGTGCTAAAATGTTGGATCCCTTAAATATCAAACGATGCTGAAATCAAAAGAGCCGATCACAGTGACATCTGCAAGATATTTTCGGAAACTGCAACGCTATTCGGTGTAGACGCAGTGACTACTTCGTCTAGAATATATAGTGTGGAAATCGGCTATCATAGTAATACTTAAAAATGTGCTAAAATGTTGGATCCCT
Organism: Maratus speciosus; assembly: GCA_963932465.1. Classification (NCBI taxonomy): domain Eukaryota; kingdom Metazoa; phylum Arthropoda; class Arachnida; order Araneae; family Salticidae; genus Maratus; species Maratus speciosus. The sequence continues at coordinate 11,518,929 of OZ010797.1, forward strand.
TAAATATCAAACGATGCTGAAATCAAAAGAGCCGATCACAGTGACATCTGCAAGATATTTTCGGAAACTGCAACGCTATTCGGTGTAGACGCAGTGACTACTTCGTCTAGAATATTTAGTGTGGAAATCGGCTATCATAGTAATACTTAAAAATGTGCTAAAATGTTGGATCCCTTAAATATCAAACGATGCTGAAATCAAAAGAGCCGATCACAGTGACATCTGCAAGATATTTTCTGAAACTGCAACGCTATTCGGTGTAGACGCAGTAACTACTCCGTCTAGAATATAAATTGTGGAAATTGGCTATCATAGTAATACTTAAAAATGTGCTAAAATGTAGGATCCCTTAAATATCAAACGATGCTGAAATCAGAAGAGACGATCACAGTGACATCTGCAAGATATTTTCTGAAACTGCAACACTATTCAGCCTTGATGGAGTATTTACAGCGTCTAGAATATACAGTCTGGAAATTGGCTATCCCACTAATACTTAAAAGTGTGCTAAAATGTTGGATCCCTTAAATATCAAACGATGCTGAAAACAAAAGAGCGGATCACAGTGACTTTTGGAAGATATTTTCTAAAACTCCAACCCGATTTGGTCTAGACACAGTAATTACAGCGTCTAGAATATATAGTGTGGTAATCGGCTATCCGCGTAATACATAAAAAAGTGGTAAAATGTTGGATCCCTTAAATATCAAACGATGCTGAAATCAGAAGAGCCGATCACAGTGACATCTGCAAGATATTTTCTGAAACTGCAACACTATTCGGTGTAGACGCAGTAACTACTTCGTCTAGAATATATAGTGTGAAAATCGGCTATCATAGTAATATTTAAAAATGTGCTAAAATGTTGGATCACTTAAATATCAAACGATGCTGAAATCAGAAGTGCCGTTCACAGTGACATCTGCAAGACATTTTCTGAAACTGCAACACTATTCGGTGTAGACGCAGTAACTACTTCGTCTAGAATATATAGTGTGGAAATCGGCTATCATAGTAATTCTTAAAAATGTGCTAAAATGTTGGATCCCTTAAATATCAAACGATGCTGAAATCAGAAGAGCCGATCACAGTGACATCTGCAAGATATTTTCTGAAACTGCAACACTATTCGGTGTAGACGCAGTAACTACTTCGTCTAGAATATATAGTGTGGAAATCGGCTATCATAGTAATTCTTAAAAATGTGCTAAAATGTTGGATCCCTTAAATATCAAACAATGCTGAAATCAGAAGAGCCGATCACAGTGACATCTGCAAGATATTTTCTGAAACTGCAACTCTATTCAGCCTAGATGGAGTAAATACTGCGTCTAGAATATACAGTGTGGTAATCAGCTATCCCACTAATACTTAAAAATGTGCCAAAATGTTGGATCCCTTAAATATCAAACGATGCTGAAATCAGAAGAGCCGATCACAGTGACATCTGCAAGATATTTTCGGAAACTGCAACGCTATTCGGTGTAGACGCAGTGACTACTTCGTCTAGAATATTTAGTGTGGAAATCGGCTATCATAGTAATACTTAAAAATGTGCTAAAATGTTGGATCCCTTAAATATCAAACGATGCTGAAATCAGAAGAGCCGATCACAGTGACATCTGCAAGATATTTTCTGAAACTGCAACACTATTCGGTGTAGACGCAGTAACTACTTCGTCTAGAATATATAGTGTTGAAATCGGCTATCATAGTAAAACTTAAAAATGTGCTAAAATGTTGGATCCCTTAAATATCAAACGATGCTGAAATCAGAAGAGCCGATCACAGTGACTTCTGCAAGATATTTTCTGAAACTGCAACACTGGTGTGTAGACGCAGTAACTACTTCGTCTAGAATATATAGTGTGGAAATCGGCTATCATAGTAATACTTAAAAATGTGCTAAAATGTTGGATCCCTTAAATATCAAACGATGCTGAAATCAAAATAGCCGATCACAGTGACATCTGCAAGATATTTTCGGAAACTGCAACGCTATTCGGTGTAGACGCAGTGACTACTTCGTCTAGAATATATAGTGTGGAAATCGGCTATCATAGTAATACTTAAAAATGTGCTAAAATGTTGGATCCCTTAAATATCAAACGATGCTGAAATCAGAAGAGACGATCACAGTGACATCTGCAAGATATTTTCTGAAACTGCAACACTATTCGGTGTAGACGCAGTAACTACTTCGTCTAGAATATAAAGTGTGGAAATTGGCTATCATAGTAATACTTAAAAATGTGCTAAAATGTTGGATCCCTTAAATATCAAACGATGCTGAAATCAGAAGAGACGATCACAGTGACATCTGCAAGATATTTTCTGAAACTGCAACACTATTCAACCTTGATGGAGTATTTACAGCGTCTAGAATATACAGTCTGGAAATTGGCTATCCCACTAATACTTAAAAATGTGCCAAAATGTTGGATCCCTTAAATATCAAACGATGCTGAAATCAGAAGAGCCGATCACAGTGACATCTGCAAGATATTTTCGGAAACTGCAACGCTATTCGGTGTAGACGCAGTGACAACTTCGTCTAGAATATTTAGTGTGGAAATCGGCTATCATAGTAATACTTAAAAATGTGCTAAAATGTTGGATCCCTTAAATATCAAACGATGCTGAAATCAGAAGAGCCGATCACAGTGACATCTGCAAGATATTTTCTGAAACTGCAACACTATTCGGTGTAGACGCAGTAACTACTTCGTCTAGAATATATAGTGTTGAAATCGTCTATCATAGTAAAACTTAAAAATGTGCTAAAATGTTGGATCCCTTAAATATCAAACGATGCTGAAATCAGAAGAGCCGATCACAGTGACTTCTGCAAGATATTTTCTGAAACTGCAACACTGGTGTGTAGACGCAGTAACTACTTCGTCTAGAATATATAGTGTGGAAATCGGCTATCATAGTAATACTTAAAAATGTGCTAAAATGTTGGATCCCTTAAATATCAAACGATGCTGAAATCAAAATAGCCGATCACAGTGACATCTGCAAGATATTTTCGGAAACTGCAACGCTATTCGGTGTAGACGCAGTGACTACTTCGTCTAGAATATATAGTGTGGAAATCGGCTATCATAGTAATACTTTAAAATGTGCTAAAATGTTGGATCCCTTAAATATCAAACGATGCTGAAATCAGAAGAGCCGATCACAGTGACATCTGCAAGATATTTTCGGAAACTGCAACACTATTCAGCCTTGATGGAGTATTTACAGCGTCTAGAATATACAGTCTGGAAATTGGCTATCCCACTAATACTTAAAAGTGTGCTAAAATGTTGGATCACTTAAATATCAAACGATGCTGCAAACAAAAGAACGGATCACAGTGACATTTGGAAGATATTTTCTAAAACTACAAGACAATTTGGTCTAGACGATGTAATTACAGCATCTAGAATAAAAGCGTTGTAATAGGCTATCCGCGTAATACTTAAAAAATTGGTAAAATGTTGGATCCATTAAATATCAAACGATGCTGAAATCAAACGAGCCGATCACCGTGACATCTGCAAGATATTTTCTGAAACTGCAAAACTATTCGGTGTAGACGCAGTAACTACTTCGTCTAGAATATATACTGTGGAAATCGGCTATCATAGTAATACTTAAAAATGTACTAAAATTTTGGATCCCTTAAATATCAAATGATGCTGAAATCAAAAGAGCCGATCACAGTGACATTTGGAAGATATTTTCCAAAACTGCAACACTATTCAGCCTAGATGGAGTAATTACTGCGTCTAGAATATAGAGTGTGGTAATCAGCTATCCCACTAATACTTAAAAATGTGCTAAATTGTTGGATCCCTTAAATATCAAACGATGCTGAAAACAAAAGAGCGGATCACAGTGACATTTGGAAGATATTTTCCAAAACTACAACACTATTCGGTCTAGACGCAGTAATATATAGCCTAGAATATATAGTGACGAAATCGGCTATCCCACTAATACGTGTATCCCACTAAATGTGCTAAAATGTTGGATCCCTTAAATATCAAACGAACTAAAACTGCAACACTATTCCGTCAAGACGCAGTAATATATAGTCTAGAATATATAGTGTCGAAATCCGCTATCCCACTCACACGTGCATCCCACTAAATGTGTTAAATGTTGGATCCCTTAAATATCAAACAATGCTGAAAACAAAAGAGCGGATCAGAGTGACATTTGGAAGATATTTTCTGAAACTGCAACACTATTCGGTGTAGACGCAGTAACTACTTCGTCTATAATATATAGTGTGGAAATTGGCTAGCATAGTAATACTTAAAAATGTGCTAAAATGTTGGATCCCTTAAATATCAAACGATGCTGAAATCAAAATAGCCGATCACAGTGACATCTGCAAGATATTTTCGGAAACTGCAACGCTATTCGGTGTAGACGCAGTGACTACTTCGTCTAGAATATATAGTGTGGAAATCGGCTATCATAGTAATACTTAAAAATGTGCTAAAATGTTGGATCCCTTAAATATCAAACGATGCTGAAATCAAAAGAGCCGATCACAGTGACATCTGCAAGATATTTTCGGAAACTGCAACACTATTCAGCCTTGATGGAGTATTTACAGCGTCTAGAATATTTAGTGTGGAAATCGGCTATCATAGTAATACTTAAAAATGTGCTAAAATGTTGGATCCCTTAAATATCAAACGATGCTGAAATCAAAAGAGCCGATCACAGTGACATCTGCAAGATATTTTCTGAAACTGCAACACTATTCGGTGTAGACGCAGTAACTACTTCGTCTAGAATATATAGTGTGGAAATCGGCTATCATAGTAAAACTGAAAAATGTGCTAAAATGTTGAATCCCTTAAATATCAAACGATGCTGAAATCAAAAGAGCCGATCACAGTGACATTTGGAAGATATTTTCCAAAACTGCAACACTATTCAGCCTAGATGGAGTAATTACTGCGTCTAGAATATAGAGTGTGGTAATCAGCTATCCCACTAATACTTAAAAATGTGCTAAATTGTTGGATCCCTTAAATATCAAACGATGCTGAAAACAAAAGAGCAGATCACAGTGACATTTGGAAGATATTTTCCAAAACTACAACACTATTCGGTCTAGACGCAGTAATATATAGCCTAGAATATATAGTGTCGAAATCGGCTATCCCACTAATACGTGTATCCCACTAAATGTGCTAAAATGTTGGATCCCTTAAATATCAAACGAACTAAATCTGCAACACTATTCCGTCTAGACGCAGTAATATATAGTCTAGAATTTATAGTGTCGAAATCCGCTATCCCACTCACACGTGTATCCCACTAAATGTGTTAAATGTTGGATCCCTTAAATATCAAACGATGCTGAAAACAAAAGAGCGGATCACAGTGACTTTTGGAAGATATTTTCTGAAACTACAACACTATTCGGTGTAGACGCAGTAACTACTTCGTCTAGAATATATAGTGTGGAAATCGGCTAGCATAGTAATACTTAAAAATGTGCTAAAATGTTGGATCCCTTAAATATCAAACGATGCTGAAATCAGAAGAGACGATCACAGTGACATCTGCAAGATATTTTCTGAAACTGCAACACTATTCGGTGTAGACGCAGTAACTACTTCGTCTAGAATATAAAGTGTGGAAATTGGCTATCATAGTAATACTTAAAAATGTGCTAAAATGTTGGATCCCTTAAATATCAAACGATGCTGAAATCAGAAGAGACGATCACAGTGACATCTGCAAGATATTTTCTGAAACTGCAACACTATTCAACCTTGATGGAGTATTTACAGCGTCTAGAATATACAGTCTGGAAATTGGCTATCCCACTAATACTTAAAAGTGTGCTAAAATGTTGGATCCCTTAAATATCAAACGATGCTGAAAACAAAAGAGCGGATCACAGTGACATTTCGAAGATATTTTCTAAAACTACAAGACAATTTGGTCTAGACGATGTAATTACAGCATCTAGAATAAAAGCGTTGTAATAGGCTATCCGCGTAATACTTAAAAAATTGGTAAAATGTTGGATCCCTTAAATGTCAAACGATGCTGAAATCAAAAGAGCCGATCACAGTGACATCTGTAAGATATTTTCTGAAACTGCAACACTATTCAGCCTAGATGGAGTAATTACTGCGTCTAGAATATAGAGTATGGTAATCAGCTATCCCACTAATACTTAAAAATGTGCTAAATTGTTGGATCCCAAGAAAATCAAACGATGCTGAAAACAAAAGAGCGGATCACAGTGACATTTGGAAGATATTTTCCAAAACTACAACACTATTCGGTTTAGACGCAGTAATATATAGCCTAGAATATATAGTGTCGAAATCGGCTATCCCACTAATACGTGTATCCCACTAAATGTGCTAAACTGTTGGATCCCTTAAATATCAAACGAACTAAAACTGCAACACTATTCCGTCTAGACACAGTAATATATAGCCTAGAATATATAGTGTCGAAATCGGCTATCCCACTAATACGTGTATCCCACTAAATGTGCTAAAATGTTGGATCTCTTAAATATCAAACGATGCTGAAAACAAAAGAGCGGAACACAGTGACTTTTGGAAGATATTTTCTAAAACTCCAACCCGATTTGGTCTAGACACAGTAAATACAGCGTCTAGAATATATAGTGTGGTAATCGGCTATCCGCGTAATACATAAAAAAGTGGTAAAATGTTGGATCCCTTAAATATCAAACGATGCTGAAATCAGAAGAGCCGATCACAGTGACATCTGCAAGATATTTTCTGAAACTGCAACACTATTCGGTGTAGACGCAGTAACTACTTCGTCTAGAATATATAGTGTGAAAATCGGCTATCATAGTAATATTTAAAAATGTGCTAAAATGTTGGATCACTTAAATATCAAACGATGCTGAAATCAAAAGAGCCGATCACAGTGACATCTGCGAGATATTTTCTGAAACTGCAACACTATTCGGTGTAGACGCAGTAACTACTTCGTCTGGAATATATAGTGTGGAAATCGGCTATCATAGTAAAACTTAAAAATGTGCTAAAATGTTGGATCCCTTAAATATCAAACGATGCTGAAATCAGAAGAGCCGATCACAGTGACATCTGCAAGATATTTTCTGAAAATGTAACGCTATTCGATGTAGACGAAGTAACTACTTCGTCTAGAATATATAGTGTGGAAATCGGCTATCATAGTAATACTTAAAAATGTGCTAAAATGTTGGATCCCTTAAATATCAAACGATGCTGAAAACAAAAGAGCGGATCACAGTGACATTTGGAAGATATTTTCTAAAACTACAAGACAATTTGGTCTAGACGATGTAATTACAGCATCTAGAATAAAAGCGTTGTAATAGGCTATCCGCGTAATACTTAAAAAATTGGTAAAATGTTGGATCCATTAAATATCAAACGATGCTTAAATGAAACGAGCCGATCACCGTGACATCTGCAAGATATTTTCTGAAACTGCAACACTATTCGGTGTAGACGCAGTAACTACTTCGTCTAGAATATATAGTGTGGAAATCGGCTATCATAGAAATACTTAAAAATGTACTAAAATGTTGGATCCCTTAAATATCAAACGATGCTGAAATCAAAAGAGCCGATCACAGTGACATTTGGAAGATATTTTCCAAAACTGCAACACTATTCGTTCTAGACGCAGTAATATATAGTCTAGAATATATAGTGTCGAAATCGGCTATCCCACTAATACGTGTATCCCACTAAATGTGCTAAAATGTTGGATCCCTTAAATATCAAACGAACTAAAACTGCAACACTATTCCGTCTAGACGCAGTAATATATAGTCTAGAATATATAGTGTCGAAATCGGCTATCCCACTCACACGTGTATCCCACTAAATGTGCTAAAATGTTGGATCCCTTAAATATCAAACGATGCTGAAAACAAAAGAGCGGATCACAGTGACTTTTGGAAGATATTTTCTAAAACTCCAACCCGATTTGGTCTAGACACAGTAATTACAGCGTCTAGAATATATAGTGTGGTAATCGGCTATCCGCGTAATACATAAAAAAGTGGTAAAATGTTGGATCCCTTAAATATCAAACGATGCTGAAATCAGAAGAGCCGATCTCAGTGACATCTGCAAGATATGTTCTGAAACTGCAACACTATTCGGTGTAGACGCAGTAACTACTTCGTCTAGAATATATAGTGTGAAAATCGGCTATCATAGTAATATTTAAAAATGTGCTAAAATGTTGGATCACTTAAATATCAAACGATGCTGAAATCAGAAGTGCCGTTCACAGTGACATCTGCAAGACATTTTCTGAAACTGCAACACTATTCGGTGTAGACGCAGTAACTACTTCGTCTAGAATATATAGTGTGGAAATCAGCTATCATAGTAATTCTTAAAAATGTGCTAAAATGTTGGATCCCTTAAATATCAAACGATGCTGAAATCAGAAGAGCCGATCACAGTGACATCTGCAAGATATTTTCTGAAACTGCAACACTATTCGGTGTAGACGCAGTAACTACTTCATCTAGAATATATAGTGTGGAAATCGGCTATCATAGTAATACTTACAAATGTGCTAAAATGTTGGATCCCTTAAATATCAAACAATGCTGAAATCAGAAGAGCCGATCACAGTGACATCTGCAAGATATTTTCTGAAACTGCAACTCTATTCAGCCTAGATGGAGTAAATACTGCGTCTAGAATATACAGTGTGGTAATCAGCTATCCCACTAATACTTAAAAATGTGCCAAAATGTTGGATCCCTTAAATATCAAACGATGCTGAAATCAGAAGAGCCGATCACAGTGACATCTGCAAGATATTTTCGGAAACTGCAACGCTATTCGGTGTAGACGCAGTGACTACTTCGTCTAGAATATTTTGTGTGGAAATCGGCTATCATAGTAATACTTAAAAATGTGCTAAAATGTTGGATCCCATAAATATCAAACGATGCTGAAATCAAAAGAGCCGATCACAGTGACATCTGCAAGATATTTTCTGAAACTGCAACACTATTCGGTGTAGACGCAGTAACTACTTCGTCTAGAATATATAGTGTGGAAATCGGCTATCATAGTAAAACTTAAAAATGTGCTAAAATGTTGGATCCCTTAAATATCAAACGATGCTGAAATCAGAAGAGCCGATCACAGTGACTTCTGCAAGATATTTTCTGAAACTGCAACACTGGTGTGTAGACGCAGTAACTACTTCGTCTAGAATATATAGTGTGGAAATCGGCTATCATAGTAATACTTAAAAATGTGCTAAAATGTTGGATCCCTTAAATATCAAACGATGCTGAAATCAAAATAGCCGATCACAGTGACATCTGCAAGATATTTTCGGAAACTGCAACGCTATTCGGTGTAGACGCAGTGACTACTTCGTCTAGAATATATAGTGTGGAAATCGGCTATCATAGTAATACTTAAAAATGTGCTAAAATGTTGGATCCCTTAAATATCAAACGATGCTGAAATCAAAAAAGCCGATCACAGTGACATCTGCAAGATATTTTCGGAAACTGCAACACTATTCAGCCTTGATGGAGTATTTACAGCGTCTAGAATATTTAGTGTGGTAATCGGCTATCATAGTAATACTTAAAAATGTGCTAAAATGTTGGATCCCTTAAATATCAAACGATGCTGAAATCAGAAGAGCCGATCACAGTGACATCTGCAAGATATTTTCTGAAACTGCAACACTATTCAGCCTTGATGGAGTATTTACAGCGTCTAGAATATACAGTCTGGAAATTGGCTATCCCACTAATACTTAAAAGTGTGCTAAAATGTTGGATCACTTAAATATCAAACGATGCTGCAAACAAAAGAACGGATCACAGTGACATTTGGAAGATATTTTCTAAAACTACAAGACAATTTGGTCTAGACGATGTAATTACAGCATCTAGAATAAAAGCGTTGTAATAGGCTATCCGCGTAATACTTAAAAAATTGGTAAAATGTTGGATCCATTAAATATCAAACGATGCTGAAATCAAACGAGCCGATCACCGTGACATCTGCAAGATATTTTCTGAAACTGCAAAACTATTCGGTGTAGACGCAGTAACTACTTCGTCTAGAATATATACTGTGGAAATCGGCTATCATAGTAATACTTAAAAATGTACTAAAATTTTGGATCCCTTAAATATCAAACGATGCTGAAATAAAAAGAGCGGATCACAGTGACATTTGGAAGATATTTTCCAAAACTGCAACACTATTCAGCCTAGATGGAGTAATTACTGCGTCTAGAATATAGAGTGTGGTAATCAGCTATCCCACTAATACTTAAAAATGTGCTAAATTGTTGGATCCCTTAAATATCAAACGATGCTGAAAACAAAAGAGCGGATCACAGTGACATTTGGAAGATATTTTCCAAAACTACAACACTATTCGGTCTAGACGCAGTAATATATAGCCTAGAATATATAGTGTCGAAATCGGCTATCCCACTAATACGTGTATCCCACTAAATGTGCTAAAATGTTGGATCCCTTAAATATCAAACGAACTAAAACTGCAACACTATTCCGTCTAGACGCAGTAATATATAGTCTAGAATATATAGTGTCGAAATCCGCTATCCCACTCACACGTGTATCCCACTAAATGTGTTAAATGTTGGATCCCTTAAATATCAAACGATGCTGAAAACAAAAGAGCGGATCACAGTGACATTTGGAAGATATTTTCTGAAACTGCAACACTATTCGGTGTAGACGCAGTAACTACTTCGTCTATAATATATAGTGTGGAAATCGGCTAGCATAGTAATACTTAAAAATGTGCTAAAATGTTGGATCCCTTAAATATCAAACGATGCTGAATTCAGAAGAGCCGATCACAGTGACATCTGCAAGATATTTTCTGAAACTGCAACACTATTCGGTGTAGACGCAGTAACTACTTCGTCTAGAATATATAGTGTGGAAATCGGCTATCATAGTAAAACTTAAATATGTGCGAAAATGTTGGATCCCTTAAATATCAAACGATGCTGAAATCAAAATAGCCGATCACAGTGACATCTGCAAGATATTTTCGGAAACTGCAACGCTATTCGGTGTAGACGCAGTGACTACTTCGTCTAGAATATATAGTGTGGAAATCGGCTATCATAGTAATACTTAAAAATGTGCTAAAATGTTGGATCCCTTAAATATCAAACGATGCTGAAATCAAAAGAGCCGATCACAGTGACATCTGCAAGATATTTTCGGAAACTGCAACACTATTCAGCCTTGATGGAGTATTTACAGCGTCTAGAGTATTTAGTGTGGAAATCGTCTATCATAGTAATACTTAAAAATGTGCTAAAATGTTGGATCCCTTAAATATCAAACGATGCTGAAATCAAAAGAGCCGATCACAGTGACATCTGCAAGATATTTTCTGAAACTGCAACACTATTCGGTGTAGACGCAGTAACTACTTCGTCTAGAATATATAGTGTGGAAATCGGCTATCATAGTAAAACTTAAAAATGGGCTAAAATGTTGGATCCCTTAAATATCAAACGATGCTGAAATCAGAAGAGCCGATCACAGTGACATCTGCAAGATATTTTCTGAAACTGCAACGCTATTCGGTGTAGACGCTGTAACTACTTCGTCTAGAATATATAGTGTGGAAATCGGCTATCATAGTAATACTTAAAAATGTGCTAAAATGTTGGATCCCTTAAATATCAAACGATGCTGAAATCAGAAGAGCCGATCACAGTGACATCTGCAAGATATTTTCTGAAACTGCAACACTATTCAGCCTTGATGGAGTATTTACAGCGTCTAGAATATACAGTCTGGAAATTGGCTATCCCACTAATACTTAAAAGTGTGCTAAAATGTTGGATCCCTTAAATATCAAACAATGCTGAAAACAAAAGAGCGGATCACAGTGACATCTGCAAGATATTTTCTGAAACTGCAACACTATTCAGCCTTGATGGAGTATTTACAGCGTCTAGAATATACAGTCTGGAAATTGGCTATCCCACTAATACTTAAAAGTGTGCTAAAATGTTGGATCCCTTAAATATCAAACAATGCTGAAATCAGAAGAGCCGATCACAGTGACATCTGCAAGATATTTTCTGAAACTGCAACTCTATTCAGCCTAGATGGAGTAAATACTGCGTCTAGAATATACAGTGTGGTAATCAGCTATCCCACTAATACTTAAAAATGTGCCAAAATGTTGGATCCCTTAAATATCAAACGATGCTGAAATCAGAAGAGCCGATCACAGTGACATCTGCAAGATATTTTCTGAAACTGCAACACTATTCAGCCTTGATGGAGTATTTACAGCGTCTAGAATATACAGTCTGGAAATTGGCTATCCCACTAATACTTAAAAGTGTGCTAAAATGTTGGATCACTTAAATATCAAACGATGCTGCAAACAAAAGAGCGGATCACAGTGACATTTGGAAGATATTTTCTAAAACTACAAGACAATTTGGTCTAGACGATGTAATTACAGCATCTAGAATAAAAGCGTTGTAATAGGCTATCCGCGTAATACTTAAAAAATTGGTAAAATGTTGGATCCATTAAATATCAAACGATGCTGAAATCAAACGAGCCGATCACCGTGACATCTGCAAGATATTTTCTGAAACTGCAAAACTATTCGGTGTAGACGCAGTAACTACTTCGTCTAGAATATATACTGTGGAAATCGGCTATCATAGTAATACTTAAAAATGTACTAAAATTTTGGATCCCTTAAATATCAAACGATGCTGAAATAAAAAGAGCGGATCACAGTGACATTTGGAAGATATTTTCCAAAACTGCAACACTATTCAGCCTAGATGGAGTAATTACTGCGTCTAGAATATAGAGTGTGGTAATCAGCTATCCCACTAATACTTAAAAATGTGCTAAATTGTTGGATCCCTTAAATATCAAACGATGCTGAAAACAAAAGAGCGGATCACAGTGACATTTGGAAGATATTTTCCAAAACTACAACACTATTCGGTCTAGACGCAGTAATATATAGCCTAGAATATATAGTGTCGAAATCGGCTATCCCACTAATACGTGTATCCCACTAAATGTGCTAAAATGTTGGATCCCTTAAATATCAAACGAACTAAAACTGCAACACTATTCCGTCTAGACGCAGTAATATATAGTCTAGAATATATAGTGTCGAAATCCGCTATCCCACTCACACGTGTATCCCACTAAATGTGTTAAATGTTGGATCCCTTAAATATCAAACGATGCTGAAAACAAAAGAGCGGATCACAGTGACATTTGGAAGATATTTTCTGAAACTGCAACACTATTCGGTGTAGACGCAGTAACTACTTCGTCTAGAATATATAGTGTGGAAATCGGCTAGCATAGTAATACTTAAAAATGTGCTAAAATGTTGGATCCCTTAAATATCAAACGATGCTGAATTCAGAAGAGCCGATCACAGTGACATCTGCAAGATATTTTCTGAAACTGCAACACTATTCGGTGTAGACGCAGTAACTACTTCGTCTAGAATATATAGTGTGGAAATCGGCTATCATAGTAAAACTTAAATATGTGCGAAAATGTTGGATCCCTTAAATATCAAACGATGCTGAAATCAAAATAGCCGATCACAGTGACATCTGCAAGATATTTTCGGAAACTGCAACGCTATTCGGTGTAGACGCAGTGACTACTTCGTCTAGAATATATAGTGTGGAAATCGGCTATCATAGTAATACTTAAAAATGTGCTAAAATGTTGGATCCCTTAAATATCAAACGATGCTGAAATCAAAAGAGCCGATCACAGTGACATCTGCAAGATATTTTCGGAAACTGCAACACTATTCAGCCTTGATGGAGTATTTACAGCGTCTAGAGTATTTAGTGTGGAAATCGGCTATCATAGTAATACTTAAAAATGTGCTAAAATGTTGGATCCCTTAAATATCAAACGATGCTGAAATCAAAAGAGCCGATCACAGTGACATCTGCAAGATATTTTCTGAAACTGCAACACTATTCGGTGTAGACGCAGTAACTACTTCGTCTAGAATATATAGTGTGGAAATCGGCTATCATAGTAAAACTTAAAAATGGGCTAAAATGTTGGATCCCTTAAATATCAAACGATGCTGAAATCAGAAGAGCCGATCACAGTGACATCTGCAAGATATTTTCTGAAACTGCAACGCTATTCGGTGTAGACGCTGTAACTACTTCGTCTAGAATATATAGTGTGGAAATCGGCTATCATAGTAATACTTAAAAATGTGCTAAAATGTTGGATCCCTTAAATATCAAACGATGCTGAAATCAGAAGAGCCGATCACAGTGACATCTGCAAGATATTTTCTGAAACTGCAACGCTATTCGGTGTAGACGCTGTAACTACTTCGTCTAGAATATATAGTGTGGAAATCGGCTATCATAGTAATACTTAAAAATGTGCTAAAATGTTGGATCCCTTAAATATCAAACGATGCTGAAATCAGAAGAGCCGATCACAGTGACATCTGCAAGATATTTTCTGAAACTGCAACACTATTCGGTGTAGACGCAGTAACTACTTCGTCTAGAATATATAGTGTGGAAATCGGCTATCATAGTAATACTTAAAAATGTACTAAAATGTTGAATCCCTTAAATATCAAACGATGCTGAAATCAAAAGAGCCGTCACAGTGACATTTGGAAGATATTTTCCAAAACTGCAACACTATTCAGCCTAGATGGAGTAATTACTGCGTCTAGAATATAGAGTGTGGTAATCAGCTATCCCACTAATACTTAAAAATGTGCTAAATTGTTGGATCCCTTAAATATCAAACGATGCTGAAAACAAAAGAGCGGATCACAGTGACATTTGGAAGATATTTTCCAAAACTACAACACTATTCGGTCTAGACGCAGTAATATATAGCCTAGAATATATAGTGTCGAAATCGGCTATCCCACTAATACGTGTATCCCACTAAATGTGCTAAAATGTTGGATCCCTTAAATATCAAACGAACTAAAACTGCAACACTATTCCGTCTAGACGCAGTAATATATAGTCTAGAATATATAGTGTCGAAATCCGCTATCCCACTCACACGTGTATCCCACTAAATGTGTTAAATGTTGGATCCCTTAAATATCAAACGATGCTGAAAACAAAAGAGCGGATCACAGTGACATTTGGAAGATATTTTCTGAAACTGCAACACTATTCGGTGTAGACGCAGTAACTACTTCGTCTATAATATATAGTGTGGAAATCGGCTAGCATAGTAATACTTAAAAATGTGCTAAAATGTTGGATCCCTTAAATATCAAACGATGCTGAAATCAGAAGAGCCGATCACAGTGACATCTGCAAGATATTTTCTGAAACTGCAACACTATTCGGTGTAGACGCAGTAACTACTTCGTCTACAATATATAGTGTGGAAATCGGCTATCATAGTAAAACTTAAATATGTGCGAAAATGTTGGATCCCTTAAATATCAAACGATGCTGAAATCAAAATAGCCGATCACAGTGACATCTGCAAGATATTTTCGGAAACTGCAACGCTATTCGGTGTAGACGCAGTGACTACTTCGTCTAGAATATATAGTGTGGAAATCGGCTATCATAGTAATACTTAAAAATGTGCTAAAATGTTGGATCCCTTAAATATCAAACGATGCTGAAATCAAAAGAGCCGATCACAGTGACATCTGCAAGATATTTTCGGAAACTGCAACACTATTCAGCCTTGATGGAGTATTTACAGCGTCTAGAATATTTAGTGTGGAAATCGGCTATCATAGTAATACTTAAAAATGTGCTAAAATGTTGGATCCCTTAAATATCAAACGATGCTGAAATCAAAAGAGCCGATCACAGTGACATCTGCAAGATATTTTCTGAAACTGCAACACTATTCGGTGTAGACGCAGTAACTACTTCGTCTAGAATATATAGTGTGGAAATCGGCTATCATAGTAAAACTTAAAAATGGGCTAAAATGTTGGATCCCTTAAATATCAAACGATGCTGAAATCAGAAGAGCCGATCACAGTGACATCTGCAAGATATTTTCTGAAACTGCAACGCTATTCGGTGTAGACGCTGTAACTACTTCGTCTAGAATATATAGTGTGGAAATCGGCTATTATAGTAATACTTAAAAATGTGCTAAAATGTTGGATCCCTTAAATATCAAACGATGCTGAAATCAGAAGAGCCGATCACAGTGACATCTGCAAGATATTTTCTGAAACTGCAACACTATTCAGCCTTGATGGAGTATTTACAGCGTCTAGAATATACAGTCTGGAAATTGGCTATCCCACTAATACTTAAAAGTGTGCTAAAATGTTGGATCCCTTAAATATCAAACAATGCTGAAAACAAAAGAGCGGATCACAGTGACATTTGGAAGATAATTTCCAAAACTACAAGACAATTTGGTCTAGACGATGTAATTACAGCATCTAGAATAAAAGCGTTGTAATAGGCTATCCGCGTAATACTTAAAAAATTGGTAAAATGTTGGATCCATTAAATATCAAACGATGCTGAAATCAAACGAGCCGATCACCGTGACATCTGCAAGATATTTTCTGAAACTGCAACACTATTCGGTGTAGACGCAGTAACTACTTCGTCTAGAATATATAGTGTGGAAATCGGCTATCATAGTAATACTTAAAAATGTACTAAAATGTTGAATCCCTTAAATATCAAACGATGCTGAAATCAAAAGAGCCGATCACAGTGACATTTGGAAGATATTTTCCAAAACTGCAACACTATTCAGCCTAGATGGAGTAATTACTGCGTCTAGTATATAGAGTGTGGTAATCAGCTATCCCACTAATACTTAAAAATGTGCTAAATTGTTGGATCCCTTAAATATCAAACGATGCTGAAAACAAAAGAGCAGATCACAGTGACATTTGGAAGATATTTTCCAAAACAACAACACTATTCGGTCTAGACGATGTAATTACAGCATCTAGAATAAAAGCGTTGTAATAGGCTATCCGCGTAATACTTAAAAAATTGGTAAAATGTTGGATCCCTTAAATGTCAAACGATGCTGAAATCAAAAGAGCCGATCACAGTGACATCTGTAAGATATTTTCTGAAACTGCAACACTATTCAGCCTAGATGGAGTAATTACTGCGTCTAGAATATAGAGTATGGTAATCAGCTATCCCACTAATACTTAAAAATGTGCTAAATTGTTGGATCCCAAGAAAATCAAACGATGCTGAAAACAAAAGAGCGGATCACAGTGACATTTGGAAAATATTTTCCAAAACTACAACACTATTCGGTCTAGACGCAGTAATATATAGCCTAGAATATATAGTGTCGAAATCGGCTATCCCACTAATACGTGTATCCCACTAAATGTGCTAAACTGTTGGATCCCTTAAATATCAAACGAACTAAAACTGCAACACTATTCCGTCTAGACGCAGTAATATATAGCCTAGAATATATAGTGTCGAAATCGGCTATCCCACTAATACGTGTATCCCACTAAATGTGCTAAAATGTTGGATCCCTTAAATATCAAACGAACTAAAACTGAAAGACTATTCCGTCTAGACGCAGTAATATATAGTCTAAAATATATAGTGTCGAAATCGGCTATCCCACTCACACGTGTATCCCACTAAATGTGCTAAAATGTTGGATCCCTTAAATATCAAACGATGCTGAAAAGAAAAGAGCGGAACACAGTGACTTTTGGAAGATATTTTCTAAAACTCCAACCCGATTTGGTCTAGACACAGTAAATACAGCGTCTAGAATATATAGTGTGGTAATCGGCTATCCGCGTAATACATAAAAAAGTGGTAAAATGTTGGATCCCTTAAATATCAAACGATGCTGAAATCAGAAGAGCCGATCACAGTGACATCTGCAAGATATTTTCTGAAACTGCAACACTATTCGGTGTAGACGCAGTAACTACTTCGTCTAGAATATATAGTGTGAAAATCGGCTATCATAGTAATATTTAAAAATGTGCTAAAATGTTGGATCACTTAAATATCAAACGATGCTGAAATCAAAAGAGCCGATCACAGTGACATCTGCGAGATATTTTCTGAAACTGCAACACTATTCGGTGTAGACGCAGTAACTACTTCGTCTAGAATATATAGTGTGGAAATCGGCTATCATAGTAAAACTTAAAAATGTGCTAAAATGTTGGATCCCTTAAATATAAAACGATGCTGAAATCAGAAGAGCCGATCACAGTGACATCTGCAAGATATTTTCTGAAAATGTAACGCTATTCGATGTAGACGAAGTAACTACTTCGTCTAGAATATATAGTGTGGAAATCGGCTATCATAGTAATACTTAAAAATGTGCTAAAATGTTGGATCCCTTAACTATCAAACGATGCTGAAAACAAAAGAGCGGATCACAGTGACATTTGGAAGATATTTTCTAAAACTACAACACAATTTGGTCTAGACGATGTAATTACAGCATCTAGAATAAAAGCGTTGTAATAGGCTATCCGCGTAATACTTAAAAAATTGGTAAAATGTTGGATCCATTAAATATCAAACGATGCTTAAATGAAACGAGCCGATCACCGTGACATCTGCAAGATATTTTCTGAAACTGCAACACTATTCGGTGTAGACGCAGTAACTACTTCGTCTAGAATATATAGTGTGGAAATCGGCTATCATAGAAATACTTAAAAATGTACTAAAATGTTGGATCCCTTAAATATCAAACGATGCTGAAATCAAAAGAGCCGATCACAGTGACATTTGGAAGATATTTTCCAAAACTGCAACACTATTCGTTCTAGACGCAGTAATATATAGTCTAGAATATATAGTGTAGAAATCGGCTATCCCACTCACACGTGTATCCCACTAAATGTGCTAAAATGCTGGATCCCTTAAATATCAAACGATGCTGAAAACAAAAGAGCGGATAACACTGACTTTTGGAAGATATTTTCTAAACCTCCAACCCGATTTGGTCTAGACACAGTAAATACAGCGTCTAGAATATATAGTGTGGTAATCGGCTATCCGCGTAATACATAAAAAAGTGGTAAAATGTTGGATCCCTTAAATATCAAACGATGCTGAAATCAGAAGAGCCGATCACAGTGACATCTGCAAGATATTTTCTGAAACTGCAACACTATTCGGTGTAGACGCAGTAACTACTTCGTCTAGAATATATAGTGTGAAAATCGGCTATCATAGTAATATTTAAAAATGTGCTAAAATGTTGGATCACTTAAATATCAAACGATGCTGAAATCAAAAGAGCCGATCACAGTGACATCTGCGAGATATTTTCTGAAACTGCAACACTATTCGGTGTAGACGCAGTAACTACTTCGTCTAGAATATATAGTGTGGAAATCGGCTATCATAGTAAAACTTAAAAATGTGCTAAAATGTTGGATCCCTTAAATATCAAACGATGCTGAAATCAGAAGAGCCGATCACAGTGACATCTGCAAGATATTTTCTGAAAATGTAACGCTATTCGATGTAGACGAAGTAACTACTTCGTCTAGAATATATAGTGTGGAAATCGGCTATCATAGTAATACTTAAAAATGTGCTAAAATGTTGGATCCCTTAAATATCAAACGATGCTGAAAACAAAAGAGCGGATCACAGTGACATTTGGAAGATATTTTCTAAAACTACAAGACAATTTGGTCTAGACGATGTAATTACAGCATCTAGAATAAAAGCGTTGTAATAGGCTATCCGCGTAATACTTAAAAAATTGGTAAAATGTTGGATCCATTAAATATCAAACGATGCTTAAATGAAACGAGCCGATCACCGTGACATCTGCAAGATATTTTCTGAAACTGCAACTCTATTCAGCCTAGATGGAGTAAATACTGCGTCTAGAATATACAGTGTGGTAATCAGCTATCCCACTAATACTTAAAAATGTGCTAAATTGTTAGATCCCTTAAATATCAAACGATGCTGAAAACAAAAGAGCGGATCACAGTGACATTTGGAAGATATTTTCCAAAACTGCAACACTATTTGGTCTAGACGCAGTAATATATAGCCTAGAATATATAGTGTCGAAATCGTCTATCCCACTAATACGTGTATCCCGCTAAATGTGCTAAAATGTTGGATCCCTTAAATATCAAACGATGCTGAAAACAACAGAGCGGATCACAGTGACATTTGGAAGATATTTTTCAAACCCTCAACACTATTTGGTCTAGACGCAGTAATATATAGCCTAGAATATATAGTGTCGAAATCGGCTATCCCACTAATACGTGCTAAAATGTTGGATCCATTAAATATCAAACGATGCTGAAATCAGAAGAGCCGATCACAGTGACATCTGCAAGATATTTTCTGAAACTGCAACGCTATTCGGTGTAGACGCAGTAACTACTTCGTCTAGAATATATAGTGTGGAAATCGGCTATCATAGTAATACTTAAAAATGTGCTAAAATGTTGGATCCCTTAAATATAAAACGATGCTGAAATCAGAAGAGCCGATCACAGTGACATCTGCAAGATATTTTCTGAAACTGCAACACTATTCAGCCTTGATGGAGTATTTACAGCGTCTAGAATATACAGTCTGGAAATTGGCTATCCCACTAATACTTAAAAGTATGCTAAAATGTTGGATCCCTTAAATATCAAACGAACTAAAACTGCAACACTATTCCGTCTAGACGCAGTAATATATAGTCTAGAATATATAGTGTCGAAATCGGCTATCCCACTCACACGTGTATCCCACTAAATGTGCTAAAATGTTGGATCCCTTAAATATCAAACGATGCTGAAAACAAAAGAGCGGATCACAGTGAGAGTTGGAAGAAATTTTCTAAAACTACAAGACAATGTGGTCTAGACGATGTAATTACAGCATCTAGAATAAAAGCGTTGTAATAGGCTATCCGCGTAATACTTAAAAAATTGGTAAAATGTTGGATCCATTAAATATCAAACGATGCTGAAATCAAACGAGCCGATCACCGTGACATCTGCAAGATATTTTCTGAAACTGCAACACTATTCGGTGTTGCAGTTTCAGTATTCGCAGTAACTACTTCGTCTTGAATATATAGTGTGGAAATTGGCAATCATAGAAATACTTAAAAATGTACTAAAATGTTGGATCCCTTAAATATCAAACGATGCTGAAATCAAAAGAGCCGATCACAGTGACATTTGGAAGATATTTTCCAAAACTGCAACACTATTCGTTCTAGACGCAGTAATATATAGCCTAGAATACATAGTGTCGAAATCGGCTATCCCACTAATACGTGTATCCCACTAAATGTGCTAAAATGTTGGATCCCTTAAATATCAAACGATGCTGAAAACAAGAGAGCGGAACACAGTGACTTTTGGAAGATATTTTCTAAAACTCCAACCCGATTTGGTCTAGACACAGTAATTACAGCGTCTAGAGTATATAGTGTGGTAATCGGCTAACCGCGTAATACATAAAAAAGTGGTAAAATGTTGGATCCCTTAAATATCAAACGATGCTGAAATCAGAAGAGCCGATCACAGTGACATCTGCCAGATATTTTCTGAAACTGCAACACTATTCGGTGTAGACGCAGTAACTACTTCGTCTAGAATATATAGTGTGAAAATCGGCTATCATAGTAATATTTAAAAATGTGCTAAAATGTTGGATCACTTAAATATCAAACGATGCTGAAATCAGAAGAGCCGATCACAGTGACATCTGCAAGACATTTTCTGAAACTGCAACACTATTCGGTGTAGACGCAGTAACTACTTCGTCTAGAATATATAGTGTGGAAATCGGCTATCATAGTAATTCTTAAAAATGTGCTAAAATGCTGGATCCCTTAAATATCAAACGATGCTGAAAGCAGAAGAGCCGATCACAGTGACATCTGCAAGATATTTTCTGAAACTGCAACACTATTCGGTGTAGACGCAGTAACTACTTCGTCTAGAATATATAGTGTGGAAATCGGCTATCATAGTAATACTTACAAATGTGCTAAAATGTTGGATCCCTTAAATATCAAACAATGCTGAAATCAGAAGAGCCGATCACAGTGACATCTGCAAGATATTTTCTGAAACTGCAACTCTATTCAGCCTAGATGGAGTAAATACTGCGTCTAGAATATACAGTGTGGTAATCAGCTATCCCACTAATACTTAAAAATGTGCTAAATTGTTAGATCCCTTAAATATCAAACGATGCTGAAAACAAAAGAGCGGATCACAGTGACATTTGGAAGATATTTTCCAAAACTGCAACACTATTTGGTCTAGACGCAGTAATATATAGCCTAGAATATATAGTGTCGAAATCGTCTATCCCACTAATACGTGTATCCCGCTAAATGTGCTAAAATGTTGGATCCCTTAAATATCAAACGATGCTGAAAACAACAGAGCGGATCACAGTGACATTTGGAAGATATTTTTCAAACCCTCAACACTATTTGGTCTAGACGCAGTAATATATAGCCTAGAATATATAGTGTCGAAATCGGCTATCCCACTAATACGTGCTAAAATGTTGGATCCATTAAATATCAAACGATGCTGAAATCAGAAGAGCCGATCACAGTGACATCTGCAAGATATTTTCTGAAACTGCAACGCTATTCGGTGTAGACGCAGTAACTACTTCGTCTAGAATATATAGTGTGGAAATCGGCTATTATAGTAATACTTAAAAATGTGCTAAAATGTTGGATCCCTTAAATATCAAACGATGCTGAAATCAGAAGAGCCGATCACAGTGACATCTGCAAGATATTTTCTGAAACTGCAACACTATTCAGCCTTGATGGAGTATTTACAGCGTCTAGAATATACAGTCTGGAAATTGGCTATCCCACTAATACTTAAAAGTGTGCTAAAATGTTGGATCCCTTAAATATCAAACAATGCTGAAAACAAAAGAGCGGATCACAGTGACATTTGGAAGATAATTTCCAAAACTACAAGACAATTTGGTCTAGACGATGTAATTACAGCATCTAGAATAAAAGCGTTGTAATAGGCTATCCGCGTAATACTTAAAAAATTGGTAAAATGTTGGATCCATTAAATATCAAACGATGCTGAAATCAAACGAGCCGATCACCGTGACATCTGCAAGATATTTTCTGAAACTGCAACACTATTCGGTGTAGACGCAGTAACTACTTCGTCTAGAATATATAGTGTGGAAATCGGCTATCATAGTAATACTTAAAAATGTACTAAAATGTTGAATCCCTTAAATATCAAACGATGCTGAAATCAAAAGAGCCGATCACAGTGACATTTGGAAGATATTTTCCAAAACTGCAACACTATTCAGCCTAGATGGAGTAATTACTGCGTCTAGTATATAGAGTGTGGTAATCAGCTATCCCACTAATACTTAAAAATGTGCTAAATTGTTGGATCCCTTAAATATCAAACGATGCTGAAAACAAAAGAGCAGATCACAGTGACATTTGGAAGATATTTTCCAAAACAACAACACTATTCGGTCTAGACGATGTAATTACAGCATCTAGAATAAAAGCGTTGTAATAGGCTATCCGCGTAATACTTAAAAAATTGGTAAAATGTTGGATCCCTTAAATGTCAAACGATGCTGAAATCAAAAGAGCCGATCACAGTGACATCTGTAAGATATTTTCTGAAACTGCAACACTATTCAGCCTAGATGGAGTAATTACTGCGTCTAGAATATAGAGTATGGTAATCAGCTATCCCACTAATACTTAAAAATGTGCTAAATTGTTGGATCCCAAGAAAATCAAACGATGCTGAAAACAAAAGAGCGGATCACAGTGACATTTGGAAAATATTTTCCAAAACTACAACACTATTCGGTCTAGACGCAGTAATATATAGCCTAGAATATATAGTGTCGAAATCGGCTATCCCACTAATACGTGTATCCCACTAAATGTGCTAAACTGTTGGATCCCTTAAATATCAAACGAACTAAAACTGCAACACTATTCCGTCTAGACGCAGTAATATATAGCCTAGAATATATAGTGTCGAAATCGGCTATCCCACTAATACGTGTATCCCACTAAATGTGCTAAAATGTTGGATCCCTTAAATATCAAACGAACTAAAACTGAAAGACTATTCCGTCTAGACGCAGTAATATATAGTCTAAAATATATAGTGTCGAAATCGGCTATCCCACTCACACGTGTATCCCACTAAATGTGCTAAAATGTTGGATCCCTTAAATATCAAACGATGCTGAAAAGAAAAGAGCGGAACACAGTGACTTTTGGAAGATATTTTCTAAAACTCCAACCCGATTTGGTCTAGACACAGTAAATACAGCGTCTAGAATATATAGTGTGGTAATCGGCTATCCGCGTAATACATAAAAAAGTGGTAAAATGTTGGATCCCTTAAATATCAAACGATGCTGAAATCAGAAGAGCCGATCACAGTGACATCTGCAAGATATTTTCTGAAACTGCAACACTATTCGGTGTAGACGCAGTAACTACTTCGTCTAGAATATATAGTGTGAAAATCGGCTATCATAGTAATATTTAAAAATGTGCTAAAATGTTGGATCACTTAAATATCAAACGATGCTGAAATCAAAAGAGCCGATCACAGTGACATCTGCGAGATATTTTCTGAAACTGCAACACTATTCGGTGTAGACGCAGTAACTACTTCGTCTAGAATATATAGTGTGGAAATCGGCTATCATAGTAAAACTTAAAAATGTGCTAAAATGTTGGATCCCTTAAATATAAAACGATGCTGAAATCAGAAGAGCCGATCACAGTGACATCTGCAAGATATTTTCTGAAAATGTAACGCTATTCGATGTAGACGAAGTAACTACTTCGTCTAGAATATATAGTGTGGAAATCGGCTATCATAGTAATACTTAAAAATGTGCTAAAATGTTGGATCCCTTAACTATCAAACGATGCTGAAAACAAAAGAGCGGATCACAGTGACATTTGGAAGATATTTTCTAAAACTACAACACAATTTGGTCTAGACGATGTAATTACAGCATCTAGAATAAAAGCGTTGTAATAGGCTATCCGCGTAATACTTAAAAAATTGGTAAAATGTTGGATCCAT
The DNA here is from genome assembly GCA_963932465.1 of Maratus speciosus. Lineage (NCBI taxonomy): Eukaryota > Metazoa > Arthropoda > Arachnida > Araneae > Salticidae > Maratus > Maratus speciosus. Next base: position 11,544,071 of record OZ010797.1, read on the forward strand.
TAAATATCAAACGATGCTTAAATGAAACGAGCCGATCACCGTGACATCTGCAAGATATTTTCTGAAACTGCAACACTATTCGGTGTAGACGCAGTAACTACTTCGTCTAGAATATATAGTGTGGAAATCGGCTATCATAGAAATACTTAAAAATGTACTAAAATGTTGGATCCCTTAAATATCAAACGATGCTGAAATCAAAAGAGCCGATCACAGTGACATTTGGAAGATATTTTCCAAAACTGCAACACTATTCGTTCTAGACGCAGTAATATATAGTCTAGAATATATAGTGTAGAAATCGGCTATCCCACTCACACGTGTATCCCACTAAATGTGCTAAAATGCTGGATCCCTTAAATATCAAACGATGCTGAAAACAAAAGAGCGGATAACACTGACTTTTGGAAGATATTTTCTAAACCTCCAACCCGATTTGGTCTAGACACAGTAAATACAGCGTCTAGAATATATAGTGTGGTAATCGGCTATCCGCGTAATACATAAAAAAGTGGTAAAATGTTGGATCCCTTAAATATCAAACGATGCTGAAATCAGAAGAGCCGATCACAGTGACATCTGCAAGATATTTTCTGAAACTGCAACACTATTCGGTGTAGACGCAGTAACTACTTCGTCTAGAATATATAGTGTGAAAATCGGCTATCATAGTAATATTTAAAAATGTGCTAAAATGTTGGATCACTTAAATATCAAACGATGCTGAAATCAAAAGAGCCGATCACAGTGACATCTGCGAGATATTTTCTGAAACTGCAACACTATTCGGTGTAGACGCAGTAACTACTTCGTCTAGAATATATAGTGTGGAAATCGGCTATCATAGTAAAACTTAAAAATGTGCTAAAATGTTGGATCCCTTAAATATCAAACGATGCTGAAATCAGAAGAGCCGATCACAGTGACATCTGCAAGATATTTTCTGAAAATGTAACGCTATTCGATGTAGACGAAGTAACTACTTCGTCTAGAATATATAGTGTGGAAATCGGCTATCATAGTAATACTTAAAAATGTGCTAAAATGTTGGATCCCTTAAATATCAAACGATGCTGAAAACAAAAGAGCGGATCACAGTGACATTTGGAAGATATTTTCTAAAACTACAAGACAATTTGGTCTAGACGATGTAATTACAGCATCTAGAATAAAAGCGTTGTAATAGGCTATCCGCGTAATACTTAAAAAATTGGTAAAATGTTGGATCCATTAAATATCAAACGATGCTTAAATGAAACGAGCCGATCACCGTGACATCTGCAAGATATTTTCTGAAACTGCAACTCTATTCAGCCTAGATGGAGTAAATACTGCGTCTAGAATATACAGTGTGGTAATCAGCTATCCCACTAATACTTAAAAATGTGCTAAATTGTTAGATCCCTTAAATATCAAACGATGCTGAAAACAAAAGAGCGGATCACAGTGACATTTGGAAGATATTTTCCAAAACTGCAACACTATTTGGTCTAGACGCAGTAATATATAGCCTAGAATATATAGTGTCGAAATCGTCTATCCCACTAATACGTGTATCCCGCTAAATGTGCTAAAATGTTGGATCCCTTAAATATCAAACGATGCTGAAAACAACAGAGCGGATCACAGTGACATTTGGAAGATATTTTTCAAACCCTCAACACTATTTGGTCTAGACGCAGTAATATATAGCCTAGAATATATAGTGTCGAAATCGGCTATCCCACTAATACGTGCTAAAATGTTGGATCCATTAAATATCAAACGATGCTGAAATCAGAAGAGCCGATCACAGTGACATCTGCAAGATATTTTCTGAAACTGCAACGCTATTCGGTGTAGACGCAGTAACTACTTCGTCTAGAATATATAGTGTGGAAATCGGCTATCATAGTAATACTTAAAAATGTGCTAAAATGTTGGATCCCTTAAATATAAAACGATGCTGAAATCAGAAGAGCCGATCACAGTGACATCTGCAAGATATTTTCTGAAACTGCAACACTATTCAGCCTTGATGGAGTATTTACAGCGTCTAGAATATACAGTCTGGAAATTGGCTATCCCACTAATACTTAAAAGTATGCTAAAATGTTGGATCCCTTAAATATCAAACGAACTAAAACTGCAACACTATTCCGTCTAGACGCAGTAATATATAGTCTAGAATATATAGTGTCGAAATCGGCTATCCCACTCACACGTGTATCCCACTAAATGTGCTAAAATGTTGGATCCCTTAAATATCAAACGATGCTGAAAACAAAAGAGCGGATCACAGTGAGAGTTGGAAGAAATTTTCTAAAACTACAAGACAATGTGGTCTAGACGATGTAATTACAGCATCTAGAATAAAAGCGTTGTAATAGGCTATCCGCGTAATACTTAAAAAATTGGTAAAATGTTGGATCCATTAAATATCAAACGATGCTGAAATCAAACGAGCCGATCACCGTGACATCTGCAAGATATTTTCTGAAACTGCAACACTATTCGGTGTTGCAGTTTCAGTATTCGCAGTAACTACTTCGTCTTGAATATATAGTGTGGAAATTGGCAATCATAGAAATACTTAAAAATGTACTAAAATGTTGGATCCCTTAAATATCAAACGATGCTGAAATCAAAAGAGCCGATCACAGTGACATTTGGAAGATATTTTCCAAAACTGCAACACTATTCGTTCTAGACGCAGTAATATATAGCCTAGAATACATAGTGTTGAAATCGGCTATCCCACTAATACGTGTATCCCACTAAATGTGCTAAAATGTTGGATCCCTTAAATATCAAACGATGCTGAAAACAAGAGAGCGGAACACAGTGACTTTTGGAAGATATTTTCTAAAACTCCAACCCGATTTGGTCTAGACACAGTAATTACAGCGTCTAGAGTATATAGTGTGGTAATCGGCTAACCGCGTAATACATAAAAAAGTGGTAAAATGTTGGATCCCTTAAATATCAAACGATGCTGAAATCAGAAGAGCCGATCACAGTGACATCTGCCAGATATTTTCTGAAACTGCAACACTATTCGGTGTAGACGCAGTAACTACTTCGTCTAGAATATATAGTGTGAAAATCGGCTATCATAGTAATATTTAAAAATGTGCTAAAATGTTGGATCACTTAAATATCAAACGATGCTGAAATCAGAAGAGCCGATCACAGTGACATCTGCAAGACATTTTCTGAAACTGCAACACTATTCGGTGTAGACGCAGTAACTACTTCGTCTAGAATATATAGTGTGGAAATCGGCTATCATAGTAATTCTTAAAAATGTGCTAAAATGCTGGATCCCTTAAATATCAAACGATGCTGAAAGCAGAAGAGCCGATCACAGTGACATCTGCAAGATATTTTCTGAAACTGCAACACTATTCGGTGTAGACGCAGTAACTACTTCGTCTAGAATATATAGTGTGGAAATCGGCTATCATAGTAATACTTACAAATGTGCTAAAATGTTGGATCCCTTAAATATCAAACAATGCTGAAATCAGAAGAGCCGATCACAGTGACATCTGCAAGATATTTTCTGAAACTGCAACTCTATTCAGCCTAGATGGAGTAAATACTGCGTCTAGAATATACAGTGTGGTAATCAGCTATCCCACTAATACTTAAAAATGTGCTAAATTGTTAGATCCCTTAAATATCAAACGATGCTGAAAACAAAAGAGCGGATCACAGTGACATTTGGAAGATATTTTCCAAAACTGCAACACTATTTGGTCTAGACGCAGTAATATATAGCCTAGAATATATAGTGTCGAAATCGTCTATCCCACTAATACGTGTATCCCGCTAAATGTGCTAAAATGTTGGATCCCTTAAATATCAAACGATGCTGAAAACAACAGAGCGGATCACAGTGACATTTGGAAGATATTTTTCAAACCCTCAACACTATTTGGTCTAGACGCAGTAATATATAGCCTAGAATATATAGTGTCGAAATCGGCTATCCCACTAATACGTGCTAAAATGTTGGATCCATTAAATATCAAACGATGCTGAAATCAGAAGAGCCGATCACAGTGACATCTGCAAGATATTTTCTGAAACTGCAACGCTATTCGGTGTAGACGCAGTAACTACTTCGTCTAGAATATATAGTGTGGAAATCGGCTATCATAGTAATACTTAAAAATGTGCTAAAATGTTGGATCCCTTAAATATAAAACGATGCTGAAATCAGAAGAGCCGATCACAGTGACATCTGCAAGATATTTTCTGAAACTGCAACACTATTCAGCCTTGATGGAGTATTTACAGCGTCTAGAATATACAGTCTGGAAATTGGCTATCCCACTAATACTTAAAAGTGTGCTAAAATGTTGGATCCCTTAAATATCAAACGAACTAAAACTGCAACACTATTCCGTCTAGACGCAGTAATATATAGTCTAGAATATATAGTGTCGAAATCGGCTATCCCACTCACACGTGTATCCCACTAAATGTGCTAAAATGTTGGATCCCTTAAATATCAAACGATGCTGAAAACAAAAGAGCGGATTACAGTGAGAGTTGGAAGAAATTTTCTAAAACTACAAGACAATGTGGTCTAGACGATTTAATTACAGCATCTAGAATAAAAGCGTTGTAATAGGCTATCCGCGTAATACTTAAAAAATTGGTAAAATGTTGGATCCATTAAATATCAAACGATGCTGAAATCAAACGAGCCGATCACCGTGACATCTGCAAGATATTTTCTGAAACTGCAACACTATTCGGTGTTGCAGTTTCAGTATTCGCAGTAACTACTTCGTCTAGAATATATAGTGTGGAAATTGGCTATCATAGAAATACTTAAAAATGTACTAAAATGTTGGATCCCTTAAATATCAAACGATGCTGAAATCAAAAGAGCCGATCACAGTGACATTTGGAAGATATTTTCCAAAACTGCAACACTATTCGTTCTAGACGCAGTAATATATAGCCTAGAATACATAGTGTCGAAATCGGCTATCCCACTAATACGTGTATCCCACTAAATGTGCTAAAATGTTGGATCCCTTAAATATCAAACGAACTAAAACTGCAACACTATTCCGTCTAGACGCAGTAATATATAGTCTAGAATATATAGTGTCGAAATCGGCTATCCCACTCACACGTGTATCCCACTAAATGTGCTAAAATGTTGGATCCCTTAAATATCAAACGATGCTGAAAACAAAAGAGCGGATCACAGTGACTTTTGGAAGATATTTTCTAAAACTCCAACCCGATTTGGTCTAGACACAGTAATTACAGCGTCTAGAATATATAGTGTGGTAATCGGCTATCCGCGTAATACATAAAAAAGTGGTAAAATGTTGGATCCCTTAAATATCAAACGATGCTGAAATCAGAAGAGCCGATCACAGTGACATCTGCAAGATATTTTCTGAAACTGCAACACTATTCGGTGTAGACGCAGTAACTACTTCGTCCAGAATATATAGTGTGAAAATCGGCTATCATAGTAATATTTAAAAATGTGCTAAAATGTTGGATCACTTAAATATCAAACGATGCTGAAATCAGAAGAGCGGATCACAGTGACATCTGCAAGATATTTTCTGAAACTGCAACACTATTCGGTGTAGACGCAGTAACTACTTCGTCTAGAATATACAGTGTGGTAATCGGCTATCCCACTAATACTTAAAATTGTGCTATATTGTCGGATCCCTTAAATATCAAACGATGCTGAAAACAAAAGAGCGGATCACCGTGAAATTTGGAAGATATTTTCTAAAACTCCAACCCGATTTGGTCTAGACACAGTAATTACACCGTCTAGAATATATAGTTTGGTAATCGGCTACCCGCGTAATACTTCAAAAAGTGGTAAAATGTTGGATCCCTTAAATATCAAACGATGCTGAAATCAGAAGAGCCGATCACAGTGACTCCTGCAAGATATTTTCTGAGATTGCAACACTATTCTCTTAAGACGCAGTAACTACTTCGTCTAGAATATATAGTGTGGAAATCGGCTATCATAGTAATACTTAAAAATGTGCTAAAATGTTGGATCTCTTAAATATCAAACGATGCTGAAATCAGAAGAGCCGATCACAGTGACATCTGCAAGATATTTTCTGAAACTGCAACACTATTCGGTGTAGACACAGTAACTACATCGTATACAATATATAGGGTGGAAATCGGCTATCATAGTAATACTTAAAAATGCGCTAAAATGTGATCCTTTAAATATCAAACGATGTTGAAAACAAAAGACCGGATCACAGTGACATTTGGAAGATATTTTCTAAAACTTCAACACTATTCTGTCTAGACGCAGTAATTACAGCGTCTAGAATATATAGTTTGGTAATCGGCTATTTGCGTAATACTTAAAAATGTGCTAAAATGTCGGATCCCTTAAATATCAAACAATGCTGAAATCAGTAGAGCCGATCACTGTGACATCTGCAAGATATTTTCTGAAACTGCAACACTATTCAGCCTAGATTGAGTAATTACTGCGTCTAGAATATACAGTGAGGAAATCGGCTATTCCATTAATACTTAAAAGTGTGCTAAAATGTTGGATCCTTTAAATATCAAACGATGCTGAAAACAAAAGATCGGATCACAGTGACATTTGGAAGATATTTTTAAAACTCCAAGACAATTTGGTCTAGACGATGTAATTACAGCATCTAGAATGTATAGCGTAGTAATAGGCTATCCGCGTAATACTTTAAAAAGTGGAAAATGGTGGATCCATTAAATATCAAACGATGCTGAAATCAGAAGAGCCGATCACAGTGACATCTGCAAGATATTTTCTGAAACTGCAATACGGTGTAGACGCAGTAACTACTTCGTCTAGAATATATAGTGTGGAAATCGGCTATTATAGTAATACTTAAAAATGTGCTAAAATGTTGGATCCCTTAAATATCAAACGATGCTGAAATCAGAAGAGCCGATCACAGTGATATCTGCAAGATATTTCTGAAACTGCAATACGGTGTAGACGCAGTAACTACTTCGTCTAGAATATATAGTGCGGAAGTCGGCTATCATAGTAATACTTAAAAATGTGCTAAAATGTTGGATCCTTTAAATATCAAACGATGCTGAAATCAGAAGAGCCAATCACAGTGACATCTGCAAGATATTTTCTGAAACTGCAACACTATTCGGTCTAGACGCAGTAATGTATAGTCTAGAATATATAGTGTCGAAATCGGCTATCCCACTCCTACGTGTATCCCACTAAATGTGCTAAAATATTGGATCCCTTAAATATCAAACGATGCTGAAAACAAAAGAGCGGATCACAGTGACTTTTGGAAGATATTTTCTAAAACTCCAACCCGATTTGGTCTAGACACAGTAATTACAGCGCCTAGAATATATAGTGTGGTAATCGGCAACCCGCGTAATACTTAAAAATGTGCTAAAATGTTGGATCCCTTAAATATCAAACGATGCTGAAATCAGAAGAGCCGATCATAGTGACCTCTGCAAGATATTTTCTGAAACTGCAACACTATTCGGTGTAGAAGCAGTAAATACTTCGTCTAGAATATATAGTGTGGAAATCGGCTATCATAGTAATACTTTAAAATGTGCTAAAATATTGGTTCCCTTAAATATCAAACGATGCTAAAATGAGAAGAGCCGATCACAGTGACATCTGCAAGATATTTTCTGAAACTGCAACAGTATTCAGCCTAGATGGAGTAATTACTGCGCCGAGAATAAACAGTGCGGTAATCAGCTATCACATTAATACTTAAAAATGTGCTAAATTGTTCGATCCCTTAAATATCAAACGATGCTGAAAACAAAAGAGCGGATCACAGTGACGTTTGGAAGATATTTTCTAAAACTATAAGACAATTTGGTCTGGACGATGTAATTACACCATCTAGAATGTATAGCGTGGTAATAGTCTATCCGCGTAATACTTAAAAAAGTGGTAAAATGTTGGATCCATTAAATATCAAACGATGCTGAAATCAAACGAGCCGATCACCGTGACATCTGCAAAATGTTTTCTAAAACTGCAACACTATTCGGTGTAGACGCAGTAACTACTTCGTCCAGAATATATAGTGTGGGAATCGGCTATCATAGTAATACTTAAAAATGTGCTAAATTGTCGGATCCCTTAAATATCAAACGATGCTGAAATCAGAAAGCCGATCACAGTGACTTCTGCAAGATATTTTCTGAAATTGCAACACGATTCTCTGTAGACGCAGTAACTACTTCGTCTAGAACATATAGTGTGGAAATCGGCTATCATAGCAATACTTAAAAATGTGCTAAAATGTTGGATCTCTTAAATATCAAACGATGCTGAAATCAGAAGAGCCGATCACAGTGACATCTGCAAAATGTTTTCTAAAACTGCAACACTATTCGGTGTAGACGCAGTAACTACTTCGTCCAGAATATATAGTGTGGGAATCGGCTATCATAGTAATACTTAAAAATGTGCTAAATTGTCGGATCCCTTAAATATCAAACGATGCTGAAATCAGAAAGCCGATCACAGTGACTTCTGCAAGATATTTTCTGAAATTGCAACACGATTCTCTGTAGACGCAGTAACTACTTCGTCTAGACCATATAGTGTGGAAATCGGCTATCATAGCAATACTTAAAAATGTGCTAAAATGTTGGATCTCTTAAATATCAAACAATGCTGAAATCAGAAGAGCCGATCACTGTGACATCTGCAAGATATTTTCTGAAACTGCAACTCTATTCGGTCTAGACGCAGTAATATATATCCTAGAATATATAGTGTCGAAATCGGCTATCTCACTACTACGTGTATCCCACTAAATGTGCTAAAATGTTGGATCCCTTAAATAACAAACGAACTAAAACTGAAACTCTATTCGGTCTAGACGCAGTAATGTATAGTCTAGAATATATAGTGTCGAAATCGGCTATCCCACTAAATGTGCTAAAATGTTGGATCCCTTAAATATCAAACGATGGTGAAAACAAAAGAACGGATCACAGTGATTCTTGGAAGATATTTTCTAAAACTCCAACCCGATTTGGTCTAGACTCAGTAATTACAGCGTCTAGAATATATACTGTGGTAATCGGCAATCCGCGTAATACTTAAAAATGTGCTAAAATGTTGCATCCCTTAAATATCAAACGATGCTGAAATCAGAAGAGCCGATCATAGTGACATCTGCAAGATATTTTCTGAAACTGCAACACTATTCGGTGTAGACGCAGTAACTACTTCGTCTAAAATATGTAGTCTGTATTTTGACTGTCATAGTAATACTTTAAAATGTGCTAAAATATTGGATCCTTTAAATATCCAACGATGCTGAAATGTGAAGAGCCGATCACAGTGACATCTGCAAGATATTTTCTGAAACTGCAACAGTATTCAGCCTAGATGGAGTAATTACAGCGTCGAGAATATACAGTGTGGTAATCAGCTATCACATTAATACTTAAAAATGTGCTAAATTGTTTGATCCCTTAAATATCAAACGATGCTGAAAACAAAAGAGCGGATCACAGTGACATTTGGAAGATATTTTCTAAAACTTCAACACTATTCTGTCTAGACGCAGTAATTACAGCGTCTAGAATATATAGTTTGGTAATCGGCTATCGGCGTAATACTTAAAAATGTGCTAAAATGTTGGATCCCTTAAATATCAAACGATGCTCAAAACAAAAGAGCGGATCACAGTTACATTTGGAAGATATTTTCTAAAACTATAAGACAATTTGGTCTAGACGATGTAATTACACCATCTAGAATGTATAGCGTGGTAATAAGGCTATCCGCGTAATACTTAAAAAAGTGGTAAAATGTTGGATCCATTAAATATCAAACGATGCTGAAATCAAACGAGCCGATCACCGTGACATCTGCAAGAATTTTTCTAAAACTGCAACACTATTCGGTGTAGACGCAGTAACTACTTCGTCCAGAATATATAGTGTGGAAATCGGCTATCATAGTAATACTTAAAAATGTGCTAAAATGGTGGATCCCTTAAATATGAAACGATGCTGAAATCAGAAGAGCCGATCACAGTGACATCTGCAAGATATTTTCTGAAACTGCAACACTATTCAGCCTAGATGGAGTAATTACTGCGTCTAGAATATACAGTGTGGTAATAAGCTATCCCACTAATACTTAAAAATGTGCTAAATTGTCGGATCCCTTAAATATCAAACGATGCTGAAACCAGAAGAGCCGATCACAGTGACATCTGCAAGATATTTTCTGAAACTGCAACAGTATTCAGCCTAGATGGAGTAATTACTGCGTCGAGAATGTACAGTGTGGTAATCAGCTATCACATTAATATTTAAAAATGTGCTAAATTGTTCGATCCCTTAAATATCAAACGATGCTGAAAACAAAAGAGCGAATCACAGTGACATTTGGAAGATATTTTCTAAAACTTCAACACTATTCTGTCTAGACGCAGTAATTACAGCGTCTAGAATATATAGTTTGGTAATCGGCTATCGGCGTAATACTTAAAAATGTGCAAAGATGTTGGATCCTTAAATATCAAACGATGCTCAAAACAAAAGAGCGGATCACAGTGACATTTGGAAGATATTTTCTAAAACAATAAGACAATTTGGTCTAGACGATGTAATTACACCATCTAGAATGTATAGCGTGGTAATAAAGCTATCCGCGTAATACTTAAAAAAGCTGTAAAATGTTGGATCCATTAAATATCAAACGATGCTGAAATCAAACGAGCCGATCACCGTGACATCTGCAAGAAGTTTTCTAAAACTGCAACACTATTCGGTGTAGACGCAGTAACTACTTCATCCAAAATATATAGTGTGGGAATCGGCTATCCCACTCATACGTGTATCCCACTAAATGTGCTAAAATGTTGGATCCATTAAATATCAAACGATGGTGAAAACAAAAGAGCGGATCACAGTGACTTTTGGAAGATATTTTCTAAAACTCCAACCCGATTTGGTATAGACTCAGTAATTACAGCGCTTAGAATATATGTGTTGTAATCGGCAATCCGCGTAATACTTAAAAATGTGCTAAAATGTTGGATCCCTTAAATATCAAACGATGCTGAAATCAGAAGAGCCGATCATAGTGACATCTGCAAGATATTTTCTGAAACTGCAAAACTATTCGGTGTAGACGCAGTAACTAGTTCGTCTAAAATATGTAGTCTGGAATTTGGCTGTCATATTAAAACTTAAAAATGTGCTAAAATTTTGGATCCCTTAAATATCAAACGATGCTGAAATCAGAAGAGCCGATCACAGTGACATCTGCAAGATATTTTCTGAAACTGCAACGCTATTCGGTGTAGACGCAGTAACTACTTCGTCTAGAATATATAGTGTGGAAATCGGCAATCCGCGTAATACTTAAAAATGTGCTAAAATGTTGGATCCCTTAAATATCAAACGATGCTGAAATCAGAAGAGCCGATCATAGTGACATCTGCAAGATATTTTCTGAAACTGCAAAACTATTCGGTGTAGACGCAGTAACTAGTTCGTCTAAAATATGTACTCTGGAATTTGGCTGTCATATTAAAACTTAAAAATGTGCTAAAATTTTGGATCCCTTAAATATCAAACGATGCTGAAATCAGAAGAGCCGATCACAGTGACATCTGCAAGATATTTTCTGAAACTGCAACGCTATTCGGTGTAGACGCAGTAACTACTTCGTCTAGAATATATAGTGTGGAAATCGGCTATCATAGTAATACTTGAAAGTGTGCTAAAATGTTGGATCCCTTAAATATCTAACGATGCTGAAATCAGAAGAGCCGATCACAGTGACATCTGCAAGATATTTTCCGAAACTGCAACGCTATTCGGTGTAGACGCAGTAACTACTTCGTCTAGAATATATAGTGTGGAAATCGGCTATCATAGAAATACTTAAAAATGTGCTAAAATGTTGTATCCCTAAATATCAAACGATGCTGAAATCAGAAGAGCCGATCACAGTGACATCTGCAAGATATTTTCTGAAACTGCAACACTATTCAGACTAGATGGACTAATTACTGCGTCTAGAATATACAGTGGTAATCAGCTATCCCATTAATACCTAAAAATGTGCTAAATTGTTCGATCCCTTAAATATCAAATGATCCTGAAAACAAAAGAGCGGATCACAGTGACTTTTGGAAGATATTTTCTAAAACTCCAACCCGATTTGGTCTAGACACAGTAATTACAGCGCCTAGAATATATAGTGTGGTAATCGGCAACCCGCGTAATACTTAAAAATGTGCTAAAATGTTGGATCCCTTAAATATCAAACGATGCTGAAATCAGAAGAGCCGATCATAGTGACCTCTGCAAGATATTTTCTGAAACTGCAACACTATTCGGTGTAGAAGCAGTAACTACTTCGTCTAGAATATATAGTGTGGAAATCGGCTATCATAGTAATACTTTAAAATGTGCTAAAATATTGGTTCCCTTAAATATCAAACGATGCTAAAATGAGAAGAGCCGATCACAGTGACATCTGCAAGATATTTTCTGAAACTGCAACAGTATTCAGCCTAGATGGAGTAATTACTGCGCCGAGAATAAACAGTGCGGTAATCAGCTATCACATTAATACTTAAAAATGTGCTAAATTGTTCGATCCCTTAAATATCAAACGATGCTGAAAACAAAAGAGCGGATCACAGTGACGGTTGGAAGATATTTTCTAAAACTATAAGACAATTTGGTCTGGACGATGTAATTACACCATCTAGAATGTATAGCGTGGTAATAGTCTATCCGCGTAATACTTAAAAAAGTGGTAAAATGTTGGATCCATTAAATATCAAACGATGCTGAAATCAAACGAGCCGATCACCGTGACATCTGCAAAATGTTTTCTAAAACTGCAACACTATTCGGTGTAGACGCAGTAACTACTTCGTCCAGAATATATAGTGTGGGAATCGGCTATCATAGTAATACTTAAAAATGTGCTAAATTGTCGGATCCCTTAAATATCAAACGATGCTGAAATCAGAAAGCCGATCACAGTGACTTCTGCAAGATATTTTCTGAAATTGCAACACGATTCTCTGTAGACGCAGTAACTACTTCGTCTAGAACATATAGTGTGGAAATCGGCTATCATAGCAATACTTAAAAATGTGCTAAAATGTTGGATCTCTTAAATATCAAACGATGCTGAAATCAGAAGAGCCGATCACAGTGACATCTGCAAAATGTTTTCTAAAACTGCAACACTATTCGGTGTAGACGCAGTAACTACTTCGTCCAGAATATATAGTGTGGGAATCGGCTATCATAGTAATACTTAAAAATGTGCTAAATTGTCGGATCCCTTAAATATCAAACGATGCTGAAATCAGAAAGCCGATCACAGTGACTTCTGCAAGATATTTTCTGAAATTGCAACACGATTCTCTGTAGACGCAGTAACTACTTCGTCTAGAACATATAGTGTGGAAATCGGCTATCATAGCAATACTTAAAAATGTGCTAAAATGTTGGATCTCTTAAACATCAAACAATGCTGAAATCAGAAGAGCCGATCACTGTGACATCTGCAAGATATTTTCTGAAACTGCACCTCTATTCGGTCTAGACGCAGTAATATATAGCCTAGAATATATAGTGTCGAAATCGGCTATCTCACTACTACGTGTATCCCACTAAATGTGCTAAAATGTTGGATCCCTTAAATAACAAACGAACTAAAACTGAAACTCTATTCGGTCTAGACGCAGTAATGTATAGTCTAGAATATATAGTGTCGAAATCGGCTATCCCACTAAATGTGCTAAAATGTTGGATCCCTTAAATATCAAACGATGGTGAAAACAAAAGAACGGATCACAGTGATTCTTGGAAGATATTTTCTAAAACTCCAACCCGATTTGGTCTAGACTCAGTAATTACAGCGTCTAGAATATATACTGTGGTAATCGGCAATCCGCGTAATACTTAAAAATGTGCTAAAATGTTGGATCCCTTAAATATCAAACGATGCTGAAATCAGAAGAGCCGATCATAGTGACATCTGCAAGATATTTTCTGAAACTGCAACACTATTCGGTGTAGACGCAGTAACTACTTCGTCTAAAATATGTAGTCTGTATTTTGACTGTCATAGTAATACTTTAAAATGTGCTAAAATATTGGATCCTTTAAATATCCAACGATGCTGAAATGTGAAGAGCCGATCACAGTGACATCTGCAAGATATTTTCTGAAACTGCAACAGTATTCAGCCTAGATGGAGTAATTACAGCGTCGAGAATATACAGTGTGGTAATCAGCTATCACATTAATACTTAAAAATGTGCTAAATTGTTCGATCCCTTAAATATCAAACGATGCTGAAAACAAAAGAGCGGATCACAGTGACATTTGGAAGATATTTTCTAAAACTTCAACACTATTCTGTCTAGACGCAGTAATTACAGCGTCTAGAATATATAGTTTGGTAATCGGCTATCGGCGTAATACTTAAAAATGTGCTAAAATGTTGGATCCCTTAAATATCAAACGATGCTCAAAACAAAAAAGCGGATCACAGTTACATTTGGAAGATATTTTCTAAAACTATAAGACAATTTGGTCTAGACGATGTAATTACACCATCTAGAATGTATAGCGTGGTAATAAGGCTATCCGCGTAATACTTAAAAAAGTGGTAAAATGTTGGATCCATTAAATATCAAACGATGCTGAAATCAAACGAGCCGATCACCGTGACATCTGCAAGAATTTTTCTAAAACTGCAACACTATTCGGTGTAGACGCAGTAACTACTTCGTCCAGAATATATAGTGTGGAAATCGGCTATCATAGTAATACTTAAAAATGTGCTAAAATGGTGGATCCCTTAAATATGAAACGATGCTGAAATCAGAAGAGCCGATCACAGTGACATCTGCAAGATATTTTCTAAAACTGCAACACTATTCAGCCTAGATGGAGTAATTACTGCGTCTAGAATATACAGTGTGGTAATAAGCTATCCCACTAATACTTAAAAATGTGCTAAATTGTCGGATCCCTTAAATATCAAACGATGCTGAAACCAGAAGAGCCGATCACAGTGACATCTGCAAGATATTTTCTGAAACTGCAACAGTATTCAGCCTAGATGGAGTAATTACTGCGTCGAGAATGTACAGTGTGGTAATCAGCTATCACATTAATATTTAAAAATGTGCTAAATTGTTCGATCCCTTAAATATCAAACGATGCTGAAAACAAAAGAGCGAATCACAGTGACATTTGGAAGATATTTTCTAAAACTTCAACACTATTCTGTCTAGACGCAGTAATTACAGCGTCTAGAATATATAGTTTGGTAATCGGCTAACGGCGTAATACTTAAAAATGTGCAAAGATGTTGGATCCTTAAATATCAAACGATGCTCAAAACAAAAGAGCGGATCACAGTGACATTTGGAAGATATTTTCTAAAACAATAAGACAATTTGGTCTAGACGATGTAATTACACCATCTAGAATGTATAGCGTGGTAATAAAGCTATCCGCGTAAAACTTAAAAAAGCTGTAAAATGTTGGATCCATTAAATATCAAACGATGCTGAAATCAGAAGAGCCGATCACAGTGACATCTGCAAGATATTTTCTGAAACTGCAACACTATTCGGTGTAGACGCAGTAACTACTTCGTCTAGAATATATAGTGAGGAAATCGGCGATCACAGTAATACTTAAAAATGTGCTAAAATGTTGGATCCCTTAAATATCAAACGATGCTGAAATCAGAAGAGCCGATCACAGTGACATCTGCAAGATATTTTCTGAAACTGCAACACTATTCAGTCTAGATGGAGTAATTACTGCGTCTAGAAAATACAGTGTGGTAATCAGCTATCCCACTAATACTGAAAAATGTGCTAAATTGTTGGATCCCTTAAATATCAAACGATGCTGAAATCGGAAGAGCCGATCACAGTGACATCTGCAAGATATTTTCTGAAACTGCAACACTATTCGGTGTAGACGCAGTAACTACTTCGTCTAAAATATGTAGTCTGGAATTTGGCTGTCATAGTAAAACTTAAAAATGTGCTAAAATGTTGGATCCCTTAAATATCAAACAGTGCTGAAATCAAACGAGCCGATCATCGTGACATCTGCAATATATTTTCTGAAACTGCAACACTATTCGGTGTAGACGCAGTAACTACTTCCTCTAGAATATAATGTGGAAATCGGCTATCATGGTAATACTTAAAAATGTGCTAAAATGTTGGATCACTTAAATATCTAACGATGCTGAAATCAGAAGAGCCGATCACAGTGACATCTGCAAGATATTTTCTGAAACTGCAACGCTATTCGGTGTAGACGCAGTAACTACTTCGTCTAAAATATGTAGTCTGGAATTTGGCTGTCATAGTAAAACTTAAAAATGTGCTAAAATGTTGGATCCCTTAAATATCAAACGGTGCTGAAATCAAACGAGCCGATCATCGTGACATCTGCAAGATATTTTCTGAAACTGCAACACTATTCGGTGTAGACGCTGTAACTACTTCCTCTAGAATATAATGTGAAATCGGCTATCATGGTAATACTTAAAAATGTGCTAAAATGTTGGATCCCTAAATATCAAACGATGCTGAAATCAGAAGAGCCGATCACAGTGACATCTGCAAGATATTTTCTGAAACTGCAACACTATTCAGCCTAGATGGAGTAATTACTGCGTCTAGAATATACAGTGTGGTAATCAGCTATCCCACTAATACTTAAAAATGTGCTAAATTGTCGGATCCCTTAAATATCAAACGATGCTGAAATCAGAAGAGCCGATCACAGTGACATCTGCAAGATATTTTCTCAAACTGCAACACTATTCAGTCTAGATGGAGTAATTACTGCGTCTAGAAAATACAGTGTGGTAATCAGCTATCCCACTAATACTGAAAAATGTGTAAATTGTTGGATCCCTTAAATATCAAACGATGCTGAAATCGGAAGAGCCGATCACAGTGACATCTGTCATGGTAATACTTAAAAATGTGCTAAAATGTTGGATCCCTAAATATCAAACGATGCTGAAATCAGAAGTGCCGATCACAGTGACATCTGCAAGATATTTTCTGAAACTGCAATACGGTGTAGACGCAGTAACTACTTCGTCTAGAATATATAGTGCGGAAATCGGCTATCATAGTAATACTTAAAAATGTGCTAAAATGTTGGATCCCTTAAATATCAAACGATGCCTAAATCAGAAGAGCCGATCACAGTGACATCTGCAAGATATTTTCTGAAACTGCAACACTATTCGGTGTAGACGCAGTAACTACTTCGTCTAGAATATATAGTGAGGAAATCGGCGATCACAGTAATACTTAAAAATGTGCTAAAATGTTGGATCCCTTAAATATCAAACGATGCTGAAATCAGAAGAGCCGATCACAGTGACATCTGCAAGATATTTTCTCAAACTGCAACACTATTCAGTCTAGATGGAGTAATTACTGCGTCTAGAAAATACAGTGTGGTAATCAGCTATCCCACTAATACTGAAAAATGTGCTAAATTGTTGGATCCCTTAAATATCAAACGATGCTGAAATCGGAAGAGCCGATCACAGTGACATCTGCAAGATATTTTCTGAAACTGCAACACTATTCGGTGTAGACGCAGTAACTACTTCGTCTAAAATATGTAGTCTGGAATTTGGCTGTCATAGTAAAACTTAAAAATGTGCTAAAATGTTGGATCCCTTAAATATCAAACAGTGCTGAAATCAAACGAGCCGATCATCGTGACATCTGCAATATATTTTCTGAAACTGCAACACTATTCGGTGTAGACGCAGTAACTACTTCCTCTAGAATATAATGTGGAAATCGGCTATCATGGTAATACTTAAAAATGTGCTAAAATGTTGGATCACTTAAATATCTAACGATGCTGAAATCAGAAGAGCCGATCACAGTGACATCTGTAAGATATTTTCTGAAACTGCAACGCTATTCGGTGTAGACGCAGTAACTACTTCGTCTAAAATATGTAGTCTGGAATTTGGCTGTCATAGTAAAACTTAAAAATGTGCTAAAATGTTGGATCCCTTAAATATCAAACGGTGCTGAAATCAAACGAGCCGATCATCGTGACATCTGCAAGATATTTTCTGAAACTGCAACACTATTCGGTGTAGACGCAGTGACTACTTCGTCTAGAATATATAGTGTGGAAATCGGCTGTCATAGTAAAACTTAAAAATGTGCTAAAATGTTGGATCCCTTAAATATCAAACAGTGCTGAAATCAAACGAGCCGATCATCGTGACATCTGCAATATATTTTCTGAAACTGCAACACTATTCGGTGTAGACGCAGTAACTACTTCGTCTAAAATATGTAGTCTGGAATTTGGCTGTCATAGTAAAACTTAAAAATGTGCTAAAATGTTGGATCCCTTAAATATCAAACAGTGCTGAAATCAAACGAGCCGATCATCGTGACATCTGCAATATATTTTCTGAAACTGCAACACTATTCGGTGTAGACGCAGTAACTACTTCCTCTAGAATATAATGTGGAAATCGGCTATCATGGTAATACTTAAAAATGTGCTAAAATGTTGGATCACTTAAATATCTAACGATGCTGAAATCAGAAGAGCCGATCACAGTGACATCTGCAAGATATTTTCTGAAACTGCAACGCTATTCGGTGTAGACGCAGTAACTACTTCGTCTAAAATATGTAGTCTGGAATTTGGCTGTCATAGTAAAACTTAAAAATGTGCTAAAATGTTGGATCCCTTAAATATCAAACGGTGCTGAAATCAAACGAGCCGATCATCGTGACATCTGCAAGATATTTTCTGAAACTGCAACACTATTCGGTGTAGACGCAGTAACTACTTCCTCTAGAATATAATGTGAAATCGGCTATCATGGTAATACTTAAAAATGTGCTAAAATGTTGGATCCCTAAATATCAAACGATGCTGAAATCAGAAGAGCCGATCACAGTGACATCTGCAAGATATTTTCTGAAACTGCAACACTATTCAGCCTAGATGGAGTAATTACTGCGTCTAGAATATACAGTGTGGTAATCAGCTATCCCACTAATACTTAAAAATGTGCTAAATTGTCGGATCCCTTAAATATCAAACGATGCTGAAATCAGAAGAGCCGATCACAGTGACATCTGCAAGATATTTTCTCAAACTGCAACACTATTCAGTCTAGATGGAGTAATTACTGCGTCTAGAAAATACAGTGTGGTAATCAGCTATCCCACTAATACTGAAAAATGTGCTAAATTGTTGGATCCCTTAAATATCAAACGATGCTGAAATCGGAAGAGCCGATCACAGTGACATCTGTCATGGTAATACTTAAAAATGTGCTAAAATGTTGGATCCCTAAATATCAAACGATGCTGAAATCAGAAGTGCCGATCACAGTGACATCTGCAAGATATTTTCTGAAACTGCAATACGGTGTAGACGCAGTAACTACTTCGTCTAGAATATATAGTGCGGAAATCGGCTATCATAGTAATACTTAAAAATGTGCTAAAATGTTGGATCCCTTAAATATCAAACGATGCCTAAATCAGAAGAGCCGATCACAGTGACATCTGCAAGATATTTTCTGAAACTGCAACACTATTCGGTGTAGACGCAGTAACTACTTCGTCTAGAATATATAGTGAGGAAATCGGCGATCACAGTAATACTTAAAAATGTGCTAAAATGTTGGATCCCTTAAATATCAAACGATGCTGAAATCAGAAGAGCCGATCACAGTGACATCTGCAAGATATTTTCTGAAACTGCAACACTATTCAGTCTAGATGGAGTAATTACTGCGTCTAGAAAATACAGTGTGGTAATCAGCTATCCCACTAATACTGAAAAATGTGCTAAATTGTTGGATCCCTTAAATATCAAACGATGCTGAAATCGGAAGAGCCGATCACAGTGACATCTGCAAGATATTTTCTGAAACTGCAACACTATTCGGTGTAGACGCAGTAACTACTTCGTCTAAAATATGTAGTCTGGAATTTGGCTGTCATAGTAAAACTTAAAAATGTGCTAAAATGTTGGATCCCTTAAATATCAAACAGTGCTGAAATCAAACGAGCCGATCATCGTGACATCTGCAATATATTTTCTGAAACTGCAACACTATTCGTTGTAGACGCAGTAACTACTTCCTCTAGAATATAATGTGGAAATCGGCTATCATGGTAATACTTAAAAATGTGCTAAAATGTTGGATCACTTAAATATCTAACGATGCTGAAATCAGAAGAGCCGATCACAGTGACATCTGTAAGATATTTTCTGAAACTGCAACGCTATTCGGTGTAGACGCAGTAACTACTTCGTCTAAAATATGTAGTCTGGAATTTGGCTGTCATAGTAAAACTTAAAAATGTGCTAAAATGTTGGATCCCTTAAATATCAAACGGTGCTGAAATCAAACGAGCCGATCATCGTGACATCTGCAAGATATTTTCTGAAACTGCAACACTATTCGGTGTAGACGCAGTAACTACTTCCTCTAGAATATAATGTGGAAATCGGCTATCATGGTAATACTTAAAAATGTGCTAAAATGTTGGATCCCTAAATATCAAACGATGCCTAAATCAGAAGAGCCGATCACAGTGACATCTGCAAGATATTTTCTGAAACTGCAACACTATTCGGTGTAGACGCAGTAACTACTTCGTCTAGAATATATAGTGAGGAAATCGGCGATCACAGTAATACTTAAAAATGTGCTAAAATGTTGGATCCCTTAAATATCAAACGATGCTGAAATCAGAAGAGCCGATCACAGTGACATCTGCAAGATATTTTCTGAAACTGCAACACTATTCGGTGTAGACGCAGTAACTACTTCGTCTAGAATATATAGTGCGGAAATCGGCGATCACAGTAATACTTAAAAATGTGCTAAAATGTTGGATCCCTTAAATATCAAACGATGCTGAAATCAGAAGAGCCGATCACAGTGACATCTGCAAGATATTTTCTGAAACTGCAACACTATTCAGTCTAGATGGAGTAATTACTGCGTCTAGAAAATACAGTGTGGTAATCAGCTATCCCACTAATACTGAAAAATGTGCTAAATTGTTGGATCCCTTAAATATCAAACGATGCTGAAATCGGAAGAGCCGATCACAGTGACATCTGCAAGATATTTTCTGAAACTGCAACACTATTCGGTGTAGACGCAGTAACTACTTCGTCTAAAATATGTAGTCTGGAATTTGGCTGTCATAGTAAAACTTAAAAATGTGCTAAAATGTTGGATCCCTTAAATATCAAACAGTGCTGAAATCAAACGAGCCGATCATCGTGACATCTGCAATATATTTTTTGAAACTGCAACACTATTCGGTGTAGACGCAGTAACTACTTCCTCTAGAATATAATGTTGAAATCGGCTATCATGGTAATACTTAAAAATGTGCTAAAATGTTGGATCACTTAAATATCTAACGATGCTGAAATCAGAAGAGCCGATCACAGTGACATCTGCAAGATATTTTCTGAAACTGCAACGCTATTCGGTGTAGACGCAGTAACTACTTCGTCTAAAATATGTAGTCTGGAATTTGGCTGTCATAGTAAAACTTAAAAATGTGCTAAAATGTTGGATCCCTTAAATATCAAACGGTGCTGAAATCAAACGAGCCGATCATCGTGACATCTGCAAGATATTTTCTGAAACTGCAACACTATTCGGTGTAGACGCAGTAACTACTTCCTCTAGAATATAATGTGGAAATCGGCTATCATGGTAATACTTAAAAATGTGCTAAAATGTTGGATCCCTAAATATCAAACGATGCTGAAATCAGAAGAGCCGATCACAGTGACATCTGCAAGATATTTTCTGAAACTGCAACACTATTCAGCCTAGATGGAGTAATTACTGCGTCTAGAATATACAGTGTGGTAATCAGCTATCCCACTAATACTTAAAAATGTGCTAAATTGTCGGATCCCTTAAATATCAAACGATGCTGAAATCAGAAGAGCCGATCACAGTGACATCTGCAAGATATTTTCTGAAACTGCAACACTATTCAGTCTAGATGGAGTAATTACTGCGTCTAGAAAATACAGTGTGGTAATCAGCTATCCCACTAATACTGAAAAATGTGCTAAATTGTTGGATCCCTTAAATATCAAACGATGCTGAAATCAGAAGAGCCGATCACAGTGACATCTGCGAGATATTTTCTGAAACTGCAATACGGTGTAGACGCAGTAACTACCTCGTCTAGAATATATAGTGCGGAAATCGGCTATCATAGTAATACTTAAAAATGTGCTAAAATGTTGGATCCCTTAAATATCAAACGATGCCTAAATCAGAAGAGCCGATCACAGTGACATCTGCAAGATATTTTCTGAAACTGCAACACTATTCGGTGTAGACGCAGTAACTACTTCGTCTAGAATATATAGTGAGGAAATCGGCGATCACAGTAATACTTAAAAATGTGCTAAAATGTTGGATCCCTTAAATATCAAACGATGCTGAAATCAGAAGAGCCGATCACAGTGACATCTGCAAGATATTTTCTGAAACAGCAACACTATTCAGTCTAGATGGAGTAATTACTGCGTCTAGAAAATACAGTGTGGTAATCAGCTATCCCACTAATACTGAAAAATGTGCTAAATTGTTGGATCCCTTAAATATCAAACGATGCTGAAATCGGAAGAGCCGATCACAGTGACATCTGCAAGATATTTTCGGAAACTGCAACACTATTCGGTGTAGACGCAGTAACTACTTCGTCTAAAATATGTAGTCTGGAATTTGGCTGTCATAGTAAAACTTAAAAATGTGCTAAAATGTTGGATCCCTTAAATATCAAACAGTGCTGAAATCAAACGAGCCGATCATCGTGACATCTGCAATATATTTTCTGAAACTGCAACACTACTCGGTGTAGACGCAGTAACTACTTCCTCTAGAATATAATGTGGAAATCGGCTATCATGGTAATACTTAAAAATGTGCTAAAATGTTGGATCACTTAAATATCTAACGATGCTGAAATCAGAAGAGCCGATCACAGTGACATCTGCAAGATATTTTCTGAAACTGCAACGCTATTCGGTGTAGACGCAGTAACTACTTCGTCTAAAATATGTAGTCTGGAATTTGGCTGTCATAGTAAAACTTAAAAATGTGCTAAAATGTTGGATCCCTTAAATATCAAACGGTGCTGAAATCAAACGAGCCGATCATCGTGACATCTGCAAGATATTTTCTGAAACTGCAACACTATTCGGTGTAGACGCAGTAACTACTTCCTCTAGAATATAATGTGGAAATCGGCTATCATGGTAATACTTAAAAATGTGCTAAAATGTTGGATCCCTAAATATCAAACGATGCTGAAATCAGAAGAGCCGATCACAGTGACATCTGCAAGATATTTTCTGAAACTGCAACACTATTCAGCCTAGATGGAGTAATTACTGCGTCTAGAATATACAGTGTGGTAATCAGCTATCCCACTAATACTTAAAAATGTGCTAAATTGTCGGATCCCTTAAATAGCAAACGATGCTGAAATCAGAAGAGCCGATCACAGTGACATCTGCAAGATATTTTCTGAAACTGCAACACTATTCAGTCTAGATGGAGTAATTACTGCGTCTAGAAAATACAGTGTGGTAATCAGCTATCCCACTAATACTGAAAAATGTGCTAAATTGTTGGATCCCTTAAATATCAAACGATGCTGAAATCGGAAGAGCCGATCACAGTGACATCTGTCATGGTAATACTTAAAAATGTGCTAAAATGTTGGATCCCTAAATATCAAACGATGCTGAAATCAGAAGTGCCGATCACAGTGACATCTGCAAGATATTTTCTGAAACTGCAACACTATTCAGCCTAGATGGAGTAATTACTGCGTCTAGAAAATACAGTGTGGTAATCAGCTATCCCACTAATACTGAAAAATGTGCTAAATTGTTGGATCCCTTAAATATCAAACGATGCTGAAATCGGAAGAGCCGATCACAGTGACATCTGCAAGATATTTTCTGAAACTGCAACACTATTCGGTGTAGACGCAGTAACTACTTCGTCTAAAATATGTAGTCTGGAATTTGGCTGTCATAGTAAAACTTAAAAATGTGCTAAAATGTTGGATCCCTTAAATATCAAACAGTGCTGAAATCAAACGAGCCGATCATCGTGACATCTGCAATATATTTTCTGAAACTGCAACACTATTCGGTGTAGACGCAGTAACTACTTCCTCTAGAATATAATGTGGAAATCGGCTATCATGGTAATACTTAAAAATGTGCTAAAATGTTGGATCACTTAAATATCTAACGATGCTGAAATCAGAAGAGCCGATCACAGTGACATCTACAAGATATCTTCTGAAACTGCAACACTATTCGGTGTAGACGAAGTAACTACTTCGTCTAGAATATATAGTGTGGAAATCGGCCATCATAGTAATACTTAAAAATGTGCTAAAATGTTGGATCCCTTAAATATCAAACGATGCTGAAATCAGAAGAGCCGATCACAGTGACATCTGCAAGATATTTTCTGAAACTGCAACACTATTCGGTGTAGACGCAGTAACTACTTCGTCTAGAATATATAGTGAGGAAATCGGCTATCATAGTAATACTTAAAAATGTGCTAAAATGTTGGATCCCTTAAATATCAAACGATGCTGAAATCAGGAGAGCCGATCACAGTGACATCTGCAAGATATTTTCTGAAACTGCAACACTATTCAGCCTAGATGGACTAATTACTGCGTCTAGAATAAACAGTGGTAATCAGCTATCCCACTAATACCTAAAAATGGGCTAAATTGTTGGATCCCTTAAATATCAAACGGTGCTGAAATGAAACGAGCCGATCATCGTGACATCTGCAAGATATTTTCTGAAACTGCAACACTATTCGGTGTAGACGCAGTAACTACTTCCTCTAGAATATAATGTGGAAATCGGCTATCATGGTAATACTTAAAAATGTGCTAAAATGTTGGATCCCTTAAATATCAAACGATGCTGAAATCAGAAGAGCCGATCACAGTGACATCTGCAAGATATTTTCTGAAACTGCAATACGGTGTAGACGCAGTAACTACTTCGTCTAGAATATATAGTGCGGAAATCGGCTATCATAGTAATACTTAAAAATGTGCTAAAATGTTGGATCCCTTAAATATCAAACGATGCTGAAATCAGAAGAGCCGATCACAGTGACATCTGCAAGATATTTTCTGAAACTGCAACACTATTCGGTGTAGACGCAGTAACTACTTCGTCTAGAATATATAGTGAGGAAATCGGCGATCACAGTAATACTTAAAAATGTGCTAAAATGTTGGATCCCTTAAATATCAAACGATGCTGAAATCAGAAGAGCCGATCACAGTGACATCTGCAAGATATTTTCTGAAACTGCAACACTATTCAGTCTAGATGGAGTAATTACTGCGTCTAGAAAATACAGTGTGGTAATCAGCTATCCCACTAATACTGAAAAATGTGCTAAATTGTTGGATCCCTTAAATATCAAACGATGCTGAAATCGGAAGAGCCGATCACAGTGACATCTGCAAGATATTTTCTGAAACTGCAACACTATTCGGTGTAGACGCAGTAACTACTTCGTCTAAAATATGTAGTCTGGAATTTGGCTGTCATAGTAAAACTTAAAAATGTGCTAAAATGTTGGATCCCTTAAATATCAAACAGTGCTGAAATCAAACGAGCCGATCATCGTGACATCTGCAAGATATTTTCTGAAACTGCAACACTATTCGGTGTAGACGCAGTCACTACTTCCTCTAGAATATAATGTGGAAATCGGCTATCATGGTAATACTTAAAAATGTGCTAAAATGTTGGATCCTTAAATATCAAACGATGCTGAAATCAGAAGAGCCGATCACAGTGACATCTGCAAGATATTTTCTGAAACTGCAACACTATTCAGCCTAGATGGAGTAATTACTGCGTCTAGAATATACAGTGTGGTAATCAGCTATCCCACTAATACCTAAAAATGTGCTAAATTGTCGGATCCCTTAAATATCAAACGATGCTGAAAACAAAAGAGCTGATCACAGTGACATTTGGAAGATATTTTCTAAAACTCCAAGACAATTTGGTCTAGACGATGTAATTACAGCATCTAGAATGTATAGCTTAGTAATAGGCTATCCGCGTAATACTTAAAAAAGTGGTAAAATGGTGGATCCATTAAATATCAAACGATGCTGAAATCAGAAGAGCCGATCACAGTGACATCTGCAAGATATTTTCTGAAACTGCACTACGGTGTAGACGCAGCAACTACTTCGTCTAGAATATATAGTGTGGAAATCGGCTATCATAGTAATACTTATAAATGTGCTAAAATGTTGGATCCCTTAAATATCAAACGATGCTGAAATCGGAAGAGCTGATCACAGTGACATCTGCAAGAAATTTTCTGAAACTGCAACACTATTCGGTGTAGACGCAGTAACTACTTCGTCTAGAATATATAGTGTGGAAATCGGCTATCATATTAATACTTAAAAATGTGCTAAAATGTTGGATCTCTTAACTATCAAACGATGCTGAAATCAAAAGAACCGATCACAGTGACATCTGCAAGATATTTTCTGAAACTGCAACACTATTCGGTGTAGAAACAGTAACTACATCGTCTACAATATATAGGGTGAAAATCGGCTATCATAGTAATACTTAAAAATGCGCTAAAATGTTGGATCCCTTAAATATCAAACAGTGCTGAAATCAGAAGAGCCGATCACTGTGACATCTGCAAGATATTTTCTGAAACTGCAACACTATTCAGCCTAGATGGAGTAATTACTGCGTCTAGAATATACAGTGAGGAAATCGGCTATTCCATTAATACATAAAAGTGTGCTAAAATGTTGGATCCTTTAAATATCAAACGATGCTGAAAACAAAAGATCGGATCACAGTGACATTTGGAAGATATTTTCTCAAACTCCAAGACAATTTGGTCTAGACGATGTAATTACAGCATCTAGAATGTATAGCGTAGTAATAGGCTATCCGCGAAATACTTAAAAAAGTGGTAAAATGGTGGATCCATTAAATATCAAACGATGCTGAAATCAGAAGAGCCGATCACAGTGACATCTCTAAGATATTTCTGAAACTGCAATACGGTGTAGACGCAGTAACTACTTCGTCTAGAATATATAGTGTGGAAATCGGCTGTCATAGTAATACTTAAAAATGTGCTAAAATGTTGGATCCCTTAAATATCAAACGATGCTGAAATCAGAAGAGCCGATCATAGTGACATCTGCAAGATATTTTCTGAAACTGCAACACTATTCGGTGTAGACGCAGTAACTACTTCGTGTAGAATATATAGTGAGGAAATCGGCTGTCATGGTAATACTTAAAAATGTGCTAAAATGTTGGATCCCTTAAATATCAAACGATGCTGAAATCAGAAGAGCCGATCACAGTGACATCTGCAAGATATCTTCTTAAACTGCAACACTATTCGGTGTAGACGCAGTAACTACTTCGTCTAGAATATATTGTGTGGAAATCGGCCATCATATTAATACTTAAAAATGTGCTAAAATGTTGGATCCCTTAAATATCAAACGATGCTGAAATCAGAAGAGCCGATCACAGTGACATCTGCAAGATATCTTCTTAAACTGCAACACTATTCGGTGTAGACGCAGTAACTACTTCGTCTAGAATATATTGTGTGGAAATCGGCCATCATAGTAATACTTAAAAATGTGCTAAAATGTTGGATCCCTTAAATATCAAACGATGCTGAAATCAGAAGAGCCGATCACAGTGACATCTGCAAGATATTTTCTGAAACTGCAACACTATTCGGTGTAGACGCAGTAACTACTTCGTCTAGAATATATAGTGCGGAAATCGGCTATCATAGTAATACTTAAAATGTGCTAAAATGTTGGATCCCTTAAATATCTAACGATGCTGAAATCAGGAGAGCCGATCACAGTGACATCTGCAAGATATTTTCTGAAACTGCAACACTATTCAGCCTAGATGGACTAATTACTGCGTCTAGAATAAACAGTGGTAATCAGCTATCCCACTAATACCTAAAAATGGGCTAAATTGTTGGATCACTTAAATATCAAACGGTGCTGAAATGAAACGAGCCGATCATCGTGACATCTGCAAGATATTTTCTGAAACTGCAACACTATTCGGTGTAGACGCAGTAACTACTTCCTCTAGAATATAATGTGGAAATCGGCTATCATGGTAATACTTAAAAATGTGCTAAAATGTTGGATCCCTTAAATATCAAACGATGCTGAAATCAGAAGAGCTGATCACAGTGACATCTGCAAGATATTTTCTGAAACTGCAACACTATTCAGTCTAGATGGAGTAATTACTGCGTCTAGAAAATACAGTGTGGTAATCAGCTATCCCACTAATACTGAAAAATGTGCTAAATTGTTGGATCCCTTAAATATCAAACGATGCTGAAATCGGAAGAGCCGATCACAGTGACATCTGCAAGATATTTTCTGAAACTGCAACACTATTCGGTGTAGACGCAGTAACTACTTCGTCTAAAATATGTAGTCTGGAATTTGGCTGTCATAGTAAAACTTAAAAATGTGCTAAAATGTTGGATCCCTTAAATATCAAACAGTGCTGAAATCAAACGAGCCGATCATCGTGACATCTGCAATATATTTTCTGAAACTGCAACACTATTCGGTGTAGACGCAGTAACTACTTCCTCTAGAAAATAATGTGGAAATCGGCTATCATAATAATACTTAAAAAGGTGCTAAAATGTTGGATCTCTTAAATATCAAACGATGTTGAAATCAGAAGAACCGATCACAGTGACATCTGCAAGATATTTTCTGAAACTGCAACACTATTCGGTGTAGAAACAGTAACTACATCGTCTACAATATATAGGGTGAAAATCGGCTATCATAGTAATACTTAAAAATGCGCTAAAATGTTGGATCCCTTAAATATCAAACAATGCTGAAATCAGAAGAGCCGATCACTGTGACATCTGCAAGATATTTTCTGAAACTGCAACACTATTCAGCCTAGATGGAGTAATTACTGCGTCTAGAATATACAGTGAGGAAATCGGCTATTCCATTAATACATAAAAGTGTGCTAAAATGTTGGATCCTTTAAATATCAAACGATGCTGAAAACAAAAGATCGGATCACAGTGACATTTGGAAGATATTTTCTCAAACTCCAAGACAATTTGGTCTAGACGATGTAATTACAGCATCTAGAATGTATAGCGTAGTAATAGGCTATCCGCGAAATACTTAAAAAAGTGGTCAAATGGTGGATCCATTAAATATCAAACGATGCTGAAATCAGAAGAGCCGATCACAGTGACATCTCTAAGATATTTTCTGAAACTGCAATACGGTGTAGACGCAGTAACTACTTCGTCTAGAATATATAGTGTGGAAATCGGCTATCATAGTAATACTTAAAAATGTGCTAAAATGTTGGATCCCTTAAATATCAAACGATGCTGAAATCAGAAGAGCCGATCACAGTGACATCTGCAAGATATCTTCTGAAACTGCAACACTATTCGGTGTAGACGCAGTAACTACTTCGTCTAGGATATATTGTGTGGAAATCGGCCATCATAGTAATACTTAAAAATGTGCTAAAATGTTGGATCCCTTAAATATCAAACGATGCTGCAAACAAAAGAACGGATCACAGTGACATTTGGAAGATATTTTCTAAAACTACAAGACAATTTGGTCTAGACGATGTAATTACAGCATCTAGAATAAAAGCGTTGTAATAGGCTATCCGCGTAATACTTAAAAAATTGGTAAAATGTTGGATCCATTAAATATCAAACGATGCTGAAATCAAACGAGCCGATCACAGTGACATCTGCAAGATATTTTCTGAAACTGCAACACTATTCGGTGTAGACGCAGTAACTACTTCGTCTAGAATATATAGTGAGGAAATCGGCTATCATAGTAATACTTAAAAATGTGCTAAAATGTTGGATCCCTTAAATATCTAACGATGCTGAAATCAGGAGAGCCGATCACAGTGACATCTGCAAGATATTTTCTGAAACTGCAACACTATTCAGCCTAGATGGACTAATTACTGCGTCTAGAATAAACAGTGGTAATCAGCTATCCCACTAATACCTAAAAATGGGCTACATTGTTGGATCCCTTAAATATCAAACGGTGCTGAAATGAAACGAGCCGATCATCGTGACATCTGCAAGATATTTTCTGAAACTGCAACACTATTCGGTGTAGACGCAGTAACTACTTCCTCTAGAATATAATGTGGAAATCGGCTATCATGGTAATACTTAAAAATGTGCTAAAATGTTGGATCCCTTAAATATCAAACGATGCTGAAATCAGAAGAGCCGATCACAGTGACATCTGCAAGATATTTTCTGAAACTGCAATACGGTGTAGACGCAGTAACTACTTCGTCTAGAATATATAGTGCGGAAATCGGCTATCATAGTAATACTAAAAAATGTGCTAAAATGTTGGATCCCTTAAATATCAAACGATGCTGAAATCAGAAGAGCCGATCACAGTGACATCTGCAAGATATTTTCTGAAACTGCAACACTATTCGGTGTAGACGCAGTAACTACTTCGTCTAGAATATATAGTGAGGAAATCGGCGATCACAGTAATACTTAAAAATGTGCTAAAATGTTGGATCCCTTAAATATCAAACGATGCTGAAATCAGAAGAGCCGATCACAGTGACATCTGCAAGATATTTTCTGAAACTGCACTACGGTGTAGACGCAGCAACTACTTCGTCTAGAATATGTAGTCTGGAATTTGGCTGTCATAGTAAAACTTAAAAATGTGCTAAAATGTTGGATCACTTAAATATTAAACGGTGCTGAAATCAAACGAGCCGATCATCGTGACATCTGCAAGATATTTTCTGAAACTGCAACACTATTCGGTGTAGACGCAGTCACTACTTCCTCTAGAATATAATGTGGAAATCGGCTATCATGGTAATACTTAAAAATGTGCTAAAATGTTGGATCCTTAAATATCAAACGATGCTGAAATCAGAAGAGCCGATCACAGTGACATCTGTAAGATATTTTCTGAAACTGCAACACTATTCAGCCTAGATGGAGTAATTACTGCGTCTAGAATATACAGTGTGGTAATCAGCTATCCCACTAATACTTAAAAATGTGCTAAATTGTCGGATCCCTTAAATATCAAACGATGCTGAAAACAAAAGAGCTGATCACAGTGACATTTGGAAGATATTTTCTAAAACTCCAAGACAATTTGGTCTAGACGATGTAATTACAGCATCTAGAATGTATAGCTTAGTAATAGGCTATCCGCGTAATATTTAAAAAAGTGGTAAAATGGTGGATCCATTAAATATCAAACGATGCTGAAATCAGAAGAGCCGATCACAGTGACATCTGCAAGATATTTTCTGAAACTGCACTACGGTGTAGACGCAGCAACTACTTCGTCTAGAATATATAGTGTGGAAATCGTCTATCATAGTAATACTTATAAATGTGCTAAAATGTTGGATCCCTTAAATATCAAACGATGCTGAAATCAGAAGAGCCGATCACAGTGACATCTGCAAGATATTTTCTGAAACTGCAACACTATTCAGTCTAGATGGAGTAATTACTGCGTCTAGAAAATACAGTGTGGTAATCAGCTATCCCACTAATACTGAAAAATGTGCTAAATTGTTGGATCCCTTAAATATCAAACGATGCTGAAATCGGAAGAGTAGATGGAGTAATTACTGCGTCTAGAAAATACTGTGGTAATCAGCTATCCCACTAATACCTAAAAATGTGCTAAATTGTTGGATCCCTTAACTATCAAACGATGCTGAAAACAAAAGAGCGGATCACAGTGACTTTTGGAAGATATTTTCTAAAACTCCAACCCGATTTGGTCTAGACACAGTAATTACAGTCTAGATTATATAGTGTGGTAATCGGCTATCCGCGTAAAACTTAAAAAGGTGGTAAAATATTGGATCCCTTAAATATCAAACGATGCTGAAATCGGAAGAGCCGATCACAGTGACTTCTGCAAGATATTTTCTGAAACTGCAACACTATTCGGTGTAGACGCAGTAACTACTTCGTCTAGAATATATAGTGTGGAAATCGGCTATCATAGTGCAATATCGGCTATCATAGTGCAATCGGCTATCAAATGTGCTAAAATGTTGGATCCCTTAAATATCAAACGATGCTGAAATCAGAAGAGCGGATCACAGTGACATCTGCAAGATATTTCCTGAAACTGCAACACTATTCAGCCTAGATGGAGTAATTACTGCGTCTAGAATATACAGTGGTAATCAGCTATCCCACTAATACCTAAAAATGTGCTAAATTGTTGGATCCCTTAAATATCAAACGATGCTGAAAACAAAAGAGCGGATCACAGTGACTTTTGGAAGATATTTTCTAAAACTCCAACCCGATTTGGTCTAAACACAGTAATTACAGAGTCTAGAATATATAGTGTGGTAATCGGCTATCCGCGTAATTCTTAAAAAAGTGGTAAAATATTGGATCCCCTAAATATCAAACGATGCCGAAATCGGAAGAGCCGATCACAGTGACTTCTGCAAGATATTTTCTGAAACTGCAACACTATTCGGTGTAGACGCAGTAACTACTTCGTCTAGAATATATAGTGTGGAAATCGGCTATCATAGTAATACTTAAAAATGTGCTAAAATGTTGGATCCCTTAAATATCAAACGATGCTGAAATCAGAAGAGCGGATCACAGTGACATTTGTAAGGTATTTTCTGAAACTGCAACACTATTCGGTGTAGACGCAGTAACTACTTCGTCTAGAATATATAGTGTGGAAATCGGCTATCATAGTAATACTTAAAAATGTGCTAAAATGTTGGATCCCTTAAATATCAAACGATGCTGAAATCAGAAGAGCCGATCACAGTGACTTCTGCAAGATATTTTCTGAAACTGCAACACTATTCGGTGTAGACGCAGTAACTACTTCGTCTAGAATATATAGTGTGGAAATCGGCTATCATAGTAATACTTAAAAATGTGCTAAAATGTTGGATCCCTTAAATATCAAACGATGCTGAAATCAGAAGAGCGGATCACAGTGACATCTGCAAGATATTTTCTGAAACTGCAACACTATTCAGCCTAGATGGAGTAATTACTGCGTCTAGAATATACAGTAGTAATCAGCTATCCCACTAATACCTAAAAATGTGCTAAATTGTTGGATCCCTTAAATATCAAACGATGCTGAAAACAAAAGAGCGGATCACAGTGACTTTTGGAAGATATTTTCTAAAACTCCAACCCGATTTGGTCTAGACACACTAATTACAGAGTCTAGAATATATAGTGTGGTAATCGGCTATCATAGTAATGCTTAAAAATGTGCTAAAATGTTGGATCCCTTAAATATCAAACGATGCTGAAATCAGAAGAGCGGATCACAGTGACATTTGGAAGGTATTTTCTGAAACTGCAACACTATTCGGTGTAGACGCAGTAACTACTTCGTCTAGAATATATAGTGTGGAAATCGGCTATCATAGTAATACTTAAAAATGTGCTAAAATGTTGGATTCCTTAAATATCAAACGATGCTGAAATCAGAAGAGCCGATCACAGTGACATCTGCAAGATATTTTCTGAAACTGCAAGACTATTCTGTGTAGACGCAGTAACTACTTCGTCTAGAATATATAGTGAGGAAATCGGCTATCATAGTAATACTTAAAAATGTGCTAAAATGTTGGATCCCTTAACTATCAAACGATGCTGAAATCGGAAGAGCCAATCACAGTGACATCTGCAAGATATTTTCTGAAACTGCAATGCTATTCGGTGTAGACGCAGTAACTACTTCGTCTAGAATATATAGTGTGGAAATCGGCTATCATAGTGATACTTAAAAATGTGCTAAAATGTTGGATCCCTTAAATATCAAACGATGCTGAAATCAGAAGAGCGGATCACAGTGACATCTGCAAGATATTTTCTGAAACTGCAACAGTATTCAGCGTAGATGGAGTGATTACTGAGTCTAGAATATACAGTGGTAATCAGCTATCCCAATAATACCTAAAAATGTGCTAAATTGTTGGATCCCTTAAATATCAAACGATGCTGAAAACAAAAGAGCGGATCACAGTGACTTTTGGAAGATATTTTCTAAAACTCCAACCCGATTTGGTCTAGACACAGTAATTGCAGAGTCTAGAATATATAGTGTGGTAATCGGCTATCCGCGTAATACTTAAAAACGTGGTAAAATAATGGATCCCCTAAATATCAAACGATGCTGAAATCGGAAGAGCCGATCACAGTGACTTCTGCAAGATATTTTCTGAAACTGCAACACTATTCGGTGTAGACGCAGTAACTACTTCGTCTAGAATATATAGTGTGGAAATCAGCTATCATAGTAATACTTAAAAATGTGCTAAAATGTTGGATCCCTTAAATATCAAACGATAATGAAATCAGAAGAGCGGATCACAGTGACATTTGGAAGATATTTTCTGAAACTGCAACACTATTCGGTGTAGACGCAGTAACTACTTCGTCTAGAATATATAGTGTGGAAATCGGCTATCATAGTAATACTTAAAAATGTGCTAAAATGTTGGATCCTTTAAATATCAAACGATGCTGGAAACAAAAGAGCGGATCACGGTGACATTTGGAAGATATTTTCTAAAACTCCGAGTCAGTTTGGTCTAGACGATGTAATTACAGCATCTAGAATGTATAGCGTGGTAATAGCCTATCCGAGTAATACTTAAAAAAGTGGTAAAATGCTGGATCCCTTAAATATCAAACGATGCTGAAATCAGAAGAGCCGATCACAGTGACATCTGCAAGATATTTTCTAAAACTGCAATACGGTGTAGACGCAGTAACTACTTCGTCTAGAATATATAGTGCGGAAATCGGCTATCATAGTAATACTTAAAAATGTGCTAAAATGTTGGATCCCTTAAATATCAAACGATGCTGAAATCAGAAGAGCGGATCACAGTGACATTTGGAAGATATTTTCTGAAACTGCAACACTATTCGGTGTAGACGCAGTAACTTCTTCGTCTAGAATATATAGTGTGGAAATCGGCTATCATAGTAATACTTAAAAATGTGCTAAAATGTTGGATCCCTTAAATATCAAACGATGCTGAAATCAGAAGAGCGGATCACAGTGACATTTGGAAGATATTTTCTGAAACTGCAACACTATTCGGTGTAGACGCAGTAACTACTTCGTCTAGAATATATAGTGTGGAAATCGACTATCATAGTAATACTTAAAAATGTGCTAAAATGTTGGATCCCTTAAATATCAAACGATGCTGAAATCAGAAGAGACGATCACAGTGACATCTGCAAGATATTTTCTGAAACTGCAACACTATTCGGTGTAGACGCAGTAACTACTTCGCCTAGAATATATAGTGTGGAAATCGGCTATCATAGTAATACTTAAAAATGTGATAAAATGTTGGATCCCTTAAATATCAAACGGTGCTGAAAACAAAAGAGCGGATCACGTTGACATTTGGAAGATATTTTCTAAAACTCCGAGTCAATTTGATCTAGACGATGTAATTACAGCATCTAGAATGTATAGCGTGGTAATAGGCTATCATAGTAATACTTAAAAATGTGCTAAAATGTTGGATCCCTTAAATATCAAACGATCCTGAAATCAGAAGAGCCGATCACAGTGACATCTGCAAGATATTTTCTGAAACTGCAACACTATTCGGTGTAGATGGAGTAATTACTGCGTCTAGAAAATACAGTGTGGTAATCAGCTATCCCACTAATACTTAAAAATGTGCTAAATTGTTGGATCCCTCAAATATCAAACGATGCTGAAAACAAAAGAGCGGAGCACAGTGACTTCTGCAAGATATTTTCTGAAACTGCAACACTATTCAGCCTAGATGGAGTAACCCTCATAGCATGCATGGTCACAGTGACGTCATTGTGACGTCACTGTAAGTCACTGTGGTCACGTCACATCTGTGACCAAAATGCCACCACTCAGTGATGTCACATTGTGACTGAGATGTGAACTTCTTAGAAAACTTTAAACAATTATAAAAATTCTTTAAAACATGTTACTTATTGTAAAATTTTATTTTTCCGGCAATTAAAAAAATATTGTAACGTCACTGTTATGTCACTGCATGTAACGTACGTCACTTCATATATGTGACAAAAAAAAACCACCATATTGTAAATCACAGTGTGACAAAAATATTAACTTCAAAAATTTTTGAAAATGAAGAGAAATATTTAAAACATGCCCTAGTTACAGCGGCATAAGGAATGAATATTAGTGGACAGCAAATAGTAAATTCGGACACGAAAAGAAGGGGGAGGGGAGAAAAAGAAAAATGCACGGTACAAGTATCAACAAACTAGATTTCCATGCTATATTTTATCAATTTGATATCTAAGAAGTGAAAGTATACTTTTTTCATGATTTCAATTTTATCTAGCATTGCAATTTAATATAATAATACATCACGGATTGTTATTATTATAAAAGTATTTCTCAGAAAAATGCTATGTGCTGGAGCAATTTGAAACATATTTAGAATTAGAAATATTAAATCTATACTTTTTACATATTTAGTTTGCAGGGAGGAAAATTTTTAACTTTTTTGGCGACCACTGGTCGAAACACTTCTGTGGTTTCAAACTAAACATTTTCTATTACAGTTAAGTGTGCAGATTTTAATGAGCACGCACAAAGAATCTTCAGAGTTTAGTCATATATGCATTTATTGCTTTATAATTTGCATTCAAGTCATATTTTTTCCCTGTTAATCTATTTTTAGTAACTGCTTTTTAAAAAAAATTTTACTTTTTTCAGCCTTTTTAAATAAAGTTAGCCTTTTCCGAAAAAAAAATATATATACAAAATTTATGCAAAACACATGATATAATTAATTTTTCGCATTTCCAAATTGTGTTTTAGAGGTATGACTTTTAAAAAAGTTATTTTACAAATTGTTTTCTTCTGCAGAAAATTAACATGAAAATATTGACAGATTGACAAAGAAAAATTTTTTATCCTCGAAAACATTTTTTATTTATTAAGAAGATATTTTTTATTTATTACGCATGAAACAAACTTTACTTAAAAAAAGGGGGGTGGTATTATTACCATTAAATTTATTTTTACACATTTTAAAAATTTAAGCAGTGTTTTATCTAATAAACTTCCGTTTTCAAATGAATTTTTTTGAAACTGATAAAAAAGAAATGGTAAAATGCATTGGAAAATTCTTCAAATAGAAAATTTTAATTACAGACTAACTCATAAAACTATTCCGCCTGAAACTTAGGACTGCAAATAAACAGTAAAATCAGCTGCTGAAGATCGTCTGCGTCGGATTATATGACCGCAACCGCAGGCTAAACAGAGAACTTTTTGTCATACACGCGGGAAAAGAACATGACCAAGCCTACAATGTCAGCTTTTGTTTTTGCTTTTTTAAATGTAAGAGAAAGACGTCTGCCATTTTCGGGCAAAAATACTCGGATATTATTAATTTACAGCAAAAAAAGGTAAGTCTTATTTAATTTAAATTTTTTATTTCTGTTTGTATATTACGATTATGAATTAAATAGATTTATGTTATACATATAGAAAGTGACTGATCTGGAATTGTCTTGAAGGGAAATTTTCCTAATCGACAC
This sequence comes from Maratus speciosus, assembly GCA_963932465.1. Lineage (NCBI taxonomy): Eukaryota > Metazoa > Arthropoda > Arachnida > Araneae > Salticidae > Maratus > Maratus speciosus. The sequence continues at coordinate 11,581,914 of OZ010797.1, forward strand.
TGTTTTGTAAAATGTGTTAATCGGTCATCGCTCAAAAAGAAAAAAAAAAAAAAATCATGTCTACATTCATAGTGGGATGAATATAAACATTAATTTGCAGTTACTTGAGATTGAGACAGTGATGTGGAATTTTTTTCGGCTTCTTATTTTTTTTTCTGATTACTAACACTCATATAACAGTATTTATCGTCATTATTGTTTTGGAGTTAAATATTATATTCGAATAGTATGATATTACGAAACTGTTTCAGTTTAGAAATTAACATTATAGTGGGAAAATGTCTTTTTACTTATTATAATAGCATAACTTTTGAAAGATTTTTTTTTTTTTTTGCTAATAATATTTTAAATTATTATTTAAAATCCTGAATCTTCATACCAATGTTTTCAGATTTAACATTTGCCAAAATTATAAAATAATAGGAATTCCTTATAACATATGAAAAGATTTTTGAGAAATTGCTAAATCTAATAATGCATTTAATTCATCTATTGCAGTTAGTTGTTGTTTAATAGTACAATTAAAAATACTAATTATTATTTTTAGTGTTTTTCAAATTGGTATATTTATTTATTTATTTTTAATTGTATGTAAGCATTTTTTTTCTATTTGCGATTTTAATCAAATATTTAATTATAGACATTCAGAATCACTTATTAAATTTTCTTCGATTGTAAACTCATTTTCTACGTTTTCGATACACATAAATATTGGCATTAAAGGTGTATTCTAAAAAATATTTTTCCACCTTCAACAGCTCGATATTTTCTGAGACATTTTCAGACTCATTTTTAAAAGTAAAAACATGAAACTTGCTGAGGTGATTTTTGAAGAGATGTTTAAGAGGCCGTGTGATATCATTTTCCCCTCAATTCATTAGAATTTAAGTTTTAAATAATTATTTTCTCAGTAAGACCCTTTTTTTTTTCATTCCCAGGTCTTCCGCTGTGAAAAATTCGGTTCAAAACGCCTACTTTGACAGCATTTTTTTGTAATATTTTCTGCATTTATCAAAAAATCGAGAAGCACGGCACATTAGGTAGTTTCTAAATAAGAGAATTTTTCAGTTTGATGCGTTTGAGAACAAAAAGGAATTAAAAAATGAATCAGAAAATAAGCAGTTTGGATTGAAATACACCCTTAAAAAATAAAATATTATATTTAAGCATTGAAATAAAGTGTTTTTCATGCCTGATAGGAAGCTTATAGATTAAACTGCTTTAGTATATATTTTTTAAAGTTCATTATTTTACTTTTATATTTCCTTTCAATCATTTATTTTACTTTTATATTTCCTTTTTAACACCTTTCAACAAAGTTGAAAAGTGTTTATGACTTTGGTTTGTCTAGCCGTCTGTCCGCTCTCTAACTCTCGTAAATATACTCGGATTGGTCTGAAATTTTTAGATGTTATTGATCTTTACCATAGCACGGTCCCTATGTGTAACGACGTTTGTAGCATGTTTAGTTCATTTACAGGTACAGTCAAAAGTATCCCGTTACATTACGGCCTCTGGGAAAAAATCGTTTCAAAGGTTTTTTCATGATTTTACACGTTTTCATACAGAAAAAAATTGATATGCATTTATGAAACGTACTAAAATATGCATTCTGAAGAATACGAGATGCAAAGAATAGTTATTGTGCATTTACAGGGCTAAAAAGAAATTCCAATACATAATGATATAGCGGTGGAAGGAATTGTTTGCGGCGTACTTTAATTATGTTAATCTATTTCATATATAATGAAAATGATATACGTCGCTGAGGTTTACATACTATAAATTTTTCATGTAGAATATGAAGTGTATATAGCATTTACAGGCACACACAATATAGTTCAGATACTATATTGTATCCGAAGTACTGTTCATTTGTGATGATTGCTGGAAATGCATTTTTAATTATGATATGCGCTTTTATGATTCACTATATTTATGCATAGTATATGGTGTATATAAATGCTATAATTCATATACAGGGCTACACAAAAGTATTCGCAAGGATTACTGGGTATGAGCGCAAGTTACTTAAAGGTGGTTTTTAAATGAGTTGTGCATTTTTACGCTGAACTGAATTTAATTTACTGTTGTATAATATAGATAAAATGGTATACAGGGTCATGCAAAGAATTGGATACATGGCCGTCTATAAATTATAATTTCTGGAAATGTGATTTCAGCTGTTTTAATTAAATTTTAACTAAACGGTGGCGTGTAATGAAGGTTCTAGGTCAACTACAGGGTTGTACAAAAGTATTAAAGTATGTTTCCATATATTAGTATAAATTGCTGAAAGAGAGTTTCAACCTGTTATGCGTTTTCTTGCTAAACTAAATTATCCCATTATATAATATATATATGAACCTACAGATCAAATACAGGGCTGTTCAAAAGAATTGGAAAACCTATTTAGCTATGGCCAGTAACTGCGGAAATGAGTTTTTCAAATGTTTTATGCGTTTTCTAAAATGTTTACTTAGTTCTCTTATTTACCTTATTTCCCTAAATAACGAAGTTTTTTAAAGCATTCGGGAAGTGTTGGAAAGTGTTTTATAATCTATGCTTAACGCATGATTTTTCTTATTTGTTTTTTCTATTTTCCAGATCAGTCTTTTCCTATAGAACATACCAAATCTATTTAAGCTCATATTCACAAAATACAATTTACACGGAAATAAAAAAATTAAATAAATATGGCTTACGTCGTATTTAATAAAGCAAAGATTAATCACAACCACAACACCTTAAAATCTTATACATTCTTAATATCAAGCTTGAACTCAAGATCAAGCTTAGAACTTAATAAAAAAAGATGTCAGTTGACAAACATTGTTTTTTAAGTGGAAAAATTAAAACTATTTTAGAAGAATAGGACTCCAAAATAGCTATATTTTGCTAAAAAGTACGGTAAAAAGATACGAATTTATATCTCAAACAAAACTTTATTTTAAAATTGTCCATTTTAAAATTCATCACAATATTAATACTTGGAAATTTTTCCACAAAGAAATATTCGGTTTGCATACAATATTTCAAATGAAATTCAAATTTCAAATAAATTGCTTAAAAGGCGCAAAGGCCAACATAGTGAAAAATATCCACGCCGGGACTCGATCCTGGGTCATCAGTATAGCGCACTCACATTCTACCGACTAAACCACATGGAACGATACCCAGCCTGGAAATTTTCTCCCTATTACATGTTGGCAAGTCTACAAACGTAGCACAAGATGGAATATTTATCGTGAGCCACCGTCATGGGGCAAACACGAAACTTAATTAAATCCAGCATCGATTGAAACTATATTAATACTTGGAAAATTTTCCAGAGAGAAACATTTGCCTTGCATACAGTATTTCAAATGAAAATCAAATTTCAAATTAAAATTGCCTTTTACACTATTAATTTGAAATTTGATTTTCATTTGAAATATTGTATGCAAGGCGAATGGTTCTCTCTGAAAAAAATTTCCAAGTATTAATATAGTTTCAATCGATGCTGGATTTAATTAAGTTTCGTGTTTGCGCCATGTCGGTGGCTGACGATAAATATTGCATCTTTTGCTGCGTTTGTAGCCTTGCCAACATGTAATAGTGAGAAATTTTCCAGGCTGGGTATCGTTCCGTGTGGTTTAGTCGGTAGAATGTAAGTGCGCTATACTGATGGCCCGGGTTCGAGTTCCAGCATGGAATCTTTTTCACTAGTTCGCCTTTGCGCCTTTTAAGCAATTAATTTGAAATTTGATTTTCATTTGAAATCATCACAGAGTTTATGACAAGTTCGTCACAAATGACACATATTTCACAAATTGGTCACAGTGTGACTTCAAAACATTGTCACTTTCGTCACAGGTTCGTCACAAAGTTAATGCCAAAATAGTCACAAATGACACACTTTTCACAAATTAGTCACACCGTGACTTCACAGAGTGGTCAGAATGTGACGTCACAAACGACCTCTAAAACGGCCATAACGACCTCGCATTCTAGTCACTGTGACGTCACATCGACGGTCACAAAGTCACAGTGTGACTTCACAACGACGTCGCCGTGACGTCACCATGCCTTACGGGAATTACTGCGTCTAAAATATACAGTGGTAATCAGCTATCCCACTAATACCTAAAAATGTGCTAAAATGTTGGATCCCTTAAATATCAAACGATTCTGAAATCAGAAGAGCCGATCACAGTGACATCTGCATGATATTTTCTGAAACTGCAACACTATTCGGTATAGACGCAGTAACTACTTCGTCTAGAATATATAGTGTGGAAATCGGCTATCATAGTAATACTTAAAAATGTGATAAAATGTTGGATCCTTTAAATATCAAACGATGCTGAAAACAAAAGAGCGGATCACGGTGACTTTTGGAAGATATTTTCTAAAACTCCAACCCGATTTGGTCTAGACACAGTAATTACAGAGTCTAGAATATATAATGTGGTAATCGGCTATCCCAATTTTACTTAAAAAAGGTCTAAAATGTTGGATCCCTTAAACATCAAACGATGCTCAAAACAAAAGTGCGGATCACAGTGACATTTGGAAGATATTTTCTAAAACTATAAAACAATTTGGTCTAGACGATGTAATTACACCATCTAGAATGTATAGCGTGGTAATAGGATATCCGCGTAATACTTAAAAAATTGGTAAAATGTTGGATCCATTAAATATCAAACGATGCTGAAATCAAACGAGTCGATCACCGTGACATATGCAAGAAGTTTTCTAAAACTGCAACACTATTCGGTGTAGACGCAGTAACTACTTCGTCCAGAATATATAGTGTGGAAATCGGCTATCATAGTAATACTTAAAAATGTGCTAAAACGTTGGATCTCTTAAATATCAAACGATGCTGAAATCAGAACAGCCGATCACAGTGACATCTGCAAGATATTTTCTGAAACTGCAACACTATTCGGTGTAGACACAGTAATTACAGCGTGTAGAATATATAATGTGGTAATCGTCTATCCGCGTAATACTTCAAAAAGTGGTAAAATGTTGGATACTTTAAATATCAACCGATGCTGAAAACAAAAGATCGGATCACAGTGACATTTGGCAGATATTTTCTAAAACTCCAAGTCAATCTGGTCTAGACGATGTAATTACAGCATCTAGAATGTATAGCGTGGTAATAGGCTATCCGAGTAATACTTTAAAAAGTGGTAAAGTGTTGGATCCCTTAAATATCAAACGATGCTGAAATCAGAAGTGCTGATCACAGTGACATCTGCAAGATATTTTCTGAAACTGCAATACGGTGTAGACGCTGTAACTACTTCGTCTAGAATACATAGTGCTCAAATCGGCTATCATAGTAATACTTAAAAATGTGCTAAAATGTTGGATCCCTTAAATATCAAACGATGCTGAAATCAGAAGAGCCGATCACAGTGACATCTGCAAGATATTTTCTGAAACTGCAACACTATTCAGTCTAGATGGAGTAATTACTGCGTCTAGAATATACAGTGTGGTAATCAGCTATCCCACTAATACTTAAAAATGTGCTAAATTGTTGGATCCCTTAAATATAAACGATGCTGAAAACAAAAGAGCGGATCACAGTGACATTTGGAAGATATTTTCTAAAACTCCAAGACAATTTGGTCTAGACGATGTAATGACAGCATCTAGAATATACAGTGTGGTAATCAGCTATCCCACTAATACTTAAAAATGTGCTAAATTGTTGGATCCCTTAAATATCAAACGATGCTGAAAACAAAAGATCGGATCACAGTGACATTTGGCAGATATTTTCTAAAACTCCAAGACAATTTCGTCTAGACGATGTAATTACAGCATCTAGAATGTATTGCGTAGTAATAGGCTATCCGCGTAATACTTAAAAAAGTTGTAAAATGGTGGATCCATTAAATATCAAATGATGCTGAAATCAGAAGAGCCTATCACAGTGACATCTCCAAGAAATTTTCTGAAACTGCAACACTATTCGGTGTAGATGCAGTAACTACTTCGTCTAGAATATATAGTGTGGAAATCAGCTATCATAGTAATACTTAAAAATGTGCTAAAATGTTGGATCCCTTAAATATCAAACGATGCTGAAATCAGAAGAGCCGATCACAGTGACATCTGCAAGATATTTTCTGAAACTGCAACACTATTCAGTCTAGATGGAGTAATTACTGCGTCTAGAATATACAGTGTGGTAATCATCTATCCCACTAATACTTAAAAATGTGCTAAATTGTTGGATCCATTAAATATCAAACGATGCTGAAAACAAAAGAGAGGAGCACAGTGACATTTGGAAGATATTTTCTATAACTGCAACACTATTCGGTCTAGACGCAGTAATATATAGCCTAGAATATATAGTGTCGAAATCGGCTATCCCACTAATACGTGTATCCCACTAAATGTGCTAAAATGTTGGATCACTTAAATAACGAACGAACTAAAACTGCAACACTATTCGGTCTAGACGCAGTAATATATAGTCTAGAATATATAGTGTCGAAATCGGCTATCCCACTCATACGTGTATCCCACTAAATGTGCTAAAATGTTGGATCCCTTAAATATCAAACGATGCTGAAAACAAAAGAGCGGATCACAGTGACTTTTGGAAGATATTTTCTAAAACTCCAACCCGATTTGTTCTAGACACAGTAACTACATCGTCTAGAATATATAGGGTGGGAATCGGCTATCATAGTAATACTTAAAAATGCGCTAAAATGTTGGATCCCTTAAATATCAAACAATGCTGAAATCAGAAGAGCCGATCACTGTGACATCTGCAAGATATTTTCTGAAACTGCAACACTATTCAGCCTAGACGCAGTAACTACTTCGTCTAGAATATATAGTGTGGAAAGCGGCTATCATAGTAATACTTAAAAATGTGCTAAAATGTTGGATCCCTTAAATATCAAACGATGCTGAAAACAAAAGAGCGAATCACGGTGACATTTGGAAGATATTTTCTAAAACTCCAAGTCAATTTGGTCTAGACGATGTAATTACAGCATCTAGAATGTATAGCGTGGTAATAGGCTATCCGAGTAATACTTTAAATGTGGTAAAATGTTTGATCCCTTAAATATCAAACGATGCTGAAATCAGAAGAGCCGATCACAGTGACATCTGAAAGATATTTTCTGAAACTGCAATACGGTGTAGACGCAGCAACTACTTCGTCTAGAATATATAGTGTGGAAATCGGCTGTCATAGTAATACTTAAAAATGTGCTAAAATGTTGGATCCCTTAAATATCAAACGATGCTGAAATCAGAAGAGCCGATCACAGTGACATCTGCAAGATATTTTCTGAAACTGCAACACTATTCGGTGTAGACGCAGTAACTACTTCGTCTAGAATATATAGTGAGGAAATCGGCGATCATAGTAATACTTAAAAATGGGCTAAAATGTTGGATCCCTTAAATATAAACGATGCTGAAAACAAAAGAGCGGATCACAGTGACATTTGGAAGATATTTTCTAAAACTCCAAGACAATTTGGTCTAGACGATGTAATGACAGCATCTAGAATATACAGTGTGGTAATCAGCTATCCCACTAATACTTAAAAATGTGCTAAATTGTTGGATCCCTTAAATATCAAACGATGCTGAAAACAAAAGATCGGATCACAGTGACATTTGGCAGATATTTTCTAAAACTCCAAGACAATTTCGTCTAGACGATGTAATTACAGCATCTAGAATGTATTGCGTAGTAATAGGCTATCCGCGTAATACATAAAAAAGTGGTAAAATGGTGGATCCATTAAATATCAAACGATGCTGAAATCAGAAGAGCATATCACAGTGACATCTCCAAGAAATTTTCTGAAACTGCAACACTATTCGGTGTAGATGCAGTAACTACTTCGTCTAGAATATATAGTGTGGAAATCGGCTATCATAGTAATACTTAAAAATGTGCTAAAATGTTGGATCCCTTAAATATCAAACGATGCTGAAATCAGAAGAGCCGATCACAGTGACATCTGCAAGATATTTTCTGAAACTGCAACACTATTCAGTCTAGATGGAGTAATTACTGCGTCTAGAATATACAGTGTGGTAATCATCTATCCCACTAATACTTAAAAATGTGCTAAATTGTTGGATCCATTAAATATCAAACGATGCTGAAAACAAAAGAGCGGAGCACAGTGACATTTGGAAGATATCTTCTAAAACTCCAAGACAATTTGGTCTAGTCGATGTAATTACAGCATCTAGAATGTATAGCGTAGTAATAGGCTATCCGCGTAATACTTAAAAAAGTGGTAAAATGGTGGATCCATTAAATATCAAACGATGCTGAAACAAACGAGCCGATCACCGTGACATCTGCAAGAATTTTTCTAAAACTGCAACACTATTCGGTCTAGACGCAGTAATATATAGCCTAGAATATATAGTGTCGAAATCGGTTATCCCACTAATACGTGTATCCCAATAAATGTGCTAAAATGATGGATCCCTTAAATAACAAACGAACTAAAACTGCAACACTATTCGGTCTAGACGCAGTAATATATAGTCTAGAATATATAGTGTCGAAATCGGCTATCCCACTCATACGTGTATCCCACTAAATGTGCTAAAATGTTGGATCCCTTAAATATCAAACGATGCTGAAAACAAAAGAGCGGATCACAGTGACTTTTGGAAGATATTTTCTAAAACTCCAACCCGATTTGGTCTAGACACAGAAATTACAGCGTCTAGAATATATAGTGTGGTAATCGGCTATCCGCGTAATACTTAAAAAAGTGGTAAAATATTGGATCCCTTAAATATCAAACGATGCTGAAATCATAAGATCCGATCACAGTGACTTCTGCAAGATATTTTCTGAAACTGCAACAATATTCATCCTAGATGGAGTAATTACTGCGTCTAGAATATACAGTGTGGAAATCGGCTATCCCAATAATACTTAAAAAAGGGCTAAAATGTTTGATCCCTTAAATATCAAACGATGCTCAAAACAAAAGTGCGGATCACAGTGACATTTGGAAGATATTTTCAACTATAAAACAATTTGGTCTAGACGATGTAATTACACCATCTAGAATGTATAGCGTGGTAATAGGATATACGCGTAATACTTAAAAAATTGGTAAAATGTTGGATCCATTAAATATCAAACGATGCTGAAATCAAACGAGTCGATCACCGTGACATCTGCAAGAAGTTTTCTAAAACTGCAACACTATTCGGTGTAGACGCAGTAACTACTTCGTCCAGAATATATAGTGTGGAAATCGGCTATCATAGTAATACTTAATAATGTACTAAAATGTTGGATCCCTTAAATATCAAACGATGCTGAAATCAGAAGAGCCGATCACGGTGACATCTGCAAGATATTTTCTGAAACTGCGACACTATTCTCTGTAGACGCAGTAACTACTTCGTCTAGAATATATAGTGTGGAAATCGGCTATCATAGTAATACTTAAAAATGTGCTAAAATGTTGGATCCCTTAAATATCAAACGATGCTGAAAACAAAAGAGCGGATCACGGTGACATTTGGAAGATATTTTCTGAAACTGCAACACTATTCGGTGTAGACGCAGTAACTACTTCGTCTAGAATATATAGTGTGGAAATCGGCTAGCATAGTAATACTTAATAATGTGCTAAAATGTTGGATCCCTTAAATATCAAACGATGCTGAAATCATAAGAGCCGATCAAAGTGACTTCTGCAAGATATTTTCTGAAACTGCAACACTATTCTGTGTAGACGCAGTAACTAATTCGTCTAGAATATATAGTGTGGAAATCGGCTATCATAGTAATACTTAAAAATGTGCCAAAATGTTGGATCCATTAAATATCAAATCGATGCTGAAAACAAAAGAGCGGAGCACAGTGACATTTGGAAGATATTTTCTATAACTGCAACACTATTCGGTCTAGCGCAGTAATATATAGTCCAGAATATATAGTGTCGAAATCGGCTATCCCACTCATACGCGTATCCCACTAAATGTGCTAAAATTTTGGATCCCTTAAATATAAAAAAATGCTGAAAACAAAAGAGCGGATCACAGTGACTTTTGGAAGATATTTTCTAAAACTCCAAGACAAATTGGTCTAGACGATGTAATGACAGCATCTAGAATACACAGTGTGGTAATCAGCTATCCCACTAATACTTAAAAATGTGCTAAATTGTTGGATCCCTTAAATATCAAACGATGCTGAAAACAAAAGAGCGTAGCACAGTGACATTTGGAAGATATTTTCTATAACTGCAACACTATTCGGTCTAGACGCAGTAATATATAGCCTAGAATATATAGTGTCGAAATCGGCTATCCCACTAATACGTGTATCCCACTAAATGTGCTAAAATATTGGATCCCTTAAAAAACAAACGATGCTGAAAACAAAAGAGCGGATCACAGTGACTTTTGTAAGATATTTTCTAAAACTCAAACCCGATCTGGTCTAGACACAGTAATTACAGCGTCTAGAATATACAGTGTGGTAATCGGCTATCCGCGTAATACTTAAAAAAGTGGTAAAATGTTGGATCCCTTAAATATCAAACGATGCTGAAATCAGAAGAGCCGATGACAGTGACTTCTGCAAGATATTTTCTGAAACTGCAACACTGGTGTGTAGACGCAGTAACTACTTCGTCTAGAATATATAGTGTGGAAATCGGCTATCATAGTAATACTTAAAAATGTGCTAAAATGTTGGATCCCTTAAATATCAAACGATGCTGAAATCATAAGAGCCGATCACAGTGACTTCTGCAAGATATTTTCTGAAACTGCAACACTATTCGGTGTAGACGCAGTAACTACTTCGCCTAGAATATGTAGTGTGGAAATCGGCTATCATAGTAATACTTAAAAATGTGCTAAAATGTTGGATCCCTTAAATATCAAACGATGCTGAAATCAGATGAGCCGTTCACAGTGACATCTGCAAGATATTTTCTGAAACTGCAACACTATTCGGTGTAGACGCAGTAACTACTTCGTCTAGAATATATAGTGTGGAAATCGGCTATCATAGTAATACTTAAAAATGTGCTAAAATGTTGGATCCCTTAAATATAAACGATGCTGAAAACAAAAGAGCGGATCACAGTGACATTTGGAAGATATTTTCTAAAACTCCAAGACAATTTGGTCTAGACGATGTAATGACAGCATCTAGAATACACAGTGTGGTAATCAGCTATCCCACTAATACTTAAAAATGTGCTAAATTGTTGGATCCCTTAAATATCAAACGATGCTGAAAACAAAAGAGCGGAGCACAGTGACATTTGGAAGATATTTTCTGAAACTGCAACACTGGTGTGTAGACGCAGTAACTACTTCGTCTAGAATATATAGTGTGGAAATCGGCTATCATAGTAATACTTAAAAATGTGCTAAAATGTTGGATCCCTTAAATATAAACGATGCTGAAAACAAAAGAGCGGATCACAGTGACATTTGGAAAATATTTTCTGAAACTGCAACACTGGTGTGTAGACGCAGTAACTACTTCGTCTAGAATATATAGTGCGGAAATCGGCTATCATAGTAATACTTATAAATGTGCTAAAATGTTGGATCCCTTAAATATCAAACGATGCTGAAAACATAAGAGCCGATCACAGTGACTTCTGCAAGATATTTTCTGAAACGGCAACACTATTCGGTGTAGACGCAATAACTACTTCGTCTAGAATATATAGTGTGGAAATCGGCTATAATAGTAATACTTAAAAATGTGCTAAAATGTTGGATCCCTTAAATATCAAACGATGCTCAAACCATAAGAGCCGATCACAGTGACTTCTGCAAGATATTTTCTGAAACTGCAACACTATTCGGTGTAGACGCAATAACTACTTCGTCTAGAATATATAGTGTGGAAATCGGCTATCATAGTAATACTTAAAAATGTGCTAAAATGTTGGATCCCTTAAATATCAAACGATGCTGAAATCAGAAGAGCCGATCACAGTGACATCTGCAAGATATTTTCTGAAACTGCAACACTATTCGGTGTAGACGCAGTAACTACTTCGTCTAGAATATATAGTGTGGAAATCGGCTATCATAGTAATACTTAAAAATGTGCTAAAATGTTGGATCCCTTAAATATAAACGATGCTGAAAACAAAAGAGCGGATCACAGTGACATTTGGAAGATATTTTCTAAAACTCCAAGACAATTTGGTCTAGACGATGTAATGACAGCATCTAGAATACACAGTGTGGTAATCAGCTATCCCACTAATACTTAAAAATGTGCTAAATAGTTGGATCCCTTAAATATCAAACGATGCTGAAAACAAAAGAGCGGAGCACAGTGACATTTGGAAGATATTTTCTGAAACTGCAACACTGGTGTGTAGACGCAGTAACTACTTCGTCTAGAATATATAGTGCGGAAATCTGCTATCATAGTAATACTTAAAAATGTGCTAAAATGTTGGATCCCTGAAATATCAAACAATGCTGAAATCAGAAGAGCCGATCACAGTGACATCTGCAAGATATTTTCTGAAACTGCAACACTATTCGGTGTAGACGCAGTAACTACTTCGTCTAGAATATATAGTGTGGAAATCGGCTAACATTGTAATACTTAAAAATGTGCTAAAATGTTGGATCCCTTAAATATAAACGATGCTGAAAAGAAAAGAGCGGATCACAGTGACATTTGGAAGATATTTTCTAAAACTCCAAGACAATTTGGTCTAGACGATGTAATGACAGCATCTAGAATACACAGTGTGGTAATCAGCTATCCCACTAATACTTAAAAATGTGCTAAATTGTTGGATCCCTTAAATATCAAACGATGCTGAAAACAAAAGAGCGGAGCACAGTGACATTTGGAAGATATTTTCTGAAACTGCAACACTGGTGTGTAGACGCAGTAACTACTTCGTCTAGAATATATAGTGTGGAAATCGGCTATCATAGTAATACTTAAAAATGTGCTAAAATGTTGGATCCCTTAAATATAAACGATGCTGAAAACAAAAGAGCGGATCACAGTGACATTTGGAAAATATTTTCTGAAACTGCAACACTGGTGTGTAGACGCAGTAACTACTTCGTCTAGAATATATAGTGCGGAAATCGGCTATCATAGTAATACTTATAAATGTGCTAAAATGTTGGATCCCTTAAATATCAAACGATGCTGAAAACATAAGAGCCGATCACAGTGACTTCTGCAAGATATTTTCTGAAACTGCAACACTATTCGGTGTAGACGCAATAACTACTTCGTCTAGAATATATAGTGTGGAAATCGGCTATAATAGTAATACTTAAAAATGTGCTAAAATGTTGGATCCCTTAAATATCAAACGATGCTCAAACCATAAGAGCCGATCACAGTGACTTCTGCAAGATATTTTCTGAAACTGCAACACTATTCGGTGTAGACGCAATAACTACTTCGTCTAGAATATATAGTGTGGAAATCGGCTATCATAGTAATACTTAAAAATGTGCTAAAATGTTGGATCCCTTAAATATCAAACGATGCTGAAATCAGAAGAGCCGATCACAGTGACATCTGCAAGATATTTTCTGAAACTGCAACACTATTCGGTGTAGACGCAGTAACTACTTCGTCTAGAATATATAGTGTGGAAATCGGCTATCATAGTAATACTTAAAAATGTGCTAAAATGTTGGATCCCTTAAATATAAACGATGCTGAAAACAAAAGAGCGGATCACAGTGACATTTGGAAGATATTTTCTAAAACTCCAAGACAATTTGGTCTAGACGATGTAATGACAGCATCTAGAATACACAGTGTGGTAATCAGCTATCCCACTAATACTTAAAAATGTGCTAAATAGTTGGATCCCTTAAATATCAAACGATGCTGAAAACAAAAGAGCGGAGCACAGTGACATTTGGAAGATATTTTCTGAAACTGCAACACTGGTGTGTAGACGCAGTAACTACTTCGTCTAGAATATATAGTGCGGAAATCTGCTATCATAGTAATACTTAAAAATGTGCTAAAATGTTGGATCCCTGAAATATCAAACAATGCTGAAATCAGAAGAGCCGATCACAGTGACATCTGCAAGATATTTTCTGAAACTGCAACACTATTCGGTGTAGACGCAGTAACTACTTCGTCTAGAATATATAGTGTGGAAATCGGCTAACATTGTAATACTTAAAAATGTGCTAAAATGTTGGATCCCTTAAATATAAACGATGCTGAAAAGAAAAGAGCGGATCACAGTGACATTTGGAAGATATTTTCTAAAACTCCAAGACAATTTGGTCTAGACGATGTAATGACAGCATCTAGAATATACTGTGTGGTAATCAGCTATCCCACTAATACTTAAAAATGTGCTAAATTGTTGGATCCCTTAAATATAAACGATGCTGAAAACAAAAGAGCGGAGCACAGTGACATTTGGAAAATATTTTCTGAAACTGCAACACTGGTGTGTAGACGCAGTAACTACTTCGTCTAGAATATATAGTGCGGAAATCGGCTATCATAGTAATACTTATAAATGTGCTAAAATGTTGGATCCCTTAAATATCAAACGATGCTGAAAACATAAGAGCCGATCACAGTGACTTCTGCAAGATATTTTCTGAAACTGCAACACTATTCGGTGTAGACGCAATAACTACTTCGTCTAGAATATATAGTGTGGAAATCGGCTATAATAGTAATACTTAAAAATGTGCTAAAATGTTGGATCCCTTAAATATCAAACGATGCTGAAACCATAAGAGCCGATCACAGTGACTTCTGCAAGATATTTTCTGAAACTGCAACACTATTCGGTGTAGACGCAATAACTACTTCGTCTAGAATATATAGTGTGGAAATCGGCTATCATAGTAATACTTAAAAATGTGCTAAAATGTTGGATCCCTTAAATATCAAACGATGCTGAAATCAGAAGAGCCGATCACAGTGACATCTGCAAGATATTTTCTGAAACTGCAACACTATTCGGTGTAGACGCAGTAACTACTTCGTCTAGAATATATAGTGTGGAAATCGGCTATCATAGTTATACTTAAAAATGTGCTAAAATGTTGGATCCCTTAAATATAAACGATGCTGAAAAGAAAAGAGCGGATCACAGTGACATTTGTAAGATATTTTCTAAAACTCCAAGACAATTTGGTCTAGACCATGTAATTGCAGCATTTAGAATATACAGTGTGGTAATCAGCTATCCCACTAATACTTAAAAATGTGCTAAATTGTTGGATCCCTTAAATATCAAACGATGCTGAAAACAAAAGAGCGGGGCACAGTGACATTTGGAAGATATTTTCTGAAACTGCAACACTTTTGTGTAGACGCAGTAACTACTTCGTCTAGAATATATAGTGTGGAAATCGGCTATCATAGTAATACTTAAAAATGTGCAAAAATGTTGGATCCCTGAAATATCAAACGATGCTGAAATCAGAAGATCCGATCACAGTGGCATCTGCAAGATATTTTCTGAAACTGCAACACTATTCATTCTAGATGGAGTAATTACTGCGTCTAGAATATACAATGTGGTAATCAGCTATCCCACTAATACTTAAAAATGTGCTAAATTGTTGGATCCCTTAAATATCAAACGATGCTGAAAACAAAAGAGCGGAGCACAGTGACATTTGGGAGATATTTTCCATAACTGCAACACTATTCGGTCTAGACGATGTAATTACAGCATCTAGAATATACACGAGCCGTTAATTCCCAAATTTGCTGAACCGAGCTGAGCAATCTTATTGGCTAAAACTGATATTTATATAGTAGATAATTATATTTATTTTCTCATGAAGTAGTGTAATGTAAAATAGAATGCAATTATAATGACTTAAATTGATTTATTTTGTTAAATTTGATCAAAATCACAGTAAAGTAATCCAAAATATTAATATTAACAAAGGATCAGATTGCTGAGATCGGATGAGCCAATTTGGGAATTAACGGCTCGTAGAATATACAGTGTGGTAATCAGCTATCCCACTAATACTTAAAAATGTGCTAAATTGTTGAATCCCTTAAATATCAAACGATGCTGAAAACAAAAGAGCGGAGCACAGTGACATTTGGAAGATATTTTCTATAACTGCAACACTATTCGGTCTAGACGCAGTAATATATAGCCTAGAATATATAGTGTCGAAATCGGCTATCCCACTAATACGTGTATCCCGCTAAATGTGCTAAAATATTGGATCCCTTAAAAAACAAACGATGCTGAAAACAAAAGAGCAGATCACAGTGACTTTTGGAAGATATTTTCTAAAACTCCAACCCGATTTGGTCTAGACACAGTAATTACAGCGTCTAGAATATATAGTGTGGTAATCGGCTATCCGCGTAATACTTCAAAAAGTGGTAAAATATTGGATCCCTTAAATATCAAACGATGTTGAAATCAGAAGAGCGGATCACAGTGACATTTGGAAGATATTTTCTGAAACTGCAACACTATTCGGTGTACACGCAGTAACTACTTCGTCTAGAATATATAGTGTGGAAATCGGCTATCATAGTAATACTTAAAAATGTGCTAAAATGTTGGATCCCTTAAAAATCAAACGATGCTGAAATCAGAAGAGCTGATCACAGTGACATCTGCAAGATATTTTCTGAAACTGCAACACTATTCGGTGTAGACGCAGTAACTACTTCGTCTAGAATATATAGTGTGGAAATCGGCTATCATAGTAATACTTAAAAATGTGCTAAAATGTTGCATCCCTTAAATATCACGAGCCGTTAATTCCCAAATTGGCTCAGCCGAGCTCAGCAATCATATTGGCTAAAACGGATATTTATATAGTAGAAAATTATAATTATTTTCTTACGAAGTAGTGTAATGTAAAATAGAATGCAATTATAATGACTTAAATTGATTTATTTTGTTAAATTGACAAAATCATAGTAAAGTAATCCAAAATATTAATATTAACGAACAATCAGATTGCTGAGTTCGGCTGAGCCAATTTGGGAATTAACGGCTGGTTTAAATATCAAACGATGCTGAAATCAGAAGAGCCGATCACAGTGACTTCTGCAAGATATTTTCTGAAACTGCAACACTATTCGGTGTAGACGCAGTAACTACTTCGTCTAGAATATATAGTGTGGAAATCGGCTGTCATAGTAATACATAAAATGTGCTAAAATGTTGGATCCCTTAAATATCAAACGATGCTGAAATCAGAAGAGCCGATCACAGTGACATCTGCAAGATATTTTCTGAAACTGCAACACTATTCGGTGTAGACGCAGTAACTACATCGTCTAGAATATATAGTGAGGAAATCGGCTATCATAGTAATACTTAAAAATGTGCTAAAATGTTGGATCCCTTAAATATCAAACGATGCTGAAATCAGAAGAGCCGATCACAGTGACTTCTGCAAGATATTTTCTGAAACTGCAACACTATTCTCTGTAGACGCAGTAACTACTTCGTCTAGAATATATAGTGTCGAAATCGGCTATCATAGTAATACTTAAAAATGTGCTAAAATGTTGGATCCCTTAAATATCAAACGATGCTGAAATCAGAAGAGCCGATCACAGTGACATCTGCAAGATATTTTCTGAAACTGCAACACTATTCAGCCTAGATGGAGTAATTACTGCGTCTAGAATATACAGTGTGGTAATCAGCTATCCCACTAACAGTTTCTAGGATGAGGCCTAGATATTTTACGGACCGAAATCGTTAAAGTATATTCTATATAGCAGTGGATGGAGGATAAGGCGTAGATATTTTAGCGACCAGAATCGCTAAAGAATATTCTATATTGGGCATAGACGGGACGCGAACCCTCTTCAGTTAATGTTTTCAGGACGAGATATAGATATTTTAGAGACCAGAGTAGCTAAAATATATTCTATATAGATGATAGAGAGGCAGAGAACTTTCTCCGGTTTCAGTTTCTCGGATGAGGCGTAGGTATTTTATCGACAAGAATCGCTTAAGTATATTCTATATAGGGGATAGTGGTGCCGCGAAAGCCCTCCAGTTGCAATTTCTCGGACGAGGCGAAGATGTTTTTGCCTCCATATTCTCTACATTATACCCTATATTGTGTTAAAGGGGCACGAATCCTCTCCAGTTTCAGTTTCTAGGTCGAGGTCTAGGATATTTTAGCAACATAGTCGCTAAAATATATTCTATAAAGGGGATAAAAGCGCTGCGAACCCTCTCCAGTTTCAGTTTCTTGGATGAGGCCTAGATATTTTAGCGACCGGAATCCCTAAAGTTACTATATAGGGGATAGATGGGCCGCGAACCGGAG
Organism: Maratus speciosus; assembly: GCA_963932465.1. Taxonomy (NCBI): domain Eukaryota; kingdom Metazoa; phylum Arthropoda; class Arachnida; order Araneae; family Salticidae; genus Maratus; species Maratus speciosus. The sequence goes on from OZ010797.1 coordinate 11,600,226, forward strand.
TTTATGTTTCCAGGACTAAGTCTAGGTATTTTAGAGACAAGAGTCGCTAAAATATATTCTAGATAAGGGATAGAGTGGCAGCGAACCCTCTCAGGTTTCATTTTCTAGGATGAGGCGTAGATATTTTAGCGACCAGAATCTCTAAAGTATATTCTATATAGGGGATAGAGGGACCACGAATCGTCTCCAGTTCCAGTTTCTAAGGTAAAATTGATAGATAACGAAAAAGTCGGAGAAAATCACTTTCTGGAATTTTTTTTCTGTATTCCGAATGCTTGGCCATAAGTCAGCCAAATTGTTGGCCACTTTCGACAAAAATCGCTAAAATATATTTAAAATAGAAGATAGAGGGGCCGCAAACCCTGTCCATTTCCAGTTTCTTGGACGAGGCCAAGATAATTTTGCGAGCAGATTCTCTAAAATATATTCTATGTTGGGGATAGAAGGGCCACGGACCCTCTCCAGTTTTAGTTTCTTCGACGAGGCCAGGGCATTTTAGCTACCAGAATCGCCTATATATATTCTATATTGGGGATAAAGGGGCCGCGAACACTCTCCAGTTTATATTTCCAGGATGAATCCTAGATATTTTAGCGTCGATAATCGCTAAAATATAATCTGTATACGGAATAGACGGGCAGCGAACACCCTCCAGTTCTAGTTTCTAGGAAGAGGCCTAAGATATTTTAGCGACCAGAGTCACTAAAATATATTCTATATAGGGGATAGACGGGCAGCGAACCCTCACCCGTTTCAGTTTCTAGGATGAGGCCTAGATATTTTAGCGACTGGAATCTCAAAGTATATTCTATATATGGGATAGAGGGGCCGAAAACACTCTCCAGTTTCAGTTTCTCGGACGAAGCCATAATATTTTTGCGACCAGATTCGCTAAAATATCCTATATTGGGGTCTATTTTAGAGTCTATTACGTATACAGATTATATTTTAGCGATTATCAACGCTAAAATATCTAGGATTCATCCTGGAATTATAAACTGGAGCGTGTTCGCGGCACCTTTATCCCCAATATAGAATATATATAGGCGATTCTGGTAGCTAAAATGCCCTGGCCTCGTCGAAGTAACTAAAACTGGAGAGGGTCCGTGGCCCTTCTATCCCCAACATAGAATATATTTTAGAGAATCTGGTGTGCTGCCCCTCTATCCCCTATATTGAATATATTTTAGCGACTCTAGTCGCTAAAATATCCTAGGCCTAGAAACCCCTCTTCCTAGAAACTGGAACTAGAGGGATTCGCTGCCCGTCTATTCCCAACATAGAGTATATTTTAGCGATTCTCCGCGCTAATATATCTAGGACTCGTCCTGGAAACATAAATTGGGGAGAGTTCGCGGCCCCTCTATTCCCTATATAGATTATACTTTAGCGATTCCGGCCGCTAAAATATCTACGCCTCATCCAAGAAACTGTAACTGGAGAGGAGCGCGGCCACTCTATCCCAATGTAGAATATTCATTAGCGATTTGGGCCGCTAAAATATCTAGGCGTCGTCCTAAAAATTGAACTTGGAGAGGGTTCGCGGTCAGTCTATCCCCTATACAGAATATATTTTTGCGATTCTAGTCTCTAAAATATTTCTAGGCCTCGTCCATGAAACAAACTGGAGAGGATTCGCGGACCTTCCATTCCCTATATAGAATTTATATTAACGATTCTGGTCGCTAAAATATCTAGTCCTCGTTCTGGAAACATAAATTAGAGAGGGTTCGCGGTCCGTCTATCCCCAATGTAGAATATATTTTGGCAATTCTGGTCGCTAAAATATCTAGGACTCGTCCTAGAAACTCAAAATGGAGAGTGTTCGCTTCCACGAAATCCCCTATATAGAATGTAGAAGCGATTCTTGTAGCTAAAATGCCATGGCCTCGTCGTTGAAACTAAAACTGGAGAGGGTTCGCGGTCCTTCCATTCCCTATATAGAATTTATATTAACGATTCTGGTCGCTAGAATATCTTGTCCTCGTTCTGGAAACATAAATTAGAGAGGGTTCGCGGCCCCTCTATCCCCGGTATAGAATATATTTTAGCGACTCTTGTCGCTAAAATATCCTAGACATCTTCCTAGAAATTCGAAAAGGAGGGGTTTCGCTGCCCATCTATTCCCTATATAGAATATATTTTAGAGACTCTGGTCGCTAAAATATCTTAGGCCTCTACCTAGAAAATGGAACTGGAGGGGGTTCGCTGCCCGTCTATTCCGTATGCAGATTATATTTTAGCGATTCTAGTCTCTAAAATATTTCTAGGCCTCGTCCATGAAACTGAAACTGGAGAGGATTCGCGGACCCTCAAATCCCTATATAGAATATATTTTAGCGATTCTTGTCGCTAAAATATCTAGGCATCGTACTAAAAACTGAATCTGGAGAGGGTCCGTGGCCCTTCTATCCCCAACATAGAATATATTTTAGAGAAACTGGTCGCAAAAATATCTTGGCCTTGTCCGAGAAACTGGAAATGGAGAGGGTTTGCGGCCCCTCTATCCTCTATTTTAAATATATTTTAGCGATTCTGGTCGAAAGTGGCCAAAAATTGGGCGGACTTATGGCCAAGCATTTGGAATATAGGAAAAAATTTCCAGAAAGTGATTTTCTCTGACTTGTTCGTTATCTATCAATTTTACCTTAGAAACTGGAACTGGAGACGATTCGTGGTCCCTCTATCCCCTGTAAGGAATATACTTTAGCGATTCTCGTCGCTAAAATATCTACGACTCATCCTAGAAAATGAAACCTGAGAATGTTATATCTAGACCTAGTACTGGAAACATAAACTATAGAGGGTTCGCGGCCCATCTATCCCCTATATAGTAACTTTAGCGATTCCGGTCGCTAAAATATCTAGGCCTCATCCTAGAAACTGAAACTGGAGAGGGTTCGCAGCGCCTTTATCCCCTATATAGAATATATTTTAGTGACTCAGTTGGTAAAATATCCTAGACCTCGTTCTAGAAACTGAAACTGGAGAGGTTTCGTGCCCCTTTAACCCAATATAGACTATAATTTAGAGAATCTGGAGGCAAAAACATCTTCGCCTAGTCCGAGAAACTGAAACTGGAGAGCTTTCGCGGCCCCACTATCGCCTATATGGAATATACTTAAGCGATTCTTGTCGCTAAAATATCTACGCCTCATCCGAGAAGTTGAAACCGGAGAGGGTTCTCTGCCCCTCTATCACTTATATAGAATATATTTTAGCGACTCTAGTCGCCAAAATATCGTAGGCCTCTTCGTAGAAACTGAACTAGAACGATTCGCTGCAAGTCTATTCCCAACATAGAGTATATTTTAGCGATTCTCAACGCTAATATATCTAGGCCTCGTCTTGGAAACATAAACTGGAAAGAGTTCGCGGCCCCTCTATTCCCTATATAGATTATACTTTAGCGATTTCGGCCGCTAAAATATCTACGACTCATCCTAGAAACTGTAACTGGAGGGGGTTCGCGGTCAGTCTATCCCCTATATGGAATATATTTTTGCGATTCTAGTCTCTAAAATATATCTAGGCCTCGTCCATGAAACTGAAACTGGAGAGGATTCGTGGACCCTCTAATCCCTATATATATACTCTAATCGCTAAAATATATAGAATATATTTTAGCGATTCTTGTCTCTAAAATATCCTAGGCATCTTCGTAGAAATTCGAAATGGAGGGATTTCGCTGCCCATCTATTCCCTATAGAGAATATATTTTAGAGATTCTGGTCGCTAAAATATCTTAGGCCTCTTCCTAGAAAATGGAACTGGAGGGGGTTCGTTGCCCCTCTAGCCCCTATATAGCATATATTTTACCGATTTTGGTAGCCAAAATACCCACGCCTCGTCGTTGAAACTGAAACTGTAGAGGGATCTCGGCCCCACTATTCCCTATGTAGAATATATATTTACAATTCTAGTCTCAAAAATATTTAGGCCTCGTCCTAGAATCTGAAAATGGAGAGAATTCGCGGCCCCTCTATACCCTATTTAGAATATATTTTAGCATTTCTGGTCTCTAAAATATGTAGGCCTCGTCCTAGAATCTAAAAATGGTGAGAATTCGCGGCCCCTCTATACCCTTTTTAGAATAGAGTAGAACCTCTTTTATCCGAAACTCTTTTGACCGAAACTCTCGATTAAACGAAATCCATTTTTAAACCTTTTTTTGTTTTTACTATCACATTTCTTGTGGTCAAAATCCATTTTAAAAGCTTTTTTTAACCATTTGGAAAAATGGTTATTGTCCTCGTCAGGGTAGGAAATCAAAAGCATATCTGAAATTTTTTATTGGTCGAATCCGCATTTTATTCGCTTTCTGATTGGTCTATATACTAACCTTTACTTTCAACAGAGATGGATACTTCTGTTGCCACTATTACAAAAAAGTAATAAAAACCACAAAAAAAAATTAACAACTCAGAAACAAATTGAGATACAGCTTTCAAACAAACTGCATTTAAAAGTACATTTCTTTCTCTATACGACGAAGTAAAAAGTAATATTGTGGGAGGTTTAGAAGTTTAAGAATGAAATTTCATTTAAAATGGGTCGTCAGATTTCTTGGAAATCTGACGATGGAAAAGTCTTTTCCCAAACAGCCAATGAAATGCTTGGATAATACGTAAGTTTAGGTGGATAATACGTAAATGTCAGAAAATCTGTCGCTTCCAATTTTTATGTGTAATAACACTATTAATGTTTAATGCATGTCGTACGTAATGTATGATCAACTCCGTGCGATTTTTATGTCTTAAATTTTAGTTTTTGAAAAAATCATTTTCAAAATGGTCGCTGTAATTTGTTAAATTGCTTTTTTTTTTTTTTTTAAAGATTATGATATTCCTCGTGTGCAAGCAGTCTTTTCCGAACCACGAGTACATTTAAATATTTTCGATCCCCTTTCTTAGAATTCCTTTGAATTTAATTTGAGCTCTCGTAAGCTGCGGAGTGGAGCGAACGAAAAAAACGAACAAATTAGCAATTCTGAAGCTTTTGAATGTTTTGCAAAAGATTTGGCTTGGCTGGAGCAGCAGTAAGACTGATACTGGTGAATATTTAATACTTAAAAACCTCGTGATAGAGCTTCAAAGCAAAGACAATCGAAACTGCGACAAACAAAACATTGTTTCAAACCCTTGTGAAAAATGAAAAAAGTACTTAATTTCAAAATTAAAGCTCAGGTAATTTATTCTTGTGTCCATTTTTCTATTACTTTACTTTTACTAAGCACTTGTTACTCCAATAAGAAATAGTGCATAAATTACCCATCAATCTTAAAATTGAAGCATTCTCGATTATCCGAAAATTTCGATTTTCCGAAAGGGGGTCGGTTCAAATTACTTCGGATAATCGAGGTTCAACTGTATATTTTAGCGATTTCGGTCTCTAAAATATCTAGGCCTCATCCTAGAAACTGAAATTGGACAGGGTTTGCTGCCACTCTATACCCTATATTGAATATATTTTAGCGACTCTGGTAGCTAATATATCCTAGGTTTTTTCATACAAACTGGAACTGGAGGGGGTTCTCTGCCCGTCTATTCCCAAGATAGAGCATATTTTAGCAATTCTCCACGCTAAAATATCTACGCCTCGTCCTGGAAACATAATCTGGAGAGGATTCGCGGTCCCCCTATCCGCTTTAAAATATATTTTAGCGATTCTGGTGGCTAAAACATCTGAGCCCTGTCCTAAAAACTGAAACTGCAGGGGTTCGCGGTCCCTCTAACCCCTATATAGAATATATGTTAGCGGTTCTGGTCGATAAAATGTCATAGGCATCTTCCTAGAAACTTGAACTGGAGGGGTTCGCTGCCCGTTCAATCCCTATATAGAGTATATTTTAGCGATTCTGGTCACTAAAATATCTAGGCCTCGTCCTATAAAAATAAACTGGAGAGGGATCGCGGCCCCTCTATCCCCAATATAGAATATTCTTTAGCGATTTTTGTCGCTAAAATATCTACGCCTCATTCTAGAAACTGAAACTGGAGAGGATTCGCTCTCTCTCTATCCCCTCAATAGAATATATTTTAGCGATTCTGGTAGCTAAAATGCCCAGACCTTGCCGTTGAAACTGTAGCCGTAGAGGATCCGCGGCCCCTCTATCCCCTATGTAGAATATATTTTTGCGATTCTTGTCTCTAATATATCTAGGCCACGTCCTAGTATCTGAAATTCGAGAGAATTCGTGGCCCCTCTAATGCCTTAATGGAATATATTTTAGCGATAATGGCTGCCAAAATATCTAGGCCTCGTCCTAAAAACTGAAACTGCTCAGGATTCACGTCCCCTCTATACCCTCCTATATAGAATATATTTTAGAGATTTTGGTCTCAAAATATCTAGGCCTCATCCTAGAAACTGAAATAGGAGGGAATTTGCTGCCTCTCTATCCCCTATATTGAATATATTTTAGCAACTGTGGTCACTAAAATATCTTAGGCCTCATCCTAGGAACTGGAACTGGAGAGGGTTCGCTGCCCGTCTATTCCCAATATAGAGTATATTTCATCGATTTTCCACGCTAAAATATCTAGGCCTCGACCTGGACACATAATCTGGGGAGGATTCGCGGTTCGCTATGTAGAATATATTTTAGCGATTCTGGTGGCCGAAATATCTAAGCCTCGTCCTAAAAACTGAAACTGGAGAGGGTTCGCGGTCCCTCTATCCCCTATATAGAATATATTTTACCGATTCTGGTAGCTAAAATGCCCATGCCTCGTCGTTGAAACTGAAGCTGTAGTGGGTTCGAAGCCCCTCTATGCCCTATGTAGAATATATTTTTGCGATTCTTGTCTCTAATATATCTAGGCCACGTCCTAGTATCTGAAAATCGAGAGAATTCGTGGCCCCTCTAATGCCTTAATGGAATATATTTTAGCAATAATGGCTGCCAAAATATCTAGGCCTCGTCCTAAAAACTGAAACTGCTCAGGATTCGCGTCCCCTCTATACCCTCCTATATAGAATATATTTTAGAGATTTTGGTCTCAAAATATCTAGGCCTCATCCTAGAAACTGAAATAGGAGAGGGTTTGCTGCCTCTCTATCCCCTATATTGAATATATTTTAGCAACTGTGGTCGCTAAAATATCTTATTCCTCATCCGAGGAACTGGAACTGGAGAGGGTTCGCTGCCCATCTATTCCCAATATAGAGTATATTTCATCGATTTTCCACGCTAAAATATCTAGGCCTCGACCTGGACACATAATCAGGGGAGGATTCGCGGTTCGCTATGTAGAATATATTTTAGCGATTCTGGTGGCCGAAATATCTAAGCCTCGTCCTAAAAACTAAAACTGTAGGGGGTTCGCGGCCCCTCTAGCCCCTATATAGAATATACTTTAGCGGTTCTGGTCGCTAAAATATCCTAGGCCTCTTCCTAGAAACTTCCTAGAAACTCGAACTGGAGGGGGTTCGCTGGCCGTCTATTCCTTATATAGAGTATATTTTAGCGATTTTGGTAGCTAAAATATCTACGCCTCATCCTAAAAACTGAAAATGGAGAGGGTTCGCTGCCCCTCTATCTCCTATGTAGAATATATTTTAGCGAATCTGGACGCAAAAATATCTTAGGCCTCTTCTGATGAAGTGGAACTGGAACGGTTTCGCTGCCCGTCAATTCCCTATATAGAGTAGCGATTCTGGACGCTAAAATATCTAGGCATCGTCCTGGAAACATAAACTGGAGAAAGTTTGCGGCCCCTCTATCCCAATATAGAATATACTTTAGCGATTTTGGTCGCTAAAATATCTATGCCTCATCCTAGAAAACTGAAAATGGAGAGTGTTCGCAGCCCCCCTAACCCCTAAGTAGAATATATTTTTGCGATTCTAGTCTCTAAAATATCTATGCCTCGTCCTAGAATCTGAAAATGGGGAGAATTCACGGCCCCGCTAATCCCTAAATAGAATATATTTCAGGGTGTCTGGTCGCTAAAATATCTAGACCTCATCCTAAAAGCTGAAACTGGAGATGGTTTGCGGTCACACTATCCCCTATATAGAATATATATTAGAGATACTGGTAGCTAAAACGCCCAGGCCTTGACGATGAAAATAAAACTGTAGATGGTTCGCGGTCCCTCTATCCTCTATTTAAAAAAAATTTAACGATTCTGACCGAAAGTGGCCCAAAATGGCGGACTTATGGCAAAGCATTTGGAATATAGAAAAAAATTTCGAGAAAGATTTTTTCTCCGACTTTTTCCCTATCTATCAAATTTTACTTAGAAACTGGAACTGGAGATGTTTCGCGGTCCCTCTATCCCCTATATAGAATACATTTTAGCGATTCTGGTCGCTAAAATATCCTAGGCATCTTCTAGGAAACTGGAATTGGAGGTTGTCGCTGCCCGTTAAAATGTCTAGGCCTTGTCGTTGAAAATAAAACTGTAGAGGGTTCATAAACTGAGCATAAACTTAAACATAAACTGAGAGGGATTGCGGACCCTCTATACCCTATATAGAATATACTTTAGCGATTCCGGTATATAAAATATCTAGGCCTCATCCTAGAAACAGAAACGGGAGAGGATTCTTTGCCCATCTATCCCCCATATAGAATATATTTTAGCAACTGTGGTCGCTAAAATATCTCCGGCATCGTCCTAGAATCTGAAAATGGAGAGTATTCACGGCCCCTCTAATCCCTATATCGAATACATTTTAGCGATTCTGGTCGCTAAAATATCTAGGCCTCGTCCAGGAAACATAAACTGGAGAGGGTTCGCGGCCCCTCTATCCCTTATATAGAATATACTTTATCGATTCCAGTCGGTAAATTATCTACGCCTCATCCTAGAAACTGAAACTGTAGAGGGTGCTGCCTTTCTATCCCCTATATAAAATATATTTTAGCGATTCTGATCGCTAAAATTTCCTAGGCCTCTTCCTAGAAACTGGAATTGGAGGGGTTCGCAGGCCGTCTATTCCCTATATAGAGTAAATTTTAGCGATTCTGGTTTCTAAAATATCCTAGGCCTCATCCTAGAAACTGAAAATAGAGATGGTTCGCTGCCCATCTATCCTCTATATAGAATATATTTTAGCGACTCTGGTTGCTAAAATATCATAGGGATCTTCCTAGAAATTCGAACTGGAGGGGGTTCGCTGCCCGTCTATCCCCTATATAGCGATATATATTCTATATTTTATAGGCTCTGGTCACTAAAATATCTTGGGCCTCTTCCTAGAAATTGGAACTGGAGGGGGTTCGGTGCCAGTCTATTCCGTATATAGAGTATGTTTTAGCGATTCTTGACCTAAAATATCTAGGCCTCGTCCAGGAAACATAAACTGCAGAAGGTTCGATACCCGCTGTCCCCAATATAGAATATATTTTGGCGAATCTGTTCGCAAAAATACCTAGGCGTCGTCTTAGAAACTGAAAATGGATAGCGTTCTCTGCCCCTCTATCCCCTATATAGTATATATATTAGCGAATCTGGTAGCTAAAATACGCAGGTCTCGTCGTTTAAACAAAAACTGGAGAGGGACCGTGTCCCCACTATCCCAAATATAGAATATATTTTAGCTAATCTGATCGCAAAAATATCTAGGCGTCGTCTTAGAAACTGAAAATGGATAGTGTTCGCTGCCCCTCTATCCCCTATATAGTATATATATTAGCGAATCTGGTAGCTAAAATACCCAGGTCTCGTCGTTTAAACAAAAACTGGAGAGGGTCCGTGTCCCCACTATCCCCAATATAGAATATATTTTAGCGAATGTGGTCGCAAAAATATCTCTGCTTCGTCCTAGAAACTGAAAATGGATAGTGTTCGCTTCCCCTCTATCCCCTATATAGTATATATATTAGCGAATGTGGTAGCTAAAATACCCAGGTCTCGTCGTTTAAACAAAAACTGGAGAGGGTCCGTGTCCCCACTATCCCCAATACAGAATATATTTTAGCGAATGTGGTCGCAAAAATATCTCTGCTTCGTCCTAGAAACTGAAAATGGATAGTGTTCGCTTACCCTCTATCCCCTATATAGTATATATATTAGCGAATCTGGTAGCTAAAATTCCCAGGTCTCGTCGTTTAAACAAAAACTGGAGAGGGTCCGTGTCCCCACTATCCCCAATATAGAATATATTTTAGCTAATCTGATCGCAAAAATATCTAGGTGTCGTCTTAGAAACTGAAAATGGATAGCGTTCTCTGCCCCTCTATCCCCTATATAGTATATATATTAGCGAATCTGGTAGCTAAAATACCCAGGTCTCGTCGTTTAAACAAAAACTGGAGAGGGTCCGTGTCCCCACTATCCCCAATACAGAATATATTTTAGCGAATGTGGTCGCAAAAATATCTCTGCTTCGTCCTAGAAACTGAAAATGGATAGTGTTCGCTTACCCTCTATCCCCTATATAGTATATATATTAGCGAATCTGGTAGCTAAAATACCCAGGTCTCGTCGTTTAAACAAAAACTGGAGAGGGTCCGTGTCCCCACTGTCTCCAATATAGAATATATTTTAGCGAATCTGGTCGCAAAAATATCTCTGCTTCGTCCTAGAAACTGAAAATCGATAGTGTTCGCTGCCCTCTATCCCCTATATAGTATATATATTAGCGAATCTGGTAGCTAAAATATCTAGGCCTCGTCCTAGAATCTGAAAATGGGGAGAATTCACGGCCCCTCTAATCCCTAAATAGAATATATTTTAGGGTGTCTGGTCGCTAAAATATCTAGACCTCATCCTAAAAGCTGAAACTGTAGATGGTTTGCGGTCACACTATCCCCTATATAGAATATATATTAGAGATACTGGTAGCTGAAACGCCCAGGCCTTGACGATGAAATTAAAACTGTAGAAGGTTCGCGGCCCCTCTATCCTCTATTTAAAAAAAAATTTAACGATTCTGATCGAAAGTGGCCCAAAATGGCGGAATTATGGCAAAGCATTTGGAATATAGAAAAAAAAATTGGAGAAAGATTTTTTCTCCAACTTTTTCCCTATCTATCAAATTTTACTTAGAAACTGGAACTGGAGATGTTTCGCGGTCCCTCTATCCCCTTTATAGAATATATTTTAGCGATTCTGGTCGCTAAAGTATCCTAGGCATCTTCTAGGAAACTGGAATTGGAGGTTGTCGCTGCCCGTTAAAATGTCTAGGCCTTGTCGTTGAAAATAAAACTGTAGAGGGTTCATAAACTGAGCATAAACTTAAACATAAACTGAGAGGGATTGCGGCCCCTCTATACCCTATATAGAATATACTTTAGCGATTCCGGTATATAAAATATCTAGGCCTCATCCTGGAAAGAGAAACGGGAGAGGATTCTTTGCCCCTCTATCCACCATATAGAATATATTTTAGCAACTGTGGTCGCTAAAATATCTCCGGCCTCGTCCTAGAATCTGAAAATGGAGAGTATTCACGGCCCCTCTAATCCCTATATCGAATACATTTTAGCGATTCTGGTCTAAAATATCTAGGCCTCGTCCAGGAAACATAAACTGGAGAGGGTTTGCGGCCCCTCTATCCCTTATATAGAATATACTTTATCGATTCCAGTCGGTAAATTATCCACGCCTCATCCTAGAAACTGAAACTGTAGAGGGTGCTGTCTTTCTATCCCCTATATAAAATATATTTTAGCGATTCTGCTCGCTAAAATATCCTAGGCCTCTTCCTAGAAACTGGAATTTGAGGGGTTCGCAGGCCGTCTATTCCCTATATAGAGTAAATTTTAGCGATTCTGGTTTCTAAAATATCCTAGGCCTCATCCTAGAAACTGAAAATAGAGATGGTTCGCTGCCCATCTATCCTCTATATAGAATATATTTTAGCGACTCTGGTTGCTAAAATATCCTAGGCATCTTACTAGAAATTCGAACTGGAGGGGGTTCGCTGCCCGTCTATTCCCTATATAGAGATATATATTCTATATTTTATAGGCTCTGGTCGCTAAAATATCTTGGGCCTCTTCCTAAAAATTGGAACTGGAGGGGGTTCGGTGCCAGTCTATTCCGTATATAGAGTATGTTTTAGCGATTCTTGACCTAAAATATCTAGGCCTCGTCCAGGAAACATAAACTGCAGAAGGTTCGATACCCGCTGTCCCCAATATAGAATATATTTTGGCGAATCTGTTCGCAAAAATACCTAGGCGTCGTCTTAGAAACTGAAAATGGATAGCGTTCTCTGCCCCTCTATCCCCTATATAGTATATATATTAGCGAATCTGGTAGCTAAAATACGCAGGTCTCGTCGTTTAAACAAAAACTGGAGAGGGACCGTGTCCCCACTATCCCAAATATAGAATATATTTTAGCTAATCTGATCGCAAAAATATCTAGGCGTCGTCTTAGAAACTGAAAATGGATAGTGTTCGCTGCCCCTCTATCCCCTATATAGTATATATATTAGCGAATCTGGTAGCTAAAATACCCAGGTCTCGTCGTTTAAACAAAAACTGGAGAGGGTCCGTGTCCCCACTATCCCCAATATAGAATATATTTTAGCGAATGTGGTCGCAAAAATATCTCTGCTTCGTCCTAGAAACTGAAAATGGATAGTGTTCGCTTCCCCTCTATCCCCTATATAGTATATATATTAGCGAATGTGGTAGCTAAAATACCCAGGTCTCGTCGTTTAAACAAAAACTGGAGAGGGTCCGTGTCCCCACTATCCCCAATACAGAATATATTTTAGCGAATGTGGTCGCAAAAATATCTCTGCTTCGTCCTAGAAACTGAAAATGGATAGTGTTCGCTTACCCTCTATCCCCTATATAGTATATATATTAGCGAATCTGGTAGCTAAAATTCCCAGGTCTCGTCGTTTAAACAAAAACTGGAGAGGGTCCGTGTCCCCACTATCCCCAATATAGAATATATTTTAGCTAATCTGATCGCAAAAATATCTAGGTGTCGTCTTAGAAACTGAAAATGGATAGCGTTCTCTGCCCCTCTATCCCCTATATAGTATATATATTAGCGAATCTGGTAGCTAAAATACCCAGGTCTCGTCGTTTAAACAAAAACTGGAGAGGGTCCGTGTCCCCACTATCCCCAATACAGAATATATTTTAGCGAATGTGGTCGCAAAAATATCTCTGCTTCGTCCTAGAAACTGAAAATGGATAGTGTTCGCTTACCCTCTATCCCCTATATAGTATATATATTAGCGAATCTGGTAGCTAAAATACCCAGGTCTCGTCGTTTAAACAAAAACTGGAGAGGGTCCGTGTCCCCACTGTCTCCAATATAGAATATATTTTAGCGAATCTGGTCGCAAAAATATCTCTGCTTCGTCCTAGAAACTGAAAATCGATAGTGTTCGCTGCCCTCTATCCCCTATATAGTATATATATTAGCGAATCTGGTAGCTAAAATATCTAGGCCTCGTCCTAGAATCTGAAAATGGGGAGAATTCACGGCCCCTCTAATCCCTAAATAGAATATATTTTAGGGTGTCTGGTCGCTAAAATATCTAGACCTCATCCTAAAAGCTGAAACTGTAGATGGTTTGCGGTCACACTATCCCCTATATAGAATATATATTAGAGATACTGGTAGCTGAAACGCCCAGGCCTTGACGATGAAATTAAAACTGTAGAAGGTTCGCGGCCCCTCTATCCTCTATTTAAAAAAAAATTTAACGATTCTGATCGAAAGTGGCCCAAAATGGCGGAATTATGGCAAAGCATTTGGAATATAGAAAAAAAAATTGGAGAAAGATTTTTTCTCCAACTTTTTCCCTATCTATCAAATTTTACTTAGAAACTGGAACTGGAGATGTTTCGCGGTCCCTCTATCCCCTTTATAGAATATATTTTAGCGATTCTGGTCGCTAAAGTATCCTAGGCATCTTCTAGGAAACTGGAATTGGAGGTTGTCGCTGCCCGTTAAAATGTCTAGGCCTTGTCGTTGAAAATAAAACTGTAGAGGGTTCATAAACTGAGCATAAACTTAAACATAAACTGAGAGGGATTGCGGCCCCTCTATACCCTATATAGAATATACTTTAGCGATTCCGGTATATAAAATATCTAGGCCTCATCCTGGAAAGAGAAACGGGAGAGGATTCTTTGCCCCTCTATCCACCATATAGAATATATTTTAGCAACTGTGGTCGCTAAAATATCTCCGGCCTCGTCCTAGAATCTGAAAATGGAGAGTATTCACGGCCCCTCTAATCCCTATATCGAATACATTTTAGCGATTCTGGTCTAAAATATCTAGGCCTCGTCCAGGAAACATAAATTGGAGAGGGTTTGCGGCCCCTCTATCCCTTATATAGAATATACTTTATCGATTCCAGTCGGTAAATTATCCACGCCTCATCCTAGAAACTGAAACTGTAGAGGGTGCTGTCTTTCTATCCCCTATATAAAATATATTTTAGCGATTCTGCTCGCTAAAATATCCTAGGCCTCTTCCTAGAAACTGGAATTTGAGGGGTTCGCAGGCCGTCTATTCCCTATATAGAGTAAATTTTAGCGATTCTGGTTTCTAAAATATCCTAGGCCTCATCCTAGAAACTGAAAATAGAGATGGTTCGCTGCCCATCTATCCTCTATATAGAATATATTTTAGCGACTCTGGTTGCTAAAATATCCTAGGCATCTTACTAGAAATTCGAACTGGAGGGGGTTCGCTGCCCGTCTATTCCCTATATAGAGATATATATTCTATATTTTATAGGCTCTGGTCGCTAAAATATCTTGGGCCTCTTCCTAAAAATTGGAACTGGAGGGGGTTCGGTGCCAGTCTATTCCGTATATAGAGTATGTTTTAGCGATTCTTGACCTAAAATATCTGGGCCTCGTCCAGGAAATATAAACTGCAGAAGGTTCGATAACTTTGTCCCCAATATAGAATATATTTTGGCGAATCTGGTCGCAAATATTTCTAGGCCTCGTCCTAGAAACTGAAAATGGATAGTGTTCGCTTCCCCCCTATCCCCTATATTATATATATTTTAGCGAATCTGGTAGCTAAAATACCCAGGTCTCGTCGTTTAAACAAAAACTGGAGAGGGTCCGTGTCCCTACTATCCCCAATATAGAATATATTTTAGCGAATCTGGTCGCAAAAATATCTCTGCTTCGTCCTAGAAACTGAAAATCGATAGTATTCACTGCCCCTCTACCTCCTATATAGTATATATATTAGCGAATCTGGTAGCTAAAATACCCAGGTCTCGTCGTTTAAACAAAAACTGGAGAGGGTCTGTGTCCCCACTATCCCCAATATAGAATATAATTTGGCGAATCTGGTCGCAAAAATATCTCTGCTTCGTCCTAGAAACTGAAAATGGATAGTGTTCGCTTCCCCATTATCCCCTATATAGTATATATATTAGCGAATCTGGTAGCTAAAATACCCAGGTCTCGTCGTTTAAACAAAAACTGGAGAGGGTCCGTGTCCCCACTATCCCCAATATAGAATATATTTTAGCGAATGCGGTCGCAAAAATATCTCTGCTTCGTCCTAGAAACTGAAAATGGATAGTGTTCGCTTCCCCTCTATCCCCTATATAGTATATATATTAGCGAATCTGGTAGCTAAAATACCCAGGTCTCGTCGTTTAAACAAAAACTGGAGAGGGTCTGTGTCCCCACTATCCCCAATATAGAATATAATTTGGCGAATCTGGTCGCAAAAATATCTCTGCTTCGTCCTAGAAACTGAAAATGGATAGTGTTCGCTTCCCCATTATCCCCTATATAGTATATATATTAGCGAATCTGGTAGCTAAAATACCCAGGTCTCGTCGTTTAAACAAAAACTGGAGAGGGTCCGTGTCCCCACTATCCCCAATATAGAATATATTTTAGCGAATGTGGTCGCAAATATATCTCTGCTTCGTCCTAGAAACTGAAAATGGATAGTGTTCGCTTCCCCTCTATCCCCTATATAGTATATATATTAGCGAATCTGGTAGCTAAAATACCCAGGTCTCGTCGTTTAAACAAAAACTGGAGAGGGACTGTGTCCCCACTATCCCCAATATAGAATATAATTTGGCGAATCTGGTCGCAAAAATATCTCTGCTTCGTCCTAGAAACTGAAAATGGATAGTGTTCGCTTCCCCTCTATCCCCTATATTATATATATTTTAGCGAATCTGGTAGCTAAAATACCCAGGTCTCGTCGTTTAAACAAAAACTGGAGAGGGTCTGTGTCCCCACTATCCCCAATATAGAATATAATTTGGCGAATCTGGTCGAAAAAATATCTCTGCTTCGTCCTAGAAACTGAAAATGGATAGTGTTCCCTTCCCCATTATCCCCTATATAGTATATATATTAGCGAATCTGGTAGCTAAAATACCCAGGTCTCGTCGTTTAAACAAAAACTGGAGAGGGTCCGTGTCCCCACTATCCCCAATATAGAATATATTTTAGCGAATGTGGTCGCAAAAATATCTCTGCTTCGTCCTAGAAACTGAAAATGGATAGTGTTCGCTTCCCCTCTATCCCCTATATAGTATATATATTAGCGAATCTGGTAGCTAAAATACCCAGGTCTCGTCGTTTAAACAAAAACTGGAGAGGGTCTGTGTCCCCACTATCCCCAATATAGAATATAATTTGGCGAATCTGGTCGCAAAAATATCTCTGCTTCGTCCTAGAAACTGAAAATGGATAGTGTTCGCTTCCCCTCTATCCCCTATATTATATATATTTTAGCGAATCTGGTAGCTAAAATACCCAGGTCTCGTCGTTTAAACAAAAACTGGAGAGGGTCTGTGTCCCCACTATCCCCAATATAGAATATAATTTGGCGAATCTGGTCGAAAAAATATCTCTGCTTCGTCCTAGAAACTGAAAATGGATAGTGTTCGCTTCCCCATTATCCCCTATATAGTATATACATTAGCGAATCTGGTAGCTAAAATACCCAGGTCTCGTCGTTTAAACAAAAACTGGAGAGGGTCCGTGTCCCCACTATCCCCAATATAGAATATATTTTAGCGAATGTGGTCGCAAAAATATCTCTGCTTCGTCCTAGAAACTGAAAATGGATAGTGTTCGCTTCCCCTCTATCCCCTATATAGTATATATATTAGCGAATCTGGTAGCTAAAATACCCAGGTCTCGTCGTTTAAACAAAAACTGGAGAGGGTCTGTGTCCCCACTATCCCCAATATAGAATATAATTTGGCGAATCTGGTCGCAAAAATATCTCTGCTTCGTCCTAGAAACTGAAAATGGATAGTGTTCGCTTCCTCATTATCCCCTATATAGTATATATATTAGCGAATCTGGTAGCTAAAATACCCAGGTCTCGTCGTTTAAACAAAAACTGGAGAGGGTCTGTGTCCCCACTATCCCCAATATAGAATATAATTTGGCGAATCTGGTCGCAAAAATATCTCTGCTTCGTCCTAGAAACTGAAAATGGATAGTGTTCGCTTCCCCATTATCCCCTATATAGTATATATATTAGCGAATCTGGTAGCTAAAATACCCAGGTCTCGTCGTTTAAACAAAAACTGGAGAGGGTCCGTGTCCCCACTATCCCCAATATAGAATATATTTTAGCGAATGTGGTCACAAAAATATCTCTGCTTCGTCCTAGAAACTGAAAATGGATAGTGTTCGCTTCCCCTCTATCCCCTATATAGTATATATATTAGCGAATCTGGTAGCTAAAATACCCAGGTCTCGTCGTTTAAACAAAAACTGGAGAGGGTCCGTGTCCCCACTATCCCCAATACAGAATATATTTTAGCGAATGTGGTCGCAAAAATATCTCTGCTTCCTCCTAGAAACTGAAAATGGATAGTGTTCGCTTCCCCTCTATCCCCTATATAGTATATATATTAGCGAATCTGGTAGCTAAAATACCCAGGTCTCGTCGTTTAAACAAAAACTGGAGAGGGTCCCTGTCCTTACTATCCCCAATATAGAATATATTTTAGCGAATCTGGTCGCAAAAATATCTCTGCTTCGTCCTAGAAACTGAAAATGGATAGTGTTCGCTTCCCCTTTATCCCCTATATAGTATATATATTAGCGAATCTGGTATCTAAAATACCCAGGTCTCGTCGTTTAAACAAAAACTGGAGAGGGTCCGTGTCCCCACTATCCCCAATATAGAATATAATTTGGCGAATCTGGTCGCAAAAATATCTCTGCTTCGTCCTAGAAACTGAAAATGGATAGTGTTCGCTTCCCCTCTATCCCCTATATAGTATATATATTAGCGAATCTGGTAGCTAAAATATCCTATGCATCTTCCTAGAAATTCGAACTGGAGGGGGTTCGCTGCCCGTCTATTCCCTATATAGAGATATATATTCTATATTTTATAGGCTCTGGTCGCTAAAATGTCTTGGGCCTCTTCCTAAAAATTGGAACTGGAGGGGGTTCGGTGCCAGTCTATTCCGTATATAGAGTATGTTTTAGCGATTCTTGACCTAAAATATCTAGGCCTTGTCCAGGAAATATAAACTGCAGAAGGTTCGATACCTTTGTCCCCAATATAGAATATATTTTGGCGAATCTGGTCGCAAATATTTCTAGGCCTCGTCCTAGAAACTGAAAATGGATAGTGCTCGCTTCCCCTTTATCCCCTATATAGTATATATATTAGCGAATCTGGTAGCTAAAATACCCAGGTCTCGTCGTTTAAACAAAAACTGGAGAGGGTCCGTGTCCCTACTATCCCCAATATAGAATATATTTTAGCGAATCTGGTCGCAAAAATATCTCTGCTTCGTCCTAGAAACTGAAAATCGATAGTATTCGCTGCCCCTCTATCTCCTATATAGTATATATATTAGCGAATCTGGTAGCTAAAATACCCAGGTCTCGTCGTTTAAAAAAAAATTGGAGGGGGTCCGTGTCCCCACTATCCCCAATATAGAATATATTTTAGCGAATCTGGTCGCAAAAATATCTCTGCTTCGTCCTAGAAACTGAAAATGGATAGTGTTCGCTTCCCCTCTATCCCCTATATAGTATATATATTAGCGAATCTGGTAGCTAAAATACCCAGGTCTCGTCGTTTAAACAAAAACTGGAGAGGGTCCGTGTCCCCACTATCCCCAATATAGAAAATATTTTAGCGAATCTGGTCGCAAAAATATCTCTGCTTCGTCCTAGAAACTGAAAATGGACAGTGTTCGCTACCCCTCTAACCCCTATATAGTATATATATTAGCGAATCTGGTAGCTAAAATACCCAGGTCTCGTCGTTTAAACAAAAACTGGAGAGGGTCCGTGTAACCACTATCCCCAATATAGAATATATTTTAGCGAATCTGGTCGCAAAAATATCTCTGCTTCGTCCTAGAAACTGAAAATGGATAGTGTTCGCTGCCCCTCTATCCCCTATATAATATATATATTAGCGAATCTGGCAGCTAAAATACCCAGGTCTCGTCGTTTAAACAAAAACTGGAGAGGGTCCGTGTCCCCACTGTCCCCAATATAGAATATATTTTAGCGAATCTGGTCGCAAAAATATCTCTGCTTCGTCCTAGAAACTGAAAATCGATAGTGTTCGCTGCCCCTCTATCCCCTATATAGTATATATATTAGCGAATCTGGTAGCTAAAATATCTAGGCCTCGTCCTAGAATCTGAAAATGGGGAGAATTCACGGCCCCTCTAATCCCTAAATAGAATATATTTTAGGGTGTCTGGTCGCTAAAATATCTAGACCTCATCCTAAAAGCTGAAACTGGAGATGGTTTGCGGTCACACTATCCCCTATATAGAATATATATTAGAGATACTGGTAGCTAAAACGCCCAGGCCTTGACGATGAGAATAAAACTGTAGAAGGTTCGCGGCCCCCATATCCTCTATTTAAAAAAAATTTAACGATTCTGATCGAAAGTGGCCCAAAATGGCGGACTTATGGCAAAGCATTTGGAATATAGAAAAAAAAATTGGAGAAAGATTTTTTCTCCGACTTTTTCCCTATCTATCAAATTTTACTTAGAAACTGGAACTGGAGACGTTTCGCGGTCCCTCTATCCCCTATATAGAATATATTTTAGCGATTCTGGTCACTAAAATATCCTAGGCATCTTCTAGGAAACTGGAATTGGAGGTTGTCGCTGCCCGTTAAAATGTCTAGGCCTTGTCGTTGAAAATAAAACTGTAGAGGGTTCATAAACTGAGCATAAACTTAAACATAAACTGAGAGGGATTGCGGCCCCTCTATACCCTATATAGAATATACTTTAGCGATTCCGGTATATAAAATATCTAGGCCTCATCCTGGAAACAGAAACGGGAGAGGATTCTTTGCCCCTCTATCCCCTATATAGAATATATTTTAGCAACTGTGGTCGCTAAAATATCTCCGGCCTCGTCCTAGAATCTGAAAATGGAGAGTATTCACGGCCCCTCTAATCCCTATATCGAATACATTTTAGCGATTCTGGTCGCTAAAATATCTAGGCCTCGTCCAGGAAACATAAACTGGAGAGGGTTCGCGGCCCCTCTATCCCTTATATAGAATATACTTTATCGATTCCAGTCGGTAAATTATCCACGCCTCATCCTAGAAACTGAAACTGTAGAGGGTGCTGTCTTTCTATCCCCTATATAAAATATATTTTAGCGATTCTGATCGCTAAAATATCCTAGGCCTCTTCCTAGAAACTGGAATTTGAGGGGTTCGCAGGCCGTCTATTCCCTATATAGAGTAAATTTTAGCGATTCTGGTTTCTAAAATATCCTAGGCCTCATCCTAGAAACTGAAAATAGAGATGGTTCGCTGCCCATCTATCCTCTATATAGAATATATTTTAGCGACTCTGGTTGCTGAAATATCCTAGGCATCTTCCTAGAAATTGGAACTGGAGGGGGTTCGGTGCCAGTCTATTCCCTATATAGAGTATGTTTTAGCGATTCTTGACCTAAAATATCTAGGCCTCGTCCAGGAAATATAAACTGCAGAAGGTTCGATACCTTTGTCCCCAATATAGAATATATTTTGGCGAATCTGGTCGCAAATATTTCTAGGCCTCGTCGTAGAAACTGAAAATGGATAGTGTTCGCTTCCCCTTTATCCCCTATATAGTATATATATTAGCAAATCTGGTAGCTAAAATACCCAGGTCTCGTCGTTTAAACAAAAACTGGAGAGGGTCCGTGTCCCTACTATCCCCAATATAGAATATATTTTAGCGAATCTGGTCGCAAAAATATCTCTGCTTCGTCCTAGAAACTGAAAATCGATAGTATTCACTGCCCCTCTACCTCCTATATAGTATATATATTAGCGAATCTGGTAGCTAAAATACCCAGGTCTCGTCGTTTAAAAAAAAATTGGAGGGGGTCCGTGTCCCCACTATCCCCAATATAGAATATATTTTAGCGAATCTGGTCGCAAAAATATCTCTGCTTCGTCCTAGAAACTGAAAATGGATAGTGTTCGCTTCCCCTCTATCCCCTATATAGTATATATATTAGCGAATCTGGTAGCTAAAATACCCAGGTCTCGTCGTTTAAACAAAAACTGGAGAGGGTCCGTGTCCCCACTATCCCCAATATAGAAAATATTTTAGCGAATCTGGTCGCAAAAATATCTCTGCTTCGTCCTAGAAACTGAAAATGGACAGTGTTCGCTACCCCTCTAACCCCTATAGTATATATATTAGCGAATCTGGTAGCTAAAATACCCAGGTCTCGTCGTTTAAACAAAAACTGGAGAGGGTCCGTGTAACCACTATCCCCAATATAGAATATATTTTAGCGAATCTGGTCGCAAAAATATCTCTGCTTCGTCCTAGAAACTGAAAATGGATAGTGTTCGCTGCCCCTCTATCCCCTATATAATATATATATTAGCGAATCTGGCAGCTAAAATACCCAGGTCTCGTCGTTTAAACAAAAACTGGAGAGGGTCCGTGTCCCCACTGTCCCCAATATAGAATATATTTTAGCGAATCTGGTCGCAAAAATATCTCTGCTTCGTCCTAGAAACTGAAAATCGATAGTGTTCGCTGCCCCTCTATCCCCTATATAGTATATATATTAGCGAATCTGGTAGCTAAAATATCTAGGCCTCGTCCTAGAATCTGAAAATGGGGAGAATTCACGGCCCCTCTAATCCCTAAATAGAATATATTTTAGGGTGTCTGGTCGCTAAAATATCTAGACCTCATCCTAAAAGCTGAAACTGGAGATGGTTTGCGGTCACACTATCCCCTATATAGAATATATATTAGAGATACTGGTAGCTAAAACGCCCAGGCCTTGACGATGAGAATAAAACTGTAGAAGGTTCGCGGCCCCCCTATCCTCTATTTAAAAAAAAATTAACGATTCTGATCGAAAGTGGCCCAAAATGGCGGACTTATGGCAAAGCATTTGGAATATAGAAAAAAAAATTGGAGAAAGATTTTTTCTCCGACTTTTTCCCTATCTATCAAATTTTACTTAGAAACTGGAACTGGAGACGTTTCGCGGTCCCTCTATCCCCTATATAGAATATATTTTAGCGATTCTGGTCACTAAAATATCCTAGGCATCTTCTAGGAAACTGGAATTGGAGGTTGTCGCTGCCCGTTAAAATGTCTAGGCCTTGTCGTTGAAAATAAAACTGTAGAGGGTTCATAAACTGAGCATAAACTTAAACATAAACTGAGAGGGATTGCGGCCCCTCTATACCCTATATAGAATATACTTTAGCGATTCCGGTATATAAAATATCTAGGCCTCATCCTGGAAACAGAAACGGGAGAGGATTCTTTGCCCCTCTATCCCCTATATAGAATATATTTTAGCAACTGTGGTCGCTAAAATATCTCCGGCCTCGTCCTAGAATCTGAAAATGGAGAGTATTCACGGCCCCTCTAATCCCTATATCGAATACATTTTAGCGATTCTGGTCGCTAAAATATCTAGGCCTCGTCCAGGAAACATAAACTGGAGAGGGTTCGCGGCCCCTCTATCCCTTATATAGAATATACTTTATCGATTCCAGTCGGTAAATTATCCACGCCTCATCCTAGAAACTGAAACTGTAGAGGGTGCTGTCTTTCTATCCCCTATATAAAATATATTTTAGCGATTCTGATCGCTAAAATATCCTAGGCCTCTTCCTAGAAACTGGAATTTGAGGGGTTCGCAGGCCGTCTATTCCCTATATAGAGTAAATTTTAGCGATTCTGGTTTCTAAAATATCCTAGGCCTCATCCTAGAAACTGAAAATAGAGATGGTTCGCTGCCCATCTATCCTCTATATAGAATATATTTTAGCGACTCTGGTTGCTGAAATATCCTAGGCATCTTCCTAGAAATTCGAACTGGAGGGGGTTCGCTGCCCGTCTATTCCCTATATAGAGATATATATTCTATATTTTATAGGCTCTGGTCGCTAAAATATCTTGGGCCTCTTCCTAAAAATTGAAACTGGAGGGGGTTCGGTGCCAGTTTATTCCGTATATAGAGTATGTTTTAGCGATTCTTGACCTAAAATATCTAGGCCTCGTCCAGGAAATATAAACTGCAGAAGGTTCGATACCCTTTGTCCCCAATATAGAATATATTTTGGCGAATCTGGTCGCAAATATTTCTAGGCCTCGTCCTAGAAACTGAAAATGGATAGTGTTCGCTGCCCCTCTATCCCCTATATAGTATATATATTAGCGAATCTGGTAGCTAAAATACCCAGGTCTCGTCGTTTAAACAAAATCTGGAAAGGGTCCATGTCCCCACTATCTATTTATTTTAGCGAATCTGGTCGCAAAATTATCTAGGCCTCGTCCTAGAAACTGAAAATGGATAGTGCTCACTGCCCCTCTATCCCCTATATAGTATATATATTAGCGAATCTGGTAGCTAAAATACCCAGGTCTCGTCGTTTAAACAAAAACTGGAGAGGGTCCGTGTCCCCACTATCCCCAATATAGAATATATTTTAGCGAATCTGTTCGCAAAAATATCTATACTTCGTCCTAGAAACTGAAAATGGATAGTGTTCGCTGCCCCTCTATCCCCTATACAGCATATAATTTAGCGAATCTGGTAGCTAAAATACCCAGGTCTCGTCGTTTAAACAAAAACTGGAGAGGGTCCGTGTCCCCACTATCCCCAATATAGAATATATTTTAGCGAGTCTGGTAGCAAAAATATATCTGCTTCGTCCTAGAAATTGAAAATTGATAGTGTTCGCTGCCCCTCTATCCCCTATACAGTATATATATTAGCGAATCTGGTAGCTAAAATACCCAGGTCTCGTCGTTTAAACAAAAACTGGAGAGGGTCCGAGTCCCCACTATCCCCAATATAGAATATATTTTAGCGAATCTGGTCGCAAAAATATCTAGGCGTCGTCTTAGAAACTGAAAATGGATATTGTTCGCTGCCCCTCTATCCGCTATATAGTATATATATTAGCGAATCTGGTAGCTAAAATACCCAGGTCTCATCGTTTAAAAAAAAACTGGAGAGGGTCCGTGTCCCCACTGTCCCCAATATAGAATATATTTTAGCGAATCTCGTCGCAAAAATATCTCTGCTTCGTCCTAGAAACTGAAAATCGATAGTGTTCGCTGTCCCTCTATCCCCTATATAGTATATATATTAGCGAATCTGGTAGCTAAAATATCTAGGCCTCGTCCTAGAATCTGAAAATGGGGAGAATTCACGGCCCCTCTAATCCCTAAATAGAATATATTTTAGGGTGTCTGGTCGCTAAAATATCTAGACCTCATCCTAAAAGCTGAAACTGGAGATGGTTTGCGGTCACACTATCCCCTATATAGAATATATATTAGAGATACTGGTAGCTAAAACGCCCAGGCCTTGACGATGAAAATAAAACTGTAGAAGGTTCGCGGTCCCTCTATCCTCTATTAAAAAAAAAATTTAACGATTCTGACCGAAAGTGGCCCAAAATGGCGGACTTATGGCAAAGCATTTGGAATATAGAAAAAAATTTCGAGAAAGATTTTTTCTCCGACTTTTTCCCTATCTATCAAATTTTACTTAGAAACTGGAACTGGAGATGTTTCGCGGTCCCTCTATCCACTATATAGAATATATTTTAGCGATTCCGGTCGCTAAAATATCCTAGGCATCTTCTAGGAAACTGGAATTGGAGGTTGTCGCTGCCCGTTAAAATGTCTAGGCCTTGTCGTTGAAAATAAAACTGTAGAGGGTTCATAAACTGAGCATAAACTTAAACATAAACTGAGAGGGATTGCGGCCCCTCTATACCCTATATAGAATATACTTTAGCGATTCCGGTATATAAAATATCTAGGCCTCATCCTGGAAACAGAAACGGGAGAGGATTCTTTGCCCCTCTATCCCCTATATAGAATATATTTTAGCAACTGTGGTCGCTAAAATATCTCCGGCCTCGTCCTAGAATCTGAAAATGGAGAGTATTCACGGCCCCTCTAATCCCTATATCGAATACATTTTAGCGATTCTGGTCGCTAAAATATCTAGGCCTCGTCCAGGAAACATAAACTGGAGAGGGTTCGCGGCCCCTCTATCCCTTATATAGAATATACTTTATCGATTCCAGTCGGTAAATTATCCACGCCTCATCCTAGAAACTGAAACTGTAGAGGGTGCTGTCTTTCTATCCCCTATATAAAATATATTTTAGCGATTCTGATCGCTAAAATATCCTAGGCCTCTTCCTAGAAACTGGAATTTGAGGGGTTCGCAGGCCGTCTATTCCCTATATAGAGTAAATTTTAGCGATTCTGGTTTCTAAAATATCCTAGGCCTCATCCTAGAAACTGAAAATAGAGATGGTTCGCTGCCCATCTATCCTCTATATAGAATATATTTTAGCGACTCTTGTTGCTGAAATATCCTAGGCATCTTCCTAGAAATTGGAACTGGAGGGGGTTCGGTGCCAGTCTATTCCCTATATAGAGTATGTTTTAGCGATTCTTGACCTAAAATATCTAGGCCTCGTCCAGGAAATATAAACTGCAGAAGGTTCGATACCTTTGTCCCCAATATAGAATATATTTTGGCGAATCTGGTCGCAAATATTTCTAGGCCTCGTCGTAGAAACTGAAAATGGATAGTGTTCGCTTCCCCTTTATCCCCTATATAGTATATATATTAGCGAATCTGGTAGCTAAAATACCCAGGTCTCGTCGTTTAAACAAAAACTGGAGAGGGTCCGTGTCCCCACTATCCCCAATATAGAAAATATTTTAGCGAATCTGGTCGCAAAAATATCTCTGCTTCGTACTAGAAACTGAAAATGGACAGTGTTCGCTACCCCTCTAACCCCTATATAGTATATATATTAGCGAATCTGGTAGCTAAAATACCCAGGTCTCGTCGTTTAAACAAAAACTGGAGAGGGTCCGTGTCCCCACTATCCCCAATATAGAATATATTTTAGCGAATCTGGTCGCAAAAATATCTCTGCTTCGTCCTAGAAACTGAAAATGGATAGTGTTCGCTTCCCCTCTATCCCCTATATAGTATATATATTAGCGAATCTGGTAGCTAAAATACCCAGGTCTCGTCGTTTAAACAAAAACTGGAGAGGGTCCGTGTCCCTACTATCCCCAATATAGAATATATTTTAGCGAATCTGGTCGCAAAAATATCTCTGCTTCGTCCTAGAAACTGAAAATCGATAGTATTCGCTGCCCCTCTATCTCCTATATAGTATATATAATAGCCAATCTGGTAGCTAAAATACCCAGGTCTCGTCGTTTAAACAAAAACTGGAGAGGGTCCGTGTCCCTACTATCCCCAATATAGAATATATTTTAGCGAATCTGGTCGCAAAAATATCTCTGCTTCGTCCTAGAAACTGAAAATCGATAGTATTCGCTGCCCCTCTATCTCCTATATAGTATATATATATTAGACAATCTGGTAGCTAAAATACCCAGGTCTCGTCGTTTAAACAAAAACTGGAGAGGGTCCGTGTCCCCACTATCCCCAATATAGAATATATTTTAGCGAATCTGGTCGCAAAAATATCTCTGCTTCGTCCTAGAAACTGAAAATGGATAGTGTTCGCTTCCCCTCTATCTCCTATATAGTATATATATTAGCGAATCTGGTAGCTAAAATACCCAGATCTCGTCGTTTAAACAAAAACTGGAGAGGGTCCGTGTCCCCACTGTCCCCAATATAGAATATATTTTAGCGAATCTGGTCGCAAAAATATCTCTGCTTCGTCCTAGAAACTGAAAATCGATAGTATTCGCTGCCCCTCTATCCCCTATATAGTATATATATTAGCGAATCTGGTAGCTAAAATATCTAGGCCTCGTCCTAGAATCTGAAAATGGGGAGAATTCACGGCCCCTCTAATCCCTAAATAGAATATATTTTAGGGTGTCTGGTCGCTAAAATATCTAGACCTCATCCTAAAAGCTGAAACTGGAGATGGTTTGCGGTCACACTATCCCCTATATAGAATATATAATAGAGATACTGGTAGCTAAAACGCCCAGGCCTTGACGATGAAAATAAAACTGTAGAAGGTTCGCGGTCCCTCTATCCTCTATTTAAAAAAAATTTAACGATTCTGACCGAAAGTGGCCCAAAATGGCGGACTTATGGCAAAGCATTTGGAATATAGAAAAAAAAATTGGAGAAAGATTTTTTCTCCGACTTTTTCCCTATCTATCATATTTTACTTAGAAACTGGAACTGGAGATGTTTCGCGGTCCCTCTATCCCCTATATAGAATATATTTTAGCGATTCTGGTCGCTAAAATATCCTAGGCATCTTCTAGGAAACTGGAATTGGAGGTTGTCGCTGCCCGTTAAAATGTCTAGGCCTTGTCGTTGAAAATAAGCAAATACCCAGGTCTCGTCGTTTAAACAAAATCTGGAAAGGGTCCATGTCCCCACTATCTATTTATTTTAGCGAATCTGGTCGCAAAATTATCTAGGCCTCGTCCTAGAAACTGAAAATGGATAGTGCTCACTGCCCCTCTATCCCCTATATAGTATATATATTAGCGAATCTGGTAGCTAAAATACCCAGGTCTCGTCGTTTAAACAAAAACTGGAGAGGGTCCGAGTCCCCACTATCCCCAATATAGAATATATTTTAGCGAATCTGGTCGCAAAAATATCTAGGCGTCGTCTTAGAAACTGAAAATGGATATTGTTCGCTGCCCCTCTATCCCCTATATAGTATATATATTAGCGAATCTGGTAGCTAAAATACCCAGGTCTCGTCGTTTAAACAAAAACTGGAGAGGGTCCGTGTCCCCACTATCCCCAATATAGAATATATTTTAGCGAATCTGGTCGCAAAAATATCTAGGCCTCGTCCTAGAAACTGGAAATGGATAATGTTCGCTGCCCCGCTATCCCCAATATAGTATATATATTAGCGAATCTGGTAGCTAAAATACCCAGGTCTCGTCGTTTAAACAAAATATGGAAAGGGTCCGTGTCCCCACTATCTATTTATTTTAGCGAATCTGGTCGCAAAAATATCTAGGCCTCGTCCTAGAAACTGAAAATGGATAGTGTTGGCTGCCCCTCTATCCCCTATATAGTATATATATTAGCGAATCTGTTATAAGATATTCCACATTTAAAGGATGCAACTTTTTAGCGTTGTATGGATCACAGATTTCCACACTACCTATTCTAAGTTGCTGCACACTGTTAAAGATATATATCTTTTACTGAATAGCCACTCCACCGCTTTAATAATCTTGGAGTTTTAGAAAATACTTAAAAAGTGTAATACTTAAAAAGAGATAAAATGTTGGATTCCTTAAATATCTGCGGTACAATGTTTAGAGAGAGTGGCTACAAACGTTAAAATTGAAGTTTTTATACATTAAAAATATGTGTCTATGTGGAAACTTTTAGTGCGAAGCACCTTGTCTGTGGTCGTTCGAAAACAACCTTATAAGTTTTTAATAACATAACAACAAGTCAACTTTATTTAAAATACAGTAAAATATATATTAGACAAAAATATAAAACAAAGTGCAAAAAGCTGGGAGAATGGGCCTCAGACCTGGCGACCGTTGGCTAACTGTGGGACCCGGCGAATATGTTCTTTGTAGACGTCATTACAGAAGGAGATCGTCTCACTTAGAATGATCTTTTTCATAGTAATCAGATATGATTTCGCACAGATTCTTCTTAACGACTCGTCATTAGCCGGATCCCACGAACCAAGTGCCCCAACGACAATGGCCTCAACTACAGCTCTCTTTCCACCTTCAGTAAGTTCTTCCGCTAACCTCTTGTACTTTTCAACTTTAATTCTACGAGCTTCATCGAAGGCTTCAAGGCCATTCTCGAAGGGGACCGTCACGTCGAAAATAATGTCATTACCATTACGGATCACAAGGTCAGGACGAAGATTTTCAGTACCCAGCTTACGATCCTCTCCCATGATGACCCACCTATTAGCAGCAGCTTTCTTAATACGACTCACAATGGCATTATGCCGCTTTTTATAAAGAGTACTATGGGTCAATCAATGGTCGAGGACGTGAGGCAAGGTTTCGATTTGGGTACACCGCCAGCACTTCTTATTGACTGGCTCAAGGTAGCGTCTTGATGGCTTGTTATACCCATTCAGATTAAAGAGTCCAAGACTAGCACGGTGGATGAAACGCCAGTCTCTAAAGTGGGTGTAAGCGCCATCGCAGAAGAAATGACTAGATTCCTTCGATGCTACAACACAAGTATTTGTCTTCCCCTGGTGCTTATGATCTCTCAGTGAGGTGGTACGTAACTTCCTTTGTATGTTCCTTAATTTGCCGAAGATGGTACGTCTTTCACCGATTGATTCATCACCTTCAACAAGAGTGACATCATGGTTCTCAGATATTTCCCACTTGATTTTCAATCTCTTAGTGGCCTGTCTAGCTCGAGTCCACTACGAGGTATATCTATTGTTAGCACGGGTGTCGTGATGTTCAATGGAGTTGAGAAAATCTTCTGGATTATTTACACTGGTGGACTAGTATCTGAAGTCTGCATCTTCCCTCAGCTCTGCCCATTCCATATCCTTAATAATATAATCTCTTGATGTTAAAAGTTTATACCCCCCAATCAATTATTGCAATATCAGTGTCTTCTGCAGCCCCAAATCTGCAGCCCAGTACCCAAAATAAACCATGATCTCTATAGCCATATAGGATACTCGTTGATTATATGGCCATATAGGTACTCGTTGATTAAATTGGGGGGTAATCGAAGGATTCGCTTAATTAGTGGTTTGACGACATCGTCGATGCTCTGTCAATCGGTCTTCGTTAGATGATCTGTCCTCATCATAAATAAAAGAGAGGGATAGAAAAATGTCTTTAAACAGTCGAGTCTCTGCCACGGGCCGAGCTTCGACTCCATGATAGTAATAGCCCTCTGCTTCAGAGTGTCAATTGTGACGGTGTCCTTTGGGAGGAAGGCTCCAAAGGGTCTCCTGGTTTTCAAAGGAAAACCGCAGGAACGATGCTGAAATCCAAAGAGCCGATCACAGTGACATCTGCAAGATATTTTCTAAAACTCTAACACGATTTGCTCTAGACGCAGTAACTACAGCGTCTAGAATATATAGTGTGGAAATCGGCTATCCCAGTAATACTTAAAAAATTGGTAAAATGTGATCCCTTAAATATCAAACGATGATGAAATGCAAAGAGCCGTCTATAGTGATATCTGCAAGATATTTTCTAAAACTCCAACACGATTTGGTCTAGACGCAGTAATTACAGCGTCTAGAACCAACGCCCCCTAGATATTTTAGAAAGCCTTGACACGCGTCACGAAAACGTCATACAAAGCAGGCAAAACAAAGAAAAAAGATCATTCATTGGCTCGTTGATATCAACGAGCCAATGAATGATCTTTTTTCTTTGTTTTGCCTGCTTTGTATGACGTTTTTGTGATGCGTGTCAAGGCTTTCTCAAATATCTAGGGGGCGTTGCTAGAACACAGTGTGGAAATCGGCTATCCGAGTAATATTTAAAAAAATGGTAAAATGTTGGATCCCTTAAGTATCAAACGATGCTGAAATGGAAAGAGCCGATCACAGTGACATCTGGAAGATTTTTTTTAAGCCTTCAACACGATTTGGTCTATACGCAGTAATTACAGCGTCTCGAATATATAGTGTGGAAATCGGCTATCCGAGTAATACTTAAAAAAGTGGTAAAATGTTGGATCCCTTAAACGATGGGAAACGTTGGATCCCTTAAACGATCCCTTAAACGTCAAACGATGCTGAAATTCAAAAATTGATCAGAGTGACATCTGTAAGATATTTTCTAAAACTCCAAGACGATTTAGTCTAAACTCTGTAATAATGCGATGTTTACACTGAAATTTAATGTATATCGCTGCGATCGGCTCTTTGGATTTCAGCATCATTGCACATTTAAAGGATGCAACTTTTCAGCGCTCTATGGATAACAGTTTTCCACATTACTTATTCTAGGCGCTGCACACTGTTAAAGGTTCACTGAATAGCCACTCCACCGCTTTTATATTCTTGGAGTTATACTAAAATAGAAAGTACTTAAAAAAGAGTAAAACTTCAAAAAATGGTAAAATGTTGGATCCCTTAACTATCAAACGATGCTGAAATCCAAAGAGCCGATCACAGTGACATCTGCAAGATATTTTCTAAAACTCCAACACGATTTTTTCTAGACGCAGTAATTGCAGAGTCTAGAATATATAGTGTGGAAATCGGCTATCCCAGCAATACTTAAAAATGTGCTAAAATGTTGGATCCCTTAAATATCAAACGATGCTGAAATTCAAAAAACCGATCACAGTGACATTTGCAAGATATTTTCTAAAACTACAACACGATTTTTTCTAGACGCAGTAATGGAAGATATTCCATCTACGTTATGATCACGTGGTCAAGGTAAAAACTTCTAGCGTAAAGAAAGAAAGGCTCTGTAGACGTGTAATGTAAATCCCCGCTAGCCAATAAAACAGTTCATCAGGCAAAGCAGTAGCATCTTCCCTTCTTATCAGTTCGAAGTTCCTTGTGTAAATTACCGGTATCACGTGACTTTTTTCAGCCTCGAACCCATATTTGGAATATCCTTCATTGCAGAGTCTACAATATATAGTGTGGAAATCGGCTATCCGTGTAATACTTAAAAAAGTGGTAAAATAAACATTTCTTAAATATCCCTTAAATATCAAACGACGCTGATATCCAAAGAGCCGATCACAGCGACATCTGGAAGATATTTTTTAAACCTCTAACACTATTTGGTCTAGACACTGTAATAATGCTATTTTTACGCTGAAATTTAATGTATATCGTTGCGATCGGCTCTTTGGATTTCACCATCATTGCACATTTAAAGGATGCAACTTTTTAGCGCTCTTTGGATAAAAGATTTCCACACTACTTATTCTAGGTGCTGCACACTGTTAAAGATATATAGCTTTCACTGAATAGTCACTCGATCGCTTTTATATTCTTGGAGTTATAGTAAAATAGAAAGTACTTAAAATAGAGTAAAATTTAAAAAAAATGGTAAAATGTTGGATCCCTGAACTATCATACGATGCTGAAATCCAAAGAGCCAATCACAGTGACATCTGCAAGATATTTTCTAAACCTCCAACACGATTTGGTCTAGATGCAGTAATTACAGCGTCTAGAATATATAGTGTGGAAATCGGCTACCCCAGTAATACTTAAAAAAGTGGTAAAATGGTGGCAGTAATAAAAATATTACTGCGTCTAGACCAAATCGTGTTGGAGTTTTAGAAAATATCTTGCAGATGTCACTGTGATCGGCTCTTCTGATTTCAGCATCGTTTAATATTTAAGGGATCCAACATTTTACCACTTTTTTAAGTATTACTCGGATAGCCGATTTTCATACTATATATTTTCTAGACGCTGTAAATACTGCGTCTAGACAAAATCGTGTTGGAGTTTTAGAAAATATCTTGCAGATGTCACTGTGATCGGCTCTTTGGATTTCAGCATCGTTTGACGTGGATACTGATAATCGTCAGGGTCACCCTATAATACAAGTTAATGTCGGGGGCAGTAATAATCCTGTGATTGATGAGACTGCCAATGGTGAACACCAGTCAGCTGATGAAGAGGCAAGTGAGAATGAAACGAGTCACTGGACGTTCTGAATGATCACATTGGTGATGATGACTTTGAAATGGATGGCGAGGAAATCATCGCGGAAGATGATGCAGACGACCTTGAACTCGGTGGTACAGGCGCTGGCATTCCTATTCCCGGGTAGATACAGGCCGAGCCTGGGTTTCTTGTCCGATTTTCAACAAGACTGAACCTCCTTCTCAACGATGACAATCCAAACTTTTCTGAGTTTGAAAGCCTTTGCGAGGACCTTATGATTTCACTTAAAAAAGAGCTTAATTTTAAGTCCTCTTCCACCGACGGGGCAGCCCGTCCATACAAGCCTGTTAATATTGAAGATCCTAAAGAGTTACAAAAATTGTACAGGAAAAATTGAAAAAAGGCTCTCAGAAACATATACCAAGAAGAATCAGATTTTTGTAGTCTGGATCCGGACGTCGTGGCAGACCATTATGCAACAGCTTCCATTCCAAAACCAGAAAATACTGATTTTATGCGTGCAATAGATCCGGCTACACAGACTATGAATACGAATCCATTCACTTCTAGAGAAATTATTACCGCTTAAGAAAATGTGAGAATACGGCTCCGGGTCCAGACGGTATAACCTAAAATCACCTGAAATATATTGATCCTAAAGCCACAGTTTTAATTCCTCTGTTGCCTCAACTCTTTGCCTCAAGTTTAAAGCTGCCCCGGAGGCCTGGAAGAGGACGACGACAATCTGTATTTACAAGAAAGGTAACAAACAAGATCCGGGCAACTGGAGGCCTATCGCCCTGGGTAATACCATCTATAAACTGTTTGCCAGTTGCCTGTCGAGCCGCTTCTATAAATGGCTGGAAGAAAACAACATCTTATCTTTCAACCAGGAGCGGTTCCTCCCACACGATGGGGGTCTTTGAATAATAATTATGTTATGAATCAGACCCTACGAAAATTTAAAAATCAAAAGAAAGACCTGCTCCTTGCATCCTTAGATGCATCCAACGCTTTCGGCTCCCTCCCGCATTGGATGATTTTTGAAGCTCTCAGGATGTCTGGTGCGGGAGAGGAGTTCGTCAAGATTATAGAAAACATATATAATGGAGCAATAACACAGTATAAGACCTCATCTGGTTTATCGACATCTCGTTTGGCGACTACCGGAGTCAAACAGGGTGACCCCCTCAGCGGGGTTCTTTTTATACTCGCCCTAGACTTCATGTTACGTAAAATTCAAAAAGAGAGTTCCAGCAGTGATCCCAGCAATCTCTACAGGCCCTCTTACATCTAATTAATAACTTAGCTACCAAGATCGGACTCAGATTTAACAGAAATAAATGTATCACCATGCACTACTCTAATAAGCCCCCTGCTGAATGCAGAGAAACCATTTTTAATATCGATGGAAACAACATCCCCTGCATCCGTGACGGTTGTCCTGCGGTTTTCCTTGGAAAACCAATTGGAGCCTTCCCTTCAAAGGACACCGTCACAATTGACTATCTGAAGCAGAGGGCTATTACTATCATGCAGTCTAAGCTCGGTCCGTGGCAGAGACTCGACTGTTTAAAGACATTTTTCTATCCCTCTCTTTTATTTGTGATGAGGACAGATCAGTTGACAAAGACCGATTGGCAGAGCATCGACGATGCCGTCAAACCACTAATTAAGAGAACCCTTGTATTACCCCCCAATGCAGCCGACGAGTACCTATATGGCTCTAGAGAGGATGGTTTATTTGGGGTACCGTTGGCTGCAGAAGACTCTGATATCGCAATAATTGATGGGGGGGGGTATAAACTTTTAACTTCAAGAGATTATATTATTAAGGATATGGCATGGGCGAAGCTGAGGGAAGATGTAGACTTCAGATACCAGCCCACCAGGTAAATAATCCAGAAGATTTTCTCAACTCCGCTGAACATCCCGACACCCGTGCTACCAATAGATATACCTCGCAGTGGACTCAAGCTAGACAGGCCGCTATGAGATTGAAAATCATGTTTGAAATTTCTGAGAACCATGATGTCACTCTTGTTGCAGGTGATGAATCTATCAGTGAAAGACGTACCATCTTCGCCAAATTAAGGAACATGCAGAGGAAGTTACGTACCACCTCACTGAGAGATCATGAGCACCAGGGGAAGACAAATATTTGTGTTGCAGCATCAAAAGAATCTAGTCATTTCTTCTCCGATGGTGCTTACACCCACTTTAGAGACTGGCGTTTCATCCATCGTTCTAGACTTGGACTCTTTAATCTGAATGGGTATAACAAGCCATCAAGCCGCTACCCCGAGCCAGTCAATAAGAAGTGCCGACGGTGTACCCAAATCGAAACCTTGCCTCACGTCCTCGACCATTGTGTGACCCATAGCACTCTGTATAAAAAGCGGCATAATGCCAATGTGAGTCGTATTAAGAAAGCTGCTGCTTTGGTGGTCATGTGTGCTGGGGTACTGAAAATCTTTGTCCTGACCTGGTGATTCGTAATGGTAATGACATTATTATTTTCGACGTGACGGTCCCCTTCGAGAATGGCCTTGAAGCCTTCGATGAAGCTCGTAGAATTAAAGTTGAAAAGTACAAGAGGTTAGCGGAAGAACTTACTGAAGTGGAAAGAGAGCTGTAGTTGAGGCCATTGTCGTTGGGGCACTTGGTTCGTGGGATCCGGCTAATGACAAGTCGTTAAGGGTAAAATCATATCTGAGGACTATGAAAAAGATCATTGTAAATGAGACTATCTCCTTCTCTAATGACGTCTACCAAGAACATCTTCGCCGGGTCCCACAGTTAGCCAATGGTCGCCAGGTCTGAGGTCCATTCCCCCAGCTTTTTGCACTTTTATATTTTTGTCTTGTATATGACTTGTTCTTATGTTAATAAAAACTTATATGGTTGTTTTCGAACGACCATAGACAAGGTGCTTCGCACCAAAAGTTTCCACATGGACACACATTTTTAATGTATAACAACTTCAATTTTAACGTTTGTAACCACTCTCTGTAAACTTTGTATCGTAGGGATTTAAGGGATCGAACATTTTACCACTTTTTAAGTATTACTGGGATAGCCGATTTCCACACTATATATTCTGCCTCTAGACCAGTGGTTCCCAATGTGGGGCGTACGCCCCACAGGAGGGCATTATGACTTTCCAGGGAGTAATTTCAGATTTCTTAAGAAATGTTGTGCCATTTAAAAAATAAAAGTAGTGTAGTAGTCTAAAAATAGAAATAGTACATGAAAAAAAATCTAAAAATAACTGAATAAGAATTAATTTTCAAAACATTCCGATTTACAAGTTTATAATACACTGACACCGAAATAATTATATTAATTTTTTATAAGACATTTTGACACCTTTTATATATTAAGAAAACATTCTATTTTTTCTGGTTTTAATATTATTTTAGTAAATACACTTTTTTAAAACTAATTATTTAAAAAAAACTTTTACATCCATTCTTAGTGTCATAGGCCCATTTAGGAACTTTTACATGTAAAATTATGTACGGTATATCTAAAATGAACTATTTGGACATGTTTAATCTGAAAAATGTTGAATTATCTAAATGTGGTACTACTTTTATTAAATTAATAAATCCCTTGCGCATCACGGAAGGAAATGGGTAGAAAGTAAACTTCTTATGGATCATCTACAAGCCACATACACAATATATAAACATACTTCATGACATAAACATTTTAAAATTTAAAATCTGAGAAAACATGGTGGCCAAATAATAATAATGGGGAAAAGAAAGCCCGCTATTATAGTATGTTGCAAAAGAAAAATATTTACTTAAAATGGATAAAAGGGCAAATCCGGAATTGTTACTTGTGAATTATGTTATCCATGCAGTCTCGGTGATAAACAAATATAACTTGTTCTTAATGAGGTATTAAAATCCATTATAAAATGTATTCATTCAATCAGATATCATACAAAATGTGAAAGGGATTTCAAGGAATTTTACAAAGATAAAAATCAATTTAAAATTTGAGGTAAGTTGAAAGAAAAAATTGTAGATGTACTTGCGAAGATCAATGGCCTCATTGCATTCATAGAGTTATGTTGAAAACATACTTGTAATGAAAAAAAAATATGATTTTGATAAATTAAAGAATGAGAAATCATTTATAAGAGTTAATGTTATTTTGGGTTCCTTCCGGGACAATTGAGATTTATTTTTTATCTTATAAGAATTATATGATATAGAAGGGAGGGGGGGGGACATCATGATTTTAGCGATGCTTTGGTGGGGCGCGGCCAAAAAAAGGTTGGGAACCACTGCTCTAGACCAAATCTAGACGCAGAAGATCCGATGACTCTCTAAATATAAAGTTGTTTTACAGTGTTTTTGTTTTTTTGGGTTGGGGGTCATTTTAACTCTGAGGGGAGGAGAATAAAACTGTTTTTAATGAGATCATGTGGGGTATCTTTTATGTACTTTTTTTATTCTGCATCGAATAACACCCTCCGTAAGTTGATAAAATGGTAGGCAGGTTTAATGAATACAAAATTATGAATACAGGGATTTTGACAACTTGAACGATCTTGAAGAAGGCCCGGATGATCCTGATTTTTATTATTGCTATTTGAAGACATTTAATAAGTTTGAGACCATTGGATAGGATATCTAAAGAACACGTTTTGAAAGTAAAATAAATGGGACAAAGCTTTGTTCAATAATAAAGTATCATTTTCAACTTTGTACTCATAAAACCTACCTTAACTTTGTAATGAATGGGCATACCGATTGACGGAGGGTGTCATTCGATTCAGATTTATAAAATACATAAACGATGCCCCCACTTGATCTGATTTAAAACTAGTATGCTGTGGCCATCACAAAACTTTCTTCTCACCTTAATTAAATCATTTAAATAGCACATCCATTGAGCACCCATCCCTATCAAAGTAGACCTGAATTTGAAGTTTGGTAAAAATTCGTGCATTCGTTCTGGAGATAGAGCTAGAGCGAAAATTCTGAAAAATGTACAATAGCAGCTCCACCTGTTGAGCGATTTACACCAAAACATAAACAGCACTCATTGATATTAAGGTATACCTGAATCTGAAGTTGGATGAAAATTCGTGCATTCGTTCTGGAGATAGAGTTCGAGCGGAAATTCAATGAAAAAGGCAGCACAGCAGCGCCCCCTGTCGAGCGATTGACACCCATAACTCATGAGCACCCATTTCTATCAGGGACTCACTGAATATAAATTTTTATTCAATTCCGTGGATTAGTTCTTGAGAAAGAGCGCCCACAAATTTGTGTCGCATACAGACAGAGCCCCACACTCATAGACAGACATTTTGAAAAAACATCTTTTTCAGAATCTCTGACCCCTCAAACGTATAAATCCATCGAAAACCGGAATTTGAAAATTTTCACGAATCCAATACTTTTTTCTTGTAAAGATAGAAGAAGGGAAAAATTAAAATTCTCCTCTCCTGTATTAAAATGCCTCATTGACCCACAAAAACCACCGTAAAAGAACTTTATTTTTTTGGAGTCTTGTTGGATCTTCATTTCCAGTACCAAAATGATAGTGTTCCTCAATTTTCTTGAATAGCCATCCGTTGCTACTGTAAAAACCTATTCTATCTGCTTAAATGATCATTTTTGACTTTGCATTCATAAAACCTGCCGTAACTTTGTACAAAAGGGTTGTATCGCCTTGAGGGTGGTGACATTCGATTCAGAAATAAAACATACATGAAAACACAATGCTCCAGTTGACCTATTTAAAGTTTTTTGAAGATTCCCCATTCGCCCCCCCCCCCCACACACACACACACGCAAAAAAAAACCCATGGTAAAACAACGTTATTTTTTCAGGAGTCATCGGGTCTTCATTTCTAGTTCCAAAGCAAAGTTCTTCTATTGTTTAAAACAAATACCAGTTTACCTATGTCCAGGCAATAGAGACCGTATAGGGGCTCTACCTAGCAAAATTCATGGTAGTTCTGGAAAAAGGCTTACTATATGTTTTTTGGGTCGCTTAATCAGCTTAATAATAACTTCCCACCAAAATTTCCCCCCGGCAACCCCCCCTCCCCACACACACACACACACAAAATTTTGGTAAAATGACCCCAAGAAAGATTTTTATTAAAAAAAAATCAAATTTTTTATTGTTTTAGAGAAAAAGTGACTAGAAATTCAGAAAGTAGACAAAATTTGCAACAAATAAGATATATGACATTATGACGTAGGATGAAGGGGGAGGGGGGATCTGCCTCGGAACATGCGCCGCGGTAGTGCGTGGACTAAGTTTTACATTCGCACTCCTGTCTCCCCTCCGAACTTTTCCTATAAGGTTTACTTTCAGTTTTTTGGGTCGCTGAATCCAAATTTTTAACTTTCCCCAAAAATTCCACCCGCCGCAACCCCCCCCCCCCAAAAAAAGTTGTTTTTAAATTATATTTTTTATTGTTTTAGGGGAAAGTATGTAGAAATTCAGAAAGTAGACAAAATTTGCAACAAACAGGATATATGACATTACGATGTAGGATGAACGGGGAGGGAGGGGCTGCCTCGGAATATACACTGCGGCGCACTAAGTTATGCAAGTCCAGGCAATAGGGGATTTTACCTGGCAAAATTAATGCTAGTTCTGGATTTCGACTCACTTTATGTTTTTTGGGTCGCTGAATCCGAATTTGTAACTTCCCACCAAATTTTCCCCTGTCAAAACTCCAAAAAATTGATTTTTGTGAAAAAAAATTGGTTTTTGAGAACAGCGGGCGGTTACCCCTAAAACAATAAAATTTTTTATTTAAAAACAATTATTTTTGGGGGGATTGCGGGGGGGGGATTTTGGGCGGATTCAGCGACCCAAAAACTTAAAGTAAACCTTATAGGGAAAGTTCGGAGGGGAGACGAGAGGGCGAATGTAAACGATGTGAGTGGTTAAGTGGAATTGTGCAACTTAGTCCACGCAGCACCGCGGCGCATGTTCTGAGGCAGATCCCCCCTCCCCCTTCATCCTACGTCATAATGTCATGCTTATTTGTCGAAAATTTTGTCTACTTTCTGAATTTCTAGATACTTTTCCCCTAAATAATAAAAAAAATTATTTTTTTTAATAAAAACCTTTTTGGGGGGGCATTTTACCAAAATTTGGGGGGGTTGCCGGGAGAAATTTTGGTTTGAAGCTACAAATTCGGATTCAGCGACCCAAAAAATAAAGTAAGCCAATTTCCAGAACTACCATTAATTTTGCCAGGTAAAATCCCCTATTGCTTGGACTATATACTGTACAGATGGGTTGGGTTGATTTTTTGACGGCCAATTATCTGCACGAGGGATATAGGCCCGGGGGGAGTGCCCTCCGTGGGGGTCTTTCTAAGGGAACCTAATCCGTATTAACGCATGGAAGATCCACGGCTCGAAGAAAACCACGAAAACTCCGAACGATTAGGCCGACGGGCGCGATTGGGATCGAACCCAGCACCTCCCGTCTACCAGCTTCGAGAGCAGAACCTCTCGGCCACTGGTGGGGCCCTACTGTACAGATGGATTGAATATTTCGTGAGATATGGACATTTGAATGAAACTTTTACTGGGCATGCAAGATTTCAGAATTTTTATTTTATAATTTGGTAGTCAGCTTTGGTAGAAAACATAAAAAGTTCAGTGAAATAGTGTGAATAATTAGAAAGATACAGCCAGCCGATTGACGAATTATGGAAAATCCATTATTACCATTAATCCATTATTATAAAACTGCTTTTAGAAAGCAACTATATCACACTTGTTTTTCTGAATTTTCGCAATCTTTGACTGGACTTTTTTATATAAGTTGCCCTAAATACCTAAATACCTGTTTACCAATTATAAAATAAAAATTTTGTAATATTTCACTCGTGGGCAGTTAAACATTATTTCATCGCAAATATTCTATTCATATTTTAATTGGAGTATATGTGAAAGTAGGGTAAAGACGCTCAGCGGGCAATCCCGGTCACACAAATATCTTTAAAGAGAATAGAATTGAAAACGTGCGATCGGTACCGCCACCTAGTGATCTTCATCGTAAGTTCCCAATAAGGATATTGTGACCGTCGGCAGGGAAGTATTTTTATGTCCTCACGTTATTAGTTTGAAGTTGTTTTATAATAAAATTCTACAACATGTAACTCGAAGGTAAGTGTACACTCTTATTTTCAAGCGTTCATTTACTCATTATTTCTAAAAAATATATACATTTAGCTGTACGTTCATGCTTTTATTTATTTTAGTAGTGCTTTGTTAAGACAGCTATAAATAACGCCAATTTAAATCTTGTATTCAAATTTTGAGCGCAAATACCCTACCCTGTCGGACATGACCGCTAAATCCATTGTTAATTAAATAAAACGATAAAAAAAAATTCTTAACCCTTTCGGGACGAGCGTTTTTACAGAATTTTTTATCTTTTAAAACAGAAAATTTTACCTCATTGAATCGGGAAAATGCTCGGATTAAATAAGGCAAAATTTACAATAAAAATTTACAGGTGAGAATAATCACTGATTCTGAGCACCTTACGCGGCAAGAATACCGGTCGCTCGTTCTCAAGGGGTTAAAACTTTTATGCAAATTAGTTGATTGCAAACTGTTCCTTACGCTTTGGAGTTACATACTTCATTAATAAAATATGGATTTTTTGTGTAAATTTGACTAGCTATTTATGTTTTCCCTTAAGTGAGCGTCATTACCCTACTTTCCCTACTGTTGCTTCTGTTTTAAAGTTTTAAGAGAGGCGTTAAATTTTGTCGAAAATGCCATATACTATAAACAAATTTTTTTTTAATTTCACGAATATGCGTGCTATGCTGACACGTACTAAGTTTATCAGGACACACATAGTCATTTACAACTATAGCATTT
Organism: Maratus speciosus; assembly: GCA_963932465.1. Taxonomy (NCBI): domain Eukaryota; kingdom Metazoa; phylum Arthropoda; class Arachnida; order Araneae; family Salticidae; genus Maratus; species Maratus speciosus. The sequence continues at coordinate 11,642,118 of OZ010797.1, forward strand.
TCTGTTACATAGGTAATCGCAAATATTTTACTATTACATTTATTGTTGGCCCCTAATTGTTCCCTCGACTCATCCTCTAAGTTCAAAGACAATACGTCTAGAATTTCAGTAGATATTCGACGAACTGTTTATAATCGAAGGCATCCGGTCACTGTGGCTTAATTTTTGGACATCAGTGTACTTCCTAATTTAGACAGTGGAGATATTTATGATGAAATTATGATTGAGCTTATTAAGAAACTTAAGAAATAATTCCATTCAAACTACCTTTCAAAATCAACATATTTAAAAGACCCAATTTAGCATAGCCGATATTAAATTACATTTATTTGTGAGTGGCGTAAATTGTACGCTCTTTTACAATAAGATTTAACTCTTTTTTTTTAACGAAATGATCTTGCTCCACTTTTAAAATAAACTTTAAAAAATTACTATTCAGAAACCTAGTTCCTGAATTGCAATCGCCGAGATTTTAAAGAAAAACTTTCAAAGGTAAATGCAGATATATTTAATGGGGGAAAAGTGCAACGGCTCTAAACGTGAAATGTGAAGCAATTTATTAAACTTCAGAGTTAAAGTGTAAAAAATAAAAAAAATTCCCTGAGAACATTGCACTGCTGCAGCAAAAAAAAAAAAAAAATACATTTCTCTTCTGTATTCCTATTTGTTTATCAAATTTATATTAATAAGTTAGTGTAAAAATTAAGATGTCTGAACTTAATTTTGGTCAGTTAAAGTTTAAAATTTAATTAAACCTTGAAAAAAAATTTCATTTACCTTCGAACATGCATGCTTATTTCTGCAACTAGGAAGTTTTCGGATAAGTTCGAATCATTTTCAAGCTTTAAAACAAATTGCTTTCTATTGAAAATATATTGTAGGGGATGGTGTATATACAAAATGTTTATGTCTACAATCGAAAACTGCTTATGCTCTTTAATAGAAGCGCCATTACATCAATTAACTAAAGATTGTAAACCTGAAGATTAACCAATAAACTGAAGATTTTGACTTTAAAAAGTTTCATAGTTGTAGTTTCACAGCAATTTGGTCTATTTTGACGAGCGTTTAAGGGGATTCTTCATCCACTTGAAAACACCTGTTCCGTAATGTTAAATCAATGGGCAGGTTGTTTTCGAATTTCTCGTTTAAATTTTAATATTTTTAAACGATTTTTTCTTTTGGATAGGATAACCGAGATCAATCTTTAATAGGGCTATTTTTTTACTTTTTCGATTTCGGTTGCAGATTTTTTTAAGAAAGGTACTTTCACTTTCAGAACCGGTTTCAAAACTGAAAGTACTTTAAAAAAAAATCTGCAACCAAAATCGAAATGTAAAAAATAGTCATATTAAAGATCGAGCTCAGATATCCTATGCAAAAAAATCGTTTAAAAATATTCAAATTTAAACGAGATACTCGAAAATAACCTGCCCAATGGTTTAACATTATGGAGTAGGTGTTTTCAAGTGAGTGAAGAATCCCCTTAACCCTGCAGTGCTCGCGTGGCGTATTGTTACGTTAAATGTCGCGCTGCATCTGATAGACGCCAGGTATATTTTTGCTGTACTAATATATATTTAGGTCATTCAATTCAAATTTATAAATGCGAAGGTGGTTATTGCGAAATTATATGCAAAGTGCAAAGTTTAGTTTAATTAAGGACGGACGTCACGAAAAGTAACACGAGAACGGGCATGGGGTGTCAGCACACCCCAAACATATTAAATGGCATAAATACGAAAAAACACTTTAGAATTCTGTCTCTTAGTGAAATTCATGATAATTACACTCTTCTCGCGAAAAATGATAACTGAAATGTTAAATTATAGTTAATTTTGAAAATTAATAAACAATAAATTAAAAGTACTCAACGACAGCAGACGAATATTTCCGAGCGTGGGGTGTCAAAACACCCCGCGCCCGTCCTGCTGGGTTAAAAAAGAAACGTCTGTGGGATGCCGCGCGAGCATTGCAGGGTTAAGGTCACATAATCAATTCCATTTTATTTCAACTCCTATAAGCAGTCGTACGAGTTGCAAAGAATATTGGACTATTTATCACCTGTGGCGATCTAACGAAAAAGGCCTTCAAATGAATGCATTCATTTAGAAATACATTCTAATAATATTACAACGTTGCAGTGACTTCAGTTACGCATCTGTTGAAAGCATTTTTACAAAATTCCATCTTTGCATGCGAAAAACCAGGTTGTGCTCATAAGGAAAGAGTAAAAATGATAGAACTGTTCTATTTCTATCATTTTTAAAGATCTTTAAACAAGCTTTTAATGATAAATGAGGGGTGATTCGCTTATGTTACTCCCCCCCCCCCCCAAAAAAAAATCGTTTTTAGCTCACAGACTATCAAAGCCCAAGAGCTAATGTGTCCGCAGGTTCTGTATGTATGTAACGCGATAACTCTTGATAGAAATATCCGATTTGCTTTACATTTTGGATATAGATTCATTCTGATAAGGCGCTTCCCTACCGCCTAAAAGTTAGCCCACCCATGACGGAAAATAAGAAAGTGACATATGCATTTCGTTTGATCATCGTTTGATCAGATTTGATCAACAATTTTCATCGTTTGATCAACTTTATTTCATGAGTTATGATTAAAAAGGACCAGGGGGGGGGGGGGGGGGGCTAACTTTTAGGATATTTCAAAATGGGCAAAACTAAAAAAAAATTAGCGATCCTTATCAGAAATCGTCTGTAGAGATTTGATCAACCATTTTTAGCGTTTGATCAAACCCGGAAATGCCCCTAAAATCGATATTTTTAGGTTCACGCCCCTAAAAGTTAGCCCCCCCTTGACGGACTTTCGGGACAAAAATGGTGCCATCTAACGTGAAACCGTTTGTAGAGATTTGATCAACCATTTTTAGCGTTTGATCAAACCCGGAAATAAGCCTAAAATCGATATTTTTAACAGCGGACCGCTAAAAGATAGCCTCCCTTGACGGAATTTCGGGACAAAAATGGTGCCATCTAACGTGAGATCTTTTGTAGAGATTTGATCAACCATTTTTAGCGTTTGATCAAACCCGGAAATGCGCCTAAAATCGATATTTTTAACAGCAGACTCCTAAAGTTAGTCCCCCCCCTTGCCGGAATTTCAGGACAAAAATGGTGCCATATAACGTGAAATCGTTTGTAGAGATTTGATCAACCATTTTTAGCATTTGATCAAACCCGGAAATGCGGCCAAAATCGATATTTTTGGCAGCGAACCCCTAAAAGTTATCCCCCCCCCCCCCTTGAAGGAATTTCGGGACAAAAATGGCGTCATCTAATGTGACATGGTTTGTAGAAATTACATCAACCACTTTTAGCGTTTGATCAAACCGGGAAATGTGCCCAAAATCGATATTTTTAGCAGCGGAACCCTAAAAGTTAGCCCCCTCCCTTGACGGAATTTCGGGACAAAAATGGTGCCATCTAACGTGAGATCGTTTGTAGAGATTTGATCAACCATTTTTAGCATTTGATCGAACCCGGAAATGCGCCCAAAATCGATATATTTAGCAGACGCCGCCTAAAAGTTAGCCCCTCCCTTGATGGAATTTCGGGACAAAAATGGTGCCATCTAACGTGAGATCGTTTGTAGAGATTTGATCAACCATTTTTAGCATTTGATCGAACCCGGAAATGCGCCCAAAATCGATATATTTAGCAGAGGACGCCTAAAAGTTAGCCCCTCCCTTGACGGAATTTTGGGACAAAAATGTTTCCATCTAACGTGAAATCGTATGTAGAGATTTGATCAACCATTTTTAGCGTTTGATCAAACCCGGAAATGCGCCTAAAATCGATATTTTTCACAGCCGACCCCTAAAAGTTAGCCCCCCCTTGACGGAATGTCGGGACAAAAATGGTGCCATCTAACGTGAGATCGTTTGTAGAGATTTGATCAACCATTTTTAGCATTTGATCGAACCCGGAAATGCGCCCAAAATCCATATATTTAGCAGCGGACGCCTAAAAGTTAGCCCCTCCCTTGACGGAATTTCGGGACAAAAATGGAGCCATCTAACGTGAAATCGTATGTAGAGATTTGATCAACCATTTTTAGGGAGAGATCAAACCCGGAAATGCGCTCAATATCGATAGTTTTAGCAGCGGACCCCTAAAATTGAGCCCCCCTTGACGGAATTTCCGGACAAAAATGATGCCATCTAACGTGAAATCGTTTGTACAGATTTGATCAACCGTTTTAAGCGTTTGATCAAACCCGGAAATGCGCCTAAAATTGATATTTTTAACAGCGGACCCCTAAAAGTTAGCCCCCCGTTGAAGGAATTTCGGGACAAAAATGGTGCCATCTAACGTGAAATCGTATGTAGAGATTTGATCAACCATTTTTAGCGTTTGGTCAAACCCGGAAATGCGCCCAAAATCGATACTTTTAGCAGCGGACCCCTAAAAGTTAGCCCCCCCCCCCCCCTTGACGGAATTTCCGGACAAAAATGATGCCATCTGACGTGAAATCGTTTGTAGAGATTTGATCAACCATTTTTAGCGTTTGATCGAACCCGGAAATGCGCCCAAAATCGACATTTTTAGCAGCGGACCCCTAAAAGTTAGCCCCCCCCCCCCTTGACGGAATTTCCAGACAAAAAAGATGCCATCTAACGTGAAATCGTTTGTAGAGATTTGATCAAACTTTTTTAGCGTTTGATCAAACCAGGAAATGCGCCCAAAATCAATATTTTTAGCTTCACACCCCTAAAAGTTAGCCCCCCTTGACGGAATTTCAGGACAAAAATGGTGCCATATAACGTGAAATCGTTTGTAGAGATTTGATCAACCATTTTTAGCATTTGATCAAACCCGGAAATGCGGCCAAAATCGATATTTTTGGCAGCGAACCCCTAAAAGTTATCCCCCCCCTTGAAGGAATTTCGGGTCAAAAATGGCGTCATCTAATGTGACATGGTTTGTAGAAATTACATCAACCACTTTTAGCGTTTGATCAAACCGGGAAATGTGCCCAAAATCGATATTTTTAGCAGCGGAACCCTAAAAGTTATCCTCCCCCCACTTGACGGAATTTCGGGACAAAAATGGTGCCATCTAACGTGAAATCGTATGTAGAGATTTGATCAACCATTTTTAGCGTTTGATCAAACCCGGAAATGCGCCTAAAATCGATATTTTTAACAGCCGACCCCTAAAAGTTACCCCCCCCCCTTGACGGAATTTCGGGACAAAAATGGTGCCATCTAACGTGAGATCGTTTGTAGAGATTTGATCAGCCATTTTTAGCATTTGATCGAACCCGGAAATGCGCCCAAAATCGATATATTTAGCAGCGGACGCCTAAAAGTTAGCCTCTCCCTTGACGGAATTTCGGGACTAAAATGGTGCCATCTAACGTGAAATCCTATGTAGAGATTTGATCAACCATTTTTAGCGTTTGATCAAACCCGGAAATGCGCCTAAAATCGATATTTTTAACAGCGGACCCCTAAAAGTTAGCCCCCCTTGGCGGAATTTCGGGACAAAAATGCTGTCATCTAACATGAAATTGTAATTATTTGATCAACCATTTTTAGCGTTTGATCAAACCCGGAAATGCGCCCAAAATCGATATTTTTAGCAGCGGACCCCTAAAAGTTAGTCTCCACTTGGCTGAATTTCAGGACGAAAATGGTGCCATATAACGTGAAATTGTTTGTAGAGTTTTGATCAACCACTTTTAGCGTTTATCAAACACGAAAATGCGCCCAAAATCAATATTTTTAGCAGCGGACCCCTAAAAGTTAGTCTCCCCTTGACTGAATTTTGGGACAAAAATTGTAACATCTAACAAATCTTTTGTAGAGTTTTGATCAACCACTTTTAGCGTTTATCAAACACGAAAATGCGGCCAAAATCGATATTTTTATCAGCGGACCCCTAAAAGTTAGCCCTCCCCCTTTGACGGAATTTCGGGACAAAAATGATGCTATCTAACGTGAAATCGTTTATAGAGATTTGATCAACCATTTTTAGCGTTTGATCAAACCGGGAAGTGACCCAAAATCGATATTTTTAGGTTCACACCCCTAAAAGTTAACCCTATCCTTGACGGAATTTCGGGACAAAAATGGTGCCATATAATGTGAAATCGTTTGTAGAGATTTGATCAAACATTTTTAGCGTCTGATCAAAGCCGGAAGTGACCCCAAAATCGTAGTTTTAGGTGCAGCCCTTTATAAGTTAGCCTACCCGCCTTGACGGAATTTTGGGAATATAATATGCTGTTGTGGAAAGTATTTCCGAAGTATGTTTGAAATGATACCTGTTGTGTTTAGTGCTAAAGAAAAGTGAAATACCGTTGTCCACCTCTTTTGTTGATAAGAAGTTCTTACTGCGCACTGCCCCTCACACACACCGTCCGGAGGCAAGCGCAAGAAGATACATTATTGTTGAATGCATTATGAAACAAAAGTCTAATTATTAAATACTTTTAATTAACAGCTATTTCTTTTAAATGTTATTTTATATAAAGTTATTTTATTTATAATAGTGATATTTTCTTCTTTGAATGAATAAATTATGTGAATAATAAATATATGACCATCTGTATATCACTGCAAACAAAAGAATCAATTTAAAAAATCAAAAGAATTTTTAGACATTGATAACGATATCATTAGGGAAGGGGGGGGTTAGTGGAATGATAACGTATGATATCGTAAGTGCAGGTGGTGGGGGTCTAAAATTGCTAAAAATTTGATAACATTATATATGTACAGCCCCTAAGCATTGGGTAATTTACCTAAAGACTATCCGTCCACTAAAATAAGTTATTTTTTTTAATCTAATCACGGACTTGTCTTGAACATTTCCATACGCTCCCCCCCCCCCATTCTCAAATTAAATCCTGCTGTGCTATTGTTGTTATTTTTTAGTGTAAGAAAAAATAATATGAATCTTTGTCTTTTATTAACACATTTATTGCCATACATCTTTATAAGTAGTCATCTTCAATGTATACATGGGCGAGATAGCACACACAAGGAAATTTACAACACAAAGAAATATAGCTGGGAGCTCCACAAACGTTTATTAGCATAACTTCAAAACTTCAAATCCATAGTTGCCATTACGAAATCTGAAGGAATTCCAAATGAAAAAATAAAATCACCGCCCTTACATGTTCATCAGATTCTCATTCATTAACAAAATATCTTTCTCAGTCAATTTTTCTTATCGGAAACTAGTAACTCTGAATTTTGTGGACGTCAGCTCTTTTAAAAAATAACCATTATACACTTTTGAGACCCTTGACTCCGGCCGGAAATTAAGATGCTTCTACTCTTTTGCGGTTTAGTTTGGTACCCACCTGTCAGTTTGTTTCTATTAATCGAGAATCCGTTCATGGATTATTATTATTATTATTATGCCTTATTTTTCAACTCTTATCTCTAAAAAATAAGCAATATTTACAGTGATCCTTATTTCTGTTTTGGATATCCGAATCAGTATACTATAGGGGTCTGCAAGGGTCGGAATTACCAGCTCCGGGACCGGCCCGTACAGAAGTAAATGAAAACAGGCCCGGCCCGACCCGACACAATGTCTACAAAAAATTTCGATTTTTCTTAACATACAATTCAGCGTTCGAAATCCTTGGTGGTCCGCTGGTCCGAGACCACTAAAAATTCAATCGGACCACTAATTTAAAAAATTGAGTGGTCCGCAGGACCAGTAATTTTTTTCCCTCTCTGACAGATAAACGTAAATATTCCTGTCCCTGAGAAAACCGCAACCAAACACAAACCACACTATTTTATTTTATTTAAAATAATAATAATAATAAATAACTAAAAAAAAATCACATTAAAACTTACAGACAGTTGAAATAAATAATCGGAAATAAAATACATAATTAATAATTTTATAGTTTTTGTTTATGAACTGTTTATTTAATTTTTAGAAAATTATATTTTTAAATTTTATTATGCCGAAAATTTTGGGTAACTGAAAGGAAGTTTGGTTTATGTTCTAGGAGGAGGAGGGGAGGGGTGTCACTCAAAGTGTTAAAGGTACTTCATAGAATTTTTTGTAGCGGGCCAGTGACGATGTCTGCGGACCAGTAAACTCTGATGTTTATCAATTCTACCGCTGTAATTAGGATGCCTTTAAAGAATACTGCATACATATTTATGGGATAGTTTTATACAGTATATTTTAAAATTACAATGTGTTCGCAAGACAGAAAATACACAACAGCAACATTAAGGATTGCTTAGTTATTTAGACGTTTCAGCATTCACACAAGGATTCATTTAAAAATTAACGTAGATTATAATAAACAAAAAGGAGTGTTAAAAACATAACTTTTGAAGCTGTATAATTAAAAGTAAATTTGGGAAAATATTTATCTGTCATTTATTAAGGCTTCGGAAAACGCATATGATTGGCACGTGTTCTTATTCAGAAACTATGTAATCGAATGGTGTTAAATATTTTTTGATAAAGGTGATATATCTTTGAGAAAATACTGTCAAAGTTAGAGTTTTGAATCGAATTTCCGGAAGCGACAGCACAGGAATGGAGAAAAATCTGCAGTCACGTGACAAGAATCTTTTGTATCTCGACAAGTCATTTATTTATCAAAAATGCAAAAGCTATTCGATTGCAAATCCCTTCAATTGTCAGGCTTGTCAATTTTATGCCTTTACAGTTAAAAATTAGTCAGAAAATGTGTCAAAGTTTCGCATTGTTGAACAGTGAATTTGAGAAGCACCTTAAAGTATAGTTCCAAAGATTACGTTAACAGAAGTACATTATCGCTATTAATATTTTTACAAAACATTTGGCCTGCCCTACATATGCTGTGAACAATTAAGTCCAGTTCCGGCGCGGCTCAATTGTGTAGAAAAAAATGCAAGCCTGATCTCGACCCCGCCCGAGTGTGCTGAAAAAAAAATAAGCCCCGGTCACACACCATGTAACTGTCCGATGCCAATCTCTACGCTGGACATGTTAAACTAGCATTGGCTCATGACACACATGTATACTTATTCTCGCGAAAGTCATATTCATTGAAAATAGCTCATATTTTATCGGCTTCATTTAAATTTTAATACTGAGCCGGAAAGACCGCTAACATTTTTTATAGGACCGGCCCGTGCCAGCCAGTTAATTTTGTTTATCGGCCCGTGCAGTCCTCTAGTACACTATGATAATGTCATTGGTTTATAGTAGAATGTCATAATCATACGATCCGTTTCGTAAATGCCCAGTGAATCTACTTGGATTAAGAACCTAATTTTACAATTTAGCTATGTCCTTCTGTGCTTAATATGCGTCTACTATTAAATTGTGTTTCAGTTTGGTACGCACGCGTCATTTCTGATTTTAATAATCGGATTACCCCTCCTGCATAATTAATACTATTATTATGTTCTATTTTTAAACTTCTATTTTTATGATCATCCTCTTTTCTGTTAGGGATATCTGAACCAGTAAGTTGTGTTAATGTCGGTAGAATACGATCGTGATAGAACAAAAAATCGAATGATTCGTTTAGTTTGTGCTCAGTGAATCTGTTTGGATTAACAACGTAATTTTCGATGTCCTTCAAAACATCACATCTATAAATTAAATTAACTCACAAACTAATATAACTGCGACGAAATTTTCTCATGAAATTTAAAATGCCACAAAGTCATCTTACGACAAATCAAAGATTTCAAAGTCATGTTTTCTGCAGCTGGTAAAGTAACTACAAGTACTTACTCACCCAGTGTGGAAAAAAATAATTTTGCATCCATTATTAATAGAAAATATTGAAGGTTAAAAAAGTTCGGGAAAAACTATTTTCAAACCATTTTTGTCCCAAAAATCCGTCAAGAGTTTGCAAACAAAAATATGGATTTTTTGGCACTTCCGGGTTTGATCAAATACTAAAATTGGTTGATTAAATCTCTACAAACGATTTCACGATAGATGGAACCATTTTTGTCCCGAAATTGCGTCAAGGGGGGGCTAACTTTTAGGGGTGTGAACCTAAAAATGTAGATTTTGGGCGCATTTCCGGGGTTGATCAAACGCTAAAAATGGTTGAACAAATCTCTACAAACGATTTCACGATAGATGTAACCATTTTTGTCCCGAAATTGCGTCAAGGGGGGCAAACTTTTAGGGGTGTGAACCTAAAAATATCGATTTTGGGCGCATTTCCGGGTTTGATCAAACGCTAAAAATGGTTGATCAAATCTTTACAAACTATTTCACGTTAGATGGCGCCATTTTTGTTCCGAAATTCCGTCAAGGGAGGCCTAACTTTTAGGGGTGTGAAGCTAAAAATATCGATTTTGGGCGCATTTCTGGGTTTGATCAAACGCTAAAAATGGTTGATCAAATTTCTACAAACGATTTCACGTTAGATGGCACCATTTTTGTCCCAAAATTGCATCAAGAGGGGGTGTCAACTTTTAGGTGTCCGCTGCTAAATATATCGATTTTGGGCGCATTTCCGGTTTTGATGAAACGCTAAAAATGGTTGATCAAATCTTTACAAACGATTTCACGTTAGATGGCATCTTTTTTGTCTGGAAATTCCGTCAAGGGGGGGCTAACTTTTAGGGGTCCGCTGCTAAAAATATCGATTTTGGGCGCATTTCCGGGTTTGATCAAACGCTAAAAATGGTTGATCAAATCTCTAAAACGATTTCACGTTAGATGGCATCATTTTTGTCCGGAAATTCCGTCAAGGGGGGGGGGCTAACTTTTAGGGGTGTGAAGCTAAAAATATTGATTTTGGGCGCATTTCCTGGTTTGATCAAACGCTAAAAAAGGTTGATCAAATCTCTACAAACGATTTCATGTTAGATGGCATCATTCTTGTCCGGAAATTCCGTCGAGGGGGGCTAACTTTTCGGGGTGTGAAGCTAAAAATATCGATTTTGGGCGCATTTCCGGGTTTGATCAAACGCTAAAAATGGTTGATCAAATCTCTACAAACGATTTCACGTTACATGGCATCATTTTTGTCGGGGAATTCCGTCAAGGGGGGCTAACTTTTAGGGGTCCGCTGCTAAAAATATTGATTTTGGGCGCATTTCCGGGTTTGATCAAACGCTAAAAGTGGTTGATCAAATCTCTACAAAAAAATTCACGTTATATGGCACCATTTTTTGTCCCGAAATTCGGTCAAGGGTGGTCTAACCTTTAGGGGTCCGCTGCTAAATATATCCATTTTGTTTTAATTTCCGGGTTTGATGAAACGCTAAAAAAGGTTGATCAAATAATTACAAACAATTCCAGGTTAGATGACAGCATTTTTGTCCCGAAATTCCGCCAAGGAAGGGCTAACTTTTAGGTGTCCGCTGCTAAAAATATCGATATTGCGCGCATTTCCGGGTTTGATCAAACGCTAAAAATGGTTGAACAAATCTTTACAAACGATTTCACGTTAGATGGCACCATTTTTCCCGAAATTCCGTCAAGGGGGGGGAGCTAACTTTTAGGGGTCCGCTGCTAAAAATATAGATTTTCGGCGCATTTCCAGGTTTGATCAAACGCTAAAAATGGTTGAACAAATCTTTACAAACGCTTTCACGTTAGATGGCACCATTTTTGTCCCGAAATTCCGTAGAGCGGGGGCTAACTTTTAGGGGTGTGAAGCTAAAAAGTATCGGTTTTGGGCGCATTTCCGGGTTACATAAAACGTTTAAAATGGTTGATCAAATCTCTACAAACAATTTCACGTTAGATGAGAACATTTTTGTCCCGAAATTCCGCCAAGGAAGGTCTAAATTTTAGGGGTCCGCTGCTAAAAATATCGATTTTGGGCGCATTTCCGCGTTTGGTCAAACACTAAAAATGGTTGATCAAATCTCTACATACGATTTCACGTTAGATGGCACCATTTTTGTCCCGAAATTCCGTCAAAGGGGGCTAACTTTTAGGGGTCCGCTGTTAAAAATATCGATTTTAGGCGCATTTCCGGGTTTGATCAAACGCTAAAAATGGTTGATCAAATCTCTACAAACGATTTCACGTTAGATGGCATCATTTTTGTCCGGAAATTCCGTCAAGGGGGGGGGGGGGCTAACTTTTAGGGGTGTGAAGCTAAAAATATTGATTTTGAGCGCATTTCCGGGTTTGATCAAACGCAAAAAATGGTTGATCAAATCTCTACAAACGATTTCACGTTAGATGGCACCATTTTTCCCGAAATTCCGTCAAGGGGGGGAGCGAACTTTTAGGGGTCCGCTGCTACAAATATCGATTTTCGGCGCATTTCCAGGTTTGATCAAACGCTAAAAATGGTTGAACAAATCTTTACAAACGCTTTCACGTTAGATGGCACAATTTTTGTCCCGAAATTCCGTAGAGCGGGGGCTAACTTTTAGGGTGTGTGAAGCTAAAAAATATCGGTTTTGGGCGCATTTCCAGGTTTGATAAAACGTTTAAAATGGTTGATCAAATCTCTACAAATTATTTCACGTTAGATGAGAACATTTTTTTCCCGAAATTCCGCCAAGGAAGGGCTAAATTTTAGGGGTCCGCTGCTAAATATATCGATTTTGGGCGCATTTCCGGGTTTGATCAAACGCTAAAAATAGTTGATCAAATCTCTACAAACGATCTCACGTTAGATGGCACCATTTTTGTCCCCAAATTTCCGTCAAGGGAGGCTATCTTTTAGGGGTCCGCTGTTAAAAATATCGATTTTATGCGCATTTCCGGGTTTGATCAAACGGTAAAAATGGTTGATCGAATCTCTACAAAGGATTTCACGTTAGATGGCATCATTTTTGTCCGGAAATTCCGTCAAGGGGGGGCTAACTTTTAGGGGTGTGAAGCTAAAAATATTGATTTTGGGCGCATTTCCGGGTTTGATCAAACGCTAAAAATTGTTGATCAAATCTCTACAAACGATTTCACGTTAGATGGCATCATTTTTGTCCGGAAATTCCATCAAGGGGGGGGCTAAGTTTTAGGGGTGCTCTGCTAAAAATATTGATTTTTTGCGCATTTCCGGGTTTGATCAAACGCTAAAAATGGTTGATCAAATCTCTACAAACGATTTCACGTTAGATGGCACTATTTTTGTCCCGAAATTCCGTCATGGGGGGGGGCTAACCTTTAGGGGCGTGAACCTAAAAATATCGATTTTGCGGGCATTTCTGGGTTTGATCAAACGCTAAAAATGGTTGATCAAATCTCTACAAACGATTTCACGTTAGATGGCATCATTTTTGTCCGGAAATTCCGTCAAGGGGGGGGCTAACTTTTAGGGGTCCGCTGCTAAAAATATTTATTTTGGGCGCATTTCCGGGTTTGATGAAACGCTAAAAATGGTTGATCAAATCTCTACAAACGATTTCACGTTAGATGGCATTATTTTTGTCCCGAAATTCCGTCAAGGGGGGGGCTAACTTTTAGGGGCGTGAACCTAAAAATATCGATTTTGGGGGCATTTCCGGGTTTGATCAAACGCTAAAAATGGTTGATCAAATCTCTACAGACGATTTCTGATAAGGATCGCTAATTTTTTTTTAGTTTTGCCCATTTTGAAATATCCTAAAAGTTAGCCCCCCCCCCTGGTCCTTTTTAATCATAACTCATGAAATAAAGTTGATCAAACGATGAAAATTGTTGATCAAATCTGATCAAATGATGATCAAACGAAATGCATATGTCACTTTCTTATTTTCTGTCATGGGGGGGGCTAACTTTTAGGCGGTCGCTTCCCTGATTAGTTTGGGGGTTTATGGGTTAAGTATAAAGGGGAGGAACGGGGTGCTAATTCTCTACCTCTTAATTTAGATAAATGGGTTTTTCATGCAGAATTATCCGATCTGATTTAAATTTGGTATATCTGTTTATTCTGAAAAGGCGCTTCCTTCATTAGATTTGAAGATTCATTGGTTAAGTATAAAGGGGGGAGGGAACGGGACTAATCCCCCTCCCCTTAACCTTTAACTGATGTTACCGGTCTCGCAGACCGCTGATTTTTTTCAATTTTTATAGTTTAACATGTAACTTTCAGTTTAACTACAAACACCACCGAAATTTTGTTTCGTTTCGAACTTGAGTACTATTACCAGAGACTTTTGAATAGATGAATTTTAATTATAATAGTCCTGTACAAAAAGTGAAGTACAAGTAAAAGAACAAACACACCATCCTATGAGTTAATAGCGCTTTTTATTCTTCTTTCGATGGAACGGTCTCACAGAATCGCTTTGCAGTAATTAATCGCTTCACAGAATAGCTTGTGACAATTTCTGTCACATCCAGTTAAGGGGTCTCGGGACTCTTAAAATTGGAAACAAAGGGAAAAAAGGACCATTTTCAACATTTAATGTCTTAAAATTTAAGACTTTTATTAGACAATTTAACACTTACCGCCGAAACTCTGCGTACAGGTGATCATATTACGTGTTCCTGCTAAAATTACTATTGCAATCTGACTTGGGAAAATCAACATACCTCTCATTGATTCTTTAAGCTTACCTGATTCAAACAACAACAGGAAAACAGACCTTAACGTGAAAAAATAAGAATGACCGCCAAACAATTGCAATTCACCCTCGCCAAAAGTCAGCGTACACTTATAAAATAGAGCTCTTAAAAGGCCTATTGTGAGATAATTGAATCAAGTCGTGTTTTTTAAGTAATTGTAGGCTTCTACTACGATTTATTTAGAATTTGAGTTTTTAATGTTTGTATGGTCCCATGGGAGGTAACAGAGAAGATATTGCTGAAAGAACGATCATCATAGATCTTTGGAAAAGGGGGAAATCTCTTAGATTAATTTTTGAAACTGTTAACAGGAGACATTCATCGATTCAAAAAGTGATCATGAACTACAAATCAACAGAACTTTTAACGTCCAAGCCAAAATCTGGCCGCCCTTCTGAACTGTCGCCCCGAGAATCTCGCTCTGGAAAAATAAATTCCAAGAGCTTCACAAATAGCTGAAAGTGTTGTGCTGAGAGATTCCAAAAAGTTTAACCACAATTCGAAGAGAACTGAAAAAACATGACTATCATGACAGAGTTGCACGGAAGAAGCCCTTCATCTCTCGAGTGAACAGAGCTAAGAGAATGTGCCAAAGAACACCTAAATAAAACACATGGTTTTTGGAAAAAGGTAATATATTCAGATGAAAGTAAATTTTGTATTTTTGGCATCAAAGGACGAAAATATGTCTGGAGGAAAGCCTGTACAGAGCTAAAGAAAGAGAATCTTTTTCCGACTGTCAAGCATGGGAGGGGGGGAGGCGTTAGGGTCTGGGGGTGCATGGCAAGCAGTGGGATTGATAATCTGGAGTTTATTGAATCAACAATGAACAAAATTGATTACATGAACATATTGAAGAAAAATATCAAGGCAAGTGCCGAGAAACTTGTGGTGGGAGATGATTTTTCCTTTCAGCAGGACAACGACCCCAAGCACACGGCGTATAGTGTGAGGTTATGGCTGCTCTACCATGTGCCAAACCAACTCCATAACATCACCCTGGTCCCCAGACTTAAACCCAGTAGAGCATTTGTGGGATTTCCTCGAGCGGAGAATCAGGGAGCACGTAATAACAACCAAAGAAATGCTCAAATCTGTCCAGCTAGAAGAGTGAAACAAAATAACCACAGAAGAGACATCTAAGCTAGTTGAATCCATGCCAAAAAGAAGGAGATACCCTACAAGGTATTAACTTTTAGTTACAATCCATTATCATAAAGGTTTTTTCCGGTGCACGCAGACTTTTGATGGACACGATTTGTGTCGTTCTTAAGTTACGAATTTTTGTATTATTTTATGTAACGATCAAGTGATTGTTGTTTGTACTCAGGGGCGTCGCCATGGGGGGAGGGGTATGGGGGGGCCTCCCCCCCAATATATATGAAGTTGGGAAATTTGAGCTTAGAGTTGGGAAATTTTAGATTTTTGAGACATTTTCTTTTTTTAAAGTAATATAGTAAAAAAAATACGAAATTTTTATTGTTTTGGTGATTATGTTTCTGAGTACTGTAACAGTAAACAAGTTAAATTATCAAAAGAAATACAAAACGAAATCAGCCACACTCAACTTATCATTGTGTTTTTCAGTTATACCAAAATATTATACATCTACAAGTCCTAAATTTCCTTACTCCAGTCCATCAATAGTCTGACTATCCAGCTCCTTTATTTCCTCTAAAACTTTGTTCCTTTCTCAAAAATTTCACCCTACCTCTCCTTCTCCTCCCAAAAGAGAATCCAGCTATTTTAATCCAAAAGGATTGTATCTTCTTTTGAAAATTGGAGATAGCTTGTAGCACAACAGAAAGGAATGTAGTCACCTACTTGAAACACAGCTGGACAAGATTTGATGAGTTTTCACAAATTGCACTAATTTTTTAACTAATTTCGCGATTTTTGGACAATATTTTACTCATTCTCGTGATTTTTTACCTCAAGAATTAGTTAACCCTTTGCAAGTTTGATCAAATTTCATGCAACAGTTTTTGAGAGATAACTATTACTAAAATCATGTAAAACGGGGAAAATGCAGCACAGCAGCGCCACCTTTTGGGCGATATACACCAAAAACTAATCAGCATTAATTTTTATCAGATATAACAAAATCTGAAGTTTCATTAAATCCCGCGGATTAGTTCTTAAGATAGAGCACCCACAAAATTTGTGTCACATACACACAGACAGATATTTTCTAAAAACAGTCAAATCGTGTTCAGGATCTGCATGTTTGTTTTTTATTAAACAAATCAATAATTAGAATTTTTATGTTTCTAGTTTCAAAATTTTTCTTTGGAAAGGAATTTTTTATGCATAAGTTTCATTATTATTATTATACACGTTGTGCGTATCACTTCAGTTGAGAATTGGAGGAATTTGTTTCAAGTTGGGAAATTTTCGAATTCTCCCTCTCCCTCCCCCCCCCCCCCCCCGAAAAAATATCTGTAGCTACGCCCTGTACTATTTGAATTTAAGACGTCAGAGGAATCAATAAAAGTTGTTTTGCTTCAGAAAGACTCCATTTACTTAGTGATGGTTGCATGAACGTGGAAGATGTACGCAGACTTTTGGCGGTAAGTTTAAAACACAATTTTTATTGGTATGATGGATTCTTTCATTTCATATATTCAAAAATTGAAAGATGCAGAATTAGTATTGACATGGGCTTCTAAACTGTCACACATTTGTCGAGAAGAAAATTGGTATGAGAGAATATATTATGCCTCAGATTATGATAATTACCCTGAACCTAAATGAATTTGTATTTAAAGCATTTCTATATTTTTAATACAAAGTTTTATTTAGCTAATACAAATTTTTGAAAATTTCAACATCATTTAAAAAAAATACTTTTTTTAAACACTAAAAATGAAATTTTAGGTTCAGTTTCTACAGACTAACATGAAACATATGTTTTGAAAATTTCATGAAAAAAATATTGAGAAGTTTTTGAGATAACCTGCGCGTTATGCTCAAAAACATCATTTGGAGAAAAATGACTTCATAGTTTCGGAAACGCCGCTTTAGCTATGGAGCGGGTATAATTTTAAAAGCCATCACTTCTGTTCTAATGGGAATTTCAAAGAAAAAAATTACATCAAAATGTTCAGAAAATAGGGATGCTTAACATCTAAAAAAATTAAATTTTCGAAACTTTTGAAGCTTTAAGATTTCCGAGAGCCCTTAAAGGTTAATTTAGATAAATGGGTTTTTTTTCGATTTCTTTATTTTTCGAAGGGAAAATTATTCTTTGAAAAAAGAGTACAATATACAATTAGTGTGAATAGCCTGTGAGCCATACCGTTTAACTGGACACTTTTTAGCCATACTTCGTTAGTAAAATATTGATTTTTTTGTCTAAATTTGACTAGCTATTCTTGTTTTCCCTTAAGTGAGCGCCATTCCCCTACATTCTTTTACGATTCTTCAGAGTTCAAAGTTTCTCCATCGTCTTATTTCGGCCGACTCAAAATAAAGTGGCAGAATTCAGCAGAGTCCGAAAGGCATTCAAGAAGTTTTTTCGGTACATCATTTCTTCCCAACTTAAACTAGTATGTTGTGACCATCACAAAACTTTCTTCTATATAAATCACGTCCATTAAATCATTTAAATAGTACAAGAAATGACATCAATTTAGTACCCATTCATATCAAAGCGTATCTGAATTTGAAGTTTGATAAAAATTCGTGCCTTAGTTCTGGAGATAAAGCTATAGCGGAAATTCTGAAAAATGTAGCATAGCAGCGCCATCTGTTGAGTAATTTACACCAATACATAAACAACAATAATTGATATCCAGGTATACATGGATGTGAAGTTCGTTGAAAATCCAAGCATTAGTCCGTGATATAGAGCTATTGCGGAAATCGCAAAAAACAGCATAGCAGCGCCATCTATTGAGCGATTTACACTAAACTGTATAAAATGTCAATTCATGTCAAGGATTAACTGATTCTAAAGTTTGATGAAAATTCGTGCATTAGTTCTTGTGATACACCTATAGTGGAAATTCTGAAAAATACAGCATAGCAGCACCACCTGTTGAGAGATTTACACCAAAATGTACAAAATGTCAATTCATGTCAAGGAATAACAGATTCTGAAGTTTCGTGAAAATTATTTCATTCGTTCTTGAGATACAGCTATAATGGAAATTCTGAAAAGTGAAGCATAGCAGCGCCACCTGTTGACCAATTTGCACCAAAACACAAACACCCCTAATTCATATCAAACTATACTTGAATCTGAAGTTTGATGAAAATCCAATCATTAGTTGTTGAGATAGAGCTATTGCGGAAACAGTAAAAAAGCAGTATAGCAGCGCCACCTGTTGAGCGATTTACACCAAAATGTACAAAACTTCAATTCATGTCAAGGACTCGCTGAATCTGAAGTTGAATGAAAATCCGTGCATTCGTTCTGGAGATTGAGCTATTGTGAAAACCGTGAACACATTTTGAACGATTTACACCACCCATTTATATCAGGGACTAACTGAATAGAAATTTTTATTCAATTCCGTGCTTGAGATAGTTAATTACAGACATTTTGTAAAAACATGTTTTTCGGAATCTCTGACTCCTGAAACTCCGTCAAAAACCGAAAGTCAAAAATTTTCACTCATCCAATACTTTCTTCTTGTAAAGACAGAAGAAAGTAAAAAAAAAAAGCAAAAACCGCAAACAATCACTAGAAACTAATTTGACATTAGTAAACACTAAAACCCCTCTAGATCAGGGGTTCGTTACATGGGGCAATTTCACTTTTTAGGGGGGGGAGGCAGTTCCAAATTAGCTACTCACCGTTCGCTGTCACATTTTTTTTTTTTTTTTTTAGAAAAGTTCAAATTCATCTATTCAAAAGCCTCTGGTGATGGTACTAAAGTTCCAAACGAAACAAAATTTCAGTAGTGTTTGTAGTTAAACTGAAAGTGACACATTAAACTGTAAAAATTAAACAAGTTGGAAATGGCATCAAACGTCGCCCATGAGGTGCGTACTGTAACTCGTCTTATAAATATTTTTTGCTCCGCATAGTGTACTGAATGTCTATTGGAGTGCACTTCATAAGTGCCTATCCATTTCATTCTGTTCGAAAGGCTGTCACATCGTTAAACTTTAACTGATGTGACAGAAATTTTCACATAACTAGTGTGAAGCGGTCTGTGAGACCGCTGGAACGAAAGATGAATAAAAGGCGAGATTCACTCATAGGATGGTGTTTTTGTACTAAACTTTTTGCACAGGACTGATATAATTAAAATTCCCTTATTCAAAAGTCCCTGGTGATAGTGCTAAAGTTCCAAAAGGAACCAAATTTCGGTAGTGTTTGTAGTTAAACTGAAAATTGCAAGTTAAATTGTAAAAATGGAAAAAAGCCGCGGTCTGAGAAACCGGTAACATCAGTTAAAGGTTAAAATGCACTTGAAATATTTTCTTCCCCATATTGTAACGGAAATCTTTTGACTGTCATTCAACTCGACATCCGATTTTCATAAAATTTGAAATGACTCGACAGCATTTTGCAACCATTGTATCTTTAAAATTTCCGACTCTTCGGTTGGGTAGTTTTTGCTCTGTTCTAGGCGGACGGACAGACGGACAAACATGACGGACGGACGATTTTAACCCGGGAGAACTCGCTAGTGAGAATTTCTCTCACGGTGCCCAATTGCTTTTCTTTTACTTTACATTTGCTCAATATCATTTTTTTTGCATGGTTTAGTATTTTTACTCACAAAATAGGTAAAATAATTGAAATAACATTTTAAAATTTGAATTAAAATGAAAAATGGTTTAAATAAGAGTCTTAAAAAGAGTACGACGGTGCGAGAAAATCTCATGCAGCGAGTTCTCCCGGGTTAAATGTTACGTATTTATATAATTACGAACGTACCTAAAAAGGCAGCGGTTTGTGAGATCGGTAACATAAGTTAACCCTTAACGGCTGTTAGTGATCTTACAGACCGTTGGTTTTTTTTTTTTTTCATTTTTCGCAGTTTAACTTGTAATTTTCAGTTTAACACTAGATACTGCTTAAATTTTGTTTCTTTTAGATTTTAGGTACCATCACTAGAGACTTATGAATAGAGGAATTTGAAGTATAACAGTCCTGTACAAAAAGTGTAGTACAGAAATAGTATTTTATGAGTTAATGTAGCATTTTATTCATCTTTAGATTAACCTTTAATAGATGTGGCAGAAATTTTCACTTAACTAGTGTGAAGCGGTCTGTGAGACCGCTCCATCGAAAGATGAATAAAAGGCGCGATAAACTTTGAGGTGTTTTTGTACTCAACTTTTTGTACAGGACTGATATAATTAAAATTTCCTTATTCAAAAGTCTCTGGTGATAGTACTGAAGTTTCAAACGAAACAAAATTACGGTACTGTTTGTAGTTAAACTGAAAATTGCAAGTTAAACTATAAAAATGGAAAAAAGCCGCGGTCTGGGAGACCGGTAACATCAGTTAAGGGTTAAGCAGTCTCACAGACCGCTTACAGAAATTAGGCGACAATTTTTGTCTCGGCAGTTAAGAGTTAAAGGTTAAAAATAAAATAGCTTTTTCTGTGGAATGTTGAGAAAGTTTCCAAGCAGATTCAATGACTTTTCCAATTTGAGTTAAATTTTAAGCTTAGCACATTAATAAATCTAGCTTAAGGAACATTGTAATTATTCATTATTTTGATAAATTATTGCTTTCTGAGTATTTTCAGTCGGTTATGTGTTTCCTAGTATCCATTTTATGTATTTACTAGGTCATTAAAGAGGGGCAGAATGACCCCAGTATCCTGGTTCATCCCGCCACTGTACAGAGGTTGAAAGAAATTTGTTTTATGTGTGCTTTCTTTACAGTTATGACGGTTACGACGGTTGTTTCTTTACGGTTAAATTTATACAGATACTAGAGATCATGATTCAGCTTTAGAATTTTTACTATTAAAAAATTAACATTTTTTGGGGGTAAAAAAAATTGAATTCTCTTAAGGTGTCCGCCATTCCCCCGGTCTCCCCTACGATTAGTTTCCGAGAAATTAATTATTTTAAAATGAGCCTTTTTGGGGGGGGCTGTATCCAAATGGAAGTTGAGATGCAACAGAATGACTCTGTCACTTCTATTAATGTATTACTTCTGGACTCTTAACCCCTTCCGTACCAGCATATGTATATGAAGATTACATGAAAAACCAGTTTTTCGGGCATTTAGATTTAAAATATCAAGTAGTAGTTTTCAGAAAAATGAGATGCTTTCCTTAACCTTTAACTGATGTCACAGAAATTGTCACATAACTAGTGTGAAGCGGTCTGTGAGACCGCTCCTTCGAAAGATGAATAAAAGCCGTGGTTAACTCATAGGATGTTTTTGTACTAAACTTTTTGTACAGGAGAATTATATTCACCCATTCAAAAGTCTCTGGTATTAGTACTAAAGTTCCAAACGAAACAAAATTTCAGTAGTTTTTGTAGATAAATTGAAATTTGCAAGTTAAACTATGAAACTTGAAAAAAGCACCGGTCTGTGAGACCGGTAACATCAGTTAAAGGTTAATCTCTGCTGCGGAGGGAAAGTTAAACACTTTCCAACATTTCTCATGATACAAGCTATACGCAAAACATGTTATTCCTGCAATAACGTTTTTAGCAGCAACGATAGAGTAATGAATGGACATGGATATACATACATTGATCCACACTTACGGAAGGGATTAAAATTGGAGGAAAAAAAAAGACCATTTTTAAACATTTAATATCTTAAAAGGAATGTGCTTTTAAAGCACAATTTTTATTAAAAGGAAAGATATAAGTATGTTCTTTCATGTCATGTATTTAAAAAATGGCAGAATTAGTATTTACAGAGGACGCCAAAATATCAGACATTTGTCGAGCAGAAAATGGACATAACAGCTTACGCGCACGATTACAAAATAAATTTTGCAATTAGAATGAGATTTTTTGCGACTACTTCAGATTATAATATAATTACCATGACCCCAAATAAATTTGTATTTAAAGCCTTTTTATATTCTTAATACAAAAGTTGTATTTAGCTAATACAAAATTTTTAAATTTTAAACAGTATAATCACCTAAAAAATATATTTTTTTGGACAATAAAAAATAAATTTTAGGTTCCGTTTATACGGACTAACATGAAACATATGGATTGAAAATTTCATGAAAAAATATTCAGAAGTTTGAGATATCCTGCGCGTTATGCCCAAAAACGTCATTTGGAGAAAAATGACGTTTCGGAAACGCCACTTCAGCTATTGAGCTGGCATAATTCTAAGAGCCATAACTTCTGTTCTAACGGGAATTTCAAGAAAACAATTCTATCAAAATGTTCAGAAAAGATAGGAGTTTGCCTAAAAAAATTAAAACGTCGATAATTTTGAAAATTTAAGAGTCCTGAAACCCCGTAATACGTTTAGACTGTTACCAGCCAAAAAATTTCAATAAAATGAATAAAATACATCAAAACGGCTATCATAATTAAACCATCATTTTGATCTTTTTTAATGATAATTCGAAAAAAATTGAAAGAAAAATTTGTAATTGAGAATTCTCATAAAACAGGACATAATAAATCTAAATCTATCCAAACTAGTATGTTGTGGCCATCACAAAACTTTCTTCTATATAAATCAGATCAATTAAATCATTTAAATAGTACAAGAAATTACATGAATTTAGCACCAATTCATATCAAAGTATATCTGAATTTGAAGTTTGATGAAAATTCGTGCATTAGTTCTTGAGATAGAACTACAGCGGAAATTCTCAAAAATGTAGCATAGCAGCGCCACCTGTTGAGTGATTTACACCAAAAATAAACAGCACTAAATGATATCAAGGTATACCTGAATCTGAAGTTTGTTGAAAATCTAAGCGTTAGTTCTTGAGATAAAGCTATTGCGGAAATCGCAAAATACAGCATAGCAGCGCCATGTGCTGAGCGATTTACACCAAAAATTAAACAGCACTAATTTATACGTCAATTCATGTCAAGGACTAACTAAATCTGAAGTTTGATGAAAATCCGTGCAATAGTTCTTGAGATACAGCTCTTGCGAAATTCGTGAAAATGCAGCATAGCAGCGCCACCTGTTGGGCGATTTACACCAAAAATTAAACAGCACTAATTTATATTAGGGCCTAACTAAATCTGAAGTTTGATGAAAATTCGTGCATTTTGTCTTGAGTTAGAGCTATTGCGATAATCATGAATAATGCATCATAGCAGCGCCACCTGTTGGGCGATTTTTACAAAAATGTAATGAGCACCAAATTATATCTTGGACTAACTGAATCTGAAGTTTTAGGAAAATCCGTGCAGTGGTTGGTGAGATATAGCCATTTCAGAAATCGTGAAAAAGGCCGCATAGCAGCGCCACCTGTTGGGCGATTTTCACCAAAAACTAATCAGGTCCAGTTTATATCAAGGCCTAACTAAATGTAAAGTTTTGTGAAATTTCGTGCATTAGTTCTTGAGATAGAGCGCCCACAAAATTTTTGTCACATACAGACTCACAGACAGAGTGACAGACAGACTCACAGACAGACATTTTCTAAAAACCATCAAATCGTGTTCTGGGCATTCTAAAACGTATAAATCCGTCGAAAACCGGTAGTCGAAATTTTTCACGAATCCAATACTTTCTTCTTGTAAAGATAGAAGAAAGTAAAAATGGTAGGTTTCCATTCACATTTTTATTTCGAATATTAATTTCATAATTCATATTATAAAATTTTTAAAGTTGCAAATTCAATGGATTTATGTTTGGGTTTTATAGTACTGTCGGATCGACCGAAGCAGAAACCGAACTTCGCTAATCTTCCTATTTTCAGCCAAAAACGAAAATGTCCAATTTTTTAAAATTAATATACATAACTATACATAATTAATTATACGTGTCATTGTGTCCCAAGTTTGCCTCAGACCAAAACTTTTTTTTTCACATAAAATACAATTAAGTCATCACACACCACCATGATTTTAGAATTATACGAATTTCATCTAATTAAAAAAATGGTTTAGGTATACATACTAAATTTAAAAGTATATTCAAATTCATTCGCATAATTAATGGCTTTAAAAATCATATTTATTAAATTTAGTAAAAAAATTACGCCTTTTTATTCAAGAAAAAATTTTCTATGACAAAACTCTGACTAAATTGAGGTTCAGTATAAAATATAGTAGTATTAAGTAAACATAAATGCAATATTAAATATATATCTGCGGTAGAAATTTTAAAATCTTGCATGCAAAATGCATATTTGAAAATTCATGTTCTTAAAACGTCCATTTTGTCATTAAAATGTAACTAATTAATATTGCTAAATATGTATATTTTAATGTTTTTTTTTAAACCATTAGTATTTTATGAAAGTATAGAAAAAAATTGTATTCCATTAATTGGTTTTGAAACTACAGAGCTTTTAGTAATGGTCAAATTATTGTCATTTTCCGGCTGCTCAACCTAATCTCAAGTCTGCAACTTTTAATAAGCATGTGAAAAGAGTCTTCAAAGTTTAGTTCTATAGGCATTACTTGCTTTATAATTTGAACTCGCGCCTTGAGTCGGTCACGGCTGATCCTTATAAACATTGAAGTTCATAGCAATAAATAATGTTTTGAGCATACAGCTCAAATCAATGAGTCACGTTCAAAATTTCAGAAGGGAGAAATGAGATTTTTTGGAATACAGATAGTTTCTGTCCGGCCGAGGTTTTGACAGCATTTCCGCCGAAACTCGGATTCTGGGCCGAAAACGAAACCGAATTTCCGGTCGATCTCTAGTCATCGTACACAAAATTATCACATTAGGATTATAATTTTAGGATACATTAATAAAAATATAAAAAATGTAATTTAACATTAGAAGGTATAAAATTTATAATTCAAAAACTTATTCAAATAACTTGAAATTTCGCTTTTAGGTATAGTTTGGAACCGAAGATTTAAAATATGGTGTTTAAAATATAGTTTTGATATATAAATGGCATCCTAAGGAAATTTTATATAGATAATTTAAAAATAGATTATTTCCATCGATTGGAACCAGTGACTTTCTGCTATTATAATTAGTTACAGAGTTAACAAGGGGGTGTTTACTTTTTCCCCTCCCACGACTGTACATTTCATTTTCTACCCATAGTTATAGTTTGACTGCTACAATATGTGTATCTCGAATTTCTGAATTTTATTTCATTTTTACTTTCTTCTATCTGAAGATAGAAGAAAGTATTGGATTCGTGAAAAATTTCGACTTCCAGTTTTCGATCGATTTATACGTTTTAGAAGCTTCTGAACACGATTAGATTGTTTTTAGAAAATATCTGTCTGAGTGTGTCACTGTGTATGTGAGAAAAATTTTGTGGGCGCTCTATCTCAAGAAGTAATGCACAGAATTTCACAAAACTTTAGATTCAGTTAGATCTTGATATAAACTGGAGCTGATTACTTTTTGGTGTAAATCGTCTATCAGGTGTCGCTGCTATGCTGCCTTTTTCACGATTTCCGCAATAGCTATATCTCAAGAATTAATGCATGAATTTTCATAAAACTTCAGATCAATTAGTCCTTGATCTAATTTGGTGCCGATTACCTTTAGGTGAAAATCGTTCAATAGGTAGCGCTGTTATGCTGCATTATTCATGATTATCGCAATAGCTCTATCTCAAGAACTAATGCACGGAATTTCACCAAACTTCAGATTCAGTTAGTGCCTGATATAAATGAGTGGTGTTTCATTTTTGATGTAAATCGCCCAACAGGTAGCGCTATGCTGCATTTTTCACAATTACCGCAATAGCTGTATCTCAAGAACTAATGCATGAATTTTCCTCAAGCTTCATATTCAGTTATCCCTAGCATAAATTGATCCCAATTAGTTTTTGGTGTAAATCGCCCAACAGGTGGCGCTGCAATGCAGAATTTTTTACGATTTCCACAATAGCTCTATCTCAAAAACTAATGTACGGATTTTATCAAATTTCAGATTCAGTTAGAAGTTGATGGAAGTTGTTCATGATTAGATTTTTTTGTAAATCACACAACCGGTGGCGCTGATAATGCTGCATTTTTCAGGAAGTATTAATGTGTATGAGATAGAAGAAAATTTTGGGATTGCCGCATCCGTCTATAGTGCATCTATGAACGTAATCCAAAATTTGTCAAATTTTTCTAAGCATTCCGTACATTTATGTATATTTCTCATTTTTCACAACGCGAATCAACATTTTTTGCGTAAAAAAAAAAGTCAAATATACGATATGTTAAAAAAAAAAATAGTCACAATCCAATAAAAAAAAATCGCAAACAATGTTGCGAACACTCAACGTCAGCATTTAATGGGTCAGGAAAACATTTTGACATTCATTCACCTTCACCCATTTTCCCTCCTCCTTTCAAATTTTCTATATTTCTAAATTCCTACTTTTTTTTTTCTATTTTTTATTGAAGGAGCCTTGCATTTCTGTATGCTTTGCTATTGACATGAAAATCTTTCACACTTAAAACTAATGAAGTACGTACAGTCGTGGGGGGAAAATAGTATACTAACTCTGCAAAAAATCATCGTAGAAAAAGGTTACTGGTACCACACGATTGATAATAAAGTCTACTTTTAAATGATATATATAGAATTTTCTTAGGGGCCATCTGCCTATTAAAACGAACCATAACTTTGTTTTTTTTCAATAGCTGTACACAATTCTAACAGCATAAATGAACTCTACACCCTTCCATTAGCCTAAAAACAAATTTTTATGCAACTGCAATTCGTACGATAAGTTTCCGAGAAATTATTTTAAAACCAGCGTATTTTAAGGGCTGTATCCAAATTGAAGTTCAGTACTCGAATGTTAACCGAGAGAACCCCCTTCTTGATCAAGGCACCTTAAGCAGTCAATGAAGCCTGCTATATTACAGGACAGCAGAAGAAATTTCAAAATATCTAGTCACTTCTATCATAGACGACCCCTTAAACCATCATTTTGCCGTTTTTTAAGCATCATTTAAAAACTACTTGGAAGAAAAATGTGAAATTTTGGATTTCCATAAAGCAAGACTTAATAAATCTGAATCCATCCAAAAAATGGTAGGTTGCAATTCATAATTTTTTCGAATATTAATTTCATAATTCATATCATAAAATTATAAAAATTGCAAATTCAACGTATTTATGTTTGGTTGTTTTAGTATTATTGCTACACAAAAAATGAGCACATTAGGAGCATAATTTCAGGAGATATTAATGAAAATCTGAAAATGTCATTTAACATCAGAAGCACTCAATTTTGAATGTTTATAATTCAAAAACTTATTCAAATGACTTGAAATTGGGTGTCTAGGCATAGCTTGAAACGAAGATTTGAAATATCTCGTTAAAATGGGTATTGCCATTGAAAAAAATGAAGTTTGGATTCGTTTTAATAGGTAGATGGCCCCTTAAGAAAATGTTATATACATAATTTAAAAGTATACTTTATTTTCAATCGTTTGGTACCAGTCACTTTCTTCTACGCTAATTTGTTGGAGTTAGTAGGGGGTGTTTACTTTTTTTTTCCACGACTGTACGTAAATCTGACTGTTTTAAACGTATTTAACATAAAAGATATTTGAAATATCTAAACAAAGTACTGTCACCTTTATATAATTTATAAATCTTAAATAGCTATAGAAAACTATCAATGGCTATAGTGCAGGTGCTCAGCGCAGTAAAATATAGGGTATTTGGGGTAAAGATACGCATTTTCCGTAAAATTTGATTTTTAACGAACACATTGCTCTAAACTTATGTGACGAATGATTAAAATGTTATCTTAGAACCACTCTCAACCGATATTCTGTCAAATTAGAATTTCGTGAGGAATTGCAATTTCAACAAAAACATTGCTCTGCGTATTTTTGGCCCACTAGTTGGGGTAAAAATACGCTGCGGTGGGGCAAAGATAGCCAATGCGTATTTTTGCGCCATAGTTTTGCCTCATATTTCCACTAAAACAAATGCATTATGTGAAACCCTGTTTCTGTACTAAACTTTATATACAGACTTTATATTTAAAACTCCGCTATTCAGAGCAAGCGTTAGTGCTAGACTCCTAACGAAATCAATATCTATAGTAAATTTCACTCTAGTTAAACTGAAAATTACAAGTTAAACTGTGAAAACTGGATATAGTAGAGGTGTGTGAGACCGCTAATAGGAGTTAAGAATTAAAACAAATGCGTTTCATGAAATAAGGTACGTAGATACCTAAATTCTATATTTAAAAAAAAAAACTATTTAAAAAGGGGGAAAATGCAGTTAACTAGCTTATTAGTTAAGTAGCTATTATACTACTTTTTCTCGGTTTAACGTAATTTTAAGTTTAGCTATAGATACGAGTTAAATTTACTATAGATTCTAGTTTAACTATAGGCTATAATTTCGTTTGGTGTCTAGCAGTAACGCTAGAGGCTTTCGAATAGGCGAGTTTTAAATATAGTAATCCTGTACATAGAGTTTAGTACAGAAACAGAGTTTCACATAACAGGCTTTTGCATCATTCATTCGTCTTAATGGAAACAGGGCAAAACCCCGCAGGAATGGGGCAAAAATATGCACTGCGTATCTTTCCCCACCGTTGCACATTTTTACTCCAACTAGTGGGGCAATGATATGCAGAGCAACGTTTTTTAAAAATTGAAATTTCTCATGACATTATAATTTTACAGAATGTCGGTTGATGGCGACACTTGCCCAAGGTTCTAATATAACATTTTAATCAATTGTCACATAAATTTAGTCCAATGTGTTCGCTAAAAATCAAAATTTATGGAAAGCACGCATCTTTACCCCCCACCTACTCTATATCCTGTTTATGTTTTAAATTAATACTAAGTTAGATATCCAACTAATTGACAGTTATGAACTAGTAACTGACAAGTGATGTCAGACATTGGTAGAACACCTTCAATGACGTTTACTACAAGAAAAATTTCTTGTATTATCTTTTCTTTAAATAAAACAGTTCGAATAACAGATTTCAAGTCTCTTTAACATACGAGGGGGTATCAATAAGTTTTTGCCCTTGCATGGAAATAACCAAGTAAAATTTACGAAATTGATACATTGTACGAGTCCTTTTCTATATAATCACAGTAGCACATTTCTGAAAACTGTATTTCAAAGAGAAGGGGGAGGATGTATTCCAGGAGGCGCAATAGTAGACCCAAAGGGGGATATTTTTCTAATTTTTACCGACCCCCACATGAGACATTGTTGGAAAGTCCTGTGACCACTTATTCCTGTAATGCACATCCTGAGCCCCTCCCCCTAATTTGCCCTCCGGGGGGTACTTTAAGTTTTGGGAACACCATTCATGTCTCCGGGGGCATATTTGGGGGGAGGGGCTTGGGGTGCATAACATGAATAAGTGGTCACAGGCTTTCACAAGAATGTCACATGTGGGGGTCGTCAAAAGTTAGAAAAATGCCCCCTTTTGGGTCTACTATCGCGCGTCCTGAATACATCCTCCACCACTCTTTTTGAAATACCGTTTGCAGAAATGTGTCACTGTGCACGGTGACTATATAGAAAAGGACTCATACAATGTTGCAATTTCATAAATTTTACTCAATTATTTCTATGTGAGGGCAAAAATTTATTGATACCCCCTCGTAACCAACAACTGACAACTCTATCGGAGACTGGTGAAACGAAATTCCTGGAATCATAATTGACGTCCGATTCATTAAGTTAAATAAAACTATTAACTGAAAATTATGGCCGTAACAGGCATCTTTCACTCATTTTACAACTAATTTCTTATTTCGATTACTTTAAGAAAAAGTTTGGGTTGTTGCATTAGAAATAGGACAATTCCATCGTAACATTTTATCATCGAATTTTGTTTTCAAATCTATATATAGACAAGTTACTAATAAAGATAGAACAAATTTTTACACTTTAAAGTATTTCTTACTAAGGCCTTAATACCCAAATACCTGCAGATTATTTCAATCTCTCTTTGAGCCCCAAAAATTGCAATTCAAAATTCTGTAACTGACGTAACGTGAAATAGACAAACATTTTTTCTGCCTTTACTAAAGTGGAAAAATTATCATAACTATCCAGTTAAAAAAGTGATTTAATGTTCTCATGTCTAAATTATAGCAGTAACTTTTTTAATTAATTTCTGAATAATAAAGAAAAAAATGGCATTTACACGTGTAACTGACGTAACTTTATGACTTTACAAAGACATTAATGGTACTTAACTTAGTTTGTAAACAGTCATTTACAATGCCTTTTTATTAGGATTTTTCTATAGAATATAAAAATATCAAGTTTTCCAATGATACCCTTAAATTAAACATATTATAAATTTGATCCCCCCCCCCCCCCCACAAAAAAGAGATTTTCTGTGGAATTACCCAATTGATTTAAAAATAAACGCCACATTTTAGAAAAAAAAGATGGTTAATTTCTCTCACAGGATAGAAATTTACCCTTTACTGCACGATTTTTTATATTTTTATGAAACAAATTATTTGATATCTATATAACGGTCTAATAATGAGGAAAATAGTAAAAAAAAAAAAAATTAAAATTTTCAGCTTAAATCTATATTTTAGGGTGTGCACCAAATGTACACAATTAGGGTTTTAAAATATTGTATTACTATATACCGGGTGTCCCAAAAAGGACTGACTGATTTTAAAATTCAATAACTTCCAAACGGTGACAGATATTAAAAAAATTCTTGCAGGAGGGTTATGCATAAAGTCAAAAGTTTTTTTACAGTGATTTTCGATTTTAGTTCGAATTACAAACAATAGATGGCGCTTCGATCAATAGAGACTCAATTCAGGCTCGATTTTTGGTACTTCGTAGCCCGGATAATACATTTCCATCTCCTTTTTCTACATGGAACAGAAAGGACCAAAAATCGAGCCTGTATTTAGCGACTATTGCTTACAGCGCCATCTATTGTTTGTAATTCGAACTAAAATCGAAAATCACTGTAATAAAACTTTTGACTTTATGCATAACCCTCCTGCAAGAATTTTTTTAATATCTGTCACCGTTTGGAAGTTATTGAATTTTAAAATCAGTCAGTCCTTTTTGGGACACCCGGTATATATATATATATATAGCGCAACTAAATGAGCTTAAATTAATTTTATCTGCTTAACACTCTGCACTTTTTTTTATATTAATATTTTTTAAGTATTCAGTAAAAATAATGAAAGTAAATCTTACCTTAATAGCTCGATCAATTAATTTTTTTTTTGTTCGTTTGTTTCTGAAGAACAAATTCTGCTTTTTTGTCAAATGAAGCTATCTGACAGACAAAATAAGCGTTATTCCATTCTTTGAACTGTTCTTGATCAGGGACAGAGATCATATTGGCCAAATTCATGCCACATAATGAGAATTATGTTTTTAGGTATGTACCAGATATGGCACGTGGTGCAGTGAAGGGTTAAGTATCTATCTCATACGCCTAAGAATAGGAAAGAAATTAGTAATGATGCCGTCTGTGAAATACCCATTTCAGGATTACATACAAATGTTATGGATACTCACGGTTCAATTAACTTCTGGAATAATGATAAACATTTTCTTCTAGAAATTATACTATAATATTCGAATCACGAGATACACAAGGGCGTAACTTCAGACTTTAGGGCATTACTCATTCCGAATTCACCTCATTCAATCGCAGTATTCTTCGAATTATAAAGATGAGATTTCTTTTCTTTTCAAAAATAGTGGTATGGTGGAATTTGACCTGTGTGTATACGCCTCTGGAAATTTAAATTATGTCTACAACAGCTGGTAGCATTTTAAAAATGTATGCTCCTGTGAGAGATGAGTGCCCCTGATACAACAGTCATATTACTGTACTACCTTAAAAATATTAGCAACTAATAGTATCAGCATTATCTTTCGTAAGTTTTTACTCTTTTTCAAACTGGAATTTTTTTCTCTTCAGTTGAATGCAAGACGTAAAATTTCAAATCATCAACAACTTGTTTTTCTCTTGTAAGTCTCTAACCCATTAGCCGATTCGAGAGCAACTGCCGCGGATGGAAATATATTTGTAGGAGAAAAGTTCCGAAGCTGACTTAAAATTTGCAAGAGGAAAAGGGGGTTGTGTGTCAGATGAGACCAATACTTAGAAATTTTAACTTTGGGAAATTTTATAGGCAGCAATACTTTTTTTTTCATAAATTTGTACCTTTAAAGGTATGCAGATAGAAAACTGTCGTGCTAGACCAGTTTTGATTTTTTGTTGTTATGTTGTATTACTATTTCTAACCTAAATTGTGTTGTAATATCTTTAGTACAATCAGAGAAGCCGTGAAAAAATATACAAAAAGACAAAAATTTCTATAATTTTATTAAAAGCAAAAATAAATGAGGTGACTGGCCTTTGAAGTACACTGTACTCAAAACAAAATTGAAAATTTTCTTAATAAACAATATAATCTTAATAAACAATCTAAACACATGTTTTAGAAAATAAAAAAAAACCTGTAGTATCTCAAGCTGAGCGTAAACAGGAAAAAATATACATATCAAAACAGAAAATAATATTAAACAAATAGACACTAACATAAGAACTTGCACACTATTAGTTGCAAATATGAAGACAAAGAAAAAATTAAGTACTTTATTAAGCATTTTACGCTTTTCAAATTAAAAATTGGCGACCAAAATGGAATAAAATACAGAAATATTTAAGACAGTACACATAATTTTATTATATACAACAATAGATTTTCTGTACTTATTTAACTTTGTCTATTGAAAATTTGGTACTTTTCCGCTATACCAACACCATAGCAACAGCAATGCCGGAACACATTTATAACTCCTATTTGACGATTTTTTAGGATTTATGAGATTTAATTGGATGATGATAAGGTGGAGTAATTTTTAATGTGCCTTTAAAGTGATCATTTTATTTTTGACATTTTTTAAAATTCATTTTGCCCCAAGTATTACGTTTGGCGACAATGGCATTAGTGACACAGAAATATATCGATGAGGAGGATGATGACCATAATAATATGACGATGAGGTGGAGATATTTTTTATGCCTGGTGAGGAGACAGGTCAATAAAAGTGGCCTTTAAAGTAATCATTTTATTTTTGACATTTTTTAAAAATCCATTTTGCCCAAAGAATCACGTTTGGCGACAATGGCATTAGTGAAACAGAAATTTGCCGATGATAAGGAGGAGGAGGAGGATGATGATGAGGATGATGATGATCATAATAATAGGACGATGAGGTGGAAATATTTTTTATGCCTGGTGAGGAGACAGGTCAATAAAAGTGGCCTTTAAAGTAATCATTTTATTTTTGACATTTTTTAAAAATCCATTTTGCCCAAAGAATCACGTTTGGCGACAATGGCATTAGTGAAACAGAAATTTGCCGATAAGGAGGAGGAGGAGGAGGAGGAGGATGATGATGAGGATGATGATAATAATAGGACGATGAGGTGGAAATATTTTTTATGCCTGGTGAGGAGACAGGTGAATAAAAGTGGCCTTTAAAGTAATCATTTTATTTTTGACATTTTTTTAAAAATCCATTTTGCCCAAAGAATCACGTTTGGCGACAATGGCATTAGTGAGACAGAAATTTGCCGATGATAAGGAGGAGGAGGATGATGATGATGAGGATGATGATAGGACGATCAGGTGGAAATATTTTTTATGCCTGGTGAGGAGGCAGGTCAATAAAAGTGGCCTTTAAAGTAATCATTTTATTTTTGACATTTTTTTAAAAATCCATTTTGCCCAAAGAATCACGTTTGGCGACAATGGCATTAGTGAAACAGAAATTTGCCGATGATAAGGAGGAGGAGGAGGATGATGATGAGGATGATGATGATCATAATATTAGGACGATGAGGTGGAAATATTTTTTATGCCTGGTGAGGAGACAGGTCAATAAAAGTGGCCTTTAAAGTAGTCATTTTATTTTTGACATTTTTTTAAAACTCCATTTTGCCCAAAGAATCACGTTTGGCGACAATGGCATTAGTGAAACAGAAATTTGCCGATGATAAGGAGGAGGAGGAGGATGATGATCATAATAGGACGATGAGGTGGAAATATTTTTTATGCCTGGTGAGGAGACAGGTCAATAAATTTGGCCTTTAAAGTTATTTTATTTTTAACATGTTTTTCATTCATTTTGCCTCGAGTTAAGTTTGGCGACAATGGCATTAGTGAAACGGAAAAGTACCGAAAATGACAAAAAAATTACAATGATAATGTTAACCTTTAACTGACGTTACCGCTCTCACAGACAGCCGCTTTTTTTCGTTTTTACAGTTTAACTTGTTACTTTCAGTTTAACTAAAAACATTGCCGAATTTTGTTTCGTTTGCAACTTTAGACTATCACCAGAGACTTTTGAAAAGGTGAATTTTAATTATAACAGTTCTGTACAAAAGTTTAGTACTAAAACGCCCTCTTATCAGTTAATCTCTTTACATTAATTATGTGACAATTTTTGTCACATCAATTAAAAGTTAAACATGAAAAAGATTAAAATAAATGTTGCTAATGTACAGACCGCTTCACAGTAGTTATGTGACAATTTCTGTCGCATCAGTTAAAGGTTAAACAAGAAAAGAATGAACAACATTAAAATAATGTTGCTAAATGCACTTCAATTTCTAACATTTAACTAAATACCTAATTTCGAAAGAAAAGAGTTTACATTGACTTCTAAACTAGTTAAGTGTTAAACTAGTTCTTTGAAAAAAAAAATTCATTATTCCGCCTGCTTAATATTTTTATAATTATGACCTTTTAACATATATGAATCACAATATTCATATTTATAAACAAAATATAATTTTGAAAAGTAAATAGTTCGTAAACTAAATAAATGTCAAAAACAACAGGAGGAAATATGAAATAAAACACAATAATATTTATCATTATAATTAACTCTAAATAGGCTAATCATTTTTATTTTCAAAAAAAGTTAAATGGTTCCCATAACATACTGAAATCTTCAAAATATTACACAGTATACTTTTATAAATGGATGATTTAATAACACACTGCTGGGCCATTCAACTTTTATTATTTAATTATACATTTTCTGAATGTGATTTCCGTAATATAAAAACTACAGGTTGCAACTCTGGAGGCAAATTAGCCGCAAAAGAATTCTCGCAAAAACTCGCTCTCAGAATCAAAGATGAAGGCAACTTTTTTTTTTTTAAGCACTTCATATGATACTATTTATCGGAATTTTTTTAACAACGCTATAAGAAAATTATTTTAAACAAGGATTTTAACGTTTTAAATCTGGCGTCATTTTCACCAAACTTTTCTTTATGTAACATTTACGTCAAAATATTTTTATTCTTTGAAAGGAAATATTATTTGCGCTGTCTTAAAATTGGCAACAATAGTTTACAAGATCAACTCGAAATATGAAACAAATCTCTCGTGTAGGGGAAGGAGTTGTACCTCTGACCATATTGTTCTTTTGACCACCTAGGCTGTAGCGCCATCTAGCAGCATTTTATGAATTTTGGTGCAATTAGTGCTTAGTTCCTTCATTAGAGGTCTTGTGCAACCTACTGTGGATTATTCAAGTCAAAGACTATTCCTGCGAATAATACGAATCCATTTATATCATAAAAATAAGTATTTATTTGATAATGTCTTGCCTAATAATATTTTTTTGTGTGATGTCTTTGTTGCTAGAAATAATTTGACTTAATAGCTATAGACTTTAATAAATATGGCGGAGCTTGTGAAAACGATTAATCTAACCCCTAAAACTATAGCATGCTTTGCAATTTGTATTGGCATAGTGTTGTACCACTGACCATGATCAGCTGTTCCTTTGACCAGGTCAAGGGTATAACATTCTTAAAAGATTTTCTCAACATTTTAACTTATGACTTTTTTGTTACAACTGCCTTGAAATTATTTAATGATATTTTTTACTTCAGTTTTTCATACAGAATAAGCATATCAATCAAATATTAAAATATATTTTATAAAAAAAAAAAAAAATTGAAAATATAATAAAATTTAAATTTTTTATTGATGTTTTATCATCGTTGAGTACTTTGTCATATCACCTACGTATTAGTTCTTTTTGTTTTAATTTTTTTAAGTTAGACCAAACACCAAGCAGAATGCCAAGAAGCAAGTTAGGCATCAAAAGGAAGAAAGTTGATAAAAATGACATTGAAAAGGCAATAACATTCATCAAGAAGCAAAAAATGACAATTGGAGAGGCTTCAAAGCACTTTCATTTGAAAAAAAAAAACAACTTTAATTTATCATTTAAGTATATATATATTAATAACAGGCGTATTTTACTGT
Organism: Maratus speciosus; assembly: GCA_963932465.1. Taxonomy (NCBI): domain Eukaryota; kingdom Metazoa; phylum Arthropoda; class Arachnida; order Araneae; family Salticidae; genus Maratus; species Maratus speciosus. The sequence goes on from OZ010797.1 coordinate 11,678,967, forward strand.
GTTAAGATTAGTTTTTCAAGTTTCTGCGTCACGAGTAGTTCAAGGAGACGTTGTTTAAAACAATCCAGATCATTTTCGCTCTATATGCGGAGAATACGTGTTTAACAAGTTATATCCGAGTTGGGTCGAAAAATACCTATTTTGAGTATTTTGGATAAAAATGAGAAGTCTTGGGCTCCCAAATCGTGTGCGGAATATTTAAGATTATGGAAAAGTGGTAAAAGAAGTGCCTTTAAATTTGGAACACCGACTATTTGGCGAGAACCACGAAATCTCGAAGACTTATTTTTGTAGCGTGAACATAAACGGTTTAAACACTAAAAATAGAGCTAAATGGCAGTACCCAAGTACTAGTTGTGTTCAACGTCCAGTGCAGCGTTCACCTGACTCTTCAGAGCCTAAAAATATATCTGAACCATTAGAACAAGACATTGAAGGACCAAGCTCATCACAAAATGATGCTGATTTTGAAGGTATGTCAAATGAGCCAAAATGCTTTAACCAAAATGAGTTAGATGATCTTGTAAGAGATTTAAATCTTTCTAAACAAGCTTCAGAATTGTTAGCATCAAGACTAAAAGAAAAAAAATTTGCTTTCCTCAGATACTAAAATAAGTTTTTATCGTGAAAGAGATACAGAATTACGGCGTTATTGTTCAGAAGAAAACGGTATTACCTTTTGTTCAGATATCAAAAACTTGTTGATAAAAATGGGCTTGAAACAATACAAACCAAACGACTGGCGTTTATTCATTGACAGCTCAAAACGTAAAATGTATTCTATTACATAATGGAAATAAATACGCTGGGGTACCTATTGCCCACAGTACAAAGTTAAAGGAAGAATATTGTAGCATTTCGCGTCTTGAACAAAATAAAATACAATGACCATAAGTGGGAAATTTGTATCGATTTAAAAATGGTCAACATTCTTCTCGGTCAACAAAGTGGTTACACCAAGTTTCCCTGTTTTATATATCTTTGGGACAGTAGAGCTAAACAAGAGCATTGGGTAAGAAAAACTGGCCCTTGAGAGAAAATATGGAGCCTGGAAAGCACAATATAGTCCACAATTCATTAGTAGCTCGTGACAAAATTATCCTTTCACCATTACAAATAAAACTGGGCATCATGAAACAGTTTGTAAAATAACTAGATAAAGACGGGAACTGCTTTTCTTACATTTGCCAAAAATTTCCTCAGCTCACTATGGAAAAGATTAAAGCCGGTATTTTTGATGGCTCCCAAATCAGACGAAAGATACTCAATTTAGAAATTCTATGACTGAGTTAGAACTAAAGGCTTGGACAGCTTTCGTCTCTGATGCAGAATTTTCTCGGAAATAAAAAATCTGAAAATTATATTGAACTTGTAGAAGACCTTCTGCTACAATTAAAAAATATGGGGTGCAATATGAGCATAAAACTCCACAGTCACCTGGACAGGTTTCCGGAAAATTTAGGAGATATGAGCGTATGCATCAGGACTTACGCGTCATGGAAGAGCTCTATCAGGGTTTCTGGGATACGAATATGATGTCTGACTATTGTTGGTCTCTGATACGTCATTTTCCAAAGTCTACACATCGGAGAAGAGCTTTAAAATGAAGTTTTTTAGAACTCAATGATTAATTATTTTTCTTAGTAAAGTTTTTCTTAGTAAATACATGTTTTTTTCTGTTTAATACCTACATAGCTGAAGCTCAGAAACTAGAGCTGATTAAAATATTCTAATTATATTTTTGAAAATAGCATATCATATGTAGTCAGCAACAGCTAAAATTTTTTCGGCAACAGATGTACTGTAAACTAGTGCTTGAAGCTCAAAGAACAAACAAAACCAACATTCTAAATGCGAGATACGACATACAAATAAACCTCTTCTTAAAAAAAGTAAAAGTAAAAGAAATTTCTCCCTAAGGACAGTTCAGAATCTGATAGCAACTACGAAATTTCTTCAATCGAAAGTGAATTTAATTTGTCAGATTAATGTTGTTAGACAGCTGACTAGCAACAATTTGTGAAAGATGGATTGCAAAAGGGAAATTTTATTCTTGTTAAAATTGCAAGAAAAAGACCTATTTTGTCCTGCGACCATATATATCTAATCTTTCATATCCAACATTTGAAAAAATAAACTTTAAGTGGAAAGTTTATATGAGAAGATGAATGTTATTTATATAGAAGACATTGTGACTAATCTTCCAGACCCTACTATTGCTAGTGGACCTGCTCTACAGTTAGAATGTTTGTCATTTGTAGTGGACTTTTCACCCTATCAAGTGGAATAAGTAAACATGAAATACAAAATCTTTAACCCTCTACTGCCCATGGTAGCATATTTGCTACCATAAGTTTAGCTTCAATTTTTAGCACGAAATTTCATAAATAATGTGTATTTTAAGTCATTACAGCAATAACTGCACCTTTAGGTAATATTAGGTATGGCATTTGAATGCAGATGGTAATACTAAATACGAAAAAAATTAGTTTGAAAAAGCATGTCTGATAAAAATGGTACAATGTCATTTACAGTGGTAAGTTTTTGCTAATTTTTTCAAATATTTTATTGCGATAAAACTAAATAACCTGATATATAGTTATAAAAAGACTTACTGCTATTCTCTGCGCAAAAAAGTTCAACGTAGGTTTGTTTTTTAATGGTAAAATGAGTAATTAAAATGAAGGTAGCAAAATCTGCTACCACGGGCGTTAGTGATCATGAGCTTGTGCTAGCATTTTTGCTACCATGTTATTTCACAAAAAAATTGTATTTCTTAGTGTTAGCTTTGTAACTTAGTTACTTGTTTTGCTTTTAATTCACATAATCATGTTATCAGGATCGGTGCAATGGCACGCAGGGCCTTCGCAAAATACTTAGCGGGGCCCAACGTCTTTGAGTGTAATATTTGAGTAACAAAAATCATTTTTAAAAGTTGTATATGTCAGAATAATTTATAGTATAGAGTATAAATGCATGAAAACTAACATGCCGTTTATCTCACTGGTAATATGCATAATTATTTTTATCTTCTAAATATCTTCTATCCTTTGGAATATTTTAAATATTTATTTTTTGCGTTTACCTTTTACTGTTGATTTCACGATCCTCAGATCTATACATTCTTCGACAATTATATCAACTTAGGCTGTAAGAAATAAAGTTAATGCTAACATTTTACCAAAAAAAAATATTTAAAGTCGAATTTACAACCATAATTTTGTTATTTTATACAGAGATAACGTTATCTTGAATTTTTTGAGACGTAAAAGTTGGCTATATATATTATTATTACTATTATTATTGCAGCCGCCTTCTTCGGATCAGCTTTTTCAAAGACGCAGAGGGAAACAAATATTTACTAAAGTAGAAGATGCTATAGCTTTTGTAGATGAATTGGAAAGTGACTTGTCAAGATTATCCGAAAGTGATAGTGACGATGAGTATTTCCCCCCTCAAAAGACACGACGTTGGCTGTGAGGAAAGATCAGATGATGAAGAGTCTGAAGAGGCAAATAACTTAAATGAAGATAAAAAAAAAAGAGAAATTTGTTGAATATTGGTGAAAATACTCTAAAAAAAAAAAGAATATAAGAACTTTCCGGATCTAATAGAGCCTCTTCCATCTCCATTACATTATTTTAAAATGTTTATATCACCCGATATGATCCCGTTATTGGCATCAGAAACAAATTTGTAATGCTCAAGTAACACGGAATTGAATTATGTTGACGTAATATGAAATGAAGCAATTTTTAGGTATGTATATTGAATTAGACTTGTTCGAATACCACATATTAGAGGATACTGGGAAAATGTATTAAGATATGAACAAGTTGCTGGAGTCATTCTCGAAAGAGATTTGAAAATATTTTAAGACATTTTGTTGATAATTTAAGTATTGATGATACTGTGAGATTTGATAAACGTTGAAAATTGCGTCTATGGTTATCTACGTTGAGGAATAACATGCTATCAATACCAGAAGAATGTAAGCAGTCGATTGATGAAATAATGATCCCATTTCGGGGGACAATCCACGTGAAACTATGCATGTCAAAAAAAACCTCGTAGTAAATGGAGATTGAAATTATGGGCTAGGTGTGGACAATCCGGTATTTGCTACGACTTTCGCGTCTATACTGGACAGTTTAAGGACATTATGGGGAACAAACTGGTTATGAATTAGGATTAGGGGCAGCCGTTGTTTTACAAGTATGCAGCACATTGACAGCCCCAGAAAAAAACTACAATTTTTGCAGACAATTTCTTCACTGGAATCAACCTGGTAAGAGAACTGTGGAAAAAAAAGAGAATAGGCTTCATAGGAACTGTGAATGAATACAGATAGATGAAGTGTAAATTAAGAAATGAGGAAGGGGATCCATTGAGGTAGCATCTGTAGACAGTTTTGATGTTATAGCAGTGAAATGATTCGACAACAGATGCTGTACATTATTATCGAACACTGTAGGAGTTAATCCTTTAGCTTCTGTAAATAGGGGAGTAAAATGTCAAAATAAAGAAGTAGTAGTAGTACTTTACCCGGCAGTACAATCTAAATACAATCAAAATATGGGAGGAACTGACTTGAATGATATGTCATTTAAATATGAGTAGAGGAGAGTTGTACAAAACCGGATAGCGCTGGTTCCTCCTTAATTTGAACTTTTATCTGTCGGCCAACACCTGGTATTGCTTGTCGAAAGTCATTACGGCATTTGTAGCTGATCGAGGCACTATTGTGTGCGGTTATTTTTGTGTAAGGGAATGCGTTTGAATGTCTCATAAAAATTTATTTTGTTTGTTTCTAGGTTTTACGCATACATTAACTGTTTGCCAGAATATTAAATATTGGTAAGTACTGTATTTAATTATTTGCTTTCTTGCAAGTATTTTAACAGTTTTACTGATCTTTTACTATAGGACAGAGCAATGACGTCATGTTTAAAAATGTGTGTCAAGAGTTGTCAAAACCGGGTATACCCATTTCTGTCCTACACTCACGGAATAATTTGTTAATACTTTAGCATGGAGTTTTAAATTGCAGTTTAATGCTGTTAAGTACTGTTAACCCTTTGATGTGTTATTCATAGCACCTCTAAACTTATACTACAAACAAGAGGTGGGTAAGTGGTTACTTCCAATACTGGACGATCTGTAACAATTTACTAAATTAGAAAATCCTTCAAAGCTGCATTTTTTAGAATAGTTTTAATACTTTAGCATGGAGTTTTAAATTGCAATTTAATGCTGTTAAGTACTGTTAACCCTTTGATGAGTTATTCATAGCACCTCTAAACTTATACTACAAAAAAGAGGTGGGGAAGTGGTTACTTCCAATACTGGACGATCTGTAACAATTTACTAAATTAGAAAATCCTTTAAAGCTGCATTTTTTAGAATAGTTTTAATACTTTAGCATGGAGTTTTAAATTGCAATTTAATGCTGTTAAGTACTGTTAACCCTTTGATGAGTTATTCATAGCACCTCTAAACTTATACTACAAACAAGAGGTGGGTAAGTGGTTACTTCCAATACTGGACGATCTGTAACAATTTACTAAATTAGAAAATCCTTCAAAGCTGCATTTTTAGAATAGTTTTAATACTTTAGCATGGAGTTTTAAATTGCAATTTAATGCTGTTAAGTACTGTTAACCCTTTGATGAGTTATTCATAGCACCTCTAAACTTATACTACAAACAAGAGGTGGGGAAGTGGTTACTTCCAATACTGGACGATCTGTAGCAATTTACTAAATTAGAAAATCCTTTAAAGCTGCATTTTTTAGAATAGTTTTAATACTTTAGCATGGAGTTTTAAATTGCAATTTAATGCTGTTAAGTACTGTTAACCCTTTGATGAGTTATTCATAGCACCTCTAAACTTATACTACAAACAAGAGGTGGGTAAGTGGTTACTTCCAATACTGGACGATCTGTAACAATTTACTAAATTAGAAAATCCTTCAAAGCTGCATTTTTTAGAATAGTTTTAATACTTTAGCATGGAGTTTTAAATTGCAATTTAATGCTGTTAAGTACTGTTAACCCTTTGATGAGTTATTCATAGCACCTCTAAACTTATACTACAAACAAGAGGTGGGGAAGTGGTTACTTCCAATACTGGACGATCTGTAGCAATTTACTAAATTAGAAAATCCTTCAAAGCTGCATTTTTTAGAATAGTTTTAATACTTTAGCATGGAGTTTTAAATTGCAATTTAATGCTGTTAAGTACTGTTAACCCTTTGATGAGTTATTCATAGCACCTCTAAACTTATACTACAAACAAGAGGTGGGTAAGTGGTTACTTCCAATACTGGACGATCTGTAACAATTTACTAAATTAGAAAATCCTTCAAAGCTGCATTTTTTAGAATAGTTTTAATACTTTAGCATGGAGTTTTAAATTGCAATTTAATGCTGTTAAGTACTGTTAACCCTTTGATGAGTTATTCATAGCACCTCTAAACTTATACTACAAACAAGAGGTGGGGAAGTGGTTACTTCCAATACTGGACGATCTGTAACAATTTACTAAATTAGAAAATCCTTCAAAGCTGCATTTTTTAGAATAGTTTTAATACTTTAGCATGGAGTTTTAAATTGCAATTTAATGCTGTTAAGTACTGTTAACCCTTTGATGAGTTATTCATAGCACCTCTAAACTTATACTACAAACAAGAGGTGGGGAAGTGGTTACTTCCAATACTGGACGATCTGTAGCAATTTACTAAATTAGAAAATCCTTCAAAGCTGCATTTTTTAGAATAGTTTTAATACTTTAGCATGGAGTTTTAAATTGCAATTTAATGCTGTTAAGTACTGTTAACCCTTTGATGAGTTATTCATAGCACCTCTAAACTTATACTACAAACAAGAGGTGGGGAAGTGGTTACTTCCAATACTGGACGATCTGTAACAATTTACTAAATTAGAAAATCCTTCAAAGCTGCATTTTTTAGAATAGTTTTAATACTTTAGCATGGAGTTTTAAATTGCAATTTAATGCTGTTAAGTACTGTTAACCCTTTGATGAGTTATTCATAGCACCTCTAAACTTATACTACAAACAAGAGGTGGGGAAGTGGTTACTTCCAATACTGGACGATCTGTAACAATTTACTAAATTAGAAAATCCTTCAAAGCTGCATTTTTTAGAATAGTTTTAATACTTAGCATGGAGTTTTAAATTGCAATTTAATGCTGTTAAGTACTGTTAACCCTTTGATGAGTTATTCATAGCACCTCTAAACTTATACTACAAACAAGAGGTGGGGAAGTGGTTACTTCCAATACTGGACGATCTGTAACAATTTACTAAATTAGAAAATCCTTCAAAGCTGCATTTTTTAGAATAGTTTTAATACTTTAGCATGGAGTTTTAAATTGCAATTTAATGCTGTTAAGTACTGTTAACCCTTTGATGAGTTATTCATAGCACCTCTAAACTTATACTACAAACAAGAGGTGGGGAAGTGGTTACTTCCAATACTGGACGATCTGTAGCAATTTACTAAATAAGAAAATCCTTCAAAGCTGCATTTTTTAGAATAGTTTTAATACTTAGCATGGAGTTTTAAATTGCAATTTAATGCTGTTAAGTACTGTTAACCCTTTGATGAGTTATTCATAGCACCTCTAAACTTATACTACAAACAAGAGGCGGGGAAGTGGTTACTTCCAATACTGGACGATCTGTAGCAATTTACTAAATTAGAAAATCCTTCAGAGCTGCATTTTTTAGAATAGTTTTAATACTTTAGCATGGAGTTTTAAATTGCAATTTAATGCTGTTAAGTACTGTTAACCCTTTGATGAGTTATTCATAGCACCTCTAAACTTATACTACAAACAAGAGGTGGGGAAGTGGTTACTTCCAATACTGGACGATCTGTAGCAATTTACTAAATTAGAAAATTCTTCAGAGCTGCATTTTTTAGAATAGTTTTAATACTTAGCATGGAGTTTTAAATTGCAATTTAATGCTGTTAAGTACTGTTAATTTTTTGATGTGTTATTCATAGCACCTCTAAACTTATACTACAAACAAGAGGTGGGGAAGTGGTTACTTCCAATACTGGACGATCTGTAGCAATTTACTAAATTAGAAAATCCTTCAGAGCTGCATTTTTTAGAATAGTTTTAATACTTTAGCATGGAGTTTTAAATTGCAATTTAATGCTGTTAAGTACTGTTAACCCTTTGATGAGTTATTCATAGCACCTCTAAACTTATACTACAAACAAGAGGTGGGGAAGTGGTTACTTCCAATACTGGACGATCTGTAACAATTTACTAAATTAGAAAATCCTTCAGAGCTGCATTTTTTAGAATAGTTTTAATACTTAGCATGGAGTTTTAAATTGCAATTTAATGCTGTTAAGTACTGTTAACCCTTTGATGTGTTATTCATAGCACCTCTAAACTTATACTACAAACAAGAGGTGGGGAAGTGGTTACTTCCAATACTGGACGATCTGTAACAATTTACTAAATTAGAAAATCCTTCAAAGCTGCATTTTTTAGAATAGTTTTAATACTTAGCATGGAGTTTTAAATTGCAATTTAATGCTGTTAAGTACTGTTAACCCTTTGATGAGTTATTCATAGCACCTCTAAACTTATACTACAAACAAGAGGTGGGGAAGTGGTTACTTCCAATACTGGACGATCTGTAACAATTTAGTAAATTAGAAAATCCTTCAGAGCTGCATTTTTTAGAATAGTTTTAATACTTAGCATGGAGTTTTAAATTGCAATTTAATGCTGTTAAGTACTGTTAACCCTTTGATGTGTTATTCATAGCACCTCTAAACTTATACTACAAACAAGAGGTGGGGAAGTGGTTACTTCCAATACTGGACGATCTGTAGCAATTTACTAAATTAGAAAATCCTTCAGAGCTGCATTTTTTAGAATAGTTTTAATACTTTAGCATGGAGTTTTAAATTGCAATTTAATGCTGTTAAGTACTGTTAACCCTTTGATGAGTTATTCATAGCACCTCTAAACTTATACTACAAACAAGAGGTGGGGAAGTGGTTACTTCCAATACTGGACGATCTGTAACAATTTACTAAATTAGAAAATCCTTCAGAGCTGCATTTTTTAGAATAGTTTTAATACTTAGCATGGAGTTTTAAATTGCAATTTAATGCTGTTAAGTACTGTTAACCCTTTGATGTGTTATTCATAGCACCTCTAAACTTATACTACAAACAAGAGGTGGGGAAGTGGTTACTTCCAATACTGGACGATCTGTAACAATTTACTAAATTAGAAAATCCTTCAAAGCTGCATTTTTTAGAATAGTTTTAATACTTTAGCATGGAGTTTTAAATTGCAATTTAATGCTGTTAAGTACTGTTAACCCTTTGATGAGTTATTCATAGCACCTCTAAACTTATACTACAAACAAGAGGTGGGGAAGTGGTTACTTCCAATACTGGACGATCTGTAGCAATTTACTAAATTAGAAAATCCTTCAAAGCTGCATTTTTTAGAATAGTTTTAATACTTAGCATGGAGTTTTAAATTGCAATTTAATGCTGTTAAGTACTGTTAACCCTTTGATGAGTTATTCATAGCACCTCTAAACTTATACTACAAACAAGAGGTGGGGAAGTGGTTACTTCCAATACTGGACGATCTGTAACAATTTACTAAATTAGAAAATCCTTCAAAGCTGCATTTTTTAGAATAGTTTTAATACTTTAGCATGGAGTTTTAAATTGCAATTTAATGCTGTTAAGTACTGTTAACCCTTTGATGAGTTATTCATAGCACCTCTAAACTTATACTACAAACAAGAGGTGGGGAAGTGGTTACTTCCAATACTGGACGATCTGTAGCAATTTACTAAATTAGAAAATCCTTCAAAGCTGCATTTTTTAGAATAGTTTTAATACTTAGCATGGAGTTTTAAATTGCAATTTAATGCTGTTAAGTACTGTTAACCCTTTGATGAGTTATTCATAGCACCTCTAAACTTATACTACAAACAAGAGGTGGGGAAGTGGTTACTTCCAATACTGGACGATCTGTAACAATTTACTAAATTAGAAAATCCTTCAAAGCTGCATTTTTTAGAATAGTTTTAATACTTTAGCATGGAGTTTTAAATTGCAATTTAATGCTGTTAAGTACTGTTAACCCTTTGATGAGTTATTCATAGCACCTCTAAACTTATACTACAAACAAGAGGTGGGGAAGTGGTTACTTCCAATACTGGACGATCTGTAGCAATTTACTAAATAAGAAAATCCTTCAAAGCTGCATTTTTTAGAATAGTTTTAATACTTAGCATGGAGTTTTAAATTGCAATTTAATGCTGTTAAGTACTGTTAACCCTTTGATGAGTTATTCATAGCACCTCTAAACTTATACTACAAACAAGAGGCGGGGAAGTGGTTACTTCCAATACTGGACGATCTGTAGCAATTTACTAAATTAGAAAATCCTTCAGAGCTGCATTTTTTAGAATAGTTTTAATACTTAGCATGGAGTTTTAAATTGCAATTTAATGCTGTTAAGTACTGTTAACCCTTTGATGAGTTATTCATAGCACCTCTAAACTTATACTACAAACAAGAGGTGGGGAAGTGGTTACTTCCAATACTGGACGATCTGTAACAATTTACTAAATTAGAAAATCCTTCAGAGCTGCATTTTTTAGAATAGTTTTAATACTTAGCATGGAGTTTTAAATTGCAATTTAATGCTGTTAAGTACTGTTAACCCTTTGATGAGTTATTCATAGCACCTCTAAACTTATACTACAAACAAGAGGTGGGGAAGTGGTTACTTCCAATACTGGACGATCTGTAACAATTTACTAAATTAGAAAATCCTTCAGAGCTGCATTTTTTAGAATAGTTTTAATACTTAGCATGGAGTTTTAAATTGCAATTTAATGCTGTTAAGTACTGTTAACCCTTTGATGTGTTATTCATAGCACCTCTAAACTTATACTACAAACAAGAGGTGGGGAAGTGGTTACTTCCAATACTGGACGATCTGTAGCAATTTACTAAATTAGAAAATCCTTCAGAGCTGCATTTTTTAGAATAGTTTTAATACTTTAGCATGGAGTTTTAAATTGCAATTTAATGCTGTTAAGTACTGTTAACCCTTTGATGTGTTATTCATAGCACCTCTAAACTTATACTACAAACAAGAGGTGGGGAAGTGGTTACTTCCAATACTGGACGATCTGTAACAATTTACTAAATTAGAAAATCCTTCAAAGCTGCATTTTTTAGAATAGTTTTAATACTTTAGCATGGAGTTTTAAATTGCAATTTAATGCTGTTAAGTACTGTTAACCCTTTGATGTGTTATTCATAGCACCTCTAAACTTATACTACAAACAAGAGGTGGGGAAGTGGTTACTTCCAATACTGGACGATCTGTAGCAATTTACTAAATTAGAAAATCCTTCAGAGCTGCATTTTTTAGAATAGTTTTAATACTTTAGCATGGAGTTTTAAATTGCAATTTAATGCTGTTAAGTACTGTTAACCCTTTGATGAGTTATTCATAGCACCTCTAAACTTATACTACAAACAAGAGGTGGGGAAGTGGTTACTTCCAATACTGGACGATCTGTAGCAATTTACTAAATTAGAAAATCCTTCAAAGCTGCATTTTTTAGAATAGTTTTAATACTTAGCATGGAGTTTTAAATTGCAATTTAATGCTGTTAAGTACTGTTAACCCTTTGATGAGTTATTCATAGCACCTCTAAACTTATACTACAAACAAGAGGTGGGGAAGTGGTTACTTCCAATACTGGACGATCTGTAACAATTTACTAAATTAGAAAATCCTTCAAAGCTGCATTTTTTAGAATAGTTTTAATACTTTAGCATGGAGTTTTAAATTGCAATTTAATGCTGTTAAGTACTGTTAACCCTTTGATGAGTTATTCATAGCACCTCTAAACTTATACTACAAACAAGAGGTGGGGAAGTGGTTACTTCCAATACTGGACGATCTGTAGCAATTTACTAAATAAGAAAATCCTTCAAAGCTGCATTTTTTAGAATAGTTTTAATACTTAGCATGGAGTTTTAAATTGCAATTTAATGCTGTTAAGTACTGTTAACCCTTTGATGAGTTATTCATAGCACCTCTAAACTTATACTACAAACAAGAGGCGGGGAAGTGGTTACTTCCAATACTGGACGATCTGTAGCAATTTACTAAATTAGAAAATCCTTCAGAGCTGCATTTTTTAGAATAGTTTTAATACTTAGCATGGAGTTTTAAATTGCAATTTAATGCTGTTAAGTACTGTTAACCCTTTGATGAGTTATTCATAGCACCTCTAAACTTATACTACAAACAAGAGGTGGGGAAGTGGTTACTTCCAATACTGGACGATCTGTAACAATTTACTAAATTAGAAAATCCTTCAGAGCTGCATTTTTTAGAATAGTTTTAATACTTAGCATGGAGTTTTAAATTGCAATTTAATGCTGTTAAGTACTGTTAACCCTTTGATGAGTTATTCATAGCACCTCTAAACTTATACTACAAACAAGAGGTGGGGAAGTGGTTACTTCCAATACTGGACGATCTGTAACAATTTACTAAATTAGAAAATCCTTCAGAGCTGCATTTTTTAGAATAGTTTTAATACTTAGCATGGAGTTTTAAATTGCAATTTAATGCTGTTAAGTACTGTTAACCCTTTGATGTGTTATTCATAGCACCTCTAAACTTATACTACAAACAAGAGGTGGGGAAGTGGTTACTTCCAATACTGGACGATCTGTAGCAATTTACTAAATTAGAAAATCCTTCAGAGCTGCATTTTTTAGAATAGTTTTAATACTTTAGCATGGAGTTTTAAATTGCAATTTAATGCTGTTAAGTACTGTTAACCCTTTGATGTGTTATTCATAGCACCTCTAAACTTATACTACAAACAAGAGGTGGGGAAGTGGTTACTTCCAATACTGGACGATCTGTAACAATTTACTAAATTAGAAAATCCTTCAAAGCTGCATTTTTTAGAATAGTTTTAATACTTTAGCATGGAGTTTTAAATTGCAATTTAATGCTGTTAAGTACTGTTAACCCTTTGATGTGTTATTCATAGCACCTCTAAACTTATACTACAAACAAGAGGTGGGGAAGTGGTTACTTCCAATACTGGACGATCTGTAGCAATTTACTAAATTAGAAAATCCTTCAGAGCTGCATTTTTTAGAATAGTTTTAATACTTTAGCATGGAGTTTTAAATTGCAATTTAATGCTGTTAAGTACTGTTAACCCTTTGATGTGTTATTCATAGCACCTCTAAACTTATACTACAAACAAGAGGTGGGGAAGTGGTTACTTCCAATACTGGACGATCTGTAACAATTTACTAAATAAGAAAATCCTTCAAAGCTGCATTTTTTAGAATAGTTTTAATACTTTAGCATGGAGTTTTAAATTGCAATTTAATGCTGTTAAGTACTGTTAACCCTTTGATGAGTTATTCATAGCACCTCTAAACTTATACTACAAACAAGAGGTGGGGAAGTGGTTACTTCCAATACTGGACGATCTGTAACAATTTACTAAATTAGAAAATCCTTCAGAGCTGCATTTTTTAGAATAGTTTTAATACTTTAGCATGGAGTTTTAAATTGCAATTTAATGCTGTTAAGTACTGTTAACCCTTTGATGAGTTATTCATAGCACCTCTAAACTTATACTACAAACAAGAGGTGGGGAAGTGGTTACTTCCAATACTGGACGATCTGTAACAATTTACTAAATTAGAAAATCCTTCAAAGCTGCATTTTTTAGAACAGTAGTTATAAATACTCCTATCAGACGGTTTGAGAAAACAGGGATTTTTCCTTACAACAGCGATGTTTTCCCTGGATCTACATGCTCTTTCGGAAATGACAGAGAAACCCATTAAAGTCAATGATAAAACACCCAAGTCTACACAGCCATGGGTTGGCATAGCTGCAGTAATAAATATTTCTGAAATAACACAGGATAATGAAGCTCATCTTTCCACATTTAAAAGTGTCGACATCACACATCCATTGGGTGACAACATCCAGCCTCTTCTTTCGAGATCTGATATTGTGTAGCCAGCAATCTGCATTTCCAATTTCTGCATTTCCAATGTTTTTACCCCTCCCCAGGAAGGCTTTAAGATTAAAAAAAGAGCTGACAATTGGAAACTTATTTTAACTATTTCACCTTATAAATTACAGCTCGAAACAGATATTAAAGGAAAAGGAGCCAAACAGTCTGCAAAATGAAAAAGGAAGATTCTTAAAAAGAAAAGAATCAACAGGAAAAGAAACCAAAAAAGGTTGATGAGGCATCCTCAGAAGATGAAGATAATGAATCAATGTTTTGCAACGAGCTTTACTCCAATTCTAAATCCAAAGAAAATTGGATGCAATGTGTGAAATGTCACGGGTGGGCACACGAAGCATGTAGTATGAAGGAGAATATGATAATAAATTTGTTTCTGATTTTTTGCAGTTAAAATAACTCTAAGACTTCCAGCGTAAAATAAGTAGACATATACAATGTAGATAATTTTCTACAGATTTATTTTTCACACATGTGAAATTTCGTTTTGTTAAATGTAACAAAAATGTATTTAACTATATGTATGTATTTAACTATAATGTATTTTAATGTATTTAACTATATTAAACAAGATTTATTTTAAAGAAAATGAGTTTTCCACACGAGTTTTAAAAGGGTACAAGGTGTTACCCAACCAGTGGGGTAAAACCGGATTTTTGCATACGTCTGAAAAAAGATATTTTTTATATAATTAATTACATTTTTTGCTGAAAAGAGTATGTTTTAATATAGACAAAGATTCATTTAAAATGAAAAACGGTGTTCAGAGTTCGTTTTCTCATTTGATTCCATTTTAGAACAACAAACATTTATGGTACCCGATTTTGCCCCACCTTCCCCAACACATTCAAATCAAATAGATGGTAATTGTACATATTTTGGCGCACAGTCACAATGGCAATCGTCAATGCATGGTGTCTTTATCGGAGACATTGTAGCCAACTCAAAATGAAACGCTCTTTTTTGAATGAATTAGCTACAAGCCTTATCACAGTTGGTAAGATGAAGGTAGGTAGACCATCTATCGACAGTCCAAAAGTTCAGAGCCTAAGAAAAAAGCTCAAAAAGAGGAACCAGCAAAGATAAAATTTACATACTGAAAAATATTTTTACAGCTAAAATGTGTATGTTCATAATGTATACCTTAGTTTAAATGTGAATATTGGAAGTATATATATTTTATTCACTTTTAGGAAACAAGGACTGATGGCGTGCATCATTGGCCTACATATGAACAAAAACGCCAAACATGTCATATTTTTCCAAGGGGGACATTTTCTTCAATAAAATGGGAAAATTGCGACGTATTCCTATGTATAAACAAAGAAAGAAACTTATTTAAGGCTTACCACATTTTAAAATAACTTTTTCAAAAATAAAATAAATTTAAAATGTGGTAAAATTCTTCATTTTTCATCCTAATCTGCCCATGGTAGCATATATGATAGCATACATAAATCCTTTAAAATATAACAAAATCTCATTTTTTTAAATATTTTTATTTTATTTAACCCACAACAGCATAAATAAGACAAACAAATAATTTTTTCCTTAGCAATTTCTTGTAGTGGGCAGTAGAGGGTTAAACGATTGTTTTCTTCATTGCTGTGATGTCTAATTGCCTGGTCAGAAGTACAACAACCTATAGCCAAAGGTACAACTATGTGTTGTACCTTTGACCGCAGTGTTATTTTTTTTAAATGAAATAAAAACATAATAAAAGTAAGACTAGAACCTTGAAAAAATTATAAACCATATGATACTGATTATAATAAAACAAAGAAATTGAATTTAGCCTTAATAGTCAAGCTAGGAAAATTAAAATTTTGAAAAGTGGCCAAAGGAACAACACCTTCCCCATACATGTAAGTATATTTTTCAATTTAAACTGTTTGGCCATTTGAAATAGGACGTAATTTTTAAACACAGATTAAATAAATCAATACTAGGGCGTTCTATCCCCTGACGACGAACCTATGGCATGCGAGAGAATATTTTTGACACGCCGTTAAATTGAAGTTTTAAATCAAAATTCACTCATACTCCCCAAAATTCTGCACCTATTTATTATTTTTATTAACTAGGGGGCTCTGCCCCCTACGAGCTACGCTCGCCAACCCCCGTTCAGACTCCGTGGACTCTAAAAGCACGCTAATTTGATCGGCTTTAAAAAGATTTCGGAAGATTGATTTATACTTTAAAAAACAGTGGCGGGTTCTACCTATAGACGAGTTTCTATTCATTTCACTTTGATAGCGGAATTTTAAGGCCTCAGTTGCTGTTAAAAGATACAATGACAGTTTCCGTCTTTGATTCAATAAAATCAGTTACATTTTAAAATAAGCTAATGTAAAATGAATTATGTAAACAGAGTCTTTGTCGCCTGGTATTTTTTAACAAAGCGAAAAGAAAGTTCTTTTAAATAAGAAATTTTAAATCTGACGTAATTATCACCAAACTTTCCTTTCTCTTTTTAATATCCACGTGAAAATACTTTTATTAGAAATGAAATGTTATTTGCTCTGAAATAGTTGACGAGATCATCCCAAAATATCAAGTAAATGTCTCGCGCAAGTCTTAAATTTAAACTGTTTTGCAATATTATTTTTTGTCCATTTTACGTAATAAGTGCAATGGGACGTAATTTCACCGACTTCTAACGCATGTTAATGAATTTATTATTTAACAATATCCTTTTTCTTTTAAAACTAGGGGGCTCGGCCCCCTACGAGCTACGCACGCTAACCCCCGTTCAGACATCGCAGTGTCTAAAAGCACGCTAATTTGATTGGCTTTAAAAAGATTTTGAAAGATTGAATTATAATTTAAAAAACAGTGGCGATCTCCTTATAAATGGGTTTCTATTCATTTTTCTTCGATTGGAGAATTTTAAGGAAAAATCAGCTGCTGTTAAAAGATGCAATGGCTGTTTTCGTCTTTGATTTAATAAAATCAGTTAAACATTTCAAAATAAGCTAATATAATAAGCAAATCTGCATCAAAATGCAAATATATTTAATAATACCAATGCCTTCTTTTGACGGAAACGACACAGAAGGTTAACGAATCTTAACTAAACCATTTAAGCAATTTCTTTATTTTCTGCTTCACAGATTTTTCTCTTTCAAATCATATTTTTTGTCGATGACACTTCATTTTCAGCTTGTAATCTTTTTAATTTTTATTACATTACTAAATAATCGCTCGAAAGCAGTCTAAAGGCGTTCAATAAAATTAATATTAATCTTATTAATATAATCTCAAAATAACAAATTAATGTCTCGCGCAATTTTTAAATTTAAACTGTTTTGCAAAATTACTTTTTGTTCATTTTACGTAATAAGTGTAATGTGGCGTAATTTCTCCTATTTAAGACTTCTAACGCATGTTAATGAATTTATTATTTTACAATATCCTTATAAAATTCACGTGTAAATATAGTTTTTATGAAGTAATTTTCAAGTTCCTGCTTTTCACACGTAATTATTTAATTCTAATTTGAAAGTTTTTTTTCTGTTAATAATGGTCACGTGTAAATAAATTTTTAATCTGAAACAAACATTATTTGCGCTGTTTATACAGTTGCCAACAGTTTAAATTAATACCATTTCCTAAAATAAATAAATATCTCTCGAAATGCTGAAAATTTGAATTTAAAATAGAAATAAAACCTTAAAAAATGAGTCAAATTTAAAAAGTGAATGCAGTCCGCACACCGGGAAATTCTAACGTATAAAATGATCTAAAAATGAATTCCCATGTATAGTTTTTGCTACTATAAAACTTTTTTAATGGAACGATTTTGTCTAACTTTAGCATTAAATATCCCTTAAAATAATTCTTCGATTTGAAAACTGTCTGCATCAGTGTATTTATCAAACATTTCTCTATAATACCGCCGATTTTCATATTTTTGTATGCAGTATTTTTCTTAATATTAACGGAGAAAGACCTCCGGTCACAAAAAATTCAAAACCGGCAGCGGCGGCGGTGACAGCGTAAGTTATTTTTTTTTAGAATAGAGAGATTCATATGTAAATATAGTTTTTATGACGTAATTTTCAATGAATTCCTGCTTTTTATACCTAAATATTTAATTCTAATTTGAAGGGGGTTTTTTTCTGTTTATAATAATCACGTGTAAATAAATTTTTTATTTGAAGCAAACATTGTTTGCGCTATTTATACAGTTGGCAACAGTTTAAATACCATTTTCTAAAATATGTAAAAAAAAATCTCTCGAAATACTGTAAATTTGAACTTAAAATAGAAATAAAACCTCAAAAAATGAGTCAAATTAAAAGAATAAATGCAGTCTGCACACCGGGAACTTATAACGAACAAAATTATCTAAAAATGAAATAATTCCCATGTACAGTTTTTTCTCCTATAAAACTTTTTTAATGGAACTATTTTGTCCAACTTTAGCATTAAATACCTCTTAAAATAATTCTTCGATTTGAAAAATGTCTGCATCAGCATGTTTATCAAACATTTCTCTATAATAACACTGATTTTCATTTTTTTTTTTTTTTATGCAATAGTTTTCTTAATATTAACGAAGAAAGACCGCCGGTCACAAAAAATTCAAAACCGGCAGCGGTGACAGCGGTAGTTACTTTTTTTTAGAACAGAGCTGGACTGAAAATAGTTTTTTTATAATAAGTACTAGTGCACTCGTCATATAATTGAACTACCCACTCAGAAACATCCCCCCCCCTCCACACACAGTATTCTGATAAAACCAGCTCTTACAGAAAAATGACAGGAAAATTTAAACATTTTTCGTTATAGCAGTTGCCAACAATTAAAAAACCACAATAAAATTCTTACTAGAACAATTACTATTGCAAGATTTCCACGCGGAAGATGAAATAAATAGTTTAACGATTTTTTAATTTTAAAAGTGAACTTTACGTCCTATTGGAAATAGAATGGACATAAGCAGGTGAATAGTCAAACATCCTGTGAGTTTGAAAAAACGTATTGAAACAAGATAAAAACCCGATTATGGAATTATTGACCTATTTTAACATTTTGAGGTTCTCTGAATTTGTTTTCGCTTTTTTTAAATATATCCCATATATATACGTGTGTATATAAGAAAAATGAAATTTAAAAACTCGTCAAACAGGAAATACAGCCGGCAGGGATTTTTTTTTTTTTTTTTGAATAGCGAGATTAAAGTTGGGTTTTGCATGTAAATATGGAACTTTGCGATCGACTTTTAACTCACCTCCTGGTAGGCTAGAACTTAAAAAATAATTTAGTCAACCAAAGAGGGCAGTGAAATGGGTTTGATTCAAATGTTAGACCTCGGTTTCTGATCTAGTGATGTTATTTCCGCACTACTAATGCTTAATGATATCGCCGCAATACTTATCAATTATACTCTTTGAAGATTTTTCCTACAGAATGATTGTAAATAAGCTTAAAAATACATTCAATACATATCCGATTTGTTCGAAAATCTAGACTGTCTGGCAACACATTTACCCGATGCGAGCTCAACTGTTTGGCAACTATTGTGTTCACTCACACAAATCAAGATTACAATACAATTTGTGTTCGGAAAATAAAAAAGAACCCTTCAAATTTCTTCGAGAGAAAAGTTTTCAAGAAGAACTCTTACATTGATTCTATGAACTCCCGTGCATAGAACGGGTAATCAATAAAAATAAACTCACTTTCTCTTTTCTCTGCAACAATGGAAGTGATTCGATTTCCACCATTTTAAAGAAATTTCACAAAAAAAAAAAAATAAAAATAAATAAAATTAAAAACAAATATAACAAGTTTGAAATTGCTCGTGAAACGTGACAAATGAAGTGCGTTCGTACTATAACTAGTTTTGTAATAATTTTTTGCACCGCATAGTGTACTGAATGTCTATTGGAGTGCACTTCATAAGTACCTATCCATTTTATTCTGCTCGAAAGGCTGTCTCATCTTTCAAATACACTTGAAATAATTTTCCTCCATTGACCATTGACATCCCTGTAACGGAAAACTTTTGACGGTCCCTGTCATTAAACTATACATCCGATTTTCATGAAATTTGAAATGACGCGACAAAATTTTGCAACAATTATATATTTAAAATTTCAGACCATTCGGTTGGATAGTTTTTGCTTTGTTATATGCGGAAAGACAGACGGACAGACAGAATGACAGACTGGACGACTATAATAGGTGCTACGTATTTGTATAATTACGAACGTACCTAAAAACGGAAATAAAAAGTAACTAGTGCGGGCACATCTACAAATGAACAGCCTTTATTAAAAAAAAAAATAATAATATATATATATATATCAAAATTGGTTCAGGGCTGATGACAAAAAAAACAGCCTTGTCTTTTAGATATATATTTTAGGCTATTTTTACTACGTAATTTTCAATATTTTTCTGATTTTAACACGTCATCATTTAAATCTAATTTCGAAGTTTTTTTCTGTTTATAATAGTCATGTGTCAATAAATTTATTTAAAAAGGAAATATTATTCTTTGCTCTGTTTTTAAAATTGGCAAGAATTTAAAATAAGAATTTCTAAAATATGTAAAAAAAGTCTCTGGAAATGCTGAAAAGTTTAATTTAAAATTGAAATAAACACTTAAAAATGAGTCAAAAAAAATGAATGCAGTCTGCACACCGGGAGTTTCTAATGTATTATCCTTAAAAAAATGGCCCCACCAGTGGCCGAGAGGTTCTGCTCTCGAAGCTGGTAGACGGGAGGTGCTGGGTTCAAACCCAATCGCGCCCGTCGGCCTAATCGTTCGGAGTTTTCGTGGTTTTCGTCGAACCATGGATTTCCATGCTTCAATACGGGTTAGGTTCCCTTAGAAAGATCCCCACGGAGGGCACTCTCCCTCGGGCCTATAGATAATCGGCTGTCAAAAATCAACCAACCAACCTTAGAAAAATGATTCACTTCCTATGTCTATTTTTTGCTGCTATAAAACTTATTTAAAAAAGGTACGATTTTGATCCACATTAACATTAGATATCTCTTAAAATAATTCTTCAATTTAAAAAGTGTGCTTGCTTCAGCGTGTGTATCAAACAGTTCTCTTTATTACTACCCCTTTTCATATCTAATAATCCACTTAAGAGATCCAAGATTAAGAGATTTTTCTCGGAACACTTTCTCTACAACATGCTGTTATTTAAACAGCTAATATGTGCAAATTATAAAAAATATTTTAGAAAATAATTACTAAATGTCCTCAAAAAAATATATATATATGCAATTCCATTCACTATTTCGTTGTGTATATCCCTGCGTAACCTTTTACGGTGCTGCGATCTGTATAATTTTTGTTGATGCATTTAAATTTGCCTAGGATCGAATAAGGATGGGATTGTATTTCTACTTTCCCTTCTAAGCAAATATCTTTCCAAAAAATTAGCTAATCAACTGAAATTTTCCATCTATACTAATATTAAAAAGAAGTAAAATTTGTTTATTTGTAGGTGTAATCTCTGGAACTACCGAACCGATTTCAAAAGTAAATGGTATCAAAATGATGGTTGTTAGTCCCTGTTCCAACATAAGCTAGATCTTATGTCCATGTCACTACCCCAAAGGGGGTGCAGGCGCGAAAAACGTTCTAAAAATGCGAATTTTGTGTAACTGAAGAGCCTAGAAACATGAATTTTGGAATGAGAGATTATATCTTATAAATAACTACAAGAACATTTTCTTAACACTAAACGTACCACGAAGGATCATTTTGACCCCCTACTAATTGAAAATATTTCGGTTCGTACCAGGATTTTCTATATACAATAAGTTTAAAAAAATACAAGGAGTTAAATAAGTTAAAATAATTTAAATAAAAATTCCTGTGTAAAATATTTTTTATAAAAAACTTGAGTAAAATGTCTGGTATTTTTAGCGTTAAAGAATTCGAAATTTAAAAAAGGGTGAAAATGCGCAAAAAGCGTTCTAAATGGCGATTTCTAGGCAATCTCAGGAAGTATCAAACCGCTTTCAAAAGTAATGGTTGACAATTGATAGTGACAGTCCCTGCTCCAACACGGGTTATATTTTGTGTTATCACCCAGGGTTTGCAGGAGCAAAAAAATGTTCTAAATTGCGTTTTTTGCGATACTGAGGGCGTTTTAACATTTTGAAATTTGGCATGGTAGTTATTTAAAAAGATCCAAATGAGACCCTAAGAACCGTCGAAAGAAACTTCCAAATTTAAACGGATAAAGTGAGCGTAAAACGTCCTAAAAACGTTCTAAATTACGATTTTTATACAATCTTATGAAATCCCAAAACGATTTCAAAAATAATGATTGCAAATGGGGGTTGATAGAACCTGCTCAAACAAAAGCTATATTTTATGTCGCCACCAGAGGGTTGCAGGAGCAAAAAACGTTCTAAATTGCAATTTATGTAAAACTGAAACGAACAGAATCTTTAAATATGGCATATACATTATACTTATGCCATAACATTACATTATACTAACATAAGTATTACATTACACAGTAAATTCTGTCTAAGGCGAACTCTAAGCCGGAAATCTGTCTACCGCGGAAAATTTTTAAAGTCCCGGCGAACCCATAGAAAATAATATTAATTCTTGCTGCATAAGCCGGATTTTGCCTAACGAGGAAACAAAGGGTTTTAAGGTCCCACCGAAACCAAAATTTTGCATAAAGTGGAAAATAGGATATTTTAAAAATGAAAGTCATTTCGTTCATGAAACTTTAAAGCTGATATATATACGTCAAATACTCAATGTCGAGCATAAAAATTAAATTCCGTAATATTTTAAAAAAGTTTATTCAAAAGGAACAGAAACTGTTTAAATTTTAAGAAATTCTTGCTTATGCCATTTTAGGTAGATTTCGTATGAAATACTACCTATTGGCGTCGTTCCTATGTTGAAAATTCTGAAAAATTTTTGCAGATCTGCACCGATCATGATCCCTAGAGCCCAAAACCACCCTCAGTAAAAAACTTTATATATCTATCTATATATATATTTTTTATACTTACAGCTTTAATTCATAATATTACGCTTTTTGATGGTGGTAGGTTATGTTTAATTAATGGTTATATATATATATATATATATATATATATCACTTTCTTCTGCACACGATAACTTCCACAATTCTGCATTAATCTCTTCCAAACTGATACATAAAATCAAGGGGCATAAAATCTCGGTCGAGTTCGTTAATGGGCAAAATCGGACCAAGGGGACCGAAAAAACCCCATAACTTCTTAAATTTTGTACATATCGAATCAGTTTAAAGTTTTTATTACTTCTAAAAATAGGGCCAAAAATTTATGTATCACAGATTTTTGATAAAGTTAAAAATGGGCTCAAGGGGCGCAAAAAATAGGGTTTTTGGGAGAAAAAAAATTCATAACTTCGTCAATTCTCAAGATGTCAAATCAAATTAATTTTATCATGAATCTCCTTAACATTATCTACAACTTTTATATTCACAAGTTTTTGATAGGACCAATTCGTACCGCAAAAAAAAAAATTAAAAACGAAAACAAAAAGGGCGTTTGAAGAAGAAACAAATCCATAACTCCGTCAATTCAAAAAATATAAAATCCCCATGAATTTATCATATATCTTCTTAATATTGTCTACAACATCTATATAGACAAGTTTTGGATAGGACCAATTCTTACAGCAAAAACAAATTAAAAATACATAGCGATTGGAGAAAAAAATCATCTTAGTAAGGGTGTATTCAAATCAAAACTGCTTATTTTCTGACACATTTTACAATTCATTTTTACTCTCAAAGGCTTCCAATTGGTACCTTTTCTTACTCAGAAACTATATAATGTACCGTAATGGTCAATTAGGCAGAATATATTTTAAAACATGCTGTCAAAGTGGGCCTTTTGAACTGAATTTCCCGAAACGGATTGTGTTGGAAAAATCATCGTATTAAGGGAGTATTCAAATCCAAATTGCTTATTTTCTGACTCATTTTTAAATTCATTTTTGCTCTCAAACGCATCCAGTTGGTAGATTCGCTTATTCAGAAACTATATAATGTACCGTAATGATCGATTTTTTGACAGAGGCAGAATATATTTCAAAAAATGTCAAAGTGGGCATTTTGAACGGAATTTCCCGAAGCGATTGTGTTAGAAACGAAAAATATTGTCTTACTGAGAAAATAATTGTTTATGTATCAAGTTTTAATTAATTGAACGAAAATTAAAAACACAGGTCGCTTATAAATCTCTTCAAAAATCACGTCAACAAGTTTCATGTTTTTCCTATTAAAAATGAATCTGGAGTTATGCCAGAAAATTTCGAGTCGTTGAGCATGGAAAAGTATTTTTTTTAATACCACCCTAACATGATTCTGATAAAACCAGTTATTATATAAAAATGAAAAACTCGTCAAAAGCGGCCAGATAAAATTGTTAAAGTGGGTTTATCTCTAATCATGATTTGTTTTTTGTTTGTGAAATTAGTATACTTAACTTTGAAATCTACCTCCGCCTGTAGGCCGGGCCGGCAGGGATTTTTTTCCTATATAAATATGCATTTAAGAGTTATTACTAGTTGAGTGCACATTTACGAAAATATGTATTGTCTACAATATATTATGCTTTAAGGTCGTACTCAAATTCAAAGTGATGGCTTTCTGTCTCATTCGCGAAGTTTTTTTTTTTTTTTTGTAAACTTCAAATTTGTGGGTATCACAGCGGTACTAAGAATTGAATAGCGTTTCTCATTTATTTATAAAGACAAAGGATCTTCCAGAATTTCAGTTTTCGACAGATTTTCGAGTCGGGACAATCAACGAAAAATCGTGATGAAAGATCGGGAGCAATTCATTGTAACTCAAGATCCAATCTTTTTTATCGAAAACAAAAAACGCTATTCGACTGACGTATGCTTCATTCCAATAAATCACGCTCTTTTGCACAAGCCGGAATATTGTCTACCACGAAAAATTCTCAGTCCCGACCGATTCCGCCTTAGACAGAATTTACTGTACTTATGCCATAAAACATAAATGCCCTCTAAGAACAGTTGAAAATAAATTCGAAATTTAAAAGGGAAGGAGCGAAAGGCGTTCTAAAAGAGGCCTAAATTATAATTTCTATGCAATCTCATAATATCATTTATTTAGAATTAGTTTTAATTATTAATTTAAGTCTCATTTCTGCCTAATGCGCCAGTGTAATAATGAAGTTTAGAAAACTGTGCCTTAATTAGTAATTTTTGAATTACTCCTAAAAGTAGAGTAGGTGGGTGGGGGGAGGGGCTAAAGATACGCACGGGGCAAAAATACGCACTGGCTGATTTAATACTAACATTTAATTCTACAATCATGCGCGCTAAGCGGCAGTTTGGTCTCAAGTATAGTAGTTGTGTGTTCAAACTTTGTACAAAAAGTAGCACTCCGTGCCAAGAAAATGAGGCAAGTTTAAATTTTCGAATTTAGATCCAATATTTTTAAAATTTCACTTTGTTTACCTGACAACACCTCGAATTTTTACAAATCAAATCCAAAAATGCAGTGGAGAACGGAAGCTCTTTAGGTTCTAAATGCCGTGTAGTTGACCTTGATCGCATTTCTTTAAACTTGTAGGCAGCCGGTTAAGCAAAAGTACGCATCCGTCTTGAGCCGCTCAAGTTTAAGATGCATGGTTTGGCCAATTGTTTTAGTTAGATGCAAAGATACGTGTTGTTTAAATAAAATGTTCCCCTTCATTCCATCGCTGTTTACCTTCTTTCTCCTCATTATGTTTTGCGCTCTAGCTTTTTACGACTTGCGTTCCGACCATGGATTGTATGGTGAGTTGTGCTTGTCTAGTTGTGTTCTATCACTCCCTAACGTATGTTCCAAGAGTTTAAGGACACCCTGTATACGGTCTCGACAGTTTAACTTGTAATTTTCAATTTAACATTGATGTTAGCTTAATTTTTATTCGTTTGGAAACTTAGCAGTATCGCTAAAGACTTCTAAATGAGAAGAATTTCTATTATTATAGGCCTTTACATAAAGTTTAGCCCAAAAACAATATCATACGAGTCAGTCAACCCTTTTAATCATTCTACGATCAAGCTATCTCTGAGACCGCTTACAGTATTTATGGAACAATTTTTGTCTCAGCAGTTAAGGATTAACTTCTGTTTGCGGTCATACAGACTGCTATTTTTTTTTCTTTTTTTGCGATTTACCTTTTCAGTTTAACTATAGATACTAGTGGAATTTACTATACATTCTAGTTTAATTATACATATTAATTTCTTTAGATGTCTAGTACTAACACTAGAGACTTTCGAATAGATGAGTTTTAATTATAGTAATCCTGTACATAAAGTTTCATAAAGAAACAGTTTTTTTTATAAAACAGTTGATGTTTTTATTCATTCTACGAACAAGGGGTCTCCGAGACCGCTCCCAGTATTTATGCAACAATTTTTGGTCACAGCAGTTAGAGGTGAACTGCTATTTACGATCCCACAGACCGTTGATTTTTCTTTATGGTTTAGCTTATAATTTTTACTTTAACTATAAATAACAGTGAAATTTACTAATGCTTTTACATCATTCCCCATTTACTCATTCGTTTTATTGGAAATGGGAAAAAAACCCGCCCTAATGGGGCAAAAATACGCACTGCATATCTTTGGCCCACCACTGGTACTTTTACCCCAACCACTGATGCAAAGATACGCACAGCAATGCTTTTTAAAAATTGCATTTCCTCACGGAATTATAATTTGACAGAATGTCAGTTGGTGGTGGCACTTGCCTAAGGTTCTAATCTAACTTTTTAATCACTCGTTAGATAAGCTTAGACCAATGTGTGCGTTAAAAATCAAAATTTATGGAAAGTGCGTATCTCTTTTTGCAAAACCATGTTTTTCATTACTCGAAAAGTTCAATTTATCACAAAAGTAGAAAAACAGATTGTTTTTATTCCAAATAGCTAGTGATCCAATTCTTTTTAACATACAGATTTTAAAATAGCTTCTTCGCTTTAGTATGAGCGACACACAGTACACGTTATTATATTCTCATATACAAAAACTGACAAACTCTTTTTTTTTTTTAATAACACATGTCCATTTCTAAATTATTAACCCCTTGAGGGGCAAGCAGTTGCGTTTGTGTAATGTTGAATTCCCACCGGAAAATTTGAAAATTTTTATTTCTAAATAAAGAAAAGAAATTTTTCAAATATTTTCTCTCAAAGTTATAAAAGTAAAACTTAGTTAAAAGTTTCTGGTGCAAATCTTAATTAAACTATATAATAATATATCCCACCGCCCGTCAATGGGTTAATAGCAATGTTTTAGATATAAATTACTTTATTTCTAATTGTCACTATACCAGTAAATAAAATATCTTTTCTCCCGGTAGAAAAGATATTTTATTATTTATAAGGGGGTGGGGGGGGGGGGTTATGTTGTAAAATCTACTAAGCTGCAAAATTTTATGTGGATGAATGAAAAAGTAATTCGGTAACATTAATATTTCAGATGAATGCCTCATTTTCTCAACTTCTATAATTTTCAGTCATACATGTATACGTCATACGTGTATACGTACCCTTTTGTTTACAATCTCTCCTATTGTAATCGCAAGGAACGTATACGAAAGTCGTAGGGCTTCAAGAAGTCGGTAGAAAAATCTAATTTTACAGGAATAGAATGTCATATCCACATTTCTGTTAAATTAAAGCTTTCAGACAAAGTAGTATACAACTGCTTATCTGTACTTAATTTAATGCTCGTAATTAAAGCAAAATTAATCCGTATATAATAATTCTAACATTCTTTTAACATAAAAACGTGACTCAATCAGTCAAGTTTTAGAGATTTTCACATAGCCTAGTTATACGAATCTTAAGCCGAGAAAAAAGAACATATTTTTAGGTAGATTTCGTAAGAAATAGTACATATTACATTCTCCTCTAATGTTGGATATCTGATAACATTTTGTATATCAACGCCGATCATGACTCCCTGAACCCAAAACCACACCCAGTTCAAAACTGTATATCTATTTTTTATGGACACGATAACTTCCATAGTTCTGTATAAATCTCTTCCAAACTGATAAGTAAAATCAAGGGGCAGAAAATCTCGGCCAAGTTCAAAATCGGACGAAGGAGGTCAAAATAGGGATGGGTTTTGTGAAAATCGAAAAATTTCTTAATTGTAATACATATCAAATAACATTAAAGTTATTACTTCTATAAAAAGATGCCAAAAAGTTGTGTATCAGATTTTTGATAAAATTAAAAATGGGCTCGAGGGCGGAAAAAATAAAGTTTTAGGTAGATTTCATAAGAAATAGCACCTATTACATTCTCCTCTATGTTGGAATTTCTGATAAAATTTTGCCGCTGAAGATGCGAGAAAAAAGAAAAATGTGATGAAAAAAGATGTACGCCGATCATAAACCCTAGAACACAAAACCACACCCAGTTCAAAACTTTATATCACTTTTTTATGGACACGATAACTTCCATAATTCTTCGAAGCTGATACATGAAATTAAGGAGCAGAAAATCTTCGCCAAGTTCATTCATGGGCAAATCGGACGAAGTGGGCGAAAATAGGGGAAGCTTTCTGAAAATCGAAAAAAAATAAATAAAACTCAACTTCTTAATTATAATACATATCAAATTAGATTAAAGTTATTACTTCTATAAAAAGATTCAAAAACAATTATGTATGACAGATTTTTGATAAAATAAAAAATGGGCTCAAGGGGGGGGGGGGGGGGAATAGGGTTTTAGGGAGAGAAAAAATTCATAACTCCATCCATCCTCAAGATATCAAATACACTTAAATTTATCGTCTTAATATTACTTTCTTATTTATATTCTTAATATTATCTACAATTTTTATATTAACAAGTTTTTGATAGGAAGCATTCTGGCAGCAAAAACAAATTAAAAATACATAGCGGTTGAAAAAAAAATTAAACTGGGTTTATCTCTAATCTCGATCTAGTTTTTGTTGCTGAAATGAGTACTTAACTTCGAAATCTACCTACGCCTGTAGGTCGAGCAGGCAGGGATTTGTAACGAGATTTTTTTTTTCTTCAAAACTACATAAATTTAGACGTTGTTATGAATTTAAAAAATATATATTCACGCTTGAAAATTATTTTATCTCCGTGCAACCCACATACGGACGATTGATCAATTTGCATTTAGAAAAAAAAAAAAAAAAAATCAGTAGTCGTTTGTTTCAGTATAATGTTCTATAACTGAACTGAAAACTACACAAATAAACAAATAAAACACAAATGTAACAGAAATGCGCCTAAACACTGAAATTATCAGAATCAAAGGTAATAAGAAATGTTTTGCGATTAGCCTCCTACGGAAGTACCAAAAATGCCTTTTAGTGTAGCTGCTGGGCGATATACAAAAGACGACTAAATTACTGTTTTAAAATAAAATTGATTTTATGTTCTTTTCAGCTGGCATCAATAATCAGTGGAGAATTGCCTGGATCTTAAAAATGCATAAAAATATTGTGTACTTCAACAATCTGTTTCTATCGCGCCACTTACGATTGATCTAATCTCACGAATCTTGGAACGAAGATAGGCAAAAATGAGGTACACGAACATACCAATATTCGATCCTGATTCCGAACAAATAAAATATTCGTCAAAGTCAAAAGTTACAGGTGGACATACATTTTAAAAAGTTGCATACGAAAGGGTCTAGCCGGATAAGCATAGCAAAATGGCCCCCACGGCCGATGTTTGAAATAACATGTGTGGTAATAAGGCTCACTATGAGAATACAATATAGTGTTTTTATCCCCTGACCTTGAATTGTCCTTGAGATAATCGGCGAAGTATGCGCCGGCGCTACTATTTTTCAAATACGTTTTTCTCAAGAAGTACAAAAGTTTAAAAAAAATTAAACCAATGCCAATTACTGAAGAATATACTTCCCCCATTATCTCAAGGTCAGAGGCTAAAAATACTCTATATTGTATTCTCATGGTGAGCCTTATTACCACACATGTTATTTCAAACATCGGCCGTGGGGGCCTTTCGGTATGCTTATTCGGCTAGACCCATTATAACCTCCTTTATGTGAACTTAATCTTTAAGTAAAACTTCTGTTTAAAATTAAATTTTTAAAGTATTCATAAAAAGTACGCTCTTTAAAATTCTGTAATATGTTAGATTCTATTTAACTATATATTAAAATTACGTTAGGTCGTTTGAGAATATAAAAAAAATATTCTGAAACAAACCACAGAGGTTCTGGATAATTCCCGAATAATAGAATAAATATTCTGCCTTCTGGTTTGTTATTTAGAGAATTTCATTTGACCTTCTGTTTTTTCCCCCTAATCAAACTTCATATAGTGTGACTCACAATACTAAACACTAACATCTTTCAGAACACTAACATCTTTCGATGGAGCGGTCTCACAGACCGCGTCACACTAGTTATGTGACATTTTCTGTGGTATCAGTTAAAGGTTAAACTCTGGAACTGATAACTCTTTTAGAAATGCATCTTTTAAAATTTGACTACATATTTAACTTTTTAAACATGCAATGATTGAAGTATTTTAGCCTTCATTTATCATGTATGTGTGATGAAGGGGTTTGAAATGTATCTGGGATGAATGAAAAATGTATCTGGGATGAATGAAAAATGTATCTGGGATGAATGAAAAATGTATCTGGGATGAATGAAAAATGTATCTGGGATGAAGGGGGGATGAAAAATGTATCTGGGATGAAGGGGGGATGAAAAATGTATCTGGGATGAAGGGGGGATGAAAAATGTATCTGGGATGAAGGGGGGATGAAAAATGTATCTGGGATGAAGGGGGGATGAAAAATGTATCTGGGATGAAGGGGGGATGAAAAATGTATCTGGGTTGAAGGGGGGATGAAAAATGTATCTGGGTTGAAGGGGGGATGAAAAATGTATCTGGGATGAAGGGGGGATGAAAAAAGTATCTGGGATGAAGGGGGGGATGAAAAAAGTATCTGGGATGAAGGGGGGGATGAAAAAAGTATCTGTGATGAAGGGGGATGAAAAATGTATCTGTGATGAAGGGGGATGAAAAAAGTATCTGTGATGAAGGGGGATGAAAAAAGTATATGTGATGAAGGGGGATGAAAAATGTATCTGTGAAAAAGGGGGATGAAAAAAGTATATGTGATCAAGGGGGGATGAAAAAAGTATATGTGATCAAGGGGGGATGAAAAAAGTATATGTGATGAAGGGGGGATGAAAAAAGTATATGTGATGAAGGGGGGATGAAAAAAGTATCTGTGATGAAGGGGGATGAAAAAAGTATCTGTGATGAAGGGGGATGAAAAAAGTATCTGTGATGAAGGGGGATGAAAAAAGTATCTGTGATGAAGGGGGATGAAAAAAGTATCTGTGATGAAGGGGGATGAAAAAAGTATCTGTGATGAAGGGGGATGAAAAAAGTATCTGTGATGAAGGGGGATGAAAAAAGTATCTGAGATGAAGGGGGATGAAAAAAGTATCTGTGATGAAGGGGGATGAAAAAAGTATCTGTAATGAAGGGGTGAAAAAATGCATATGTAATGATGTGGAGGAATATATGCTTAAGATATATGCTCCAATAGCTTGAGAAATGAAATAAACTGCATTTTAAAAGTTAAATTACAAAATTAATCTGTAGTCAAATTTATAAAAAATGTCTGAAGGGTTGTTAATGTGTTAATGTTATAAAGGTTATAACGTTACGAATGTTATAATGTTATAAATAATTAACAAAGGTTAAAATGTTATAACATTTATATTAAGATGTTTTGTCTAGAAGAATTATCAATCCAGAATTAATTTGTTTTCATTTTCATGTTTCAATTTGTGATATTTAAATGTTTCCAGTTGGTGGGTTCCGTTTTCACAATTTCGGTTGGTTTGATTTTTGACGGCCGATTATCAACTCGAGGTATATAGGCCGAATTTCACATGCAATTTTCTAAATTAAAGGTCGGAAGGTAAAAAAGTCTATTACAATAATTCGAGAATTACCTCTTTATAGTTTTTCTGTTACAGCAATCTTTTCTCTTATTCTCAAACGACCTAACATAATTTTTAATATGTACGTTAATAGAATCTAACGTATTAAACAGAATTTTAAATAGCGTAGTTTTATGGACGCTTTTGAAATTTAATTTTAAACGAAAGTTTTACTTCTAGAGGTTAAGTTCCCATAAAGGTGGTTATAAATTTCGTATGAAACTTTTTAAAATGTATGTCCACTTATACCTTTTCACGGAGACTCATTTTGACGAATATTTTATTTTTTCGGAACGACTTTTTTTAGGAAGGTTGTACAGTAGAAATTTTATTAGGATCAAAAGTTGATATGCTCTTCTGCCTCTCTTCGCTCCAAGATTCGTGAGATTGGATCAATCGATAGTACACAATATTTTTATGCATTTTTAAGATCACTTATTAATGATGCCAGCGTTAAACAATATAAAATCAATTTTTTTTAAAACACTAATAGATATTATGCATTTAGTCCATTTTTATATATCGCCCAACAACTACATTAAAAGGCATTTTTGGTACTTCCGTACAAGGTTAATCGCAAAACATTTCTTATTGTCTTTGCGATTCTGATAATTTCAGTGTTTCGACGCATTTCTGTTACATTTGTGTTTTATTTGATTATTTGTGTAGTTTTCAGTTCAGTTATGGAACATTATACTGAAACAAACGACTACTGATTTTTTTCTTTTTTTAAGTGCAAATGGATTAATCGTCCGTATTTGGGTTGCACGGAGATAAAATAATTTTCAAGCGTGAATATATATATATATATTTTAAATTCATAACAACGTCTAAACTTATGTAGTTTTGAAAAAAATCCCGTTACAAATCCCTGCCGGCTCGACCTACATGCGTAGGTAGATTTTTAAGTTAAGTACTCATTTCAGCAACAAAAACTAGATCGAGATTAGAGATAAACCCAGTTTAATTTTTTCTTCAACCGCTATGTATTTTTAATTTGTTTTTGCTGTAAGAATTGGTCATATCAAAAACTTGTCAATATAAATTTGTAGATAATATTAGGACGATTCATAGTAAATTCAAGCGGATTGGATATCTTCTGAATAGACGAAGTTATGAATTTTTTTCCTTCAACCCCCCCCCCTTTTTTTTTACGTTATTAATTTTTTTTGTGGCAGTACGACTTGGTCCTATCATAAACTTGTCAATATAAAAATTGTAGATAATATTAAGAAGATAAATAAAGTAATATTAAGACGATAATTTTAAGTGAATAATTAAGTGTAAAATAATTTTCAAGCATGAATATGTATATTTTTTAAATTCATAACAACGTCTAAATTTATAAAGCTTTGAAAGAATCGCGTTACAAAGGACATTTTTGTATTCTATTCATATGTCTACAAATTAAAATTGTTGGATATGTAAATGTTTTTAAAAAAAAATGTAGACTAAGCGAAATTGATTGGCCAGGCTGTTGCCACTTTCAGTATGCCAGCGTTACAAACGAACCTGTTTTGGCTTTATAATTTAGATTTATATCGTATGAAGTTTGTTTATATTATATTTAAACGACAGTATCCAAAAATTCATTCTAGGATCTTCTATTGTACGTCACACTTGAGTAATTTAGAGCACACGTGGATCACGCAAAAATGTGTCGCTTTGTTGAGCAAAACGCTAATGCTCAAAACCACCAAATTCAGCGATTAAAAACTCAACAGCGCCAAAATTAGATTGAAAATACGCAGAAATAGCCACAAGCCAAAAAAGTTGGTGACAATCTTTTCATACAAGAATTATTTTCTTGTGCTTGTTTAAATGAAGATCTTTAAGCTTCAAAAATGTATTCACCCGTATACAGTATCTTTTAATCGTGCAAATGAAATTCAAATATTTATTTTAATTAATCGTTAGCAAAAAATCATTGAATAATAATGAACATTTTATAAAAACCACCATTTTATTTTAAGTCATTGTAAATAAGTAAACTAATCTTTGGATAGTAACAATAAAAATCCCTTCCGGCTGGGCCTACAGCCGCAGGTAGATTTCGCAGTTAAGTACTCATTTCACCAACAAAAACTAAATAGAGATTAGAGATAAACCCAGTTTAACTATTTTATCCGACCGCTTTTGACGAGTTTTTAATTTCATTTTTCTGCAAGAGCTGGTTTTATCAGAATCATGTTAATAGGATAATTTTTTTCGTCAACCGCCATGTATTTTTAATTTGTTTTTACTGTAAGAATGGGTCCTATCAAAAACGCGTCAATATAAAAGTTTTATATAATATTAAAAAGATAAATAAGAAGATAATATTAAGACGATAAATTTAAGTGGATTTAATATCTTGAGAATGGACAAAGTTAAATTTTTTTCTCCCTAAAACCCTATTTTTTTTTTTTTCGCCCCTTGAGCACATTTTTAGCTTTATGAAAAGATCTGTCATGCATAATTTTTTTAGAACCTTTTTCTAGAAGTAATAACTTTAATATTATTTAATATGTATTATAATTTAAAAAGTTGTGGTTTTTTTAGATTTTCAGAAAATCCCTCCCTTTTTCCTCGCCCTTGACGTAATTTTGTCCTTTAACGAACTTGACCGAGATTTTCTGCTTCTAGAGTTTATGTGTCAGTTTGGAAGAGGTTTTTGTAGAATTACGGAAGTTAGTGTATCCATAAAAGAGTGATATATATATATGTTTATATCTATCTATGTATAGATAGATAGTATAGTAGTGAAAGTTTTGAACTGGGCATGGTTTTGGGTTCTAGGTGTCATGATCTGCTAAACATTTTCAGAAATTCCAACATAGAGGAGAATGTAATTGGTACTATTTATTACGAATGCTACCTAAAAATGTATGAACTTTTTTCTGGGCTTACGCGATTCGTATAACTAGGCTATGTGAGAATCTTAAATCATGACCGATTCAGTCACGTTTTTATGTTTGTAGAATATGTTAATTATTACTTATTATATGCTACATAATAAGTATTAATTTTGATTTAATTACGAGCATTAAATTAAGTACAGATAGACAGTTGTATACTACTTTGCCTGAAAACTAACAGAAATATGGATACGACATTCAATTCCTGTTAAGGGTGCATGCGAAAATATATTTTTTCACCCTCAACAGCTCGAAATTTTCTATGACATTTTCATACACCTTTTTAAAAGTAAAAACATGAAACTGGCTGAGGTGATTTTGGAAGAGATGTATAAGAGGCCGTGTGATTTCATTTTTCGCTCCATTCATTAGAACTTTATTTTTAAACAATTATTTTCTCAGTAGAACCATTTTTTTCATTCCCAGATATCTCGTTACGGAAAATTTGGTTCAAAACGTCCACTTTGATAGCATTTTTTGCAATATTTTCTGCATTTATCAAAAAATGGACAAGCACGGCACATCATACAGTTTCTAAATAAGAGAATCTGCCAGTTGGATGCGTTTGAGAGCCAAAATGAATTTAAAAATAAATCAGAAAATAAGCAGTTTAGATTGAAATACACCCTTAATTTAGATTTTTCTACAGACTCCTTGAAGCCCTACGACTTTCGTATACGTTCCTTGTGTTTACAATAGGAGAAATTGTAAAGGAAATACGTGTGTACACGTATAGAAGAATTTATAGAAGTTGATAAAATGAGGAGTTCAACTGAAATATTAATGTTACCAAACTACTTTTTCATTTATCCACATAAGATTTTGCAGCTTATAAGATTTTACAATCTAACCCCCCCCCCCAGGTCGAAAAATATTATTTACTGGTAAAGAGAAAATTTAAAATAATTTTGTTTCTAAGACATTGCTATTTATAATTTAGAAACGGACATGTACCATTAAAAGAAAAAGTATAGTTTTGTCAGTTTTTGTATATGAGAATATAATAACTGTATACTGTATACACGGAATGTCTGTCGCTCATACTAAAGCTATTTTCAAATCTATGTTAAAAATAATTGGATCACTAGCCATTTCGAATAAAAGCAATCTGTTTCTCACCTTTTATGATAAATTTAATTTTCTAAGTAGAAATAAAAATAAAACACGGTTTTACAAAAAGACACAGTTGAGTAGGTGGGGGGGGGGGAGGTAGAGATACGCACTTTCATGAATTTTGATTTTTAACGCACGCATTGGTCTGAACTTATCTAACGAGTGATTAAAATGTTAGATTAGAACCTTAAGGGGACCGGGAAAGCAAAATTCAACCAAAAATTTGATTTTTACTTTTTTATATCATTAAATAGTTTAAAATTTTATCTTTCCAACGATGTGTCACACATGTTTATAGATTAAAAAATAAGTTAAAATTATTCATTCTTTCTGAGAGTACTTCACAGCTGAATGGCCATTTAAATCTTTAATTGACTTTTTCAAAACTTAGATTTTTCAAGTTTATGTTCCTTTTTTCCCCAATATCTGTTAAACTTAAGAACTCGCATTTTTTAATACGTATATTATATTGTATACTTTAACACAGGATTTAATGATTTGTTGAGAATTATTTATTTTAGGCAGTGAAATCTTACCAAAAATGCCAATTTAAAAATGAATTTCAATAAATAATTAATAATTTTGAATTTCACTTAGAAAATGGTTTGTTGAAATACGTAAAACATGTTATTCTAACTTCTCTACAAAATCTAAATTTCACCATTTCTGAGAAAAAGGTACATAAAGTTGGTGAATTTAACATGGCGGAGATAGGGCTTTCCCGGTTCCCTTAAGCAAGTGCCACCACCAACTGACGTGCTGTCAAATTATAATTCTGCGAGAAAATGCAATTTTAAAAAACATTGCTCTGGGCCATTCCATGGTTAGGGACGTAACAAACTTTAAAGCTTCATAAATAATGTAAAAAAAAAAAAATACTTATTACTTCTATTATTTTGAAATAATTTTTGAAATGACAATAACTTGTTAAACTTTACCATAATTTAAGCGAAATGTTCTCAATCTCATCGCTCTCGCTGTTTTAGTTCTAATACTTTAATTTACTTTACTTTCTTAAAGCATGTATTTTCAGAAAATTCACACTCTAAGCTTTTAAAAAATTTATTTCTTTAATTTGTTTAATAAATTTTAAAAAAATTGTGTTTTAGTTTCACTTACATGGAATGACCCAGTAGCGCCCTGTGAGACCGTTGAGTTAAGTGTTAAGACTTAAAACAAAAGCGTTTTACGAAATAATATTGATTTTTAAAAGTAATTAGGTAGATACCTACGTTCTATATTTTTATTTAAAAAAAAAACTGAAAAAAGGAGGAGATAGTTAAATAGCTTAAATAGTTAAGTAGCTATCATATTTTATACAATACTAACTTATAAAAAATAAAACTTTCCACAACGTAATTGTGGAGAACTTTGCATCTAATTAAATTAATATAATTGGGCAAAGCCCCGCAAATCTTAAACTAGTGTGTATCTTTGACCCAAGACTGATGCGCACTTTTACCCCATTCTGCAGTATTTTGCTTAAACGGCTACCTACAAGATTAAATAAATGCGATCGAAGTAAACTACACTGCATTTACAAACTTCCGTTCTGCACGGAATTTTTGGATTTGTAAAAATTCGAGGTATTGTCAGCTAAACAATAAAGTGAAAATTTAAAAGTATTAGATCAAAATTCGAAAATTTAAACTTACCTCACTTTCTTGGCACGGAATGCTACTTTTTTCACAAGATTTGAACACACTACTACACTTCAGACTCAACTGCCACCTAGCGGTCATGATTGTAGAAATGTTTCTTCATATTAAATCAGCTAGTGCGTATTTTTACCCATCTACTCTACTGTCAGGAATAATTCAAAAATTACTAATTAAGTCACAGTTTGCTAAACTTCATTATTACACTCCATTAGAGATAAATGAGATTTAATAAGAACTAAAACAATTTCAATGGACTCTCTTACAAATAATTGTAAATAAAATTTAGACCTGTAGACTAATCTACTCTCGTTAAAAAGTAGGTTAATGCTATCTATTTAATTCATTCGGGATAAACCTTTGTTATATTTTATGTCCGCCATATGTAATTTACATCCGATATTGAATTTATGTCGGGTCATACCTATATAATGATTTTTTGCTCATGCAACCCCCAGATGGTAGTGACACCAACATGAAATAGAGCCTATGCTTGAGCAAGGGCTGTCACCAAGAATTTCCAACCATTACTTTTAAAATCAGTTTCATACTTCCTGAAAGATTGCTTAGAAATTGCCATTTAGAACGTTTGAGAACGCTTTTCGCGCATTTTCATCCCTTTTAAATTTATGAATTTAAGAAAAGTTCTTAGAGATCATTTATATCTTATAAGTAACTACCATGCCAAATTTCATGTTTCTGGGCCTTTCAGTAACACAAAAATCTCATTTTTAGACCGTTTTTTGCTTCTGCACCCCATCCCCCCTTTGGGTTCTAAACAAGCATAAAATATAGCCCAAGTTGGAGCAGGGCTGTCACATCATTTTGACACCATTATTTTTTAAATCGTTTCGGTACTTCCTGAGATTGCGTAGAAATCGTAATCTAGAGCGTTTTTAGAACTCTTTTCGCGCATTTAATATTTCGAATTTTTTAGAAAAAGTTCTTAGAGATAATTTATATATTATAAATAACTACCATTCCAAATTATGTTTCTAGGCCCTTCAGTCACACAAAAATCACATTTTTAGAACCTCTTTTGCTCCTGCAACCCCTTTGGGTTAGTGGCATAGACATAAGATATAACCTATGTTAGAACATGGACCTACACCATCATTTTGATACCATTACTTTTGAAATCGGTTCGGTAGTTCCAGAGATTACCCCCCTACAAATAAACAAACGAAATTTACTTCTTTATTTCTAAAATATGTAAAAGAATCGCTGGAAATGCTGAAAATTTGAATTTAAAATTGAACTAAACCCTCAAAAAAAGTCAAATTAAAAAATAAAGCAGTCTACACTGGAAGCTTCCAGTGTATATCCTTAGGAAAAAAAAATGATTAAATTCCTATGTATAGTTTTTGATCCTATAAAACTTTTTTAATGCAATGATTTTGACCATCTTTAACATTAAATATCTCTTAAAATAATTCTTCGATTTAAAAACTGTCTGCTTCAGCGTATTTGTCAAACATTTCTCCGTAATATCACTCATTTTCACATTTTTGTATGCGGTATTTTTCTAAATATTAACGAAGAAAGAGGTGGTGGGTGGGTCAACCGGCATTTTTCCGTCCGCGGTCCTCCTTTATCCTACTCCTTATCTTCCTTGACCTGTGAACCGATTTTAATAATTATTTTTTAAGCACATTATTTATAGATGTGACCGCATCGCTATTTTTTTTAATAATCTCATTTTTATATTTTAATTTTAAAAGTCCTTCAGGAAATTTCGTCACATGGGTGATAAACTAGTTTCTTCCATTGTTGAAGAGAGAAGGGAAGCAATGGGAATTACCATATTATTACGGATGCCATTTCAATATTACAATTAAGAATAACTCTTAAAACTTTTGAACAAGAAAATACTGTCACGATTTAAAATAATATTTTACTCATAAAGCTGTTAAATTTCAATATTTTTTTCATTCCGCTCATGCTGAGATTGGGAAGCTTTGCGATTAACTCTTTTTTTTCGTCTGATTATTAAAGTGAAACATGAATTTAAGATTAAAGAAAGTATGATGAAGCATTTGTCTCCTACGGGCTACGCTTGCAAACCCCCGTTCAGGCTTTAAAAAGATTGAATTGGAATTAAAAAAAACAGTGGCGATAAACTATATTTAGCTTTAAGTATCTACTTTAATATTACAAACAAATGAAAGCATATGAATCATTGGACAGCCGATTTTTTGTGTGGAGTTTCTTGTATGACGACATCGGTCTTTTCCTGAATTGGTATGTTATTTAGCGATAGTGACGTCATATGTATACTTTTCTGTAGATGTTCAAAGACGGGATCGTAAATGTAGAATTCTTCAGCGGATGACGTCATTTTATATAAAATAAAAGCATGCGTTTCAAGTCTTAAAACTGAAATATGTTTTGTACTATCTATATTTATATTACATGTATTTTTTTGTTTCATCGCGGGTGACTAAATTTTGAAAAAAAAAACAACAGAATTCCTGTTTTCTAGTTCTTTCTTTTTGTATATTCATGGGTAAAAATAAATTTTATGACGTAATTTTCAATAAATTTCTGCTTTTAACACGTAAAGATGACATCTAAATTTCAATTGCTTTTTTTCTGTTTACAATAGTCACGTGTAAATAAATTTTTAATTTCAAGGAAATATTATTCTTTGCACTGCTTTTACAATTTTACTTTTACCGTACTTTTCTAAAATATGTAAAAATTATCTTTCGAAATGCTGAAAATCTGAATTTAAAATGGAAATGAACCGTCAAAAAATGAGTCAAATTAAAAACAAGTGGGTAAGTGTGATCACAGATCGCACAGAAGGTTTCGTTTAATATTCTTTTCAAAACACTATCTTTTTGAAAAATCTGTTAGTTCCACATTTCGCAACCAGGGGGCGCACTCGATTCTAAACATCCATCTATCCGAACGAAAACCCGTTTTCCATACTATCCGCAGAGTATATTAGTCGTGGGATTGGGCCCATAGCACCAGAGATCAGTAGGCGCATTTGGCGGTAAAATATGTAAGGCTATGGTGCATAATATGAAAGAAGGGTCAAAGGGGTGCCGGCAAAAGATGGAAAATTTCTCCCCTGGTTAAAAGGGCGGAGGTTAGAAAAATTACTTAAAATACACAAGTTAGAGCCCGGAGGGGTAAATAATATAAGACTTTTTGAAGATTTTATGATTTGCCGTGTGGTCCGAGGTATTCAGCTATACGTATGCAGAATTTCATGTCTCCAACTTAATTAGGGGCTCTCTTAGAAAGAATTGCTTCAAATACATATGTGGTAGCTCAAAGGGTTAAACGTAAGACTTTTTCAAGATTTTATGATTTGTCGCTTGGCCTCAGGTGTTCTGCTATAAGTATGCAAAATTTAAAATCTCCAATTCTCAGTTAGAAAGAATTGCTTAAAATACACGAGCTGGAGTTGAAAGGGTTAAACATAAAACTTTTTCAAAATTTATTATTTGACGTGTAATCTGGGATATTGAGCTATAAGTGTGCAAAATTTCACGCCTCCAACCTAAATAGGGGCTCACTTAGAAAGAATTGTTTAAAATACACATGTGGGAGCCCAAAGGGTTAAATGTACGACTTTTTCAAAATTTTATGATTTGTCGTATGATGTGAGGTGTTCAGCTATAAGTACCCAAAATTTCATGTCTCCAACATAATTAGGGGCTCACTTAGAAAGAATTGTTTAAAATACACATGTGAGAGTTACGGACTCGTTTACAGACATTAATTTTTCTGCGAGTTAAACCGATTAATTAAATAATAATATTTCAACTTGTAATTAAGATAGCACTTAGAAATAGGTATCAATGAAATCAGCGAGAAATTTGACATCGGGAGGCCAAAAAATTTAATATTTAAAAAGTTAAAATTTCGTATTAAAATATGCTATTATGAAAAACCGCAGCGTCGTCATGTCTACCTGCTTTCCCGCCGAATTGAAATCTTTTTTCCTTGTCTTTCCAATTAAAGAAATTAAATTTTTATCGATCGATTTTTAGTGGATATTTTAACTTATACACATCGCAGAAATGTGAACTTTATACCAAATGAAAGTAGATTTTTTTCTGCTTACAAATTTCTCGGACCAATATTTTCTGATATGCGATTTCGCTTTAAAATGTCCACTTCATTTTTCGGCTTAATTTCCTCCGTGGTAACCACGCATCCGCTGATTTTACTGGCAACCCTTAGGAGAAACACGGATGATTTGGAGAAGGTCCGTTTGAACGTGCGCTATAAAGCTGGATTGGTTAATTTTAGAGGTTAA
Source organism: Maratus speciosus (assembly GCA_963932465.1). Lineage (NCBI taxonomy): Eukaryota > Metazoa > Arthropoda > Arachnida > Araneae > Salticidae > Maratus > Maratus speciosus. The sequence continues at coordinate 11,721,047 of OZ010797.1, forward strand.
TTAGCCCGTAATTAAGTTAATTACCAATTTTTTCAAAATTTTATGATTTGTTGTTTGATGTGAGGTGTTCAGCTATAAGTACCCAAAATTCCAAGTCTCTAACGTGTATAGTTTCTGAGAACGGGCTCTGTGACAGACAGACGAGTGAGACGAATAGGGTTTCGTCACATGAACGAAACCCTAAAAAAGGAATAGAGTCCGCGAGTTTCGGGTATAACCTAAGAAAAAAAATTATTCCACTACTGTGTACAAATTTTGCTTCAATAAAACTTCTTAATGAAATGATTCTGACACACATTAAATATCTCTTAAAATAATTCTTCGATTTAAAAATTGTTTACTTCAGCGTGTATATAAGTATTTCTCTATAACAGCACCCAATTTTCATATTTTTGTATGCAGTATTTTTCTAAATATTAAAGAAGAAAGACTTCCGGTCACAAAAAATTAATTTACTGCGGCAGTGACAGCGTTAGTTACATTTCTATTTAGCTACGCTCGCCAATACCCATTCAGACTAAAAATCCGTTCATTTGATCTGCTTTAAAATGATTACGGAAGATCAAATTGTAATTGAAACAAATTGGAAATTGCTTGTCAAACGTGGCAAATACGGTGCATTCCTATTTTCCTATAAGGTGCATTCCTACGGTGCATAACTCTTTTTATAAATATTTTTTGCACCGCATAGTGTACTGAATGTATGTTTTAGTGCACTTCATTAGTGAATATCAATTTCATTCTGTTCGAAAAGCTGTAACATCATTAAAATGTATTCGAAATAATTTTTTCCCCATTGGCCTTAATGTTACGGAACTTTTGACGGTCCCTGTCATTAAACTATACATTCGATTTACATAAAATTTGGAATGACAAAATTTTGCAACAATTATATATTTAAAATTTCAGACCATTCGGAAGGCTGTCACATCATTAAAACGCACTTGCAATCATTTTTTCCCATTGGCCGTCATGTAACGGAAAACTTTTGACTGTTCCTGTCGTTCAACTCGACATCCGATTTTCATAAAATTTAAAATGACTCGACAAAATTTTACAACAATCCTATATTTGCAATTTCAGACCATTCGGTTGCGTAGTTTTTGCTCTGTTATAGGCGGACAGACTGAACGACGACTCTATGTAATATGATTTAAAAACTGTCTGCTTCAACGTGTTTATCAAACATTTCTCTATAATAATACCCGTTTACATATTTTTGTATGCAGTAGATTTCTTAATATTAGCGAAAAATGACTTGTCACAACATAAATCATTGACAGTTTATAAACAAAGTTAAAAATCAAAGCGACAAATTCTTGTTCTCACTATCAGATTTAGATTTGTTGTATTTTTTGGCATACACTCAAGAGAACTCGAGAGATTTAACTGAGATTTTTAGGATAACTTGAATACATTGTATTACCTCCTTTTTTTCGAATCTATTGGATCGAAATTTATGGAGAAAGTAGAGAATCTCTTATGATTAAACCTTAAAGGAAAATTTAAGCGTTTTAAAAGGAAGACTCCTATCACTTTCATGGGAGTTGACACATACATTCTGAGAAACGTTAAAAGCAGTTTAGTATAGCGTTTAAACTGTTAGGCAACTTAATACCGCAGTCGCACACCAAACAGTACACATACATACATCCTAGTATGCTTTCTCCCACAAAAGAGACAGAAAACGGACCAGGTTAAACTTATCTCTCACACTGAATTATTTTTTTAAGCCTCAAACATTCCTTTCATGTTTCAATTAAATATTTTCGTTTCTCTCATTAAAGGGTTTTTGGTTTCCTTTTTTTAATTAAACGTTTTCCTTTCTTCTATCTACAATAGAAGAGAGTATTGTAATCGAAATTTTTTCCGACTTCCGGTTTTCGACGGATTTACACTTAGAGATCCCCAAAAACATGTTTATAGAAAATGTCTGTCTGCCCGTGTATCTGTCGCCATTGTACCATCAAAAAGTGTATGAAGTTATGCAAAGAATTGAACCAAATTTTTATTTTAAGCTTTTGGCTATGGCAAGCAGATCCTTCCTGAATTTGGAAAAAAATCGCCGGTAGGGGGCGCTGTAATACAGATTTTCGTGCGATTTTGAATATTGTACCATCAAAAAGTGTATGAAGTTATGCATAGAATTGAACCAATTTTTTTTTTAAAGTTCTCGGCTGTAGCAACTAGGTTCTTTCATAATTTGGAAAGAAATCGCCGGTAGGGGGCGCTGTAATAGAGGGTTTTGTGCCAGTTTGAATATTGTACTATCGAAAAGTGTATGAAGTTGTGCATAGAATTGAATCAAATTTTTTGTGTTTGTTTTTGGTCATGGCAGGAAGGTCCTCCCTGAATTTGGAAAAATTCCGCCCGAAAAGGACGCTATAATTGCGATGTCTGTACCATTTTCATTGTTGTACCATCGAAAAGGGTTATGCATAGCATTGAACCAAATTTTAGGTAGCTTTCATTACAAAAAGCTACCTATTGCAGACGTTCGGAGGAAAGAGATTTAAAAAAATTGATATATTTTCATCGATCATGACCCCCCGAAACCACCCTCCGTTCAAAATTGACATATTATATATATATATATCCATTATATATATATATATCTGACCTTTGTCACACGGTAACTCTCGTATTTATGAACCGATTTGGATGTAATTCGGTGTGTACATAGTACATACCAATGTCTCGACAGAGTTCGTTGTCCAGCTTCATTCGTCATCTTGTTTCAAAATGGCGGCCATTTAAAAAATTAAAAAAAATTTAGAATTTAAAATGAGATACCAAAAAATTGGAAAATGAAAAAGATTTTTTTCTTATGTATTTGACCTTAATACAAAGATTCCGGAACAGTTTTTGTTTAGTCTATATCTAAAAAAAATGGTTGAGTAATAGCATTTTGAATTTCTATTGTGGCTGACATTTTAAAACGACCTGATTTTTGTCACGCGATATCAGGCGTATTTATGAACCGATTTGGATGTGTCTCGACCGAGTTCGTTGGCCAGCTTCATTCGTCATCTTGTTTCTAAAGGGTTGCCATTAAAAAAAATTTAAATTTAAAATGAGGTATTAAAAAATTGGAAAATGAAAAAGATTTTTTTTTGTGTGTGTTTGGCTTTGATACAAAGATTCCAAAGCAGTTTTTGTTTCTGAAAATTTGTTCTTTTGTTTATATCTTAAAAAAGGGTTGAATTATAGCACTTTGAATTTCTAGCATGGCTAACATTTTGAAACGATCTTGTATTTGTGACGCGATAACACACGTATTCGCCTATTTCGATGTAAGAAGGCATGTGGATAGTATACATCAACATCTCGACCATGTTCGCTGGCCAGATTCATCAGCCATCTTGTTTCAAAATGGCGGCGATTAAATTAAAAAAATATATATTTAAAGTGAGGTGCAAAAAAAATTAGAAATTGAAAATGGTTTCTTTCTTAAGTATTTGACCTTGATATAAGGATTCAGGAGCATTTTTTGTTTGTCTTTATCTTAAAAAATTGCTCAGATATAGCAATTTCAATATCTAATGTGGGTGACATTTTGAAAAATCCGATTCTTTGCCTGCGACAGCACTCGTATATATCAATCGATTCCGATGTGAGTGAGCATGTGCACAGCAATTACTGAGGTCTCGACCAAGTTCACTGGTTAGCCTCATCCACCATGTTGTCTTAAAATGGCAGGCACTTTAAGAAATCGCCGAATTTGGCAGCCAAATATAAGTTACTTTAAATAAAAGCAGTTTGGATAAAGCTGACTAATTTCGCGAAATTCTCATTCATAATGATTTAGTATTTATAAAAATTAGTATTGAAACTCCTATATTCGGTTTCCACTAAATTGAGCTTCATGTGTTTGAATAATATAAGTTGGCTTTTTTAAAATAAGGAATATGAAAGCTACCTCTTCCTCCCAGTACTGGCCGGAAGGACTTTTTTGTTTATGTTTCTGGTTATAGCAAGCAAGCCCTCCCTGAATTTGAAAAAAATCTGCCAGAAGAGGAGAGCTGTAATAGCGAAGTTTGTGCCATTTTCTGCATTGTACCATCGAAAAGTGTATAAAATTATGCATACAATTGAGCGAAATTTTCTGTGCATGTTTTTGACCGACAGGTCCGCCTTGAATTTGGAAATATTGCGCGGTAAAGGGGCTCCGTGCTAGCGATTTTTGTATACTTTTCTTGTTTTTTCGTAGTTCTATTGTCCATCGGCGGCTTGTGCAACGGCAGGAACTCGCTTCCTGCTAAGCCGGCTATTAGCAGACAACAACAGAATAAAGAAAAACTATTAATTTTAACAAATATCATGATATAAATTAACTCGTTTTTAGTCCGTTTAATTGACTGAAGCAGAAATTTAAGATGAAAATAAAAGTTAGTATAGTATTGAACTAATAATATTGAAGTATTAACATGCGTAACTAGGATTCGAAATATTAAAATATAAAAGATATTTTGGGATTGGCACATCCAACTAGTTTTCGTTTATTTTTCGAATTGTCTACATTACAGTCTAATTTCTAACCGATATAGTCCTTTCAATTTTTAACTAACGGTAAAGTCTTCAAAAAATTATCACTGGCAAATTTTTGTTCAAAACCAATAAAATACGAAATTATTAAAAACATGTTTATCCCTATATATTATACAAATAAACCACCGCGTGAATATTCTCCATCCAGTGACTCTTTAATCGCGGAATTTATAACGTATTTAATTTTATCAGGGGAAAATTTTCAAAAATAACCGAGATACATGTTTATATAATTTTTAGTAGATTTTTTTTTTTTTTGGATTTCCACACTATAACGGCAACTGAGATATAACGAAATGTTCTAAAATTTTTGACTCCTTTAATCATGCATATTTTCATTCTAACATTACAATGTATATTGTTTATATTAATTAATAAGGATATCAGAATTTTCTAATATGCATTTATAAATAGTAATTTCTACAAAATAAATTGAAAATATTTCTCGCTTATATTTACCTGTATTAGTGCTGCATCAAGTGATGTCATATCTGCTAGTTACCATATGATGTTAAGTTAAATTCTTCGAAATAAAAATACTTTTCTAAAAAAATAAAAATGATTAAACCTTTGTTCTTAATTCTCACAAATATAAGTATAGAGGAGTCAATTGGGCGCATTGAAGAAGCCGCCACCATTCAGAGGAGTCAATTGGGCGCATTGAAGAAGCCGCCACCATTCAGAGGAGTCAATTGGGCGCATTGAAGAAGCCGCCACCATTCAGAGGAGTCAAATGGGAGCATTGAAGAAGCCGCCACCATTCAGAGGAGTCAATTGGGAGCGTTGAAGAAGCCGCCACCATTCAGAGAAGTCAATTGGGAGCGTTGAAGAAGCCGCCACCATTCAGAGGAGTCAATTGGGAGCGTTGAAGAAGCCGCCACCATTCAGAGGAGTCAATTGGGAGCGTTGAAGAAGCCGCCACCATTCAGAGGAGTCAATTGGGAGCGTTGAAGAAGCCGCCACCATTCAGAGAAGTCAATTGGGAGCGTTGAAGAAGCCGCCACCATTCAGAGGAGTCAATTGGGAGCGTTGAAGAAGCCGCCACCATTCAGAGGAGTCAATTGGGAGCGTTGAAGAAGCCGCCACCATTCAGAGGAGTCAATTGGGAGCGTTGAAGAAGCCGCCACCATTCAGAGGAGTCAATTGGGAGCGTTGAAGAAGCCGCCACCATTCAGAGAAGTCAATTGGGAGCGTTGAAGAAGCCGCCACCATTCAGAGGAGTCAATTGGGAGCGTTGAAGAAGCCGCCACCATTCAGAGGAGTCAATTTAGAGCGTTGAAGAAGCCGCCACCATTCAGAGGAGTCAATTGGGAGCGTTGAAGAAGCCGCCACCATTCAGAGGAGTCAATTGGGAGCGTTGAAGAAGCCGCCACCATTCAGAGAAGTCAATTGGGAGCGTTGAAGAAGCCGCCACCATTCAGAGAAGTCAATTGGGAGCGTTGAAGAAGCCGCCACCATTCAGAGGAGTCAATTGGGAGCGTTGAAGAAGCCGCCACCATTCAGAGGAGTCAATTGGGAGCGTTGAAGAAGCCGCCACCATTCAGAGGAGTCAATTGGGAGCGTTGAAGAAGCCGCCACCATTCAGAGGAGTCAATTGGGAGCGTTGAAGAAGCCGCCACCATTCAGAGGAGTCAATTGGGAGCGTTGAAGAAGCCGCCACCATTCAGAGGAGTCAATTGGGAGCGTTGAAGAAGCACCCACCATTCAGAGGAGTCAATTGGGAGCGTTGAAGAAGCCGCCACCATTCAGAGGAGTCAATTGGGAGCGTTGAAGAAGCCGCCACCATTCAGAGGAGTCAATTGGGAGCGTTGAAGAAGCCGCCACCATTCAGAGGAGTCAATTGGGAGCGTTGAAGAAGCCGCCACCATTCAGAGGAGTCAATTGGGAGCGTTGAAGAAGCCGCCACCATTCAGAGGAGTCAATTGGGAGCGTTGAAGAAGCCGCCACCATTCAGAGGAGTCAATTGGGAGCGTTGACGAAGCCGCCACCATTCAGAAGAGTCAAATGGGCGCGTTGAAGAAGCCGCCACCATTCAGAGGAGTCAATTGGGAGCGTTGAAGAAGCCGCCACCATTCAGAGGAGTCAAATGGGCGCGTTGAAGAAGCCGCCACCATTCAGAGGAGTCAATTGGGAGCGTTGAAGAAGCCGCCACCATTCAGAGGAGTCAATTGGGAGCGTTGAAGAAGCCGCCACCATTCAGAGGAGTCAATTGGGAGCGTTGAAGAAGCCGCCACCATTCAGAGGAGTCAAATGGGAGCGTTGAAGAAGCCGCCACCATTCAGAGGAGTCAAATGGGAGCATTGAAGAAGCCGCCACCATTCAGAGGAGTCAAATGGGAGCATTGAAGAAGCCGCCACCATTCAGAGGAGTCAAATGGGAGCATTGAAGAAGCCGCCACCATTCAGAGGAGTCAATTGGGAGCATTGAAGAAGCCGCCACCATTCAGAGGAGTCAAATGGGAGCATTGAAGAAGCCGCCACCATTCAGAGGAGTCAAATGGGAGCATTGAAGAAGCCGCCACCATTCAGAGGAGTCAAATGGGAGCATTGAAGAAGCCGCCACCATTCAGAGGAGTCAAATGGGAGCATTGAAGAAGCCGCCACCATTCAGAGGAGTCAAATGGGAGCATTGAAGAAGCCGCCACCATTCAGAGGAGTCAAATGGGAGCATTGAAGAAGCCGCCACCATTCAGAGGAGTCAAATGGGAGCATTGAAGAAGCCGCCACCATTCAGAGGAGTCAAATGGGAGCATTGAAGAAGCCGCCACCATTCAGAGGAGTCAAATGGGAGCATTGAAGAAGCCGCCACCATTCAGAGGAGTCAAATGGGAGCATTGAAGAAGCCGCCACCATTCAGAGGAGTCAAATGGGAGCATTGAAGAAGCCGCCACCATTCAGAGGAGTCAAATGGGAGCATTGAAGAAGCCGCCACCATTCAGAGGAGTCAAATGGGAGCATTGAAGAAGCCGCCACCATTCAGAGGAGTCAAATGGGAGCATTGAAGAAGCCGCCACCATTCAGAGGAGTCAAATGGGAGCATTGAAGAAGCCGCCACCATTCAGAGGAGTCAAATGGGAGCATTGAAGAAGCCGCCACCATTCAGAGGAGTCAAATGGGAGCATTGAAGAAGCCGCCACCATTCAGAGGAGTCAAATGGGAGCATTGAAGAAGCCGCCACCATTCAGAGGAGTCAAATGGGAGCATTGAAGAAGCCGCCACCATTCAGAGGAGTCAAATGGGAGCATTGAAGAAGCCGCCACCATTCAGAGGAGTCAAATGGGAGCATTGAAGAAGCCGCCACCATTCAGAGGAGTCAAATGGGAGCATTGAAGAAGCCGCCACCATTCAGAGGAGTCAATTGGGAGCATTGAAGAAGCCGCCACCATTCAGAGGAGTCAATTGGGAGCATTGAAGAAGCCGCCACCATTCAGAGGAGTCAATTGGGAGCATTGAAGAAGCCGCCACCATTCAGAGGAGTCAATTGGGAGCATTGAAGAAGCCGCCACCATTCAGAGGAGTCAATTGGGAGCATTGAAGAAGCCGCCACCATTCAGAGGAGTCAATTGGGAGCATTGAAGAAGCCGCCACCATTCAGAGGAGTCAATTGGGAGCATTGAAGAAGCCGCCACCATTCAGAGGAGTCAATTGGGAGCATTGAAGAAGCCGCCACCATTCAGAGGAGTCAATTGGGAGCATTGAAGAAGCCGCCACCATTCAGAGGAGTCAATTGGGAGCATTGAAGAAGCCGCCACCATTCAGAGGAGTCAATTGGGAGCATTGAAGAAGCCGCCACCATTCAGAGGAGTCAATTGGGAGCATTGAAGAAGCCGCCACCATTCAGAGGAGTCAATTGGGAGCATTGAAGAAGCCGCCACCATTCAGAGGAGTCAATTGGGAGCATTGAAGAAGCCGCCACCATTCAGAGGAGTCAATTGGGAGCATTGAAGAAGCCGCCACCATTCAGAGGAGTCAATTGGGAGCATTGAAGAAGCCGCCACCATTCAGAGGAGTCAATTGGGAGCATTGAAGAAGCCGCCACCATTCAGAGGAGTCAATTGGGAGCATTGAAGAAGCCGCCACCATTCAGAGGAGTCAATTGGGAGCATTGAAGAAGCCGCCACCATTCAGAGGAGTCAATTGGGAGCATTGAAGAAGCCGCCACCATTCAGAGGAGTCAATTGGGAGCATTGAAGAAGCCGCCACCATTCAGAGGAGTCAATTGGGAGCATTGAAGAAGCCGCCACCATTCAGAGGAGTCAATTGGGAGCATTGAAGAAGCCGCCACCATTCAGAGGAGTCAATTGGGAGCATTGAAGAAGCCGCCACCATTCAGAGGAGTCAATTGGGAGCATTGAAGAAGCCGCCACCATTCAGAGGAGTCAAATGGGAGCATTGAAGAAGCCGCCACCATTCAGAGGAGTCAAATGGGAGCATTGAAGAAGCCGCCACCATTCAGAGGAGTCAAATGGGAGCATTGAAGAAGCCGCCACCATTCAGAGGAGTCAAATGGGAGCATTGAAGAAGCCGCCACCATTCAGAGGAGTCAATTGGGCGCATTGAAGAAGCCGCCACTATTCCGAGGATTCTACGTATTGGCAGAGAGAATGCAGTCATCTTTGAAGTGTCTGCACACAGTAAGATTAAGGCAGCAATTTGTCAGAGGAAAGGTGCTTTGAAAAATTGATTTCGGTAGACTCGGCGAAGTAAGAGTTTAGCTGCCCTTGAAAATTGGCGTCGGGACAAGAAGAAAGAAATTTTGCTTGGTCTAGAAATTTTGCTTCGGGACAAGAGAGATGTCCGCAGCATTGAAATTGTGATTCAGACCAAGTAAGAACAGGTGTCCGGCCTTGTATTTGGCTTCAAATTCTCTATCATGGGCATATCACTATCATCAACTTCGGCTTTCGACTGGTGGACTCAAAGTCTTCCAAGATGCAGATTGAACCAATCTTCCACATTCAAGTTCAGTGGGACGCGCGGCCTTAGGTATGTTGTGCCTGGAACATAAAATAGACACTTGTCATCTTACGTGATGATTCGAAGACACAAATTAAAAGCATTAACAAGGGCGGAATAGCATCTTAATTTTTTGCTTAAAGTTAAATCCCTTTAAGGGATCCTGAATGGAAAAATTTCATTTGTTCTACGTTTACATGTTTTAGTTTCAAAGGCATCAAAAGGCCATTTTCAAAATTTCACAAAATTTAAGGATGAATATTAAAGTACAAAAGAGTACTTTTTTCAAATTAAGGATCTAATTATCAATTAAATAAAAATCAGTAAATAGACATTTTATTAGTTCTTCTTAAATTAACTTTTGGGTTTATTTAGAGTCACAAGGGAATGGGAATCAGCGTACAAGTGAAAACTATATTTTTTTTACATGATAGCTCTAATATTTTATATTTAATATATTTTTCAGAATGTCCACCTACAGTAAAAATCCTATTGCTATGAAAAATAGTAATTTTGCGCTCAAATGAAATTGTGAAATTTATTAACCCTCCGATTCCCACGCAAGAATACTTTCTGTAAATTCCGTTATTCAGAGAATCTGAAATCACACCAGCAATTTTAAATAATAAATTTCGCTTTATTTAAATACGCAATGTCTTATTAAATAAAGCAAATATTGCTTCTATTTTTAAATGTCTGGTGTGAATTTGGAACACCCGAATTAAAAACCCCACTAAATTCGAAACACTGTTGGTAGCGTATATGCTACTATGGGCATTAGCGGGTTAATTGTGATACTTTTTCAATACAAGAGTTAACATCGAAAAAAATCGCCGATAATCACTATTTACAATCAACCTTTATGATTTTTATTATTTCAAACTACGACTTTAAGCGTGTAGTTTGATTGCATGCATTAAATATTGTGTTTTAATTATATTTTATTTATTGATTGATGAATTCCTTGGAACTCGATTGAGACAGATTTTAAAAAATTATCCTTGAAACTTGTCCTAAAAATAAGTAAAATCTAATAAATTGCGATACAGTTTAGAAACGAATTGCATTTGAAAGTACATTTTGTATGCTGTTCGACGGTACGAAAGCTGAAAATGTGTGATGTAGAATTTTTTTTAAAAATTGCAGTAATATTTAAAGTTAACTATCGGGTGTTGCCACCGTCAAAATGGTGTCAGCGTTACAGACAGACATTTTTTTTTCCTTTACGAAATAGATAGAGCAGCGCATTTGTAAGAAATGACTAAAGTTTTCAAATGAAAGAGATTTTTAAAACTTTTTTGACCGATAAATTTGAGAAGTATTTTAATAAATTTAATTTTTTAAATAATGTTTAAATTTTTTTTAAGGAATGAAATGGGGGATCTTAAGATGCTATTTTATATTATAAGGCAGAAAAGAATACATACATCCGGGTCCCCGTTCCCAGGGCCGTGGCTGACTAGGGGCATCATCAGGAGGGGGTGGAATAAAGGAACCTGGCCTGGGACCAAGGATGCGATGCCGCCGGGGTCTACGGCCAGCTTTTGCAATACGACGAGGTAGGAAACGATTACTGTTGTTCCTATCATCATCCTCATCATCATCATCGTCGTCATCATCATCATCCTGAGGTGGTTTGTCATTAATAACCTTCCTCTTCGGCGACGGTAGGCTTATGTCATCGAGATCTACGTCCACTAAAAAAAAGGAATGACCAAAAAATGGATTTTTTTCTAACTTCATAGTTTTAATAATAATAATAATAATAATAATAATAATAATACAGATAACATTGTTCACATATTTTTGTAACCATTTTGACTTTCTCGTGAAGATCATTCATTCGTAATATAATTTAATGATCATGTGTACCATTAAAAATATTCATTGCCTTAAAACGTCGCTAAAAAAGAACAATATAAAGAACAATAAAAATGAAATGCTCTTATTTGATTTTTTAAAATTAAGTTTAAAAATCATGGTTTATAATATTTCTAAACTAAAAGTAAATGAAAATACAAAGGAAAGACAAAACGTAAAAAGAATATGATGAGAAAGCTGCAATAAATTTGTTTCAAGCATTTAAAATTATCTTCTAAAAAAAAAAAAAAAAAAGGAACATCTTCATTCAAGAAATTAAATGTTTACTGCAATGCTAAGAGATATTTCGAATTTCATGTCAGCAGTTTAAATTGAGTTTTATTAAATTACTTGATTGCATAATATTTATTTGTTCCTTTAAGTAACATAAAATAATTCTTTGTTTCTATTCAAGTATAGCGCAAAACTTATCAGTGCAACTTTGACTTGCCTCTTTTTTGTTCCTGATGCCACAAAATTTTTACTCTTTGCTAATTCTAATATTATAAATATGAGGCGTGAAAATGTTTGCTTGACGTCATGTCAAAGCAGATGATAAAATGTTTTTGCCACATAAATGAGTAATAAGCCAAAAAGTAACATAAGCTATGTTTTATTTACTTTATTCAAATATTTTTTATTAATAATACCTAATTTCGCTATTTTATTTAGAACCAATAGATAATTTTCCTGTAACGTTTAACATAATTTCTTTATTATTGTAAAAAGATTCAAAAGCAGCAATAATTTGTCTACACCAATTTTCACGTGAAAAAGATGAAATTTATTTTTTCCTTAAGGATTACAAAGAAGATGAATATGGCACCCTACTAGAAATAAAAATGGCATTTTAAAATATCTGTTAGTAACACAAGTAGCATTAATATGAACTAGAAAAAGTCATGCTTTGTTTGGATTCACGAAGCATTATTTAATAAGATAAATGTTTGAAAATAACAATATTTTTTATATTCTTGCATCTTTATTAAGCAAAAACGTTATTTTACGTTTTTGAGCATTATAATTTTAGAAATGTAAATTCAGCTAAATATCTAAGAATTTTCTCGGAATTTTTTATTTATGATATAAGGTTGGTATAAATAAATATATTTTCGAAGCAAAATTTTACAAAATATTTATGTAACGAACTTAACAATTTTATTTCTTTACAGTTCTTTTGTTGCCACTTTACAAAAGAAAAATCATAATATAATTCTTTTAAAATGCATAAGTATCTGCGTAAATGATTTCACATAACAATAATAATTTATGTATTTGAATTCTTAACACTGAAAAATATTTTTATAATTGAATGTAAATAATTGAATTTTCACACATTTTAATTCATTAAAAATATGCTATCATTAAAAACAGGCATTTTAAAAATTTCATAAAAGAAATCTCAATACCATGATTTATTTTTTCTTCTGAAAATAGACGCGTTTAATTTTTTATTTGCAAAAATGCGTCCGTAATGGAAAAATATTTAAAATAAATTAAAATATATTTTTTAACGTTATTCTGTAAAAATTATATATTATATATATATATATATTATATATATATGTGTGTATATATATATATATAGTGCAAATCTACAGATCAATTTATTTTATGTTTAATTTCAAGTCAAAATACTGAATAGATTTTTTGTAAAGTGTACGACAGAATATAATCTGTGTACAGGATTCGCTTCGCTCATCGTAATAAATCTAAAAAAAAGTGTGAGAATATGATGTCATAAAATTTTTAAATATTTTAACTAAACTGAATTTTAAGTATGAAAATCAATTGCATACAGAAGAACTTTCTACCAAACACTATGTTATGATTCACAGGAAAATAAAACGAAAAAGGAATTATTAGGATGAGCGAAGCGAAGGCTACACAAATTACATTTTTTAGTACACTTTACAAAAAACTTTTCAGAATTTTGACTTGAAATTAAATTTAAAATTCAATTAGGATCTGTAGATTTGCACACTATTATTTTTTTTACAGAAGATGTTTTAAAAAATTTATTACTTTAATGAATTTATTTTACATGACGGATGTATTTTCGCAAATGAAAAATGAAACACGTCTATTTTCAGAAGAAAAAGTAAATCATGGAGTTACGATTTCTTTTATGAAATTTTTAAAATACATTTTTTAATGAAAATTATAGCCTATTTTTAGTGAATTAAAATGCGTGAAAATTCAATTATTTACATTCAATTATAAAAGTATTTTTCAGTGTTAAGAATTGAAATACACAATTTATTCTCGTTATGTTGAAATCATTTACGCAGACGCTACTTACGCATTTTAAAAGAATATATATATATATTTTTTTTTTGTAAAGTGCAACAAAAGAATTGTAAGCAAATTGTTAAAATTCGTTATAAATATTTTGTAAAACTTTCCTTCGAAAATATTTTTATTTATACCAGTCTTATATCATAAACAAAAAATTCCGATGAAATTGATAGGCTGAATTTACTTTTCTAAAATTAAAAAGCGCCAAAACATAAAGTAACGTTTTTGCTTAATAAAGGTGCAAGAATAAAGAAAAAAAAAAAATCCAAACAAAGAATGGTTTTTGCTAGTAATATAAAAAGAGATTTAACTGGAGCGAACAGTGAATGGAATAGATTATTGTACAATAGCTTGTTAAAAACACAATTTACTTTCGCTTTTCGCCCCTTGAGAGGAAATAATGTTTAACTAAATTTATGTGAAATTGATTTTTTTTATCTTCAACTGTACGATAGCTAGAAAATAGGATTAAACAGATGAAATCGGATTTTCTTTTGTGTTTATAGCGTCCCTTCGCTGAAATGGGGCAACTCAATTTAAATAAAATTGATTTTTTATATTTTAAATGAATTTTCAGAATAAGCTTCTGCTATGCTCAAGTTTATGTTCTGCTAAAAAATATCACATGAATTATCATCAAAAATCTTTTTGAATGCTTGTACCGCTCCGATTGAGAATATTGCAGAACAAACTTTAAAACTTTTTTTTTTTTCTTTTTGTAATATGGGAACCTTATTTCAAGTTAAAATTAAGTAATTCAGTTTAAACAAAAATTTTCCTTGCGCCCCCTGAGAAGAAATAAGGTAACCAAAATTAAGTAAAACCAATTTCTTTTAGTTCTATTGTATGACGATGTTACAAATAAGCAGCGAAGATTCAATGCAATTTAATTTCGTATTCATAGCGCCCACTAGTGGGAAAGTACGTAACTAAAATTAAGTAAGTAAAATTTACTTTTATAATGTTTTTTCAAGCTCTGATGGAAAGTTTTTGTCCAAACTACAACAACGAAACTAATGAAGCACTTTGGATTAATTATTGATAAATTTACATCACAAATTATGATGCGATACCCCATAAATCAAACCATAATTATATCTGTTAATTTTGAGATGCGTTTGTCTGAATGCATTAAAAACTTGACCTATTAAACAAAAACATAATTTTCAGGACAAATAATAATAATAATAATTTACTTCCTACATTGCCCGAGAAGGACGGATATTAAGATGCTTCATTCAGTTGGTTCTGAAGTTTTGTAACAACTTACGTTTAAACCAACTGAACTTTAAAAAATAAAATTCTAACAAAAATAATTCTAAAGTACCCTAAAAATTTAGATTGCGTTCAAATGAAATGGAAATAAATTTTACGATTTTTTTTTTTTTTTTTTAAGCTTCACAAGCTGCAAATGTTTGCAGATTCTCCATTATGTTTATGATAGATGTATTGTATACAAAATAAGGTACATGAAATATACAAACCTTTTAAAAAGGTCAGATTTATTTCCATTTTATTTGAACAGAATTTACGTTTTTAAGGTAGTTTAAAGTATATTGTTTAAATTTTATAAAGTTCAATTGGTTTAAACATATTTCGTGCAAAACTTTAACATAGAACTAACTGAAGAAATATTTCAATATATGTCCTTTCTCGGGCCTAAACAACGTAGGAAATAGTTTTTAAAAATGTGTTCTGCAAGTTATGTTTTTGTTTAATACAGTCTTCTTACACAATCCTAAAAATAGGTGAACAAACACACTGTATTTTCAAGTTAAAATAAGCAAGAAGGGAAAAACATGCGAACAGCATAGATTATGAAACACCTTCCAACACATTCAGAATACTCTAATAAAACATCAACACACTATTAGGGTTAAAAACAATAAATAAATATGTTCATGCCAGAAAATAGGCTCTACCAAAAAGCTTCATCTCAAGAAGCCCATGTCTAAAACAATTTTGAAAATGTATAACGTATTCGAAAACCCCATTTCTGCTATTATCATCCATAATCGGGGAAATATCAGATTTTGTGTGTATGTGTGCAGTCCTGTGTATAATCTGTAGCTACATAGTATACTAAAAGCGAAGCACACTTGAAAAGTTCCATTCGGTCATTTTAGTCAACAAAAGGAAGTATACTGGAGAACTTTTATGCAGCGCTGTGTGGATTCTACAGAATTTATACACACCTACAGACCGGGGAGCCGGCAGCACAGAGAATCACCTCATCGAGTTCACGGATGAAATTCTAGGATTAGTTAAATCTCGATTCGCCTATTAAAACGCAATCGGTCTGCTAAGTCCTATCTGGGTGGAAAACATCTGAAAACTCGATTTGAGCGGCGGACTCCTAGGTTTACCATTGTGTTTTACTGCACCCAAAGGTATGAAAAAAGGGAAAACTGGGAGCAGGAAAACACAATGGTAAACGTACGAGTCAGCCGCTAAAATCGGGTTTTCAGGTGTTTTCCACCCAGATAGGACATAGCAGAACGATTGAGTTTTAATAGGCGAATCGAGATTTAACTCATCCTAGAATTTGATCCGTGAACTCCATGAGGTGATGTTCTGTGCTGCCGGCTCCCTAGTAAGATGAAAAAAGTAGCTAGATTTAGAAACGTGCACCAGAACTTAAAACGCACGTTCAAAAACTTATTGTTCTTAGGTACTTCAATTATTGTTATTTTTCGTCTCTACCCAAATTCTTTTTGTCCCTGTACATTAAAAATAAATTCCACACACACTTTATTCTACGCACCAGTGATAGCTATAAATTTCGTAAGCTAAAATATCCTTAAAACACACAACAAAACGATTCCCCGTCCTGTAATGAAACTCATTCGGAACAAGACCTACCGTTGCATGGCAATCCTGACACGGACAGCCAAACCGAATTCATAGAGACTTCTCAACACGGTTGGAAAGTGTTCAAATATATAGACACAGTAGACTCCCTCAAATCCGCAAACACAAACTCTGCACATCATTGCAGATGTAAAGTGAAACTTTCATTTCAGAATGACACACTTTAAAAATTTTATATCATTTGTCAGTATTTTAAACGAAAATCTCCTTAATAAGACGGAACTCATGCCTTTTGCATGAAGGAAGTATACATTTATTTCTGAAAAAATTTGAAGATGTTGCTGGTAATCACAATCTTTTTACCAAATATATGTATTAAATAAGTTTTTTGTTTATTAAGTCTAGCTAAACATGAAATAAAACTTCCTTTATGTGAATGAATAGGGATGTTTCATTCAAGATCTCATCCTTATTAAATACAGTAAAACCTCCCTAAAGTGACCACTTTCCGTTCCTATAAAAATTGATCGCTCTGTTAAGGAGGTCATATTTAAATCTAGATTTTAATTGTTGAAAAAAAGGTAACAATTAAAGTTACTAAAATTTATCTTTCACGATAGGAAAAAATATAAAAATTTAAGTATCAACACAAAAGTTAACTACATAAGTTAATTACTTCAAAGTTTAAAAAATTAATACATTGACATTTGCTTTGATTTTACGGTTTTTTCTTTTATTTCCAAGACTTTTCGAAGAGTAAATAAATGCAATTTTCTTTGGACGGAAACAAATAATGACGATTTCAGTAATTTATCTATTTCTCTGAGAGTTTCCTGACAGAATAGGGCAGGGGAGTTTATTGACTGTCATTTTTAATGTGTCATCAGAGTTAAATTCATTGCCTGAAAGATCATAAAAAGGTTTAAACACTTAAAAGTTACCGGAATTAAAAAAGAAAATCTAAACTTAGTTTAGAAGTTTAAATGAATAATGCGCTCTCCGGAATTATTTTTCTAATAAAACCACCTTCAAGCGACCCGGAAAAAACGGAATTTGTTTCCTTTTCTTCAAAGAAATGGGGTCGCTCAGGGAGGGAATTCAACTGGGATGGTCTCTGAATGGAGGTAAAATGAGTATTGAACCTATGGAAATAAATGTCGTTCCATGAATAAACGGTCGTTCAGGGCGGTGGTCGCACAGGGAATTTTCACTGCATACATTATTCATTAAAATATAAAACGTAAAGTTCGAGTAAATAATTTTAAAATTACATCAATTTATTTGTTTATTATTTTACTTAATTATTTTAATGTTTTACGATATTGTAAGCATTCATTATAATTTAAATTGTATTATTATTACATTCAAAAAGACTTTAAAAATGTAAAGAAAGAAAGACGAGAAATGCGCAAAATTCTAAAATCTGCGCCATCTCTGGTGCAGATTATGGGGAATCTACTGTATAACACGGAGTAGAGCACAAAGTGTTTGTACCTATAATAGAGGGGGGTGGCGTCGAACTCCTCCGCCTCTTGCTGTCTCCAGACTCCTAGAGATAAAAAAAAAAAGTATGATTTACATCAAATAAGTAAAAGTACCGTACTAAAAAGTATAACAGTTAAGTGAGATATAGGTATTATTTCCAGTAGAGGAGCCCTTCGCGATTTTTTCAAAAGCTTGGCTTCCAAAAGCAAGACTTGCTGCCAAATGATGTAAACAGCTGTGAAAATAAACGTTTAAGGGACAAAAAAAAAAAAAAAAAAACACACAAAATACGAAAATTGCAGTCCGCGCAATAAAATGTCTATTAAATGTTAGCAATGCAGTTTTTTTTTTTTTAAACTTTCTAATAAAAATATTCTTAGAAGTATTTTTAAGAGATATTATATTCATAATAACACAAAATTAAAGCAATTAAAACGTTCAGATTGTCCTTTTCCTGGCATGTCACACTGCAATGTGTGCAAAGTGAAAGGCTATACTGTACAAATATCTTTTTCTGGGTTTTTTTTTTTTTTTTTTTTTTTTTTTTAACTTCTAATTATTACTTATACCTTATATAACACATGTATGAGGAAGGTAACGAGTTCTGTATTTTACAAGTAATTTTCCATAATTAAAATAGGATTGTCACTGAAAATAAATGTCATTTTCCAGTCCTGCTCATTTTAGTTCTTTATGAGGTATAAAGATGGCGCTACAGGTTAATTATTCTTGTTCTTGACATTGTTAAAGTCAGAAGTAGTAAAATCATTACTAGCAAGATCTTTTAGATATTTCTTTGAAAATAATGTTTTTAAGGTTGTTCTTAACTGCTCTGCTCAATAAGCGCAAAACGTTTTGACACATTTACAAATTTATTTTTTAACGGAAAGGTATAAAATTGGAAAGCCGAAGCGATTTGGAATGGAACTGTTTTTTCCATTTTTTGATTCATCCATTACTTATTGAGTTATAAGCCATTTTGATCACGTGACAACCCGTTTTTCGCCCGCTCTTGAGTGCTTTTTCTTCCTTTGCGCGGAAATTCGGTTCAAAACGCCCCCTTTTACAGTATTATCTGAAAGATCTATTGAGTTTGCAAAAAAATGGAAAAAACAGCTCGATGACCTAGTTTCTGAACAATAACACCCGCTAGTTTCATGCATTTTCGAACAAAAGTAAATTGAAACTTATGCCAGAAAGTTGCCCTTTGGATTTGCGAACACCCTTAACGGATTTTTAGAGTCTGAACGGGGGTTGGCGAGCGTAGCTCGTAGAGGGCGTAGGTGTAAAAATACTGAAAAAAATTCTTTTGTAGGGGAGACGATGCCAGAAAATGGGCGATAAAATTTCATTCTCTCGACAAGGCCCCTCATACTACAAAAGTACCAAAATGTATTGAGGGATACTTACCTCAAGATATGAAATAGAACGCTTTGTCCGTAGACTTGGAGACAGCGTTGGAGTTGTGCCATCACTAGCATCAGGGCTCTGGAAAGGGAATGAGACAATTATAGTGCTTTACTTTTAAAATTAAATTATTTCGATACTTCTACTTCAAAAGGGGAAAAATTCCAAACAAAATAAAAAATGATAGCTAACATTCTGAAGTAGAATGTTTAACACAAAAAATAGCACAAACATTTTCTGCAAACTTACTTTTCTAAATATTTCGGGAGAGTTCTGGCTCTTTTTTGATTCAGACGAGCCAGGGCCTGGAAAAGAGAACACTAAGTTACTACTGTGGAGCAATTTTAAACATTGCGCATAACAAACACTTAATAAAATTTTACTCCTATATTTCTTATAAACAATTTTTTTAAAAGAAAAGAAATCTAGCTCCTATTTTCTAAAGAAAACCTTTTTTATAAAAATTTTGTACAAATTTTTGTAACAGAAGTTCACTTCAGATTGATCAGGGATATGTGTGAAATATTCTGTCAAGATTGCAAATAATATATTATTTGCACTATTATTTATATAGAAACTACTATATATAGTAGTTTCTATAAAAAAAAAGTACATCGAAGTTCAAAAAGCAACATTTTGTGAAAATTCAGTTAAAGGTTTACGTCATGTATGATGTAAAACTGAATTACTTAAATTTCTTTAACTTCTTGTTGTAACAAACTATACAACTGTATAATACTGTATAATACTGTAACAATAACAAAATTAATATACCATTCAAAAGGAGGAAAATAAAGGACTCAAAATATTTAAAAAATAAAAACACGACTTTTCAAAAATTTTACTTCCAACTGCCCTTAAAGGAATTTTATACAAGTTATTTTATTGTCATTTTATTGTAATGTTAATTACCGTCAGTAGATTAAGGGTTAATACAGATGTATAAATTAATTACCGTCAGTAGATTAAGGGTTAATACAGATGTATAAATTACCGTCAGTAGATTAAGGGTTAATACAGATGTATAAATTTTAAGAAACAATCCTTGATAATTAAGATATTTTTTTTCGCTTCACAATAAGGAACTAATCAATGCAGTGTTAAATAATGTACTGTTTTGATTAGATCAATCTGACTAATTATGTCCCCCCCCCCCCCCCCATTGAAATACAAGAAACAGGAGTTAATAGGTGGAAGGGGAGAGGGCGAGCCGACAGTAAAAGAACGAGAGTATAAATATACTCGCGTCTTTACAATCGTATTATTTTCACTAGTAAATCTGCAGATCAGGAGCATCAACGTCAGCTCTGCAGGTCATTGTTTGTAAACACTCTTTGGTAATATTCAATTTCCTGCAAACCGCAACTTAAAGTTTTCAAGTTACTTAATTATTTATAAGAATAAAAAAATACGAAGTTTTCAGATATTAAAAGCGTTAAATTAAAAACGTTACGTAAGGATATTTTCAAATTTTCATGAGCTACTAATTCTTGTATTTATTTAGATAATAAAGTACATTTCTTCAGGGGGGCTCCACCCTCCTGAACCCCCGCATGGTCTCATTAAATTTACATATACAACTTTTTATTGATTACGCTAATGGTTATTGTAAATCTTAGATTTCTTTTTACACTTCCGAGCCTTATTTTTCAATACCGATGGACAGAAAATGATTTACATTGAGGCAATTATATTAAAAGTTTAGGTTTTATGAACGAAAATGTAATTTCCTTTTAAAAATAAAATAATTTTCATTCGTATTTTCCGAAATGAGGCGGCATTAAGAAGTAACACTCGTCAAAAAATATTTTTTCAGGCAATCTAGTTAATGCTTGGTTTTTAAGAAAGAAAATATTTATTTCCCGATACAATGACGTCCTTTTCGACAGAGATAATTTTGCGGTGCATAATTGACATTTTCTATCTATTTGCTTTTCAAAAGTTCTTTTTTTTCTCATTGAAATTTTCGATTAAAAATTAAACATTTCTGTTAGCCGTGTGCAGACGATAAATTGGTAACATTTCTTTTAATAATAAGAATTAATATCATAACACAAGGCCCTTTCATTTCAACCTCAAAGCGTGTTCGTTTTATGTTTGATATACGAGGTCAAATTCACCTTTCGTATTTTTGTTTTATTTCCAATATGAAGACGTATTCATGTCTATTTTTTATTAGCCTCCGGTACGGTATGCTATTTCTTTCTCCCAGTTTATTTTGTGTCCAAAAAATAACGTTACCATACAGAAGCTAGCCGTAAAACAAAGTATTACGATTAAATACTCTTTAGCAATTTTTTGTTAAACTTCTAAGCATCGCACATTTTCAATTTTTATACCGTCGTATTGGGAAAAAAAGTTCTTTTAAATGCATTTTGTTTGAAAACTATCTCCATTTATTTTGAAATGTTGATTTTTTTTTTTGTAGTTTTTGGAGCCATTGGCTTAATATTGGCAACATTTATGTAGAAAGTAAAGGAAAAATAGTTTTAAAATAGTAATTATATATTTTTGTTGCCATTTTCTCGTAACAACCGAAAGAAAATGTCATTAAAATACATGCTATTTTGAAAAAAATATAAACGAATGATTTCTGTTAAAACAATGGAGCTATTACATGCTATATTTAATTTTAAGTATCTATGGATCATTAGATAGCCGGGTTTTTTTCCGATTTTATTGAATGACGGAATCTTTTTGCTGCATTTCTGCATTATTTCGCATTAGTGACGTGCTATGCATGCATTACTGTAGATGTTTAAGAGTA
Source organism: Maratus speciosus (assembly GCA_963932465.1). Taxonomy (NCBI): domain Eukaryota; kingdom Metazoa; phylum Arthropoda; class Arachnida; order Araneae; family Salticidae; genus Maratus; species Maratus speciosus. The sequence continues at coordinate 11,743,178 of OZ010797.1, forward strand.
GACCATAAATGTGGAATTCTTAAGCGGATGCGAATGACGTCATTTTACATAAAACGTGTGCTTTAAGTCTTAAAATTGATATATGTTTTGTACTGCAGTAGAGTCCCGCTTAACCGAGTTATTTTCTTCTGATGGACTGGTGGCTTCTATTATTATGAAACAGCCATTATAAATCATAGATTAACATTCAAGATGGGACATTTCCATAGAGCTCCTAATGCGATTGCGATGGTAGCGCCCTTAGTGACAATGGGGAAGAAACTCCCCATCCTTGTAAAATTTTTATCATTGAGCATCTACCTTATTGTGATCTTTCTTTTTTTGATGTTTCGTGTTTACGTTTTCAATAGAATTCTTACACCGATACATGAACACGATATTCTATTTTATATAGCTAATATCTATTCTATGTTCATGCACGGATATAATCTTTTTTTTTTTTTTTTTTTTTTTTTTTTACCATTATGAGTGAACGATATAAGTGCAACGAAAAACAGGGCAAAGATTTCGTCTTGAATGCTATATATGAAGTAAATATGATACAATTGGATTTAAAACAACATAAAGTAATGGTGTAATGTAAAAATATACGAAGTATTGCACTCTACAAATTCCAGAAAATTTCATAAATATTCCCATTCGGTAGGAAAATTTTTATAGCCGATGTTTTATTAATTTATGAAGTTTAACGTATTAAACAATCGTTATAATAATCTTTTAAAATTTACGCATTTTCACCTTCTTACAGATAAAATAAAAATATTGTTTTTAATATAAATAACGTACTATTAATTCAATAATATTTATAATATTAACATATAAGAAATAATAAAATTACAGATGTGGAAAAATTCATTTCGACGAATTTTTAGAATTATATAAATCTAACAGTTAAAAATAGAGGTACTGACATTACACTCAATAAAGTTTTATTTGATATGAATAAATTAACACAATACCTGAATTTGATTTTTCACAATTTAATATCATAAACTTACATATTTACGTTATTAACAGAATTTTCTAGGATTTTCTTTTATATTATTACTCTAATTATCATTTTGTAAGTTAAAGTTGAACAATGCAAGTACGATAAAAAAAAAAAAAGCAGCTAAATAAATAAAGCATAAATAGAATATCGGGTGCCTGTTCTTCGTTTTAGGAAAGAATAGATACTCAAACCATAGAGGGTAAATATATTTCTTCAACATAGGTAAATTTCGGAGGCTTGTTAATTCCCCCTTGTCGGTAGTGACGCTAGTACTGTTGCCATTACAGATTTTGCCGCAAATGTCCCATCTTGGTCCTTAATCTATGTTATAAATGAAGTGTTAGGTGAAGATGAAAGAGCAGCCGTAAAAAAAAAAAATTATGGCCATTTTTCTTCCCCATTCTGACCAGAAAATCAGAGTTCTAACTTTTTACGGCTGCTCTTTCATCTTCCCCTAACACTTCATTTATAATGGCTGTTTCATAATAATAGAAGCCATCAGTCCATCAGAAGAAAATGAAGTAATGGAAATGTTGGGGGCGACACTAAATTCTGAAAAAGCAGGATTCCTGTTCTCTAGTTTCATTTTCCTCTTACACATGAAAATCTTTCAAATCAAAATTAACTGTTTAGGATAAATTATTCTTCCGGGATCTGATTATCTTGGCAACGGTAAAAAAATTATTTCTAAATTTTATAGCAAAATGTCAATTTATTCCTTATGAAAATAATGAACTTTAATTTAAAAGAAAAATATTTGAACAAAATAAATCGAACACAGCCTTTCTTTATTTCTGGTGTAAATTCCATCTATATGTAAAGACGCAAAAAGGTATTAATTCATCTCTTTTGACGTTGATTTGACTCCATACAATTACACATACTTTCACACTTACGATATTTTTATATGTAGTTCCGTTGCTAGGTAACAGTTAAAAGAAAATTAAAACAATGAAGTATGTGCATTTAAAAAAAGAAAATTTGTAAAAAGAAAATATTTGATATTACTGGAACACATAAAATCCCTCCATAAGTTATACACCGGATTTAAGAACACTGACAAATGTATACACAAAATTTCAAACTAATATGAATAATGTATGGTTCTAATTAGGAAATTTCATCATCCATAATTTACCATTTAAATCCTTCAATCATATGAGCCATTTCCTTTAAACAAATAAAAATGGAAAAAATCGTCTGAATTGCTATAGAAAAGAATTATTGCGCAAAATAAAATATTCTATATTTTCCGAACGAATTAACCTAATATAACAAAAAACTATATAGCTAATTCCGGGTACCTCACCAACATACCCACTTAATTTCAAGCTAATCGGATGCTTTTTGCGGCAGTTATCGCGGAACAGACAGACTTACGGAAACCAAAACTTTTCGTGTCTCCACAGTAAGCTTTCACTGACGTTTCGGCAATTAAAACGAGATAACTAGTAAATCTGCAGATCAGGAGCCTCAACGTCAGATCTTAAGTAGAAGTTATTGTCTTTTAATCTCATATTGCATAACATCCTATAATCCGTATTTTACTTATTTTTTAATAATATAAATATTTAGCAACGTATAAAATTCTTGGAAGGCTTCGAAAATTATACACTGTATGACAATGATGCTCTGAAATTCTGATGAATTTCTTATTCTGGTAATTTTTTAGGTTAAAAAATACATTTAGCCTCCCCCCCCCCTCCCGTAATCTTATTAAATTTAAATTAATAATTTTCTGTTCATTGGGCAAATGGTTATAGTGTATCTTTAATTTCGTTTTACACTTGAATTTTCTTAGGATAAGAAACAGTTTGGACAAGGATTTTATGTTATCGTAATATGCAAGTAGCAATATTTATACTTAATATCTTTATACAATCTACACTATATATATAAAATCCTAATGAAACGAATTTATGAAACGAATATATGAAACGGCTGAAATATAACGATTCTTTGAATCGACTAATTAAACAACTGATTATGTTTCACGGCGATTTCTCCTAAAATATGGAATACTTTGCGATGAAATTAACACCAAATATAAACATTGATCTGCAGATTTCAAAACTGGTATTAGAATTTTTAAATTCGAATTAGTTTTCGAAATATTAATTTTTTTCTAATTTTATATGCATTTTTCTTATGATGGCAACTCAAATTTTAATCAAACAGATATTTTTTTTTTCAGATTTTAGAAAAGGTTACTATTTTAAACTAATTTGGCGAGAAGTTTGGCCTCCCTTAAATGTATGCTAAGAAATGTATCATGTTACTTTTATTCATAATTCAATTTGTATTTCATTATTTATCATTCATTTTTATTTAATACAAACAAACATTTAAAATAAATGGCTTTCACTTCTTTATTTTTTTTAAACGAAATGAAAAGAAAAATATTAGGCACAGATGTCATATACGCACCGGGGTAGCTAATTGGCGCCAAAATGGCATTATTTTAGTTGACATGGTATCCCGGCAATTGTTGTTTATTTAATAATAAGTGTTTATCCACTTTATTTTCTTTTTTTAAATTACATAAATTGTTTTGTTCTATAGTTAATTATTTTTTTGGTTATTTTCGTTTAAAAATAAAAAATAATAGAAAATAATTAAAAAATACCAATACTAAGTATAACCAATAATTAAAATTGGTATATACTTAGTTATTCCATCGACCCATTTCGCCAAATTATATAAGTCGCCAAACCACTCGCCAAATTATACAAATTGACATAATTTTATTTTAAATAACGAAAGAACAAAGAAAATAGTATAACATTAATAAATATACAAATAAAACGTCGAAATAAAAATCACTTGATGACGTAAAGACGTGTAACTTGCTTAAAGTCATGAATGTGACATTTATCAACCATTATTGGCATTTAATCTTATAGTTTGGTGATAGATTTTTGGTCGACGGGATAACTAAGTAGTACCAAAAATACATATGTAACTGGTATTCGAAAACGAGGATTTCGCCAAATTTTCGTAAAAAAAAAAAAATCATGCCAAACCGGGTATATGGCATCTGGCCAAACATTAAATGATGTAACAAACGATGACATTTAATTTCAACTTCAAAGCAATGTTTTAATTTACCACTCGAAAAATAAAAAAAAATGCTAACTGGAGAGTTGAAAAATAGTTATTGGCGAGATTTGCACCCGGCTAGCGTAACAGTACCAATAATTCTTTGCGACAATGCTTTTATGTAGTATTATTCGAAAAAAAAAATTGTTTTTTTTTTTTTTTTTTTTTTAATCGAAATGGAAAACTTTCGGCACAAATGCCACATACGGTCCCATATTGGCGCTATTTTTTTCTGACACCAATGTCATATATGCAACGGGTACTTAACTGGCGCCATAGTGTCGTTTTTTTGCTTGATTTGATAAGCCGGATGTTGTTGTTTATGCTGTTGATCTTTTCCCCAAATTAGCGTCGGAAAAAAAATAGAGCCAATATGGGGCCGTATATGATATCTGGGCCAAACTTTCATATGAAAAGCGAACGGATCAGAGGGTATTTATTTATGGCAGTTACATGACTTTGACTATTATAATATAGATGAAATGATGGCGATTGAATAATATTTGGCGACTTATCGCCTGTACCTGTCTAATATTAAAGTACCAAAATGGCACCAGGAATATAAAAAGCGAAGTGGTTCGACGGAACTCTTGATGATAGTCACATGACTTAGGCTATTGTTATAGAAATTGTTTTAAAATACCGGGAGACAAAGACTCTGTACACTTAATTCCTTTTATTTTTTAGCTTCTTTTCAAACGTTTAACTGATCCTCTTTAATCAAACACGAAAACAACCATTGGATGCCTTAACAGCAACTGATTCGGCCTTAAATTTTTGAAATCAAAGGAAATTGAATGGAAACCCGTTTACAGGGAGATCTGCACAGCTTTTTTCAGTATAATTCAATCTTCTGTAATATTTTTTAAACCGATCAGATTAGCATGTTTTTAGATTCTGCGGTGTCTGAACGGTGGTTGGCGAGCGTAGCTTGCAGGGGGCAGAGCCCCCTAGTATTTATATAATATTTATACTGAAACTATTATATTTAATTAATATCCGATTTAGGGATGTAATGTTTGTCTGAAAAATAGTTTTGATGATCATTCTATAATAGTTAGATCCAGTCTAAATAGATGCTATAAAATTGCGCAAGAAAATCACTGTCATTAAATTAAAGTTATAACATGCTAAAAGTGAACAACAATCATGAAGAATAGGTATATTTGGAGACTTTAAATCTATTGGATAATCATTCATCATCGTGTTCACTGCTAATTGCCTAAATCCCATAGATTTGTCGTTATAAAAAATTTCTTTGTGATAGCCTTTTAATAGTATTTACATTAAATTTTAAAATGTAACGTTACTAACATATTTAATGTTTGACGTAAAGGTATATTGCACACCAAATTAAAGATTAACTAACTTTTTATTTCCCTTAGCCAGACTTTCCGCTTAATTTATCGTAATCGGGATTATTTTAATTATTTTTGTTTATTGGTTATAAAATGCAGTTGCTATTGGTAACTGACAAAAGAAAAAAAATGAAATAAGTATTATCTCAAATAATTAAAATAGAACAAAATGTTTTATATTATTGTAAAACATGTATAAAGTTCCACCAAAATTCATAAGCCTAATTTAAAATACAAGTGCTGAAATTGTTTTTCCATTTCACTACTTCCACAACTTCTCATTATGTTAATAAGTTCTTTTCTTTTGATAAACATTATAAATATGTTCTTTAATCTAAAAAAAAAATATGTTCAATATTAATATACTGATAGTCTTCTTATCAATATTCATTCAGCATAAAAAAAGTTTTTAATATTAATTAAGGAGATTAGATTAGGCTTACCTAAAATCTTATATCAGTGATCCATTTAAAAATCCTTCTGTTGAATGTTCTTACTATTTATTTAAAAATCACAGGAAAATGGAGACACGGAAACATATTTTTACAACGCACAACAACTAACGTTAGCGCGTTTCATCATTATATGATCGTAATAAGTATAAATCAATTACATATGTTAGCGGCGTTCCCTAAACATTCTAAAAACAAATTCGTTTGTAAACAAAACAAAAATTATCGTCTGCGCGAAACGCAAATCAAAAACAATTACAATTGAGACCATGGAAGGCGTGATAAACGCAACACATTATATCAGAAATTGTCCTGAAACAAAAAAAAGGCCCAATATCGGCAACATTTTTTTGCGATCCTAAATTAAGCAATAAATAAGCTTTCCCAAACTCTAAAAACCAAAGCTTGGACAGCCTTGGAACATAATTAAAAATCTCAGTGATTCTGAACATAGAGTAAATATTTAAGTCTTTCACACTGAAAACGACTTCAATATTATTAACACACTCTTTTATTAATCCAAAACTCTTAAAATATATCTACGCACACCAACCAGGGGCGTAGCTACCGTGGAGCAGTTGGAGCAAACTGCTCCAGGCGCACGAATCCTAAGAGCGCAAAATTAGAAAGAGCAAAATAAAGATTTTTAAAAAAATTTTCATTTTTTTTCTCATTATTAATGAGATATTATAGATGAGTCTTGTTTCAATCAGCATATTTCTGTGATATTTTATCTTATACTTAACCTTAACTATTTCGATTTAAAGCATGTTTCTGTACACCGTTAAAAGAAATTACTTCTATTCGCGAAGATTAATTTTAATTCATACCATATTGCAACCTCAAGTAACTTCTCCAACACCATTTCAGCATGCTTGTTTTTTTTTCCTCCATAAACAACAGTTGAAGATTTTCAAATCTTAAAAGCAATCAAAACTTATTTACAGGTTCTCATCGGTCATTTTCTTGGCTACCACTATGTCCAAACAATAATCTTCCCGGCACATTTCTATTGAAAATATTTTAGAAATTTATCATGAGTGTTACTGTACGTAAATAATGGTAGTCAAAGAAGTCACCTCTGAGAAACCTGTAATTACGTTCTAACGTATTTTTAATAAAAAAAATTTTTTTGACAAGTTGAAGAAAATTATTGACTCTTTTTACAAACAAAAAACCAAGAAAACATTTTTTTTTTTTTTTTTTTTTTTTTTTTTTTGTGGAAACTAAACATACATCAATACACAGATTACAAAACAATAATAAGAGCCGGAGTTAGGCATATTCTACATCAGTCCATGGCGACACAATTTAGAGGGGAGTGATGGGAAAGCAGCAAATTAAATTTTGTGCTTGTTATTTTTGAGGTTTTGAAAATATGGCAAATCAGCATTTTCCCTCAAAAAGAGAGAAAAAGTTAAGTATTGAATTCTGTGTTCCTTAGGACCTGACTATCGCCTATGCAAATTTACACGACTTTTTTCGAAAAGCATTCTTCAGCATTAAACCTTATTTAATCGCAAAATTTTAGGATTAAATAAGGCAAAATAAATTTTTTGAAAATAGTAATGAGAGTTTGCTTAGTCCGTAATCAGTCTTCCGCCCCATCACCATCATCCGATACCACAACAGTCAATGATCAATCATCCGATAGTCAATAAACTTTCAAATTAAAAAAAAGAAAAAAAAAACTGAGTTACTCCACTTAACTTTCTGAACAGTTTACAATACTCTGTGTTCAAAACAGTATAACAATGAATAAAAGCATAGATCCTAATTTTATACAAATGTGAAATATTTCCACTGGTGATAAGGACCTGGTGCTTTAAAGAAAACGTACACTTTCATTTCTAAAGCTAAAACATTTTTCTAATGACATAAGTTTCAACAAATTTTCATTCCGTCCGTGCTGAAAAAAGGCCTATAAAATTAAAAAAAAGAAGAGAAAAATTACTAAATTAAGCTACATTACTAAATTAAGTCGCATTACTAAATTAAGTCCATTTCTTTCCGTCCCGTGTTGTGTACTCCGAATTGAAATTTAAAAATGGCACCAATGGACTTTAAGTTCACTATTGAAAATTTGGAATCGGCAAAAGACTGGACTAGATGGAAAATGTCCATGTCATTGTTATTAAAAACGCACGATTTGCTGAGTCATGTAACAGGAGAAAAGACTTTACCGGAATTGACGGATGGATACAATGATGCTGCCGCTTTAGCAGAAGCGAAAAAGAAGTTTGAATTGGCCGATGCAAAGGCACTTTTATTTATGTCCCAGGAACTTGATGACATGAACTTTGATTACATTAAAACGTGTTCAACAGCAAAAGATACATATGATAAATCGTCGACGCATAGACTCGATTGTTTATGGACTGATTTCTTTCATCTGGAATGGAAACAAGGTGAGAATATTGCATCCTTTATAAGTAGAAGTCAAAATATTTTTATTGAAGCAAACGATGAATTGCACCGTATTTTAAAATGTGCAGTTCACGGAGCAATGTTACTCTTGCGAATTATTTCGATGCTACCTCAAGAATACATTGCAGTTAAGACTGTATTGGATGGAATTCCGTTGAAAGATTGATCGATCGAACTATTAACTGAACGATTACATGCTTTTGAGCAACAAATAGAGCAAGAATAATGTGAAACTACATCCCTTCAAATTCAATCCAGTCGGCAAGCGCCGTTGCCAAGTTATGGAAGAGATAATGCAAATGCCAAATATTCAAGAGGAAGTAAGTTAAAACCGAAGAAATGGCATAATAAGAAGCCTTTGAATGTAAATATTACTTGTTTTCGTTGTGGATTTTCTTGACACAAACGAACGAAATTGTCCTTAAAATAAAAACAAGACACTTCCTTCCTCATCTGGTGTAGCCATGCCATGTACAATTTCACAGGATGACAAAAGTTGAATTGCTGATTCTGGAGCATCTCAGCATGTGACATTTGACTCTTCTGTATTTGAAAGTTTCAAGAAATTTGCTGTCCCAGAAGTAGCCAATGCTGCAGGTCGTCAGAAACTTATTGCTTATGGTTCTGGACAAATTAATGTGAAAACTCGTGTGGCTGGTAAATGGCAGGAAAATCACCTAACAGATGTCTGGTATGTACCTGAATTAAAATATCAATTGTTTTCCATTTCTCATGCTCTAAGTAAAGGAATTTGGTATTTAAAAACAAATTTTGTTTGGTGAAAAATGGTAATCAAACCTGTGCAGTTGCTCAAAAATCAGAAAATGGTCTAATTGTGATGGAAATGCTTGAAAAAATCCCAGAAAACCAGCAACTGTTCTTATTTATTGTACTAGTGATACTCTCCGAGTGATGCATGAAAGAATGGCACATCAGAACAAGAAACACTGTATTAAGTTTCTTAAAAGACAGGGCGTTTCTTTATCCAGTGAAAACTCTGAATTTTGTGTAGGATGTGTAGACGGTAAATCCCAAAGAAAGTCGTTTCACTCAAGACCTGTTAGACCAACAGAGCCTGCTGAACAAATCAATGCTGACCTTGCTGGCCCAATGGAAGAAGACTCAGTTGGTGGTTCACGTTTTATGCTAGTCCTGAAAGATGATTATACAAAATTTCGAAGAGTATTTTTCTTGAAAGCAAAGAGTGAAGTACCAAATTGTATAGAGACTTTCCTTAATGAAGCAAAGAGTGCTGGACATACAGTTAAACAGATACGTTGCGATTCTGGCATTTGACAACCATTTTTGACAACCAGAATTTGACAACCATTACGTGAAAAAGATTTTAAGTGATCGTGGTATTGATCTGCGTTTGGCAATGGTTGAAACGCCTGAACCGAACTGAGCTGCTGAAAGAGAGATCCGCATCATTGTGGAATCTGCAAGAGCTATGGTTCATCAAAAGGACTTGCCAAAGAAGTTATGGGCTGAAGCATGTAATACTGCTGTCTACATGTTAAATCCCACAGGTCCAACTCCAGTAGAAGACCGAACTCCGTATGAATTGTGGCATGGAAAGTTAGAAAACTTCAACATGAAACGTCTAAGAATATTTGGTACAAAATGCTATGTACATGAATCAAAACAAAGACGCAAAAAGTGAGATAAAAAGTCTGTAGAAGGAGTGGTTATTGGATATGAAGTTCACGATGGATATAGAGTTTTTATACCTTCTAAAAAAAGTGGAAAGAAGCTGCAATATTATATTTTGTGATGAATTCCCATATGAGCAGTTGAGTGTTGAAGTCACCAATTCTAGTGAAGTGCACTCAGAAGAAGAAAATGGAAGTATCCAAAAAGAGTGATGAAGATGAATGCCAAGAAGAACCTGACCCTGGAAGACGATACCCTGAACGAGAACATAAGAAGCCGCAATTTCACTCAGAAAATTATGTACTTTTTGTAAGTACATTTATTGGAATTGAAACCCCTGCCTGTTGAGATGAAGCAGTGAAGTCACCTGAATCTAAGCTGTGGAAAGAAGCCATGACAGAAGAACTGCAGTCTCATGAAGAAAATGGAACTTGGAAACTTACAGAACCTCCAGAAAATAAACGGATACTTGACAACAAGTGGGTATACAGGATAAAAACAAATACTGATGGATCTCCCTGTAAAGCTAAAGCTCGACTTGTGGCAAGAGGATTCTCGCAAAAAGCTGGTTATGATTATGATGATTTATTTGCAACAGTAGCTAGATTCGACACTTTGCACACAGTTCTTAGTGTTGCTGTTTCGCAAAATCTGTACCTACATCAATTTGATGTGAAAACAGCATTCCTCTATGGTTTCCTCGACAAAAAGCTCTACATGAAACAGCCAGAAGGCTTTGATGATGGTTCTGGCCGTGTGTGCAGATTAGTTCGCTCTCTTTATGGCTTGAAGCAAGCTCCACGCTGCTGGAATCGACGTTTTGTTCAAGCAATTCAGAAACTGAAATTTCAGCAATCACATGTTGATCCTTGTCTGTTTACAAAGAGAAACGACTCATCTATACTGATAGTGGCCTTATATGTAGATGATGGTCTTGTAGCTGGATCAAGTATTTTAGAAATAGAGAAGTTAATTAGTAACCTGAAAGAAGAGTTCAAAATTACTGATGGTCCTCTTGGTTCTTTCTTAGGAGTCCAAATTAACCATAGAGATAATGGTGACATCTTTATTTCTCAATGTTTGCATACTGAAAAGATACTGCAAAGATTTAGGCTTGAAAATTCAAAACCATTGTCTACACCTTGTGATGTGGCTAAATCTCAGGAAGGAGATTCATCTACGGCTGATGTTCCCTACAGAGAAGCAGTAGGTTGTTTACAGTATCTTGCAGTTGCTACTAGGCCAGATATAGCATTTGCTGTAGCTTTAGTTTCAAGGGCTTTGTGCAAACCAACAAAAGAAGACTGGAAACATGTGAAAGGATTTTACAGATATTTACGAGGCACAAGCAATGTTGGTCTCCTATACAAGTCGCAAGTAAAAACAGAATTTTCAGTTTTTAGTGATGCAGACCATGCTGGTGATGAAAAGACCAGACGCTCAACATCTGGTATGGTTTCGAATAATTCATATGCTGCAATAACTTGGTGGTCTCGATTGCAACATTCTGTTGCAATTTCATCTACCGAAGCTGAGTACGTTGCTGCTAGTGAAGCAGCTAATGAGCTTGTTTGGCTCAAGTTGCTCTTCAAAGAGTTAATAGGATATGATGGCACTCCCATTTTGTATATCGACAACCAAAGTGCTATAAAACTTGCTCAAAACACCCAGCACAATCGTAGATCTAAGCACATTGATGTGCGGTTTCACTCCATTAGAGAGAAAGTTGAGCGAAATATTTTAAAATTAGAATATGTTCCATCAGCAGAACAAACTGCCGATATCTTGCCAAAACCTCCGTCTAGCATTTTGTTTATAAAATTGTGTGATGGACTTGGACTGGCTAAAAATATAGTTCAAAGTGAAAAGGGACTGTTTACATCTGTCCGTTTTTTTATTGTATATGTTTTTTTGTAATTTTTTATGTGTTAATCAAAATTGGGCTTGATATCGGGAAGGAGTGTTAAATTTGAGCGATACTCGATTATCCTGGTTGTGCTTGGCGATCTTCTCTTTCCTAGCGTAGCTTGTGCGTGCATTCGCCAGTACACCGATGTAATTCATGTTGCTATGACGTGCGTTTGTTGCCGTTCATCTTTTAAGCAATTTTTTCTTTAATTAAAAGGCATAATCCAGATATTGATTGAGTAATTAAGTCTTTATTTAATATTACTATCAAAACCTCAAAATAATTATTTATATTTAAACGCTGTTAAAGTACTTTGACTTTCAAATAAAAGTAAGCTTTTAAATCGAATTAAGAATAGTACATAAATTTTAAATCTCAAAATAAAACTGCGCAGAACTTTTTCGAGTTACGAGAGGGCGCACAAACTTTACTTGCTCCAGGGCGCTGAATATGTAGCAACGCCACTGACACCAACTTCAAAATGTCATCACAAAATTAAAATTTATTGCAATAATGATGACGTACGACAACTTTCAAATTTTGCCTGCAAATCGTACATATTATCTCGACGAAAAACTCTATGCAACTAAGCGTAACTTTAACCGCGGGTGGAGGAATGAAGTAGAGAACAACGTTGTTTTATGACGTGAAAAATAGTTCTTTATCGTTTCCACCGAAAAGAATAAAGGAATTCAGATTTGATTTTTGATTTTTTGCCAGGTTTTTAGGTATTCTGCCCCACTGTGTGCCGCCTCATTTCAGAAAATATGAATGAAAATTTTTTTTATCTTTAAAAGGAAATTACATTTTCGTTCGTAAAACCTAAACTTTTAATATAATTGCGTCAATGTAAATCCTTTTCTGCCCACCAGTATTGAAGAATAAGGCTCGGAAGTGTAAAAATATTTACCATAATCATTAACGCAATCAATAAAAAGTTACATATGTAAATTAATGAGACCACGGGGGGGTTCAGGGGGCGGAGCCCCCTGAATACTTTATTATTTACAAAAAATACAAGAATTAGTAGCTCATGAAATTTCAAAATATCCTTCCATAACAACGTTTTTAATTTAACGCTTCTAATGTCTGAAAACTTAGTATTTTTTATTCTTATAAATAATTACGTAATTTGAAAACTTTAAATTACGGTTTGCAGGAAATTGAATATTACTAGAGTGTGTCTAAAAACAATGAATTGCAGATCTGACGTTGAGGCTCCTGATCTGCAGATTTACTAGTTTCTATTATTTTGGGATTTTGCCAATATATTTGTCGGATCAGCATCCATAATTTACCATTTAAATACATTAATCCAATACGTCATTTTCTTTCAATAAATGGAAATTTGAAAACCGTCTGAACTGAACAGCCATAGAAAGCATTATGGCGAAAAATAAAATGTTCTATCGGAATATATTACGAACGAATGAACCAAATTTAACCAAAAACTATACAGCTAAATCCGGAGACCTCACCAGTATGCTTTCTTACTTTCAAGCTAATCGGATGCTTTTTATAGCCGTTACCGCGGAACAGACAGACTAACAAACAAACGGAAACCAAAACTTTTCGGGTCACCACAGTAAGCCTTCACTGACGTTTCGGCAATTAACCCTTTAGTGCGCAGCTTTGCATATATGCAAACAACAGTGTTTTGAATTTAATAGATTTTTTTATTCGTATATACCTCATTCGCACCAGAAAATTAAAATAGCAATATTTGCTTTCATTCATAACAGACATTCCGTATTTAAATAAACCGAAATGAACCAGTGAAACTTTGTCAGATTCTCTGAACCACGTCATTTCTAGAACGTATTCTATCATGGGAATTAAAGGGTTAAAGGTTAAGTTGTATAAAATAAATTACATAAAATAAGGCATTTGAAGACATACTTCTTAAAATATTTACTAATTTGGAATATTCTAGCGTAAAACAGCCACACGACAGTAGTTTTTACTTATAGTGCAGATGTGCAACACAAGAAAAGATCGACGTATTATATGAAAAAAATATCTGATTTTTTTCACTATTTTTCCTGTGTAATAAACCTTTCAGAGTATCATATAATTTTTTTCGAAACAAAATAAAAAATTGCGCATTTAAGGATTAAAATATGAAACACAAAAATTACCAAAAGTAATAGTGACCATCAGATGAAGTAGAAAAAAAGTGTCACTTAATAAACTAGACTTACTGAGCTGATGTACGGCTGATCTCCTCTGTCCTCCTGCTGGGGTGCCAGGCCGCTGTTCGACTCGAGGACATGGGGGAGGGGTCTTGTCCTCATCAGTGCTCTCCAGTGCCTCCTCCCAGCCAGTAGTCCCATGGAGTTGGAGCCTAAACATAAATAAAATGTTTGAGCCCAAAATACTTTCAAAAATTACAAAATGAGAGTGAGGAAAATAAAAGGACACCTTATTAATTTAACCCTTTCCAGCACAGGCAAATTTTGTTGTAAAATGATGAAATCAGTGACTAACACTGGAATTTACATACGACTTTTTTAGAAGTTAAAAACTTGTTACTTTACACTTTTATTGATTGTTAATGCAAAATTTTATAAAAATATTCTGGGTGCCGTTTGTAAGTTTGGAATTAAAATTAGGTTTCCCGACCCGGACACACTGTGCCGGAAAGGGTTAATCTGTTTTTTATATTCAAGTATTCAGGACCGAAACTAAGGGGGAGGCAGAGGGAGCATGTGCCCCGGGCGCCAGAGCGAAGGGGCACCAAATGAAGTATTATACCTTTGGAATAGATCATTTTCTTCTGATGGACTGATGGCTTCCATTATTATGAAACAGCCATTATAAATGATGTATTAGGTGAAGATGAAGGAGCAGCCTTAAAAAGTTAGAACTCTGATATTCTGATCAGAATGAAAAAAAAAAATGGCCATAATTTTTTTTGAAAAAAAAAAAAATATATATATATATTTTCTCCCTATTCTGACCAGAAAATTAGAGTTCTAACTTTTTACGACTGCTTTTTCATCTTCACCTAATACTTCATTTATAATGTCTGTTTCATAATAATGGAAGTCATCAGTCCATCAGAAGAAAATAACTCTTAAAGCGGAAACCCGGATAATCGGGACTCTACGGTATATTTCATTTTAAAAATGATCTTTAGAATATTTTTGTGTGTGTTCAGGCGGGCGGGTCATGACACCCCCCCCCCCGTGATCTCCCCCTTGGATCCGCCATTGTAGATTACGTAGTTCAGTATTACATATTTTATGATTACATATTTTAAATTTTAAAATAAGTCTGCTATTAGAAAATTAATAAAATTCTCTTTGTAAATATACTTTGCGGAAGAGGGGGTGGGGTGCCAAAATCCATGCTTGCCCCGGGTGCAAAAAAGGCTAGTTTCGGCCCTGCAAGTATTAAAAAAATCTTATCGAAATGATTTATGACTAATTTTGTCACTATTTTTATTAATTTAAAACTAAATACACCCATTCTTCTACGGATAAACCTTCCCTGAAATTTTTTTCGCGTATATTGTACGATTATATTTTAATATTGTACGCGTATTGATAGATTGATTCTACAATAAGACGCATAAAATTCTTACCAATGACGTAAGCGCACATCTCTTTTCTCCAACTTTGCCCTATGTGAAAGACATTTATTCAGCTCATTCGATGTTTTATTTATAATTTTCTAATGGGAAGAAAAACATAAATTTAAGACATGTAAAACAACAAATGACTAAAATGCATAAGACAGTTGCAAACAGGCCGGTTTCTTTCAAATAAAGACAAGTAATATAAAAATTTTGTTTTTAAAGTCAATTCCTACTTATGTCATCAAAGAAGAATTTAATATAATCCCTTAACCTAATCTTAGTTTTTGTTGCATTAAAATATCTCAATTTGTTGATTTTCTATAAGCAAGTAGGTTTACAATGGAAGTCTATGGGAATTGGGCGAAATATTAGAGATATCGCCAAGTTGGCGTCAATTTTGGCGACTCATTTGGATCGCCAATTGGGCGATATATCGCCAAGTTGGCGTCAATTTTGGCGACTCATTTGGATCGCCGATTGGGCGATATATCGCCTAGTTGGCGTCAATTTTGGCGACTCATTTGGATCGCCAATTGGGCGATATATCGCCAAGTTGGCGTCAATTTTGGCGACTCATTTGGATCGCCAATTGGGCGATATATCGCCAAGTTGGCGACAAACTAGGCGGTATTGGGCGACAGAACAGGGTCCCCGTACGGTAACCCCCCCCCTATAGATATGAAGATGCATTAAATGCTTCAATAACCAATGGCCGCCATTTTGTCTCCCCTGTAAAACTAAAATTAATTAAAATTTAATGAATTAATACTTTAAAAAACTGTATTAACATCCATTGTCATCCAGTACAAGATTTAAAAAAATTATTTCAACTTGATACGATGAATAATAAGTATTTTATTAACGATTGAAAATTTGAACAAGATATATATATAAATAAATAAATAAATATAGGGAGAGTGTGAACTAATAGTAGGAATTGAATAATAATAGCCGAACTAGAAATTTAATGGACGAATGAAATGAAACAAGTACCATAGAAAAAAAAAGTGCATTTTATTAAGTAAAATTTCTTGTTCAATGTATGTGGACTCGATTATAGTAAAAATACCGGAAGGTTTGCACCTGAAATGACAGGGGGGGGGGGGGGGGAAGAAACATTTATAAAATGCAAGAATGGATTCACTTTGAATAATCTTACGTCTTTCTTCGCCACTCTCCGCCGCAGTTCATTGTTAATTTCTTTATATTTTTCTATTTGGCTCGTCAGCAGCTTTATTTCAGCAATAGCTTCTCCTAAAATAAAGATAAAAGATTATATATGTATATATAGTATATATATTATATGTGTATAAAATACCTTTGAATCAAAAGTTTTTACAAGTTCATATAACGATGTTAACTAAAATTCTAAATGAAGACGGCATGTAAAAATATAATACATTGATCATTATAAAAAATACAGGGTAAGTCAAAATGAATATAGCGATTACAAACGGCTATAACTATTTAATGGAAAAGAATTTATCAATAAGATTAACACAGAATGTAGACAGAACTTCAAAATTTCTTTACGTAAGGCAAGTGCAGTGAAGCGGAAGCCTACGCATGCGCGATTTGAAACTTTGCAACGACAAGAAACCTGTTCATTGCGGCCGTCTCATTAGTAATAATTGCCAATTATGACGGTAAAAATGGCCAATTTTTTTCTGTGGGATTATGTGAAAGACAGGATGCCTCCCATGCCCAAAACAATTGAAAACCTAAGCACGCATTTGTAATGCGCTTGTGTCGGTGACTGAGCAAATGCATCAGAATGTATGGCGTGAAATGGACTACCCCCTAGATGTTGTCCGTGTGACCAAGGGAAGTCGCATAGAACATCTGTGACGTATGTATACAAAATTTTGAAGTTCCGTCCGTGTTAATCTTATCGATAAATTATTTTCCATTAAATAGTTATAGCCGTTTGTAATCGCTATATTCATTTTGACTTACCCTGTAAATAAAGCTAATCGGCATACAGAATAAAAAAACTCAAAACATTGAAAAACCTAAAATAGTTTAACATTATAATATCGTAAATCAAACTTCAAAAAGTGGAGGAGCATATTAGAGTAAAAATTTACAAAAGGAATGCAAAGAAATATCAATATAAAAAAAATATGAATAACCCTTTTATTGTGGAACTTTTCGTCAGCGGTAATATCCCACAAATAGAAGCAAAACATGGTTGATTTCTAGTTGAGAAAAACATGTATTGCATTTAAGAGCTATTTTTCAAATTGCTCAATCAACTGTGCAACCAGATTGACAAGTAAATTAAAACGGAGAAGATTAGCAAAAGCAAAATTATTAAATTCCATGAAATGTAGTGAAACTAGTATGCTGTGGCCATCACAAAACTTTCTTCTATATAAATCGCGTCAATTAAATCATTTAAATAGTAAAAGAAATTACATCAATTTAGAACCAATTCGTATCAAAGTATACCTGAATTTGAAGTTTGATGAAAATTTGTGCATTAGTCATTGAGATAGAACTGTAGGGGAAATTCTGAAAAATGCAGCATAGCAGCACCACCTGTTGAGCGATTTGCACCAAAACACTAACAGCACTAATTCATATTAAGGTATACCGGAATCTGAAGTTTGATGAAAATCGGTGCATTCGTTCTGGAGCTAGAGCTATTGTGGAAATCACAAAAATGCAGCACAGCAGCGCCACCAGTTGAGCGATTTACACGAAAAGGTACAAAACAAATTCATGTCAAGGACTAACTGAATCTGAAGTTTGATGAAAATCCGTGAATTAGTTCTGGACATTGAGCTATTGTGGAAATCGTGAAAAATGCTGCATAGCAGAGCCACCTATTGAGCGATTTACACCAAAACATAAACAGCACTCATTCATATCCAGGTATACCTGAATCTGAAGTTTGTTGAAAACCCAAGCATTAGTTCTTGAAATAGAGAGCTATTGCGGAAATCTCAAAAAATGCAGCATAGCAGCGTCACCTGTTGAGCGATTTACACCACAAGGGGCAAAACGTCAATTCATGCCAAGCACTAACTGAATCTGAAGTTTGATGAAAATCCATGCATTATTTCTTGAGATTGAGCTATTACGAAAATCGTGTAAATGCTGCAAAATGCAGCATAGCAGCGCCATATGTTGGGCGATTTGCACCAAAACGTTACCAGCACCAATTCATATCAAGGATTAACTGAATCTGAAGTTTGATGAAAATCCGTGCATTCGTTCTTGTTATAGAGCTAGTGCAGAAATCGCGAAAAATGCAGCATAGCAGCGCCACCTGTCGGGCGATTTACACCAAAAACTAATCAGCATCAATTTATATTAGGGACTACTTGAATATAAATTTTTATTAAATTCTGTGCATTAGTTCTTGAGATAGAGCACCCACAAAATTTGTGTGACATACAGACAGACAGACACACAGACTCACAGACAGACATTTTCTAAAAACATGTTTTCTGGAATCTCTGACCTCTAAAACGTGTAAATCCGTCGAAAACCGGAAGTCGAAAATTTTTACGATTCCAATACTTTCTTCTTGTAAAGGTAGAAGAAAGTAAAAATGAGTACAACAGTGAAATAAATTATAAGATTAATGATTAAACACAAAGAAAACAGGTTGTATATTAACTATTTGAAATAATTAAAAAACTTGTTTAAAATGATATAAATGTATTTAAATTATATGATTTAAATAACGCAAAAACATATTTAATATATCTTTAAAATAATTAGATTAAATAATTTACTGAAATAATTTAATATACTTTATACTAATAATTTTAATTAACGTTAGAAATATTATATATGTGTGTGTGTTACGTTAGAAGATCTAATTCTGCGATTTCCCTATCTTATTCTAAATTACTACTCTATATTCGCCAAATCCTTATTCTTAAATAATTTCTATCGTTAATTCTGTTAAATTACCTTTAATGTCTCACTTGTCTAATTCACTTAATTATTACGCTTTTAGTATTCTTAAATTAAATGTTCCATTTCCGATCTTTTGCGTTTTAGAATGTTCTGTGGTAGCCTTTTTATTCCAGCCGAGAATTTCCTTTTCCGTGCTTAATTTCGGGGGTTCTTTCTTACTTTCTTATTCATTCGATACTCTATCAGCCGTCTTTCCATGGCATGATATCCTTAATTATTAATTTATTGGGAGCGCGACCTACGTCATATTTGTATTACTATGCTAGGCGAACAAAAAGCCGATGCTCGCAGTGTTTCCACAGATTTTGGTCGTATTTCCACTTGTCACCGTCCGATATGTTTTTATATCAAATCTTGTTTACCTCTAATAATTATTTAAATTTACTTGCTTGGCAACGTTTGACTACAATAAGGCGATGATTAGGCTCCGACTATTTGTGGGAGCTGCTATGTTCTAGTCATTCAAATAAAGAGTTGAACTGCCTTGTTTCGATTACTATGCGAAATCTACATTGGATGATTTTTTCACCGTATTATCACTCGATGGCTACCACCACTTCGAATATTCCTACCAACTTACGCCTGCAGTTTTCTTTTCGGATTACTATAGCTACGAATAACCCTGCACTACTGGTAACATGACAGCTAGTTATTTCATTCACTAGTAAAACTTTCCAATAATCTAGCATATACATAGCTCAAAATTCTATTAAACTGATTGTGGCCATTGAAAAAAAATTTAATTGAAATATCTCTCTTAAGGTTGTCCGAGACGCAAAAAATCTTCAAATTTTGCAAAATCATTTTATTTCATAAAAATTTCTCTGCTTTTTCCTGCTTAAAAGGACATTTAAATCATGTTTCTGTCTGAACCAAAAATATTTTTCTCATTTTGGTTTGTTTTCAAAATCTATCTTTCAAGCAATGGCTGTCATGGAAATGACTCCTTGTAAAAATGAGTTTTTCTTCATGATAGGTTTTTTCACCATTTCTCATATTTAAATTCTTATAACTCGAGAACCGTTAAAGATACAGGGTTCAAACTTGGAATATATCTTTTTCAATTGTTTTACTTTAATTTTGATTCAGCATATTTGAAAAAAACACATTTACTTTTCAAAATATGATTTTAAAAAAAATTGCACCACTTTTGAAATTTTTTCGTTAAATATTTTTAATTCTTTTATAAATTAATATTTTTAAAAATGCTGAATCAAAATTAAAACATATATTTCTGTTTATTTAAATGAAAAAAAAATTGAAATTCTATAAATAATATTTCAAGTTATAACGATTTTAAATTACCCCACTTTAATAAATTTTAAATATATATATATTTTTTAATTATGAGAAGTTTTATCATGTGCTTTTGTTTACAAATGCCATCACAAAAAAATTCAGAATTTTAACTCAATAAATAAAAATTATTTTAAAATGTGTCCCGGACCCCCTTAAATTCACACATTTCGGTCTACAAAAGTAACAAGAAGGAAACATCACGCGTCCGCCATGGATTATGATACACTTTCCAACGCATTCCGACAAAACTTTACCGTGTATTGAGGTGAAAGGATATCACAGAAGTGAGAAAACTCATTTCTGCCCTCTAGAGTCGGAATAATGTCGCGTTTTTTTGCGCAACCCTTTTATAGGATAGCTAAAATTTGTACTCACCCAGTTAAATGCTAAGTAGTACCTTTTAAAGACGGGTACTACAGCTGGAAACTCACTTCCCGCCATTCGTGTTCCCAGGCAGTCGTGTAGCCACATTCTTTTGCGTGTGTCTGTATACCAACTATGAATTCTAGGCGCACCCGATTGTAGAGTAAGAGCCTCCTCATACATCTCAGGGATAATTATAAATGCGAATGCACTACTATAGAATAGACTACTTTAGTAGTGTAACATCTCCGAAATACTCCGCTCTCTTCTCGACCGTACTGCCATGACATTCTTTTTCAAGGTCCCACTCAACAAACTCGTACACACTCATTTTCAATATCCAACAACCTCCATAACATCTCTCTCCATTCACACATTAGCACTTTGCAATTCTTCTCGAAAGTAGATTTAGGGAGATCAACTGCATGATGGATCTTTTTGAAATTTTAACACTTTATTGTACATATCGTAAAGTATACAGAAGAATTTTTTTTATTAGATTTCGTTGCTTCTACTCTGAGTTATAAACAAATAGGTTCAACTGCTTTGGAAAATTTCGTCTGGGCAGTGGGCAGGATAGCGCCTTGTAGAATTATCTGACACACAAAAATTAATTTTTTTTCGTAAACTTTGCGAGTTTAGCTTCTAGTTAAATTCAAGGAACTCAAATTTATCTTAAAAACAGTTATGTAATGGCTGATTAAAAACATTTTTTTTTTTGTTAAAAAATATCGTTCTTATTTGTTAATAGCTTTTTAAAAATAATTTTAGCAAAAGCTTTAATTCATATCGAAGGCAATTAAATAAGCTTTAATTTAAAAAAATCAAGATGATCCATTGAGTAGATTTTTTTTTTATCTTGCCCACCATGTCAAAAAATGTGGTTGACACGGTGGGCAAGATTTAAAAAACACTACTCGATGGATCATCTTGATTTTTTTTTTATATTTAAAGCTTATTTAATTTATTTTCGATATGAATTAAAGCTTTTACTAAAATTATCAAATTAAAAAAAGTTAACAAATAAGAACCTTTTTTTAACTTTTCTTTTTTTTTTTCCAATCAGCCATTAGCTAACTTTTTTTTAGATAAATGTGTGGGTTCCTTTAATTTAACTAGAAGCTATTACTCACGAAGTTTACGAAAAAAATTTATTTTTGTGTTTCAGATAATTTTAGAAGGCGCTATCATGCCTAGACGAAATTTTCCAAAGCAGTTGAACCTATTTGTTTATAACTCAGAGTAGAAGCAACAAAATCTAATAAGAAAATTCCTGTGAATACCTTAAGATATGTACAATGAGCTGTTAAAATTTCAAAAACATCTTCCATCATGCAGTTTTTTCAGAAGAAAAATCATAAAAAAGTGCTCTTTTGGGCCTCTTAATGTAGAAGGTCCCCTTAACCCTTAAATGCCTGATTTTTCAAAAATCATTGTAATAATGTTTTTCGGCTTTCATTTCTTAAATAAATCATGGGAAAAATACTTAATATTTTCGATTAAAATAATAGCAAATTAGGATACTTTGCGATTTCAATAATATACACAATAAAAGGAACTAGCAAATCGGAATGTTTGGCACGATTTGCAATACAGAAAAGTACCCTGATTTGGGTCATCGGGTAAACAAGATTTGGATGAAAGTATACAGGACTTACCAAGATCTTTTATCATTTCAATGGGCGTAGTTTCAAGCATTTCAGGCTCTAAAGTAGAAAAATTTAAAAATTCAAAAATAACTATAAAAGAATTAGAAATTCAAAAAGATGTAAATAATCAAGAACCAAAAAGCATGCATCAAACTTCACGTATTATTAAGTTGTAAAGATAAACAAGTTAGAAAATGCATAACATTTCAAAACACACTATCTGCAATGACCCTTCAGAGTCAGAAAATATCCAAAATCTTTTTTGTGCAACCCTCTATACGATCTATGGATCTGTCTAAAAACGAGTTCCATTAAGGTAGGGATGCACAACCTGTGGCCCGCGAAGGGTTAGCGTGTGGCCCGCGAATTTCGGCAATTTATAACTGGAAAAAATTGCAAATTTTCGTCAGCCATTTAAGAATTGCTAATTTTGACGCGGAAAAATCGCGAATTTTGTCGATGATGCGCGGGAAAATTGCAAATTTCATTGACCGAAAGCTGAAAAATCATGAGATTCTCAGTTTATTGAAAGAAAAAAACATTCTGTCAATTTGCCGCAGGAAAAAATTTCAAATATCGCCAGTCTCTTAAGAATCACGAATTTCGTAATTGGGCGCGGAAAAATCGCGAATTTCGTCGATCAAGGGCGGAAAAATCGCAAATTTCGTCCATCGGGCACGGAAAAAATCGCGAGTTTTATCGATTGGGCACTGAAAAATCACACGTTTTGTCGATCGAGCACGGAAAAATCGCAAATTTTGTCGATGATCGGGGGAAAAATTGAAAATGTCATAGACCGGCAGCTGAAAAATCGCGAGTTTCTCAGTGTATTGGGAGAAAAAAACGCGAATTCTGCCAATTTGCCGCCGAAAAAAATTGCAAATTTCGTCAGAGTCTTAAGAATCGCGCATTTCGTTGATTGGGGGAGGGGGGGGTGAAATCGCGAATTTTGTCGATCAGGGGCGGAAAAATTGCAAAGTTCGTCGATCGGACACGGAAAAATCGCGAGTTTTGTCGATCGGATTCGGAAATTTTGTTGGTCGGGTCCGGAAAATTGGCGCATTTTGTCGATGATACGCAGAAAAATTGAAAATTTCGTTGACCTGCAGCTGAATGATCAAGATTTTCTCAGTTTATTGGAAGAAAAAAACGCGAATTCTGTCAATTTGCCGCGGAAAAAAATTGCAAATTTCGTCAGAGTCAGTTAAGAATCGCGAATTTCGTTGATTGGGCGCGGAAAAAACGCGAATTTCGTTGATCAGGGGCGGGAAAATCGCAAATTTCGTTGATCAGGGGCGGGAAAATAGCAAGTTTTGTCGATCGGGCTCCAAAAAATTGCGCATTCTATTAGTCGAGCACGAAAAATTCGTGAATTTTGTCAATCAGGCGCGGAAAAATCGAAAATACCGTCCACCGGACACTGAAAAATAGCGAATTTCGTTGATTAGGCGCGCAATAAAAGCAAATTTTGTTGATCGGGTGTGGAAAAATTGGAAAAATCGCGAATTTCATTAATCAGACGTGGAAAAATCTGAAATTTCGTTATTGGCTCCTTCTTTCCTCTTCGTTCATAAAGTTCACATTTATTTTTCGGCACTAGCCACTTTCATGCGTATGCTTGTTTTTTAGCACTTATAATAAAACAAAATTTACTCTCCCGAATAAAGTCAGGGAATATTATCACTCCTTGAAAACAATCCTATGTCTGTGTTACATATACAAATGCAAACTTTTGATGTATCCTTGCCAACTGAATTGGATATGTTGACTGGGTAGGTGAACCTAGAGGGGTAAAACTCCCCACCCCCTCAGAAACTAAATTTTTTAAATGATGTGGGCCTCGACAATCCAGACATTTTTGTAAGTGGCCCTTCTCTAAAAAAGGTTGTGCACCCCTACATTAAGGGGTCTTAAAGCTTTAAAATTTTCGAAATTTTAATTTTTTTTAGGTTAAACTCCAAACTTTCTGAACATTTTGATATAACCTTTTAATATAGTTAATGCGTTTTTTTAATAAACAGATCTACATGTTTCGTACGCATAATAGAAGACATTTTCAAGATATTATTACATATATAAATCACCAAAAAAAAATAAATCTCTCTATTCTAAAAAAAAGTAACTACCGCTGTCACCGCCGCCGCCGGTTTTGATTTTTTTGTGACCGGAGGCCTTTCTTCGTTAATATTAACAAAAATAATGCATACAAAAATATGAAAATCGGTGGTTTTATACAGAAATGTTTGATAAACACGCTGATGCAGACAGTTTTCAAATCGAAGAATTATTTTAAGAGTTATTTAATGCTAAAGTTGGACAAAATCGTTCCACTAAAAAAGTTTTATAGCAGCAAAAACCATACATGGCAGTATAATCATTTTTAGATCATTTTATGCGTTAGAATTTGCCGGAGTGCAGATTGCATTAATTTTTTTATTTTGACTCATTTTTTCAGGTTTTATTTCTATTTTAAATTCAAATTTTCAGCATTTCTAGAGATATTTTTAACAGATTTCAGAAAATTGTACTAATTTAAACTGTTGCCAACTGTATAAAAAGCGCAAGCAATAATGTTTGCTTCAAATTAAAAATTTATTTACACGTGACTATTATAAACAGGGAAAAAACTTTCAAATTAGAATTAAATAATTACGTATAAAAAGCGGGAACTTATTAAAAATTACGTCATAAAAAGTATACAAGTGAATTTTAAAAGAGAAAGGATATTGTAAAATAATAAATTCATTAACATGCGTTAGAAGTCTTAAATAGGAGAAATTACGTCATATTTACGTCACATTATAGTTATTACATAAAATGAACACAAAATAATATTGCAAAAAAGTTTAAATTTAGAAATTGCGCTAGACATTTATTTGATATTTTGAGAATTAATTTAAAATGTCTCATTTAAAAGAACTTTCTTTTCGCTTTGTTAAAAAATACCAGGAGACAAAGACTCTCTTTACTTAATTCCTTTTATATTAGTTTATTTTGAAATGTTGTTACACGTGTATACGTCATCAAGTTATTTTTATTTCGACGTTTTATTTGTGTTTTTATTAATGTTGTACGAATTTATTTGTTCTTTCGTTATTTAAAATAAAAATTATATCAATTTGTATAATTTGGCGAGTGATTTGGCGATTTATATAGTTTGGCGAAATGGGTCGACAGGATAATCAAGTAGTACCGCAGCGGATTTGGCGTTAAAATTCCCCAATCAAAGAGAAATGAATAGAAATTCGTTTATAGGGAGATCGCCACTGTTTTTTAAATCATAATTCAATCTTTCGAAATCTATTTAAAGCCGATCAAATTAGCGTGCATTTAGAGTCTGCGGTGTCTGGACGGGGGTTGGGGAGCGTAGCTCGTAGGGGGCCGAGCCCCCTAGTAATTTAAAATGTAGTAGGAGAAATGTTAAAACATAAGAATAAACAAGTTTGAAATTGTACGTTAAACGTGGCAAATAAAGTGCTAGTAACTAGTTTTATAAACATTCAGATCTTGGTGCAACAGCTGTTGCAAGCTAATACAGAAATGCATGAATACAAAATTTATTACGATTTTATATACAGGCATCCCCCGACTTAAGTAATGCGTTCCGTAAAGTTTTGCGTAACTCTAATTTTACGCAAGTCGAATTTATAAGTTACTTAGGTAAAATTTTGTAAGAAACTGCAATATTTATTATATATTATTTACATACCGTATCTCTCTATTCTAAAAAAAAGTAACTACCGCTGTCACCGCCGCCGGTTTTGAGTTTTTTGTGACCGGAGGTCTTTCTTTGTTAATATTAAAAAAACTGTTGCATACAAAAATATGAAAATCGGTAGTATTATAGAAAAATGTTTGATAAATACGCTGATGCAGACAGTTTTCAAATCGAAGAATTATTTTAAGAGATATTTAATGCCAAAGTTCGACAAAATCGTTCCATTAAAAAAGTTTTATAGGAGCAAAAACTGTACATAGGAATTTAATCATTTTTAGATCATTTTATGCGTCAGAATTTCCCGGTGTGCAGATTGCAGTTAGTTTTTTTAATTTGAATAATTTTTCGAGGTTTTATTTCTATTTTAAATTCAAATTTTCAGCATTTCGAGAGATATTTTTTACAAACTAGGGGGCTCTGCCCCTACGAGCTACGCTCGTCAACCCCCGTTCAGACACCACAGACTCTAACAGCACGCTAATTTGATCGCCTTTAAAAAGATTTCGGAAGATTGAATTATAATTTGAATCGGACAATTATAATCTGACGTAATTTTCACCAAACTTTTCTTTCTGTTTTTAATATTCACGTCAAAATACTTTTGCTAGAAATGAAATATTACGATCATCTTAAAATGTCAAGTAAATGTCTCGCGCAATTTTTAAATTAAAACTATTTTGCAATATTATTTTTTGTTCATTTTACGTAATAAGTGTAATATGACGTAAATTCTCCTATTTAGGACTTCTAACGCATGTTACTCAATTTATTATTTTACAATATTCTTTCTCATTTAAAATTCACGTGTAACTATAGTTTTTATGACGTAATTTTCAATGAGTTCCTGCTTTTATATTTTTTTGTTTATAATAGTCACGTGTAAAATAAATTTTTAATTTGAAGCAAACATTATTGGTTGCGCTTTATATGCAGTTTGCAACAGTTTAAATTAATACAATTTTCTAAAATTTGTAAAAAATATCTCTCGAAATGCTGAAAATTTGAATTTAAAATAGAAATAAAACCTCGAAAAATTATTCAAATTAAAAAACTAACTGCAATCTGCACACCGGGAAATTCTGGCGCATAAAATGATCTAAAAATGATTAAATTCCTATGTACAGTTTTTGCTCCTATAAAACTTTTTTAATGGAACGATTTTGTCCAACTTTGGCATTAAATATCTCTTAAAATAATTCTTCGATTTGAAAACTGTCTGCATCAGCGTGTTTATCAAACATTTTTCTATAATACTACCGATTTTCATATTTTTGTATGCAACAGTTCTTTTAATATTAACGAAGAAATACCTCCGGTCACAAAAAATTCAAAACCGGCGGCAGCGGCGGCGGTGACAGCGGTAGTTACTTCTTTTTAGAATAGAGAGATTTTAGAAAATTGTATTAATTTATACCGTTGCCAACTGTATAAACAGAGCAAACAGTAATGTTTCCTTCTAATTAAAAATTTATTTTACACGTGACTATTATAAACAAAATATATAAAAAGCAGGAACTCGTTGAAAATTACGTCATAAAAACTATAGTTACACGTGAATTTTAAATGAGAAAGAATATTGTAAAATAATAAATTCAGTAACATGCGTTAGAAATCCTAAATAGGAGAATTTACGTCATATTACACTTATTACGTAAAATGAACAAAAAATAATATTGCAAAACAGTTTTAATTTAAAAATTGCGCGAGACATTTACTTGACATTTTAAGATGATCATAATATTTCATTTCTAACAAAAGTATTTTGACGTGAATATTAAAAAGAGAAAGAAAAGTTTGGTGAAAATTACGTCAGATTATAATTGTCAGATTCAAATTATAATTCAATCTTCCGAAATCTTTTTAAAGGCGATCAAATTAGCGTGCTGTTAGAGTCTGCGTTGTCTGAACGGGGGTTGACGAGCGTAGCTCGTAAGGGGCAGAGCCCCCTAGTTATTTTATAAATAAATCATCATGCGATAGTATTCATTCGTATCTCTCTATTCTAAAAAAAAGTAACTACCGCTGTCACCGCCGCCGGTTTTGAATTTTTTGTGGCAGGAGGTCTTTCTTCGTTAATATTAAGAAAAATAATGCGTACAAAAATATGAAAATCGGTAGTATGATACAGAAATCTTTGATAAACACGCTGAGGCAAACAGTTTTGAAATCGAAGAATTATTTTAAGAGATATTTAATGCTAAAGTTGGACAAAATCGTTCCACTAAAAAAGTTTTATAGGAGCAAAAACTATTCATAGGAATTTAATCATTTTTAGATCATTTTATACGTTTGAAGTTCCCGGTGTGCAGACTGTTTTTCTTTTTTTAATTTGACTCATTTTTTGAGGTTTTATTTCTATTTTAAATTCAAATTTTCAGCATTTCTAGAGATATTTTTTACAGATTTTAGAAAGTGATACTAATTTAAACTGTTGCCAACTGTATAAACAGTGGAAACAATGTTTGCTTCAAAACAAAAATATTTATACTTGTAAATAAATTAAAAATTTATTTACACGTGACTATTATAAACAGAAAAAACATTTGGAATTAGAATTAAATAATTATGTACAAAAAGCAGGAACTTATTAAAAATTACGTCATAAAAACTATAATTACACGTGAATTTTAAGAGAGAAAGGAATTTGTAAAATAATAAATTTATTAACATGCGTTAGAAGTCTTAAATAGGAGAAATTGCGTCATATTTACGTCACATTACAGTTATTACATAAAATGAATACAAAATAATATTGTAAAAAGGTTTAAATTCAGAAATTGCGCTAGACATTTATTTGATATTTTGAGCGGATTCTTTTCAACTATTTTTGTTAGGAAAGCGCAAATAATATTTCATTTCTAACACAAGCATTTTCACGTGAATATTAAAAAGAGAAAGAATAGTGTTGTCAAAATTACGTCAGATTAAAAACGATTAATTTAAAAAGTCTTATTTAAAAGAACTTTCTTTTCGCTTTGTTAAAAAATACCGGGAGACAGACTGTTTACTTAATTCCTTTTATATTAGCTTATTTTGAAATGTTGTTACACGTGTCTACGTCAAAGACGAAAACAGCGATTGACATATGTATTTTTGGTACTACTTGGTTATCCCGTCGACCAAAAATCTATCATTCGCCAATCTATAAGATTAAATGCCAATAATGGTTGATCGTAAATGTCACATTAACTTGACGTTAAGCAAGTTACACGTGTCTACGTCATCAAGTTATTTTTATTTCAACGTTTTATTTGTATTTTTATTAATGTTGCACTAATTTATTTGTTCTTTCGTTATTTAAAATAAAAATTATGTCAATTTATATAATTGGCGAGTGCTTTGGCGATTTATATAATTTGGCGAAATGGGTCGACGGGTTCATCAAGTAGTACCGCTACGGATTTGGCGTTAAAATTCCCCAATCAAAGAGAAATGAATAGAAATCCGTTTATCGAGAGATCGCCACTGTTTTTTAAATTATAATTCAATCTTCCGAAATCTTTTTAAAGCCGATCAAATTAGCGTGCATTTAGAGTCTGCGGTGTCTGAACGGGGGTTGACGAGCGTAGCTCGTAGGGGGCAGAGCCCCCTAATATAAACTATAAAAGTATGAAAAAACAAAAACAAGCTTAAAGAACACTTTCCAAATATCGAGTGGAATACGGGATTTATAAATCTAACATGGATGAATTGATTTATAACATATTTAAATCTACATCAAACGACTCTAAAAATAAGAATTACAGAGGGCCTTTAATTTAACCTATAGTTTAATATAACCTTTTTTTTTAATTTAACCTATTCTGAATGAATTTCTGATGGCGAGACAAATGAATAGTACTCGCAAAAGAATAATTCTTGATAAGCACAAACTGTATCATGAATTAGATGATTACTGTGAATAACTGGCAATAAAGATTAAGTTGTTTTGTTATAGATTTGATTGTATATACCAATGAAAATAGAACTATCTAATATATAAACTATATTACGGTTGTGTTTTATATATATTTTTTATATAAATATCAAAAGTATGCAACTGCGTATCAAACGCGCTAGTATGTTCACAAATGTCATTTTCGAGATTTATTACGCAACTGCGAATTTACGTAAGTCGGTGGATGCCTCTATTAAATCCAGTCAGTTATAGGTTAAACCTACAATCATGACGTATGGGATATCATTAAATTAAGGGTTTAGGAGAGGATTTAATAAAATGAAAGAAGTTTTTATTGATATCTTTTTAATTTTTGATTCAATTTTCATAAGATTTGGACAAAATTGTGCAATGATTCCAATACTAAATTTCAAACCATTCGGTTGGATAGTTTTTGCGCTACTCTATGTGGAGATCGACTATAAGTGCTACGTATTTATATCATTACCAGTTCTAACCAATGATACCCCATGCATCGTTGTACGCTACATACTAGGTGAGAGAAAAAGAGACGCTGACAACAAAAATATAGAATGGAAATATTTGGAAACAGTCATCCTATAAATTTTTAAGCTAAAATTTACCTTCGACGTCCACCTCATCGTCCGGTGCTTTATGTCTCCCTCCGTCTAAATAAAAGATACTCATCATCATCAGGAGTTATACTTAAAGTGAAAATACACAATTTAAAGGTGAAACGTAACAACTTAAAAATAAACTTCCTAATAAAACATGAGTAAGATCATATTATTGAGAATTACATATTAGAATACATACAGAAGGAAATAAAACTAAAAATTGTGTCCTTACACATCTGAACTGAAAGTTTTATTGCTTACATTTGTGATGATATCTCTTGTATATTCGTTTAAAAACATAACAAGAACGAAAAATCATTCAAGCCGCATAGATTATGAAACACTTTCCAACGCTTCTAGACTGCTTTAACACAATTCCACTGTTTTAATAAAGTGAAAGAGGTTTTGGAAAACGCATAACACAGCTGAAAACCCAATGACCATTAACCGCTTGGTGCATAGCTTTGCATAGATGCATACAACAGTGTTTTGAATTTTAGAGATTTTTTTTATTCGTACATACCTAATTCACACCAGAAAATTAAAAAAAGAAATATGTGCTTTCATCCCTAACAGACATTCCGTTTTTTTTAAATAAAGCGAAATGAAGCATTGAAACTTTCGGGTGTCAAAGTCAGATTCTCTGAACTACTTCATTTCTAGAACGTATTCTATCATGGGAATTAAAGGGTTAAAGGTTAAGTTGTATAAAATAAATAATTATATAAAGGAAGGTATTTGGAGACCTACTTATTAAAGTATTTACTCATTTACATTATTTTAGCGTAAAACAGCCTCACGACAGTAGTTTTTACTTGTATTGCAGATGTGCAAAAGAAGGACGTACGGAACGTATTATATGAAAAATGCATCTGATTTTTCCTGTGTCAAACCTTTCAGAGAATCCTATATAATTTTTTCGAAGCAAAATAAAAAAAAAATCACGCTTATAAGGGTTAAGAGTCGATTTCTTTTGTGCATGGTCAAATTTATTTCAGTTTTAGTACAGTTCTAAAATCCCCTTCAGTTCAATAGGATATATAGACAGCCAGTAACGGGTTTCATTTTAAAATGCGTACTTCAACTTAAAATGCACTTCCATCCATTCTTGATAAACGACAGTCATCGAATTCTTTTGTGTGTCCCTGTAAATGAATGATGAATTCTATAGTAAGTTTCCTGTAATGCATATGACACAGATAGGCATAATTTTCAATATGTTTGAAATAGTTTAAAAGTACTGACCATTTAACGGAACTCTTTTTAGTGTCCCGGTAAACGAAATATTAACGCTATACAGTTCATTTTCATTACTTAACATACACTTCTATCCATTGCATGAAAATCAGAATTTACGAGCGTGGATTGACAGAACAGACAATTTAAAAAACACTCGACTCTAAGCAAATAGAAAAAGTAGAACGCTAAAATTCATCTTTAAAAAGTTAAAATGACGCTTTATTATTTGAAAGATGTTAAATGACACTTATATATCCCAAATTATGAATTCGTGAAAATTTCAGCATTTTTCGTGAATTTTCGAAACTATCATTTAATAAACTTTAGAAGGATTTTGCCAATTAAGATTAAATTCAGCAAATTTGAATGGATAGAGCAACTCCACTCAAATCTTTTATTTAAAATATTTTATAGAATGTTACAATAGAAATATTTCCTAACAAACTTTTCCCCCACCCTCTTTCGACGTCAAAAAATTCAGTTGAAAGAAATAATCCTTTTGAAAATATTTTTGTTAATGCTTTTGGAACAAGTTAAAGTAAAGTAAAAGTTAAAGTAAAACTGTGTTACTACTCATCGATGTATTCAATGAATTTTATAACAAGTTATTTTAATGGTACTTATAAGGGAACCACTTTTGGTTTTGCATCGAGACCGGGTGCGTTTTGTAGCCCACTACATAAAAGTTAGAGAACCGAAAAAATTTCTCAGTTAAAATAATACTTTTATACTTTTATTATTACATATTTGTTTATTTGGTACTTGTTAGCTATCCCGTCGACCCATTTCGCCAAATTATAGAAATTGCCAAACCACTCGCCAAATCGTACAAATTAACATCAATTTTTATTTTAAATAATGAAAGAACAATTAAATTAGTGTAACATTAATAAAAATACTAATAAAACGTCGAAATAAAAAATCACTCGATCAAGTAAACACGCGTTAGTCAAGCCAAGTGAATGTGGCATTTACAATCCATCATTATTGGCATTTAATCTTACAATTTGGCGACAGTCATTGGGTCGACGGGATAACTAACAAGTACCGTTTATTTCACACCAAAAGTGAGTTAAGTCGCCAAATAGGGCGCTACCATTTTCCCGCCCGCTTTGTCCAAAGTGAAAATGTACAGAACATATTACTAGAATTATATCAGATTGCGATTTTTTTTAATAATTGATAGCATAAGAAACAAATAGTAGGTTTTTATTTTTTTTTCTATACAGACGATAAATATATAAGTAATAAATATAATTCTATAAAAGCTTCGAAGATCATTGAAAACTATTTTTTAGTGAAATACAAAATAAGCAAACTATTTTCTTTTGAAATCGGATGAAATAAAGTTTCGAATGTTTAAAATGAAATGTTGCTGTATTAAAGGGTCCTTCGGTAAAAGTAATCATAAAGTAAATTAATATTTTTACACAATTTAGAAAAATTACTGTGGCGAAATAGGTCGGACATTGCAATTTCTAGCTATTACAAATTCAGCAATGACATTTGGCTAGGGTTGCCGGAAAAACTCTACTTTTGAAAATAAACGCCAACTGTTTCCCCGTCAAAAATATGAATATAAAGTTGCCATTTTTCAAAATCAAATTCGTGGGTTTTTGAAGGAATTTTCAAACTTTTTTCAAAATTTATTCTTATTATTAACTCATTTTTATTTTTAAATGCTTTTCTTTAAAAAAATTCAATGTTAATAGTCCGATAAGTGGTCTCGAAAATTTCATTTTCAGAAAGTTATGCTGCTGTCTCATCAAGAAATATTATTTTTAACAGAAAAATTTTATCGTAATAGAGGGTTTTAAAATGCACCCGGTCTCAATGCTAGATGCGAGCAACACCAAAAGTGGTTGCCTTGTTAGAAGTGCATTAAGGGTAGTGTCCAGCCCGCTTACAACGATACCGCTTAATACGATGTGTCTATTCCCCTTGACTCGGGCACAACGAAGTGATTACACTTATAAAGCGAACATGTGAGGACAATCACGCAAACAAAGATTTCTTATACAGGGTCCAGAAAAGTGTTATCGTAACATAAAAGGTTTAAAGTTTGCCTCATACTCAGAAATTCTTCTCTATGCTTTTCGTTAGGTTGTAAGGAAAGAATCATCAGACTACAAAATTTAATTATAACTTCCTGTTTGTAGTGACGGAAAATATTAATGTGTAAAGAAAAAAAGTTGAATTTTGTTCACAAGTGTTCAACATGACTCCACCTGTATAATATTATTGCGATATGTCAATTCTTGCCAAACACGTTGTCATGTTTGAGTATTAACTGTTTGTCCAAACGGTAGACTGAGGGTATCTGGAGTTCACGACTCGCACGAACCGTGGATTTCGTCGTGAAAAAGTATTTCGCACTCTTTCAACGTTCTCTGCTGAAACACCTGATTACCCTGGATAAACACCCCTTACTAACTATGCAAAAAATTATCGTAGAAGAAAGTTACTGGTACCACACGATTGGTAATAAAGTCTACATATTGCATATAAGATTTGTTTAGGGGTCAACTACATATTAAAACGAACCCTAACTTTGTTTTTTTTTTTCAATAGTAGTAAACACTTCTGACAGCATAAATTAACTCTACACCCTTCCATTAGCTTAAAAACAATTTTTTTTTTTTCAATTCATGCGATAAGTTTCCGAGAAATTATTTTAAAACGAGCGGTCATTGAAGACTGATAGATTACAGGATATCCTTCTACATATAAAAAAAAAGTTTTGATTTGGAAATGGACCAATGAAAATCTGCGTAGATATCCCCAGAAGATCGGCATCCAATTTGAATGTTTAAGCATGGCCTTTCTTTGTTATTAAAAAAACTGTTGCAGACAAAAATAAGAAAATCGGTAGTATTATAGAGAAATGTTTGATAAACACGCTAATGCAGACAGTTTTCAAATCGAAGAATTATTTTAAAAGATATTTAATGCCAAAGTTGGACAAAATCGTTCCATTAAAAAAGTTTTATATAGGAGCAAAAATGTACATAGGAATTTAATCATTTTTAGATCATTTTATGCGTCAGAATTTCCCGGTGTGTAGACTGCATTTAGTATGTTAATTTGACTCATTTTTTGAGGTTTTTGTTTCTGTTTTAAATTCAAATTTTCAGCATTTCGAGAGATATTTTTACAAAATTTAGAAAATTGTATTAATTTAAACTGTTGCCAACTGTATAAACGGCGCAAACAATATAATGTTTGCTTCAAATTAATTTATTTTACACGTGACTATTATAAACAGAAAATATAAAAAGCAGGAACTCATTGAAAATTACGCCATAAAATCTATACTTAAACGCGAATTTTAAAAAGAAAGAATATTGTAAAATAATAAATTAATTGACATGCGTTAGAAGTCTTAAATAGGAGAATTTACGTCACATTACACTTATTACGTAAAATGAACAAAAAATAATATTGCAAAACAGTTTTAATTTAAAAATTGCGCGAGACATTTACTTGACATTTTAAGATGATCATAATATTTCATTTCTAACAAAAGTATTTTGACGTGAATATTAAAAAGAGAAAGAAAAGTTTGGTGAAAATTACGTCAGATTATAATTGTCAGATTCAAATTATAATTCAATCTTCCGAAATCTTTTTAAAGGCGATCAAATTAGCGTGCTGTTAGAGTCTGCGGTGTCTGAACGGGGGTTGACGAGCGTAGCTCGTAGGGGGCAGAGCCCCCTACTAGCATAAGAAATTCTAAAATGTCTACACATTTCTATTATAGACGGCCCCTTAAACAATCATTTTGCCGTTTTTTAAGCATCATTTGAAAACTAGTTGGAAGAAAAATGTGAAATTTTGGATTTCCATAAAGCAGGACAGTCTAAATTTATCAAAAATATTGTAGGTTGTCATTTACAATTTTTTCGAATGTTAATTTCATAATTCATATGATAAAATTTTATCAAC
The DNA here is from genome assembly GCA_963932465.1 of Maratus speciosus. NCBI lineage: Eukaryota > Metazoa > Arthropoda > Arachnida > Araneae > Salticidae > Maratus > Maratus speciosus. The sequence goes on from OZ010797.1 coordinate 11,779,308, forward strand.
GTATTTATGTTTGGGTATTTTAGTATTATTGTTACACAGAAAATTAGCACATTAGGAGTATAATTTCAGGAGATAATAAAAATATGAAAATGTAATTTAACATTAGAAGCACTCAATTTTGAAAGTTTATAATTCAAAAACTTATCATTCAAATGAGGTCTAATTTTATATTGCATCATTTAAAAGTAGACTATTTCCAATCGTTCGATACCAGTAGCTTTCTTCTGCGATAATTTGTTGAGGAGTTAGTAGGGGGGGGGGGGGGTTACTTTTTTTTTCCACGACTGTACGTGAATTTAACAAAAACTAACCCTTTTACGAAAAGCTTCACCATTAATGAAACTAAAAAATTAGTATATGATTGTGTACAGTCGTGGAAAAAAAAAAAGTAAACATCCCCTACAACAAATTATCGTAGACGAAAGTTACTAGTACCAAACGATTGAAAATAATGCCTACTTTTAAATGATGTATATAAAATTTGCTTAGGGGGCCATCTACCTATTAAAACGAATCCAAACTTCATTTTTTTTCCAATGGCAATACACAATTTTAACGAGATATTTCAAACCTTCGGTTCAAACTATACTTAGACACGAAATTTCAAGTCATTTGAATGATAAGTTTTTGAATTATAAACATTCAAAATTGAGTGCTTCTAATGTTAAATTACATTTTCATATTTTTATTTATACCTCCTGAAATTATGCTTCTAATGTGCTAATTTTTTGTGTAGCAATAATACTAATATACCCAAATATAAATACGTTGAATTTGCAATTTTTATAATTTTGTGATGTGAATTATGAATTATGAAATTAATATTCGAAAAAATTATGAATTGCAACCTACCATTTTTTGGATGGATTCAGATTTATTAAGTCTTGCTTTATGGAAATCCAAAATTTCACATTTTTCTTCCAAGTAGTTTTCAAATGATGCTTAAAAAACGGCAAAATGATGGTTTAAGGGGTCGTCTATGATAGAAGTGACTAGATATTTTGAAATTTCTTCTGCTGTCCTGTAATATAGCAGGCTTCATTGACTGCTTAAGGTGCCTTGATCAAGAAGGGGGTTCTCTCGGTTAACATTCGAGTACTGAACTTCAATTTGGATACAGCCCTTAAAATACGCTGGTTTTAAAATAATTTCTCGAAAACTTATCGTACGAATTGCATTAAATTTTGTTTCTAGGCTAATGGAAGGGTGTAGAGTTCATTTATGCTGTCAGAATTGTATAATGCTATTGAAAAAAACAAAGTTATGGCTTGTTTTAATATGTGGATGGCCCCCTAAGCAAATTTTATATACATCATTTAAAAATAGACTATTTCCAATCGTTCAGTACCAGTAACTTTCTTCCATGATTATTTGTTGAGGAGTTAGCAGGGGGTGTTTACTTTTTTCCCCACGACTGTACATTTCCCAATGAACTTTAAATACGACGACTCATTATGAATCCCTATTTAATTATCAATAATTAAAGTAAGTACATTTATTTAAAGCAATTACCTCACAAGCAACAGAAAAAAATTAGTTCAATATTAAAATATAAAAATGGAGAAGACACTTACCATCATGTTCTAAACTCAATATAACCCCCTCGTGGATGACTGCAAGTAAAAATATAAAATTAAAATGCTGATTATTACATCGCCTAAGCTTTTGTCCACATACATTAGAAAAATAAGAACGAAAAATCATACTTAAAGCATAGATTATAAAACACTTCCCAGTTCTTTTCCAGTAGAGGGGCTTTGGCGAAATAGAGAAAGTGACCTCGGCGATAGAAGCAAATGGGGCAACCACCTTCTTTTGTGGTTAACCAATTCACTGCTTCCTATACACAAGCCATTGTTTTAAATATCTATACACTTTGTTTAAAATAAAGAATCCATTCATCTATTTTTATTTAGAAACAAAAGTAATTTGTGTTAAAAAATAATCTATAATTTTTTTTTTCCTCTCATCCATCACTTGGAATCCAATACAACTTTCTGAATGGCGCCAAGCTTTTTAAAAACAAGGCCCCTCTTCTGGAAAAGTACCCCTTTCCAACGCATCAAGAATACTGCAACAAAATATCACCGTTGAGGGGCGGTGGGATATATTATATCCCACTTAATTTTAATCATAATTCCAACCAGAAACTTAAATTTCACTTTTTTAAAACTTTGATGGAGTGCAAAAACTGTGGAGGTTTGTAGCTTAATTGTAGTATTAGTTTGAAAAGCAGTTACTACTGAAAGCAGTTTTTATGACATTAAGATGTATGCTATTTAGAATAATCAATTTTTCTCTAGTGACGAAATATTTTAAATTTAGAAATAGCATCTGTAGATTTAGTCACTTCATTGGTGAATTTAATTATCCGTTTATTATGACGAAAGACAATTTACGCAAATTAAGAGATATGCAAGAAATTTCTCTGTTTTATTTAGGTATTAGATTTTAATGAAATGAGTTCAGCATAAATGTTTACACTCATTCCATGCATGGAGAAGAATTGAACAACGTAAGCCTCGACGTGACATTTGGCCTAGGGCTACTTTAATGCGGGCTAAATCATCTGTGACCGACTGACTAAATTCATAACTTTCCGTAATTTTCAGCACTTTCATCACCAGCAGAATCGATGCAGGAAGAGCACACTTTTTGCTGAGCAAGGGGGATTTTCAGAAATAATGCACATAATTTGCCGATTTGCATGAATCGTGTAATCCCTGTTACAAATGTGTAAAAACATCACATTGTGAATCAGCAAATTGTCCTTTAAATTATCCTGACCCTGGTCCATATACACACTGGCTATACTATTCCAGTGTTTTTAAAGACGGTTTCACTGTTTATACTATTCTGATTAATTTAAATGCAAAAATCTTAGTATCATATTAAATAAATTTAATTTGTTACACATGCATAGTATCAAGGTTTTATCTATTTTGTGTGTTTTGCTAATTTTTGATTGCTGATGTTTTGTCATGTTTTTGTATTCAAATGACTTCAATTTGAGTTGCAGTATTCAACAATATTTTCTGTGGATAACTGTATCAAACTTGAATAAATATCTAAGATATTTAGTGTATAGATAAATTCTAAGAATTTTATGATTTTTTAAAAGAAGATAAGTCATTTTCATGTACATGACTAAGAAACTAGTCGGATGTACCAATCCCAAAACTTTCTTCTATCTCATACATGTTAATACTTCAAAATTCACTATCACACTGCCAAAATTAAATGGCAATCTATGCATCTCATGAGGATTCTAAAGATATGAAATTCCGTGCATTAGTTCTTGAGATATGCCTATCGCTGAAATCGTCTAAATCCAGCAAAATGCTGCCTAGCAGCGCCACCTATTGGGTGATTTATACCAAATCTTAATCAGCAACAATTTATATCAACGTCTGACTGAATCTGAAGTTTGGAGAAAATCCGTGCATTAGTTTTTGAGATAGAGCTATAGCGAAAATCGTGAAAATTCCTGCATAGCAGCGCCACCTATTGGGTGATTAACACCAAAACCTAATTAACAACAACTTATGTCAACATACACCTAAATCTGAAGTTAGATGAAAATTCGTCCATTAGTTCTATAGATAGAGCTATTGAGGCAATCGTGAAAAAGGCAGCACAGAAGCGCCACCTGTTGGGCGATTTACACCAACACATAATCAGTAGCAAGTCATATCAAGGACTAACTGAATCTGAAGTTTGATGAAAATCCGTGCGTTATTTCTTAAGATAGAGCTATTGGGGAAATCATGTAAATCCTGCAAAATTCATCATAACAGCGCTACCTGTTGGGTGATTTACACCAAAACGTAATCAGCATCAATTCATATCAAGGACTAACTAAATCTGAAGTTTGATCAAAATCCGTGCATTAGTTCGTGAGATAGAGCTATTGCGAAAATCATGAAAAATGCAGCATAGCAGCGCCACCTGTTGAGCGATTTACTCCAAAACTAATCAGCATCAATTTGTATTAGGGACTCATTGAATATAAATTTTTAATAAATTCCGTGCATTAGTTCTTGAGATAGAGCGCCCACAAAATTTGTGTCACATACACACAGACAGACAGACTCACATAGTCACAGACAGACATTTTGTAAAAACATGTTTTTTGGAATCTGACCCCTAAAACGTGTAAATCCGTCGAAAACCGGAATTCGAAAATTTTCATGAATCCAATACTTTCTTCTTGTAAAGATAGAAGAAAGTAAAAAAAGATACACTTCTGACAAAAATTAACATATAAAAGTAATATTTATTAACAGTGCAACTGTAAACATTAAAGCTTATACTGTTGACATCATATTCTTACAGACATGTTCACATATAACTTTAAAAATCATGATTTTTTTTTTTTACTTCAAAAAAGTTTTCTGGAATAAATCAGAACAATAATTTGGTGTCAAAGTGTACCTTTTTTTTCCCCCTTTTTCAAGTAAAATTAGACCATGTCATTAAATAGACTTTTCAGATAGACCGACCTATACTGTTACAACTGTCTGAAAATTTCTTGAATATTTACAATTTGATTATAACAATATCTTCCAATTGTAATACCGTATTTTATGGAAGAAACGCCGCGGCGTTTACGAGTTTAAAAGTTAATTTTTTTCCAAGTGCGGCGTTTACGATTTTTTAAAATAACAACTGAGTTTCCTTAATTCGAAAATTCATAAAAATATTTAAAATCGGATTTAAATATTTTTAAAAAAACTTCAAACATCTTAAGATATTAAAAACGAGGCATCCTACACTGTTCAGAAAACTTTGATTAAAATTATGTCAATGTGACGCTGTTGACAAAAGTAGCGTTCCGACGAATGCGGCGTTTACGACGGGTGCAGCGTTTCTTCCATAAAATCCGGTAGTTTTAAAATTAAGTTTTATGGTGGCTGGCATCTATGTTCTTATTGAAAAATGTCATGAATTTAATAATTACAAATTAAAGATTTTAATTTATCAAAGGATAAAGTGTTTTCGGAAATATTAAACGGCATTCGATCCCGCTTACCCTCTTACTTTTTATTTCTATCTTTTAGCGAAATTAGAAGAATAAAAAACATCATCCAAACTATTAGAGCAAGAAAGGTGAAGGAACAGAGAGGGCGCACTTACCGGAGAGACGGGAATCATCATCATCATCATCCTCCTCCTCTGTTACAGCTAAGGCTGGAAGAAAATATAAAATTTAATTGCTAAATCTCATAGCTTATATAACAGCAAAAATAGACATCCATAAAAAATGAAATAGCAATGCGGCCAGTTTGGATTATAAAACACATTCAAAATACAGTAGAACTTCTTTTATCTGAAACTCTTTTAACCAAAACTCTCGATTAACCGAAATCCATTTTTGAAGCTTTTTTTTTTTTTTACTTTCGCATTCCTAGTGTGCAAAATCCATTTTGAAAGCTTTTAACTACCATATCATATGCCTTGTGTGCAAGCGGTCCTTTCCGAACTATGAGTATATGTAAATATTTTCGATCCCCTTTCTTAGAGTTCCTTTGAATTTAACTTGAGCTCCCGTAAGCTGGAATGAAAAAAAATGAACAAATTAGCCGTTCTGAAGCTTTTGAATGTTTTGCAAAAGGTTTGGCATGGCTAGAGCAGCAAAAAGACTATGGACTAATATAAATAACTACTAAATACTGGTGAACTAATTATATTAAACTCCATAATAGAGCTTCAAAGCAAAGGCAATCAAACTGGGATAAACAAAACATTTTTTCAAACCCTTGTGATATAGGTAAAAGGTACTTCATTTCAAAATTAAAATTCAGGTAATTTATTCTTGTTTCTTTTTTGCTATTGATTTATTTTTATTAAGCACTTGTTACCATAATATGAAATATTGCTTCTATTTCTCCTTAATCTTAAAATTAAAGCCTTCTCGATTATCCGAAAATTTAGATTATCCGAAAGAGGGTCGGTCCCAATGACTTCGGATAATCGAGGTTCTACTGTACTGTAACAAAACATCGCACTTTAATAAGGGGGTGTGCAGACGTGGGGTGAAAAATAAACACACCCTACTAACTTTGCAACTCATAGAACAAAATGACGTATCAAACGATTACACATAAAGTCTACTTTTAAATGATCTCCATAAAATTTTCGCAGGGGGCCACCTACCAATCAAAACCAGACCCAACTTTGTTTTTTTTTTTTTCAATGGTAACAGCCCATTTTCATTATATTTTAAATCTACAATACAAAACTATGCCTAGAAACGAAATGTCAAGAATGCTTGGAGGATAAGTTTTTGAATGATAAACATTCAAAATTTAGAACTTCTAATGTTAAATTACATTTTCATTTTTTATTAATATCTCCTGAAATAATAATCATAATGCGATCATGCGATTTTGAGTGGTTATAATAACTAAATAACTCACATAAATACATTTGATTTGTAATAAAAAAAATTTATATGAATTACAACCTGATATTTTTTTATAGATTTATATTTATTATTTCCTGCATTATGAAATTTCTACATTTTAAATTTTTCTTCCAAAATTTTTCTTTTCAAAGATTTCGAATGATGCTTAAACGTCAAAATGATGTTTAAGGGTATGTCTAGAATTTGCAAAAAAGCATCATTTGAAAATATATATACTTTACTCATTTTATTGAACCTTTGGGCTGCCAATAATCGAAACCTATTGAGCGAGTGAAAGGTTGGTTGATTGTGTTTATGACAGCCAATTATCAACAAGAAGGATATAGGCCCTAAAAGGGGGGGGGGGTCTTTCTAAGGGAACCTAACCCGTATTGACGCGTGGAAATCCAAGGTTCGAAGAAAACCACGAAAACTCCGAACGATTAGGCCGACGGCCGTGATCGGGTTTGAACCCAGAACCACCGTCTACCAGCTTCGAGAGCAGAACCTCTCAGCCACTGGTGGGGCTGAGCGAGTGAAAGGCTCCTATGGGCGAGAAATAATACATTGATAGAAGTGACATAGTCATTCTGTAGCATTTCAAAAACAGGGTACCGAACAGCCTCTAAAATAAGCTCACTTTGAAACTAATCTTACGAATTTCATGAAAATTCAATTTAGGCTCATTGAAAGGCGTAGAATTTATTTAGGTTATTGTCCTATCTCTCTCTCTCTCTATATATATATATATATACACATATATATACATATACATATACACACACACACACACACACCAACACACCAACACACACACACACACACACACACACACACACACACACACACCAACACACACACACACATTTTATTTATATCTATACTCCTATTATAAAGAGGAAAAAATTGTTTATTTGTCGGAGGTAAGCTCTGGAACTACCGAACCGATTCCAAAAGTAATGGTATCAAAATGATGGTGTTCGCCCAACTTAGTACATAGGCTATATCTTATGTCGGTGCCACTACCCCAAAGGGGGTGCAGGAGCAAAAAACGTTCTAAAAATGCGATTTTTGCGTTACTGAAGGGCCTAGAAATATGAAATTTGGAATATTAGTTACTTACAAGATATAAATGATGTCGAAGAACAGTTCTTAAACAATTCGAAATTTAAAAGGGGTGAGACTGCACAAAAAGTGTTCTAAAAAACGTTCTAAATGGTAGTTTCTACATAATCTCAGGAACTACCGAACCGATTCCAAAAGTAATGGTATCAAAATGATGGTGTTCGCCCAACTTAGAACATATGCTATATCTTATGTCGGTGCCACTACCCCAAAGGGGGTGCAAGAGCAAAAAACGTTCTAAAAATGCGATTTTTGCGTTACTGAAGGGCTTAGAAATATGAAATTTGGAATATTAGTTACTTACAAGATATAAATTATGTCTAAGAACAGTTCTTAAACAATTCGAAATTTAAAAAGGGGTGAAAATGCACAAAAAGCGTTCTAAAAAACGTTCTAAATGGTAGTTTCTACATAATCTCAGGAAATACCAAACCGATTTAAAAAAATATTGGTGTCAAAATGATATTGACAACGTTTGCTCCAAGATAAGCTATGTTTTATGTCCGTGCCACTACCCTAAAGGGGGTGTAGGAGCAAAAAACGTTCTAAAAATGCGATTTATGTGTTACTGAAGGGCCTAGAAATATGAAATTTGAAGTATCAGCTACTTATTAGATATAAATGATTTCTAAGAACAGTTCTTAAACAATTCGAAATTTAAAAAGGGGTGAAAATGCGTAAAAAGCGTTGTAAAAAACGTTCTAAATTGCAATTTCTATGCAAACTCAGGAAATACTAAACCGATTTCAAATATAATGGTGTTAAAATGATGGTGACAGATCTTGCTCTAAGATAGGCTATATTTTATATATGTTTCCACTAGGAGGAGAGAGATGCTCCACAGAGGAGATGCAGGAGCAAAATGAGCGAAAAGCGTTCTAAAACGTTCTAAATGCCGATTTGTCACCAATATCTCAGGAAAAATCAAACTGATTTCAAAAGTAATGGTAAGAAATTGATGCTGACAGCCTCTGCTCTAACATAGATGCTATTTCAAGTCGGTATCACTATCACCTAGACGTTGCAGGAGCAAAAAAGCATTCCAAATTTCGATTTTTGTGATCGGTAGGGGCTAGCAACTTAAAATTAGGCAAGGTACATATTTATTACATATAAATGATCTTTAAGAACAGTTTCGAAAAAATTGGAAATTTAAAAAGGGGTGAAAATGCGCGAAAAGCTTTTTAAAAACGTTCTAAATTGCGATTTCTACTCAATCTCAAGAAATTCCAAAGCTATTTCAAAAGTAATGGTTGCAAATTAATGGTGACAGTCCCTGCTATAACATAGGTTATATTTTATGTTGCTGTCACTACCATCTGAGGGTTGCAAAAGCAAAACATGTTCTAATTTGCGTTTTTTGCATAATTGAAGGGTCTAACACTTTGAAGTATGGCATGTTATTTACTTACAAGATGCAACTGCTTTCTATGAACTGTCGAAAGAAAATTTCAAATTTAAAAAGATGAAGTGAGCGAAAAGCGGTATAAATTACAATTTTTATGTATTCTTATCAAATACCAAACCGATTAAAAAAATGATAACAAATTGTTGGTGATAGAACCTGCTCAAACATAAGCTATATTTTATGTCTTTGCCACTACCACCAGGGGGCTGCAGTAGCTAAAAGCTTTCTAAATTGCGATTGCTGTGATACTGAAAAGGCTAGAAACTTTAAATATGGCATGATAGTTATTTATAAAATATAAATGCCCTCGAAGGACTGTCGAAAATAAATTCGAATTAAAAAGGGGTGAAGGGAAGGGGAGGTGCGAAAAGCATTCTAAAAAAGTCCTAAATTACGATTTCTACGCAATTTCAGGGAATATAAACCAAATATAAAAGTAATAGTTGCGAATCAATGGTAACAGTCTCCGATCCTACACAGGCTATATTTTATGCCGATGATTCTACCACCTGGGATTCACAGGAACAACAAACGCTCTAAAAAAGGCCTTTAAAAGCTTTCTAAATTACGTTTCTGTGGAATATTAGGAAATAACAAACCAATTTCAAAATTAATGTTGTCAAATTAATGGTGACAGTTCCTATTTCAACATAGCCCTTTATGTTGAGAGAGGTGGTAGGACTTGGAATTTGACATGATGGTTAATTTTAAGATGTAAGAAGATGGTTTCTAAAAAATTCAAAACTTCAAATGAATACTGAAATGAGCATATTAATTGAGCATAAAAGTTTCAAAATATTTTCTAAATTATTACTTATTTAGTTTGATTTCGTTTTATTAATTTAAGTCTCATTTCTGCCTTATGCAGTGTAATAATGATGTTTAATCAAACTGTGTTTTAAATAGTAATTTTTTTAATTATTCCTAAAAGTAATAAGTACCTTTTAATAAAATAAAATATTACCTTTTAATAAAATAAAAATTTAGTTAGTACCTTTTAATAAAAATTAGACATATAAATATCACTTGGCATATTTCAAATATTACGCGAGCAAAGCCGCGGGGTTTGCTAGTATTATATATATATATATATATATATATATATATATATATATATATATATATATATATATATATATATATATATATATATATATATATATATATATATATATGTGTGTGTGTGTGTAATATATATATTAGGGTGGTCACAAGAAATCAATTTTCGAATTTTTTCCGGGGGACCCCCCAAAAAGTTGCCAATAGACTAGAAAATGAGATTGCCAAAGTTTTAGCTCATTTGGATAATATTAACCCGTGCCTCATTGAGGTTAAAGTTCGAAAAAAAACGTGATTTTTCGCAAAAAAATGTTTTTCCTTCATGAAATAAATACAATTGAACCTAGAAACATAATTCAGATCTCATTTTATAAAAAAAAGTTTAGCTTTGAAGAACCACACACCATTTTTTTCTAAAAATGTATAAATTTAGACATATGCGCATTTTTCAGGACCAGACTTCACCCGAATCCTAAAAATTGATTTTTATGAAAATGCGAAAAAAGCATTCTAACATTCCATTTCATCTGCTTTCCCCCTTTTGTTTTTCATTTTGTACATGATAAAGTACTAATTTTAAAAAAAATCCAAAGAAAATGAAAAAAAAATCAAATTTGAAACTGAAAAAATTAAAAAAAAGGGGGGGGGGTGCAAAGAAAGTATAAAAATTAGAACAAATAATGCTCAAATGCATTTTATTATTAAAGTTGAGTTACAAAAAAGGAAGCACAATAAAGAAAATAAATTACTATCCCTTATAATTGTCACATTAACCCTTTCCAGTACAGAAACATTATGTTCGTAAAATAATGAAATGTTTGACTACACCTAAATTTACAAACAATTAAGTTTGGAATTAAAATTAGGTAGTCTCGACATGAGACCACTGTGCCAGAAAGGATTAATGTGGTAAATGGCTTAGGTAAGGTGGCTTTTGAAGAATCTTGAAAAGTTTTTCTACATTCACATACAACTTTTAGCATATACTGTTTTTATTTTTCTTTTTTTGTTAAACAGGAATTGAAATCTCTGGTTAATTTTCTTCCCCTTTCAGCTGTGTCATTGACAACTTTAAAACCATTCACTGTTTTCTTTCTTTCAAATAAGGTTTATTTTCACACCATACATTGGGATCAGTATTTAAAAAATGCTTATTATTATAAAATCTCTTAAAATTTTTTATAGATTCAGATGAAACAAAAACATTGACTTCTTTGTTCAATAAATAATCCACTTCGTTGAAAACTTTTGTTGCTTTTAAATTCTTATCATCATCATCATTTCTTCTTCAAATGACATTAATTTTACAGCCATGCTTATGTTGACTTTTTTTTTTTTATATCCAAAGTATCATCTAAAAATGAAAATGCAACTTGATCCGAGCTAAGACACCAAAGACGGTTTATCATTTTAACGAGTGCTTTGTCTGCAACCTGTTTATCAATTTTTCTGTAGTGAACAAGTGATTTTATTATTTGCAGGTCTTGGATTGGAGTCCAAAGTGGGAGTGGGAATATTGAAGCATGATTTTGCATAAATATTGATTAGAAATAAGCAAAGGTCTCTAATAACCTTCTTTTTCTAAATTTGTTATTGAGAGATTATCTATGACAATATATTTTGAGAGAATAAATTGCCTGTGCATCTGACATGATTAAAAGCACCAGGTTCTCTGAAAAAAGTCTTTTGTAGGAAGGAGTCCTATAAAAATTAAAGTTGGATAAACTCTTTATAATCATCCCTGAGCTGTTAATTTTTAAAAGGTCCCGTAAGAAAACTTGAAAATTCTTCTGAATTAACTATTTATATCTAGTATTTCATCTTCAGTAGTATTTTTATATTTACTCTGGTTTAATTTAAACCCACCGAATCAGAATTGTTTTTTAAATATCTGGCTGAGGAGCAGTGATTATTCCCACTTTAGAATCAAAACCAGCTTTTAGGATAATTTCTAGATTATGGTGGCGACATGGTAAATACAGAAGACTTTTCCTTTAACAATTGCTATAGAAGAATGCAGGTTCCTCTGAGGTGACCGTTGTTTACTGCAGTTGTATCAAAACATATTGCCTGGATTTTACCAACTTCCTCCACTCTTCAACTGCTGAAAATACAGATTTCGCCTGAATTATTCCGATACTATTTTCAAGCTGTGGAACTCTTAGTAACTGTTATTCATCCACACAATTAATTAAAACTTCTATCCTCTCTACATTTTCTTTATTCAAAAAATGGTGAAGCAGTTTTCCATCCTAGTGAATAACAATTCTCTCTAAACCAGAATTTTTAAATCTGTGTTTGATGATCTCAGTTCTTTGTTTACGAAATAGTTATTTGCGGAGTCGATTGCACTTCTACTTAAAATTAAAGTCTGTGGTTAATTGGTGGATGTGCTCTAAATCTAGCAGCTTCTCTGGCGTTCAGTTTCATTTTGCGAATATTATAAAATAAAATGCATAAAATTTGACGATTACTTGGTAGCTTACTGTCGATGATTTGATGAGACAAGTGGCCAATTTAAAAAATCTTACATTTCTGCCATCATATCAAAAGGAGGAGGGGCTTTACGGAATGTTTCGTCAATTCTAAAAATAGATAACGATAACAGGTAACAAAAACAGCCTTGTAATAAAAAGAGAAATTCAGAGGTTCAACTGCAACACAAATCGAGAAGATCTTTCTTAGTAGACAACTAATAATCAATTATAATTCGTTAAATATTTTTAAAGTTGCAAAAATTGTTCATTTATTTTTGCCTATTAATGAAAATAATGCAAAAAAAAATTATCAAAAGTAATAAAATTATTAATTTGTCATTTTTCACTTATGTTTCAAAAATTCAGAGTTTGAGGGTATGGTTCACGAGCTGACCTGAAAAATACTAAAATTCATTAAATATAAGTTTTGATGAGAGTAAAAGTTTAAGGCAACAACTGATTCTATGAAATAAAACAAGAATCTGGTTTGTAAGACAAATAGTTTTCACGTAAGGAAAGAAAAACGACAATTTTTTGCCAAAATTTGCAAAATTTCAAGACTTCAACCTCGATGAGGCACGGGTTAGTGTTATTCATTTCAGTTGAAACTTTTCCAATCTCATTTTCTAACTAATTGGCAACTTTTAGGAGGGTCCCCCCGAAGAAAACGTTAAAAATTTTTTCCCCCATGTTGCTTGTGACCACCCTAATATATATATGTAATATATATATGTAAAGTAAAGCTTTGGAAATGGGCCAATGAAAATCTGCGTAGATACCGTGAAACGAATCTAATTGGTTAGAGCTTTCTGACGCTATAAAGGGGAGGGGGGTTACAAAGAGGGGGGAAACCGGCTCTGTGGCCAACCTGGCGATATATCGTCAATTTTGGCCATAAAATTTTGCCAAATTTCCATAGACTCCCATTGAAATCCAATAGGGTTTGCTTGCTTGCAGAAAATCAACAAATTGAGATATTTCAATGGAACAAAAACTAATATTAGCTTATAAATAGAGCTCAGTTGAACTATTTACATTTTTTAAGCACAAACACTAACAACTTACAATATTAGTAACACTATATGTATATTTTTACACATATAAAAAAATTAAATAACTTTAATAAATTTTTTACTTTTTAATTGTATCATATTTTTTAAATTTACAATATTTTTTATTTTAAGAGATTGGGAAATAAAATTATCAGGAGTTGGCGTGGAGCGCGTTTTTACCAATCGCGCATTTTTAGCTATCGTATTTTACGCGTTTCTAGAATCTAAAAACTGAATGCATAGAAAATAAGAGATCGCAAAGCGATCCAGAATGCAAACGCGAAACAATTACGTCTTGGGTTGGCTAGAAAATAAGAATTGCTTCGCGATTCTGAAAGGAATGGCGAAGCGATTACGCGGGGTGGGGGGGGGGGGTGAGCGTAGAGAGCAGAGGGGTAGAGTCCCCCTAGTTATTGAAAAAACAAAGTTTAGTCTGGATTTGATAGGTAGATGGCTCCCCTAAGCCAACTTTATATAAGTCATTTAAAAACAGACTATTTCAAGTCACTTTCTTCTGTAATAACACAAGCCTGCAAAATTTGCGTTGTGTCAAATTACATAGCTTTTGATAATCGATTCTTACATGTTTTGTAGCGCTGAACCCGAAAATGGCCTTCATTTTTTACCATCACGTCAGGATTTTTTTTGCAATTTTTTTAAAACTTTTTAACTTTGAAATTTACGATTTGCGAAACTTTTTGAAGTGATGGCTAAAAATAAAGGTTATTTTCCGATTGAGTGCTAAAAAGTACATAAAAATCAGTTATCAAAATTTTCCAAACAACCATCACATCAATTTTATAGTATTAGAATTTTGCTATATTTTTTTACTTTGAAATTTACGATTTACAAAAAATCCTGACTTGCTGGTTAAAAATGAAGGTCATTTTCGAATTCAGCGCTAAAAAATATATAAAAAAACAGTTATCAAAAGTTAAGAAACAGCCATTTCCTGTATCTTTCAGTATCGGACGTTCTCTATTTTTTTACTTTTTATCATTGAAATTTACGATTTGAAAAAAATCCTGACGTGATAGTTAAAAATGGTCATTTTTTGATTCAGTGCTAAAAAATACACAGAAATCAACTCATAACCTAGAAAACTCATAAGCAGAAAAGTAGCAGCATAAAGCAGCTTAGAAAACTCATAACCTAGTTGAAAATTCCCTTTTACCCATCCCTATCCATAAACGTATAAGCCCTGTATAACATACAATACGTTAAAAAAATTTTTAATTTAGAAACGTCTAAAATGCTGTTCACTTCATTTTCAATGCAAAATATTCTATAACAAATCTTAATTTTAAACTCCATTCGAAAGTAAATATATAATTTTACAATTTTAGAATAGTTTTATATATTTATTTTTGAAAAGGACTCGGGGTAAGTCAAAACACTTCAACAGTCGAAATAAACCTATTTTTACTGGTTTTAACCCTTAAATGCCTTGATTTTTCAAAAATCATTGTAATAATGTTTTTCGCCTTTCATTTTTTTTAAATAAATCATGGGAAAAGTACTAACAAAAATCATATTTTGTTTAAGTATGCTTTAAGGCTAAAAAAAAATTTGTTACTCATTGACAATACTGGTCTTTAATTGAAAAAATACTATTCCTCGATAAAATTCTATACTATTAAACACACAAGAATTTTAGGAACTATAATAGTAAACAAATTTTACTTCATAATGAAGGAAAGAGTATTTTTTCCAACTGGATTAAATCATATTCAAGGCTGGAGTAGCACAGTTGAAGTTTCAACTGTGCTACTCCAGCCTTGAATACAAATTTTACTTGCTCACTGCAGAACAAAATAGGGTATTTCGCAAGCTTCCAAACAAAACAAAAAGAACAAGTAGCAACCATTGAAAAAATAAATCTATCTTTATTCTTAAACAGCACAAGTGTTGCCATCTACATGGTGAAAATCGATTAAATAATATTTTCAGAATGTATTTTATTGGCAACATTAGGCATTACAGCTTCAATATTATTCCAATACTATTTTAGAGCGTAAATTGGGTATGTTGCTGAAAAGCAACACCCGGCATTTAAGGGTTAAAGTTTTAATGGACACCTTTTAGCATTTGAAATGAGTCTATTCGAAAGTGTTAAAAAATATTTAATACGAGGGTGTATCCATAAGTTTTTGCCCTCACAGAGTGAAATTTATGAAATTCCTACATTGCATTAAACTTATTCTATAGTCACCGTGCACAGTAACACATTTGTGAAAACGGTATTTCAAAGAGAGGGGGGAGGATGTAGACGCGATAGTAGACCCAAAGGGGGGCATTTTTCTAACTTTTGCCGACCCCCCCCCCCCAATGTGACATTGTTGAGAGGCCTGTGACCCCCTATTCATGCTATGCACCTCCCTCTCCCCTACCCCCAAATTTGCCTGCCAGGGGAGGAGGAGCATGAAGGATGTCCGCAAAATTTAGAAAAGTGTCCCTCCGGAGGGCAAATTTGGGGGGAGGTACATAGCATGAATAGGGGGTCACACACCCTATGGTGTAGGGATTTTCGTGGTGGAAGAAGCGGTACAGGTCGCGACCTGGTCAAACGTATGTGGTCAATCAGAGTGTATTTACGAGAGTGCGGCCAGACAAACCGAAGTCAAACACTTTTCACTTTTGTTAGAAAGCAACCTCAAAGGCTGATGATTCCATTCGAAGATTTAAACCTCGGAAAAAATCACTCCATTTTCCTGCATGGGAACCATTCAACACAGAATGTTTTTTGTACTTAATAAATACGTAGACGGGCCCAGAGTCGTCCGTCCGACCCTAACAGCGCAAAAACGACTCAACCGAATGGTTTGAAATTGCATGGAACGTTGCAGAATCTCGCCGAGTCCATTCAAATAGTATGAAAACCTAATTCAAACTACTTAAAATATTCGGTGCTTCTTAGTTATCCCGCGACCCAATTACTGTCGCCAAACTAAGATTAAATGCCAATAATGGTTTGCCATTAATTAATTGTAAGATGAAATGCCAATAATGGCCAATAAAACCTTTAATTCGAACAACTCACATTCGAACACATTCAACTCACATTCGAACAACATTAATAAAAATACAAATAAAACGTTATTTTATTTGTATTTTTATTATTGTTTTACTAATTTATTTGTTCTTTCGTTATTTAAAATAAAAATGATGTCAGTTTGTATCATTTGGCGAGTGGTTTGGCGATTTATATAATTTGGCGAAATGGGTCGACGAGATCACTAAGAAGTACCCAATATTCCTAAAAGTTTTCCTCATTCTATTCAATCCATGAATTCAATGCTATCCCGTGATATGTCATGATTCTAGGTTGTCACGAGGATGCCGAATTGAATCGTCATCCATTTTGGATTCGTGCATAAGAGTGGAACAGCCAACATCTGAATAGTTATAAAACTAGTTGGTATACGAATTGGCCACGTTTCACATAGAAATTTCCGATTTACAGTCTGACCTCTCATGAACGAAGTCGCTCAATCCCGAAAAAAAGTTCGTTATGTGGAAAATTCGTTCAATACAGATGAACCTTTTTAAATATTTTAAACTACACAAAACAGATTTTTAATTCATAAACACTAAACATTATTAAAAACTTAACTATCACACTTTTTTTTTTTTTGTAAATCATATTTATTTTTCATTATTGTTATTATTATTCACTTTACTAAAAGAAATCTGTAAGGACAACAAGAATTAAAAAATATATTGTCCGGAAATACACTATTTTCAGTTTTAAGAAAATATTTACATTAAAATTAATGAATTTTAATGGCGTTATCGTATTTATATAAGAAGTAATTTTAAGCACTGTATTACTACATGCGTTCTTAAATTTAATGACAAACTTATTGACTGCAGAACAGCCCTTTTGAATGTGAGAGGGGATATTGAAAGTTTGCATTTCCTGGATGAAATGCAAAGAATGACAGGGATTTTACTGCTCTCGTTGAGTTAGGTACCTGCTAAAACTAACTAATTCAAGGTTATTGAGCATTAGAAAATGTGGAAAAGAAGTGCCCGGAAATACTTTGAGAAATAGGGAGAGAAAAAAAAAATTATATCCGAAGAAAAAGTTCGCGAAATCGAGAATGCACTTCGCTATTTGGAGGTTATTTTACGAAGAAATTCGAAAAAAGTTGTAGGTTCCGCGCAAAATACAGGTTCGTTTAATAGAGGTCCAACTGTATTTTTATACAAACTCAGCTTTCGCTTGAGAGTGGATGCAAAACAGAAGAAAGAAAAAAAATCATCCGTTACAAGAAAGTGAAAGAAGACACTTACCTCTTTTTCGCTGGCCGCTACTCGAATCCCTTTGATCTGCAAGTGAAAATTCAATTGTTATATCTCATAGCTTATATCGCAATGATAATAACAAACAAAAATCATGTGGCAAGCATAAAAAATAAAAATACATTCAGAAAGCTTTAAACCCTTTCCAAGACCGGTTTCGTTCATCTCACTCAATCCTATGGGTCTGTCCGTCAGACTTCGCGATTTCATTATTGGATAGATTCCATTTTACACAATGTTATTTTTTTTTGCCAATTTAAAAGCCAAATTCTAAAATATATATATTTTTTTAATTAAAAAAATCTTTTTGAGAAATTGCTAAATTTTAAATTGACTGTTTCTGTCCGATAGGTTTATTTAAAAAACTTTCGTATTTTTTTTTTTTTTTTTGGCCATTTTAAAGGGTTTTGTTTTTTAACACTAGAACTACCGATGTTAAATATATACCTAGTTCTACCGCACCCGTCAAATTGACGGATTTTTTATCATGACTTTAATTGTAACTTTTGACTTTGTTAATGTAAATAAAATAACATAATTTAACAAAAACAACATTTAATATAATAAATCATTATCATTAATTATTAATAAAGAAACAAACAAAAACCGTTTCTATTTGCATTTATAGTACAGCACATTTGATATGTATGAAATAATTATGAGGCACATATTTTACAAGTACATGTTATCTTAGATGAACACTTGCCACAAACATTTGTTGCATACATTGCAGGTATAAATCGTTCTGTTTTTATCGAATTTCCCAAGATTTGCGTTCTTAACGATTTTTTTTAGTTTTCTGGAGTACAATCCATTGCTTTCCGTTCTTGTTTTTGGGAGGAGGCTTCTTTTCTGCAGCAGCTATATTTACCGGAGAGCTCTTCGGATAATTGAAATAAAAATTATTTCTCTTGTTATATTTTCATCACAAGTCTCTTTATATAAAAACCACGCATTGATTGCCGCCAAGTACAAAATATTATAAAATACCTGCAAAGACCATCTACGTGACCCTGCTTTTACACTATATTTCCGGACCATTTGGTCAACTACATCTACTCCAAACTTAGTTTCATTGTAAAACGACACAGTTGCAGGAATTTGTTTTCGATTAGAAGCAATTTTTACGGATTTATGTTTTGAGCTAAGAAGTAGTACTTTTTACGAGGTTTACTTTTGTAAATTGTTAGAACAATATCATTTGATTTGTTGAGTTTTGTGGAGAAAAGAGCCATGTTATCTTTTCCTAACTAGCTATTTTCGGCAATTCTCTTTTATTTGCTCTCATATTCCCAACAAGACTTGTTATTTTTGGGCAGTACTTCGTTGCGAGTTGTATACTTGTAAAAAAAAAATTATCCGTTGTTATATTTTCCCCACAATTTACATAATTTTTTACAAGATTCAAAACTACAAGTTCATTCAAAGGTACTCCTGATGGTCTAAGTTCATCTTTTCCTAAATGGGGAAAGCCATTTATAAGATATTTACTTTGCACGTCTACAGATAACCAAAACTTAATTCCGAATTTGTCCGGTTTATTGGGCATATATTGCAGAAATCTGAATCTTGCCTTTGTGGGAAACAGTTGTTCATCTACGCTTATATTCTGATCTGGTTTGTAAGAAGCTTGGCTGTTATCAATAAAGGACTTCCACATTTCGGAAGCTAATCCAAATTTGGCAGTTCGTAAGCGAGCACTCCTCACACTTTTTGTGTCGAAACGAATGAATCTCATAATCTCTGAAAATCTGTTTCTACTCATCGTTTCATGAAAAAAAGAATGTCCCCAATTTTCTGACCACAAATAGGATAATTTCAAATTTCTCGCTTCGTAGGCTCTTCGAGCATACAAAATAGCTACAAACACATATAATTCTTCAATAGTTATTTTCCAATCGTCCTTCTGTAAAACATTCTTGGCCTCGAGCTCAGTGCAAATTTTTATGGGATTCATCATTCGATTATCAATTATAAATCTACATGCACTGCTAACATTACCAAGCATAATGTTTCGCTTCGCATAACCAGTTGGGCCTGAAGTATCCTTGAATATACACTGCTCAAAACAATTAAAGGATATTGCAGTTTTAGGTGGATTTTGTATCTGGTAAACTGTTTAGCTGATTGATACATGGTCGACAGACATAGTAGGTTATATGAGAATAAATTACACATGTTTGGCAGAAAAAAATGCATTTGTGTACTAAAGGAAAAAAACACAATTTGTGCATATGAGAAAAAAAGAATAAGAAAAGGTGTTTTCTTCAAAGAAAATCATTTTCAGTAGGGGTATGGTTTCCACGGGCGGCCAGCAACGTTGAACACCTTTGAGGCATGGACTCAATGAGGCTATTAATGACGAGTTGGGGTATTCTGCCCCACTCTTCCAGAAGAGCTCTTTCCAGTTCTTGGAGAGTTTGTGGGGGTTGTTGGCGGCCAGAAACTAGTCTTCCTAGAGCGTCCCAAACGTGCTCGATTGGATTCATGTCTGGAGAACACGCTGGCCATTCCATTCGAACGATTCCTTCCTCGAAAAGGAAATCCTCCACCAGGTTTGCACGATGTGGCCTGCAGTTATCGTCCATTAAAATGAAGTTATCTCCGATTGCTGCAGCGTAAGGGACTACAATAGGTCTGAGGATCTCATCCCTATATCGGCGACCAGTCAGAGCTCCATCTCGAATGATGTAGAGGTCAGTGCGCCCGTCAATGGAGATGCCACCATACACCAACACTCCTCCACCGCCAAATCTGACACTTTCGTGCACGAACGCAGGATTATTCCTACTGCCACGGTCCCTCCAGATGAAAATACGCCTATTATCTGGATGCACAGAAAAACGGGACTCGTCAGAAAACAGAATATTGCTCCATTCATTTCTCCTCCAGTTGACATGCTCGGTTGCCCACTCCCTGCGGTCGCGACGATGCCTTGATGTTAATCTAACACATACCATCGGTCGGCGAGCATACAGACCTACAGCATGGAGCCGGTTTCGGACAGTCTGAGTTGAAATCGTGGTGCCTGTAGCCGAGCGAAGGTGTTGTTGGAGAAGAGTAGCGTTCATGGTTCGGTGTCTCCGAGCTGTTAACGCTAAATACCGATCTTCATTGGGCGTTGTTGCCCATCTACGACTTTGCCCTGGTCTTCGGCCTGCACATCCACTCTCCAAAAAACGGTTCCAGATCATGGAAATGACACTTTGTGACACTCCAATGGCTTGCGCTACTTTGGCTTGAGTTTGGCCCCCTTCTAACCTACCAACAATTCTCAAAGCTTCTGAATCTGTCAAATGACTTCGCTGAGACATCGTACTCATCGAAACAAAGCAATCACTGAATGCCGATCATCCTTGTCTTCATTCTCTTTTATCCAGTTGAAAGTCAAATTTCATTCGCTGCCGCTGAAGCGACGTTTTTGACGTCGAACTCAAAATTTGCATACTCCACAGTTTGAAAACCAGAAAAATTTGCATTTGTGAATCTCTTCTTATATTTTCGGCAAAAAAAAATTTCGTTTATATCTTTATTTTATATAAAACTTCAAATATCCTTTAATTGTTTTGAGCAGTGTAGTATGTGATAGGGAATGGTTGTGTTGGTAGACTCCTAATTCTTCCCATTCAGTACCGTCGAGAGCAATGTCTTTCTTCTGTCTTTTTTTTCGGTTTTTGTTCGGAATTCCGATTGAGTAACTGAACATATTCGCAATCGCTTTCTGCATTTGTGGCTCTTATGGGGAATTTCATCTTCACTCCCTGAATCTTCACTTTCATATTCATCTTCTTCCCTTTCTTCAACATCTCGTACTTCAATTTCATCTTCACCTTCTTCAGAGTCTGAAAAATCAGTTTTATTTTCCACGCAAGATATGTCCAAACTATTATTATTTGAATTAGTGTCCGAACAGTCATCATTTATACTAATGAGTTCTTTGAATTCTTCAAATAATTTTTTACTTCCTGGAAATTGTTTCATTGTTGCCCAGAATTTACACAAAGTAAATTTTAATTTTTTATAAAAATTATATAAAAACTCAAAATATTTTTATGAAAACTACTTTCCGAGATTGGACTTTTCTCAGATTATACTTTTCACAGATTGCACTTTTCACCAAGAGCTTTATCACTTTAGAAATACAACTGATAATGATTGCTTCCTGATTTTATTTACCAGTCAGACCGTTTAGTTCTAAACTAAATCGTAATCGGAGCAAAATAGATCCCGTTATAAAGGCTGCCGAACTCTTTGGATCATTCTACTTTGAAATTGCCAAAGCCGTCATTTTGACGGGTCTTGGTATAAATGGTATAGGTCATACTGATTACGGAAATTAAAGTGGGTGAGTTGAAATTGAATAGGAATATTTAACTGTTCTTATATTTAATTAAAAGTCGTATCATAAAATTCTAGAACAATACATAATTTATATCAAAATTTTAAGCATAAAATTTGAAAACCGTCAAAATGACGGTCTTGGTAGTTCTAGTGTTAAACCTGAAATGACATATCATTAAATATGCTTTTCAGATAGACATATACTGTTACAATTGTCTGAAAAAAAACCAGTTCTGGAATATTTTTAATTTTAATTCTTCTAATTGTAATAATTTAAAAATTAAATGGTGCTGCCATCTATGTTATTATTAAAAAGTTAAGGAATTAAGGATTTGAATTTACTAATTAATGTATAAAAGGTATTTAAAAAATATTAAACGAAACCCTTTGAACGATTTTCGATCTGTCTTATACACTTGCTGGAAGCAGAAGAAAGAAAAAAAATGATTTTAAATAGGAGCACAAGAAAAGCGAAATAATGGAGAGTACACTTACGGAATGCTGGCCGTTGACTAGGGCCAGCCACACCTGGTAAATCTTCTGCATCTGCAAGTAAATAAACGAAATTAATTGCTAATTGTTATATCTCAACTTATATAACACCAAAATCTACATCAATAAAAAACAAGAAAGAAAAATGCGTTAAGAAAAACCTATTTCAGCACCGACAATTTATACTCCGAGAAATATTCAAATCGTTTTCTGTAGAACGGTATAGATTGGTACTTATACCGTATAGTAGGCCAACATTCAGTTCAGTTAGGTAACGTATGAGGCAGTTGAAAATTCCCTTTGAGCCGTTTTTTCGTGCAGCCCTGTATAACGTACACACCAAGAAATATCTAAAAAACTGGTTCAATCTAAAAACGTCTGAAATTCTACTCACTGCATTTTCAATACCGAACACTATGGCAAATCTCGCTAACGTAGCATTTTCGGTGCAATCCGAGGCGAAAGTTGGAGAAACAGACGGACAAACAGACAGACAAACCGAATTTAAAAGTACTTTTTTACCGTGTTGGAAAGTGATAAAATTTTAAAATGTCACTCGTGGTTGCTCTTCTTGAGGATTGAATTTCATTTTTCAGCCTAGCTGAAAAGTGTTTTTGAATTCGGATTGTCTGCCCAAGTAGCGTCCATGATTGCCATGAAATGGATATGCATTACTGAAATTGTTCGGAATTGAATATGAGCTTTATAAGTTCGTATAGGACGGGAAACCGTTTGCAGTGGTTGAGAATGTTTCACGATTTCAAGCACTTTGAAATTTCTCTGAAATACCCTACAAAATGCTAACTATGGACTACGGTAGGGATGCACAACCTTTTTAAGAGAAGAGCCACATACAAAAATTTCTGGGTTGTCGAGGTCCACACCAGTAACACGGAGAGAATTCTATTTCGAGGTGGTGATCTGTGGCCAATAATCAGAAAAAATTATGGTTTCTGAGAGGGGGGTGGGGGGCACTCCTCTAGGCTCCCCTAACCAATCAACATGTCCAATTCAGTTGGCAAGGATATATCAACAGTTTACGTTTGTATATATAATAGAGATATAGCAAGGATTATTTAGAAGGAGTGATAATATTCCATGACATTATTCGGGAGAGTAAATTTTGTTTTATTAAAAGTGCTAAAAACAAACATAGGCATGAAAGTGGTTTGTGCCGAAACAAATGTGAACTTCGTGAACGAACGGGGGGGGGGGGGGGGGAGCCGATCAACGAAATTTACGATTTTTCCGCACATAATCCACAAAATTTGTGATTTTTCCGCGCCTGATCGGCGAAACGGGCGATTTTCTCGTGGCGGACCAATGAAATTCGCGATTTTTCGGAGCCCGATCGAGAAAACTCGCGATTTTTCCGTGCCCGATCGATGAAATTTGCTATTTTTCCGCCCCTGATCGACGAAATTCGTAATTTGTTCGCGTCCAATCAAAGAAATTCGCGATTATTAACTGACTGACGAAATTTATAATTTTTCCCCGCGGCAAACTGAAAATTCACGCTTTTTTCTCATGATAAACTGACGAAACTCGCGATTTTTCCCTCCGCCGATCAATGATATTTTCAATTTTCTGCGCATGCGCATAGAGAAATTTCGTGATTTTTTTTCTTCATGCCTGATTAACGAAATTTGAGATTTTTCCCTCGCCTGATCGACAAAATTATCAATTTGTTTTCGTGCCCGACCAAGAAAATTCGCGATTTTTCTTAACTCGATCTCAACACTCGCGATTTTTCCGCGCCTGATCAACCATATTCGCGATTCTTAACTGACTGATGAAATTTGCAATTTTTCCCGCAGCAAAATGACGAAATTCCGAAAAAATAGACGAAACACGCGATTTTTCCGCAGCCGATCAACGAAATTTGAGATGTTTCCGCCCCTAATCTATAAAATTCGCGATTTTTCCACACCCGATCGACGAAATTCGTGACTCTTAACTGACTGGCGAAATTTCCAATTTTTTCCCGCGACAAATTGACGAAATTCGCACTTTTTTTCTTGCGTTAAACTGACGGAACTCGCGACTTTTCCGTAGCCGATCAACGAAATTTAATTTTTCAGCGTATGCGCAACAGAGAATTTTCCGATTTTTTTCGTGCCTGATTAGCGAAATTTGTGATTTTTCCTCGACTGATCGACAAAATTCACGATTTGTTTCGCACCCGACCAAGAAAATTCGCGATTTTTTGGAACCCGATGACAACACTCGCGATTTTTCCGCGCCTCAGAGTTAATTTCCAATTTTTCTGCTCCTGATCGGCGAAATTTGCGATTTTTCCGCGCCTCATCAACGATATTCGTGATTCTTAACCGACTCTGATGAAATTTGCAATTTTTCTCGCAGCAGATTTGCAAATTTCGAGAAAAACAGACGAAACACGCGATTTTTCCGCAGCCGACTAACGAAATTTGAGATGTTTCCACGCATAATCGACAAAATTTGCGATTTTTCCACACCCGATCGACGAAATTCATGACTCTTAATTGACTGACGAAATTTTCAAATTTTTTCGCTGAAAATTGACGAAACTCGCGATTTTTTCTCGTGACTGATGAAACTTGCGATTTTTCCGCAGCTTATCACCAAAATTTGCAATATTTCATCATATATATATCAATAAAATTGACGATTTTTTCGTTCCGATGAACGAAATTTGCGATTTTTACGCGCCTGATCGACAAAATTCACGATTTTTTGTCCGATCCACCAAATTCGCGATTTTTCCGAGTCTCAACGACAAAACCCACCCGATCAACGAAATTCTCGATTCTTAACTGACGGACGAAATTTTAAATTTTTTCCGCTGCAAACCGACGAAATTCACGATTTTTTTCTTGCGACCTATTAACAAAAATTGCAATTTTTTTTCCAGTTATAAATTGACGAAATTCGCGGGCCACAGGTTGTGGATCCCTAGACTACGTATGCGTCGTTCCCAGACAAGGAGACTCAAAAGAAGTTACATGGCGGTTTAGGGGGGAAATTTACTTTTGGGTCTTCATGCTAAACTACTTCAAACCTATTGAAATTGACCTCTGAGGTGAATAGGACAGACAAAATAATTTGCAATAATAATCGCTTCAAACACGTTTTCAGTTAATTTGTTTTTAACACTTTCCAACAAAGTTGAAAAGTGTTTAGGACTCTCGTCAACAGACCCAGATTGCCCTGAAATTTTTGAATGTTATTGACGTTTACCACAGCACGATCCTCATTTCAATTGAAGTTCGCAGCATGTTTAGTTCATCTACAGGGACAGTCAAAAGTTACAGGATGGCCAATGGGAAAAAATCGTTTTAAATGATTTTTAATGATCCAAATATAACCAAATTTATATGCATTTATGAAGTGCACTAAAAGAGGCATTCCGTGCAAAGACTAGTTATTCATTGACAGGGCCGCACAAAAAAAGTTGCGTTACATAATGATATAAGGGAGGGGGATTGTATTTTAATTATGTTAAACTATTTCATATAGAATGAAATTGATATACGCTCTGAGGTTTACTATAACTTATTTGATGTATAATACGAAGTGCATAGTATTTACAGGGACACACAAAACGTTTCAGATACTATATTGTATCCCAAGTACTGTACATTAACGGTGATTGCTGGAAATTTTTCAATTATGATTTGCGCTTTTATGCTTCACTCTATTCATCCATACTATGGGGTGTGTATAAATGCTATAATTGATATACAGGGCTACACAAAAGAATTCGTAAGGGTTACTGGGTAGGAGCGCAAATTGCTTAAAGGTGGTTTTTAAACGAGTTTATGCATTTTTATGCAGAACTGTATTTAGTTAGTTTATTGAGAAATGTTGGAATATAGATAAATGAGACGCAAAGAATTGAATACATGCCATCTATGGATGATAATTTTTGGAAATGTGATTTCAGTCGTTTTAAGAGTGTTTTAGTTGAATTAAAGTTTAGCTAAAGCAGCGTGTCATAAAGGTACTAGGTAAACTACACGGCTGTACAAACGTTTTCAAGTATGTTTCCATTTATTAGTATAAATTGCTGAAAGAAATTTCAACCTGCCATATGTTTTCTTGCTAAACAAAATATATATACAGTGAAACCTCCCTGTGCGACCATTTTTTCATGGGACGAAATTTATTCCCATAGGTTCAATACTAATTTTACCTCTATTCAGAGACCATCCCAGATGAACTGCCTCCATGAGCGACCCATTTCTTTGAAGAAAACTTTTTTTCCTGGTCGCTTGAAGAAGGATTTATTAGAAAAATAATTCCGGAGAGCGCATTATTCATCAAACTTCTAAACTAAATTTGGAATTTTTGTCCCGGTAACTTAAGTTTTTAGAAACCTTTGTGCCTTTTTAGGCAATAAATTTAACTCTGATGACACATTAAGAATGACGGTCAATAAACTCCCGTGCTCTATTCTGTCGGGAAACTGTCAAAGAAATAGATACATTAATGAAATCGTCATTATTTGTTCTCGCCCAAAACAATTGCATTTATATATTGAACTTCGAAAGGACTTGGAAATAAAAGTTATAAAAGAAAAAACCGCAAAATCAAAGCAAACATCAATGTATTCATTTTAACTCTGCAGTAATTAACTTTTGTTTTGATACTTAATTTTTTTATTTTTTCCTAATGTGAAAAAAAAAAAAATTTAGTAACATTGTTACCCTTTTTCAACAATTAAAATCTAGATTTAAACATGACCTCCATTAAGAGACCACCTCTCAAAGCGACCCATTTTTATTGGAACGGAACGTGGTCGCTTTAGAGAGGTTTTACTGTATATATAAAATCAACCTACATATCAAATACAGGGCTGTTCAAAATAATTGGAATGCATATTTGGCTATGGACGGTCACTGCTGAAATCAATTTTTTAAATGTTTACTTAGTTATCTTATTCACCTTTTTCTTCGAATTTTGATGGGAAATTCTGAAATTGTTTTCAAATGTGTTATACGTTCTAAAAATTGGTTATTAAGACATCTTAGTAAACTGAAGTTTTACTATCCATACTTGCCAACCTCACGCCTTTTTTTTTTAATTAAATGGAAATCATACTTTCAACAAGAAAAATTTTTGAATTAAATATTACTTGCTTCTATGTGGCAGTCATATGAAACCTACATGGTTGAATTTTTTAAATAAAATTTTTGGTTTAAAATATGTTTAGTTGATTTTTAAAAAGCGGGAGATTGGGAAGTTTTACTATAATATTATGAAAGAGTCTGATAATCCCTGCTTGACACACGACTTTTTTTTTTTTTTTTAACACTTTCCAACAAAGTTGAAAAGTGTTTAGGACTTCGGTTTGTCTGTCCGTCTGTCCACGCTGTAACTGTCGTAAATATGCTCGGATCGTTCTGAAATTTTTGGATGTTAGTGACCCATACCATAGCACGTTCCCTATTTCAAATGAAGTTTGTAGCATATTTAGTTCATTTACAGGGACAGTCAAAAGTTTTCCGTTACATGACGGCCAATGGGAAAAAATCTTTTCAAATGATTTTTAATGGTGTTACACTCTTTCAAACAAAGTAAAATTGATATTCATTTATGAAGTCGACTAAAATAGGCATTCTGTTGAATAGGCGGTGCAAAGAATAGTTATTGTTCATTTACAGGGACACACAAAAGAAATCCGTTCATAATGCTATAGGGGAAATTGTTTGCGGCGTATTTGAAAAGATTTCAGATACTATATTGTATCCGAATTACTGTATATTAGTAATGATTGCTCGAAATGCATTTTTAATTATGATATGAGCTTTTTTCACTATATTTATGCATACTATAAAGTGCGTATAAATGCTATAGTTCATATACAGGGCTACAGAAATGAATTCGTAAAGGCTACTTAGTATTGGCATAAATTGCTTAAAAGGTGGGTTTTAAAGGAGTTATGCATTTTTACGCTGAACTGAATTTAGTGTACTAAGAAATATTTGTAGAATATAGATAAAATGATATACAGGGCCACGCAAAGAGTTGGATACATGGCAGTCTATGGATGATCATTTCTGGAAAAGTAATTTCAGTAGTTTTAAGAGTGTTAGTTTGAATTAAATTTTAACTAAATAGCGGCGTATCATAAAGGTACTAAGTGAACTACAGGTCTGTACAAGAGTATCTTTCTATCTATTAGCATAAATTGCTGAAAGATAAATTTCAACCTCTTATGCATTTTCTTGCTAAACTAAAATTTCCCATTATATAGTATATATATATCAAACTACAGATCCAATACAGGATATTCCAATTCAGAAGAATTGGAATACATATTTGGCTATGGACGGTCACTACTGAAATCAGTTTTTCAAATGTTTTATGCGTTTTATATAAATGTTTACTTAGTTATCTTACTTTCCTAAATAACGAAGTTTTGTTAGTAGTCATTCAGGAAGCGTTGGAAAGTTTCATAATCTATGCTTAACGCATGATTTTTCTTTCTTGTTCTTTATTTCAGGGAAAAAAAAACAGAATAATCCAATCTATGAGCGTAGGAAAAGTGAACGAATGGGGGAGAACACTTACAAACAGGATGTTGCCTTGGGTCCGGTCTGTTTTTAAGATAGATGTCAAGAGCTGCAAATAAATATGAAAATTAATTGCTAATGGGTTCCATCTCAAAACTGGTTGAACACAAAAAATCACCATCCATTAGAAAGAAATAAGAAAGAATAGAAACGTAGATTTTAAAAAACATTCTTTTATTAGCCCTTAAATGCCCGATTTTTCAAAAATCATTGTAATGATGTTTTTCGGCTTTCATTTTTCAAATAAATCATGGGAAAAATACTTTAAAAAATCATTTTGTTTTAAGTAGCGTTTACGGCTAAAAAACAGTTTGTTACTCATCGGCAATACTGGTCTTTAATTGAAAAAATAATTTTCCTTGATAAAATTCTATAATATTAAACACAAGAATTTTAGGAACTATAGTAGTAAACAAATATTACTTGCTCACTGCAGAACAAAATAGGGTATTTCGCAAGCTTCCAAACAAAACAAAAAGAACAAGTAGCAACCATTGAAAAAATAAATCTGTCTTTATTCTTAAACAGCACAAGTGTTGCCATCTACATGTTGAAAATCGATTTAATAATATTTTTAGAATGTATTTTATTTTCAACATTAGGCATTATAGCTTCAATAGTATTCTAATACTATTTTAGGGCCTAAATTGGGTATGTTGCCTAAAAGCAACACCTGGCATTTAAGGGTTAAAATTCGCTAAAATGTAGAAACTATGTGTATATTTTTTACCCGATTGGGCGATATTTTGTTAGGTTGGCCAAAATGGGGCGTTCATGTGGTATCCCTGCCGATAGTACTTTTTAACAAATACTCATTCATAAACCGATTTCTCCATAGGAAATTAAACTAAAATTGTGTAGTCATTAAGTTTAAGTAATGTTCCTTTAACCTTAAGTTTTTGCGATGTCTTTCGAAAAAACCTGGAGGCCCTCTTTCAGGGGTAGAGTTTAAAAAAGTAGAAAACAGGAATTCTGCTTCTTCAGAATTTAGTGTCGCGCCCGATGAAAAAAAAATTATATAAATAGTACAAAACATATTTCAGTTTTAAGACTTAAAGCACATACTTTTATTTTATGTAAAATGACGTCATTCGCATAAGAATTCCCCATTTACCATCCACTCTTAAACATCTACAGTAAAGTATACATAAGACGTCACTATCGCGAAATACAAAAATGCAGCAAAAAGATGCCGTCATTAAAGAAAGTAGATACTTAAAATTAAATATAGTTTATAATAGCTCCCATGTTTTAACAGAAATCATTCGTTTATATTTTTTCAAAATAGCACGTATTTTCATGACATTTTCTTTCGGTTGTTATGAAAAAATGGCAACAAAAATATATAATTAATATTTTAGAACGATTTTTCCTTTACTTTCTACAGAAATTGAGTCCTTCCATTGCCAATATTAAGCAAATGGCTCTAAAAACTACAAAAAAAAATTAATATCTCAAAAATAAATGGAGATGCAGTTTTCCAACAAATTGTACTAAAAAGAACTCTTTTTTCCAAGTACGACGGTCTAAAAATTGAAAATGTGCGATGGCTAGAAGTTAAAAAAAAAACTGCTATAGAGTATTGAATCGTACTGCTTTGTTTTACGGCTGACTTCTCTAAAGTAACGTTATTTTTTGGAGACTACACGAAATAAGCTAAGAGAAAGAAATAGCATACCGTACCGGGGGCTAAAAATATAGAAACACGTGTTTACTAATTTTAGTTACATTATAGGCATGTCAAGTTTCCAAGATTTTATTTCTACTGGTTAGGGCGATTTGTTTATTCAGATTTGCCACTTTTATTGAAAGAATTATAAAATGTTCAATTTATGTGTTGCCCTCCGGCTCTATGTTCCAAATTTCAAAAGATCTATGTCAACAGGAAGTAGGTGGAGGAAATAAGGAGTCGAGATTTGACAAACAAACCGAATTCTAACAAGGAGAGGGCCAACCTTGTTAATCACAGATTTTGATTATTTTAATATATGTTGTAGGGTAGAGACCCCTTAGTGTCAGGTTCAACGGATTTTATCCAACGCTCCTTAGTTCTTGAGAAATCGGGGGTCTAATAACAGGACACAACTTAAATACTTCCTTTGCACAACCGCAATGACAGGTTCGTCGTAGCTCAGTTGGTATGGCGTTTGTCGGTTGATCCGCGGGCCCGGGTTAGATACCTGAATATGCTACATTTGTTTTTGTTTTATAAATATACTTTTAAGTGTAATTAATAATCTCATTATCAGCTAAAATTTATAATATTGTGTATCAATTATAATTTTAACCTATTTAATTGTTTACTTTCAACTAAATAGTTGTATAAAACATAAAACTTAATTTTTTTAAAATCACTTAAAATGTATTTCATGTATTCTTTATCGATGCAATGATATTGAGCAATTGTGTCAATTGGTGATTTTAAAGAAACATCATTTACGCATTTCTTTAACAAAGGATGTCAATGCGATAATACCATTATTCTGTTTTTAAAGTAACAAGCATAATTATACTAAAAATTAGCATCAGAATTAAATTACAACCGATTTTTTGCATATTAAAAATTCTTAAATTTGTAATACGTATGCTTGCGCTTTCAATTATTTTGCTTTCACCTTTATCTTCTTTCTGTTTATTTTTATTTTATTTGAATATTCTTTTATATTATAACTAGATGGCACCACAACAGATTTTGTCACGATTTTGGAATTTTTATCATTCAATAGATTCAATTTCTTTTTAAACCTCTTTAAAGGATGAGAAATAGTTTAAAAATAAACAAGTGGGTAAGTGTGATCATAGATCGCACAAAGGGTTTCGTTTAATATTCCTTTCAAAACGTCCAGTACATTTATCGCCACGGAACATCTAAATTTTGGCAAACCCTTCCTAAACTATCGTAAAGCTTCAAAGAGATTCGCCTTGTTATACTTCCTAATTTTGTTCGTGCCTGCCCCCCCCCCCCCCGAAATGCTACGATATATCACATGACGGGTATCTGCCAAATTTAGAAGAGTGCCCCCCCCCTTCGGGGGTGGGTGAAGTGGGGTAATGGTCACCATGATTTTTGACGCGGCCTGATGTTTAAAATTTTTGTTATGTTTTATAAGCTATATTAAAGTTTCAAACAGATCGTCCAGCTATATTTGCTAATTTTGTTCGCGCACCTCCCTCCACCCCCCTCGAAATGCGACACGCCATTCTTCTTAATACTTCATTATAATTTGTTATAAAGTATCTTAACGTTTAAATCAGATCGCATTGTTAGATTTCCTACTTTAAATGAAATCACGGCCTGTTAGTTCCACATTCTACCACCAGGGAGCGCACTCTATTCTTAACAAAAGCGTATCTGAACGAAACTCCTTTACACAACTTATCAGTAGATATGTTACTCGAGGGGGTGGCGGTCTTCAGCAAGAATTTAAGATAATTGTTGAAATTACTATTCGGAAATAGTGGTAATTTAACTTTTGACATATTTATATTTAATAAGTACCATGTATCGGAGGACTCCGTAAAAAAAAGCACCTGAAACGGTATGAAACAAAAAATAAATATTTTGCCCCTCACCCTCTTCCCACCTGCCCGAAATTTCACGCGCCGTTTTTTATAAACTTTTTCTTATGTGTTATAAACTATGTTAAAGTTTCAAACAGATCGCCTTGTTATATTTCCTACTTTAAATGAAATCACGATCTGTTAGTTCCACATTCCACCACGAGGGAGCGCACTCTATTCTTAACAAAACTGTATCTGAACGTAACTCCGTTAAGGGGACGAGGGACCTTAAAAAACCTTAAAAATCAATTCTTTATTTTTTGAAATTTTGACTTTAAATATTATTCAGGTTTAAAAAAAAAAAATTTTTTTTAAATCTTCGAAATGCCCCATGCGCATTCCAAATCAATGAAAATCCCCAATATTTTTTATAAAAGTTTGGTTTATATATATAAATAAAACTGTGCATCGAATTTCATATATTTGAATATAAAGGTAAAAAAAAAAAACAAAAAAAAACAAAAAAAAAAAAAACAAATTAAAAATTTCAAAATTTTCGAAAAAATTTCAAAAATTGATTTTTTTTTTTTTTTTTTTTAACACCTAGTTAGCAGTTTTCACATACTGTACCTCACTCCGAGTCCTTTGGAAACATTATGAGTAGCGATAGATTTTTACACGGCACTCGTAGTAGGCACTTCTATATCGCTTCTTTTTATGTGATATCACTTCTTTTTATGACTGACGTTTTAGGTTTGTGGCTTGGCGGGATCATTTACAACGAGTTGTTTTTGATTAGATAAACTATTTTAAAGTTTCCACCAGATCGAGTGGCGATCTCAACCATTAATTTAAGATATTTGCAGAAATTACTAATCGAAAATTGTGGTATGAATACTTACAAACTTTCTTATAATGAATAAGTTATACTTGTCTCATAGAGCGGCGTCGAAAAACCTCACGCAAATTGTTAGATTTCCTAATTTAAATAATTTCATGGTTAAAAAAGCACGCGCCTCCATTTTATTCTATTCATTAGATAGAAATGAAACAGATTAATTAAATAATAATTAATATCTCAGCTTCTAATTGAGTTATCGCTTTGAACTGGGTATGTATGAAATCTGCGAGAGATTTCCCGTCCGGATGGCAAAAAATTTTATTAAAAAATTTAATATTTAAAAAGTTAAAATTTCGTATTAAAATATTCCACTACCGAAAACCGCAAGGTCGCCGTCATGTCTGAAGTTGAGCACACCTGCTTTCGCGCCGAAATGAAATCTTCTTTTCATTGTCTTTTCAAATACAGAAATTAAATTTTTATCGATCGATTTTTAGTGGATTTTTTGCGTTATACCGAACGCAGAAATGTGAACTTTATACCAAATGAAAGTAGATTTTTTTCCGCGTCTGTCTATGCCGTTTACAAATTTATCGTACCAATATTTTCTGATATGTGATTTCGCTTTAAAATGCCCACTTCATTTTTCGGCTTAATTTCCTCCGTGGTAACCGTGCACCGGCTGATTTTACTGGCAACCCTTAGGAGAAACTCCGAAGTTTTGGAGAATGTCCGTTTGAACCTGTGTTAAAAAGGTGGATTGGTTAATTTTAGAAGTTAATTAGCCCGTGATTCGGTTAATTACCAACTTTTTCAAAATGTTAGGATTTGTTGTTTGATGTGAGGTGTTCAGCTATAAGTACTCAAAATTTCAAGTCTCTAACATGTATAGTTTCTGAGAACGGGCTCTGTGACGGACAGACAGACAGAGGAGTGAGACGAATAGGGTTTCGTCAGATGAACGAAACCCTAAAAATGATAAGTTTGTTAACATTATAATTAATGTATGATATTAAAATTTGTAATTAAAATTATTAAATTATAATTACAAGTATATTTATAAAACAAAAAATGAGAAAAACAAATATAGCGTGTTCGGGTAACGAACGCGG
Source organism: Maratus speciosus (assembly GCA_963932465.1). Classification (NCBI taxonomy): domain Eukaryota; kingdom Metazoa; phylum Arthropoda; class Arachnida; order Araneae; family Salticidae; genus Maratus; species Maratus speciosus. The sequence continues at coordinate 11,813,984 of OZ010797.1, forward strand.
GCCCGCAGACCAGCCAGCAGACGCCGTACCAACTGAGCTACGACCAACCTATCATTGCGGTTGCAATGTAAGTATTTAAGTTGTGTACTATTATTAGACTCCCCGGTTTCTCAAGAACAAAGGAGCGTTGGATAAAATCCGTTGAACCTGACACTAAGGGGTCTCTGCCCTACAACATATTAAAATAATCAAAAGCTGTGATTAACAAGGTTGGCCCTCTCCTTGCAAGTAATAAAAAGAAAGAAAAGTTTATGTTGGCGTAGTGTTGAAGCAATAACAACTTCGTGAAATATTAATACGTCTGAGGCAAAAATTTTTGAGATTGGCACTAGAGATCTGCACGGGGCAGCCCGTGGCCCGGGCAGTGGCGTAGCTATATTTTTGGCGTCCGTTCCAGAAAGAAATTTTGCACCCCCCCCCCCCCTTCTCTAAATAAAAACATGACCACATTATTTTTTTCTTAAGGCAAACAAAAAGTATTTTTTCGCTTGTACCGGGAGGAAAAGGCAGCTTCACTCTTCCTTGTTTTTAAGAATTCAGCTTTAATTTTACTCAAACACACGAAAATAGAATGCGTGGAACCAGATTATGGAAGATATCTACTTTTTGTCAATACCAAATTTGTATGGAAATTTCAAAAACTTAGCGGAACGTTCACGGATATGACTTGTTTTAAACGTATGGGAGTTTTAACATTGAAAATAAATTTTCGGGATTGAAAATAAATTTTCAAAACACCCTAATTCGCTAAAATTTATAACGATTAGGGAAGAAACTTGTTTCCAAACGGCAGCCACCCTAGAATTTCAAATTGTTATACTATTTCTTAAGATAGAGGGGAAAACGAAAAATTTTCTTGAATCCCTCTATTAAGACTTAACGGTTATGCAAGAAATAAATTATAATTTTTTGTATATTTTTATTTTAGTTTAAAATTTTTAAGAGATCGCCATTTTGAAATATGATGACGGATCAATATGTCCTACGAATTTGTTAGAGATCTTAAGGGTCCTGTCCCTGCCGGCGAAGACACTCACGGGCTAATGCTAATCCTATGGGGAAGGATTTTTCTAATATCTCGTTTGCATTTCGACATTTTTAAATAATTTTTTTGGCATTGGATAGCCGAGGTCCGTCTCTATAGCGCACCTTGGTTACTTTTTCGATTTTGGTTGCAGATATTTTTTAGAATGACACTTTCATTTTCAGAACCGGTTTTGAAAATGAAAGTAACTTTATTAAAAATATCTGCGACCAAAATCAAAAAAGTAACCAAGGTGCGCTCTAGAGTCGGACCTCGGCTATCCAATGCAAAAAAAAATTTAAAAATGTCGAAATGCAACCGAGATATTAGAAAAATCCCTCCCTATAGGATTAGCATTAGCTCGTGAGTGTCTTCGCCGGCAGGGACAGGACCCTTAATAAACCCTTGACATATGTTCAATCATATCCAAATCTGTTTATAAATACGAGCGCAGCCAATGATCATATATTTATACAGATACATACTGTATAGGAAGATGAAAAGAATTAAAATACTTTTAAAATTCAAAATTCAAATTAAGTTTTAAAAAAAATTAAAATCCTTAAGTTCTCTTTCCTAACTTTAAAATCTTATATTCTAAAATCCGTTTTACCCTTGTAACTTTGTTTCACTGCTCAACATTTATTACGTTCACCATTAAATTCAGAGTAACTTCAGATAGAAAATGCTGATGTTTGGAGAATTCTCCTTCATTCCTGGTTAAAGCCTTGTACATCACATACACCTTAACCACATGGGTCAATCAAGAGCTAATTAACCAGTTAAACTAAATTTCCTCCCAAATTGATACCTTCGTCCCCTGCTGGAAAATATTGCCAACATATTAGCAAGAAGCGCACGAAAGAGATTAGATTTTGCCCATTTGAAATGCTGCACACAACGTGCGATCACGTAGGTCCCGAAGTTGGCGTAAATGGCTCGTGAGACGGAGACACCGCGTGAGAACCAGAGCCCGATCAAGCTGAAGTTGGGCCCAGGTCCTGTTAAAAAGTTGGGCCCCCCTACCTCCCCATTCCCGGCGACACTTTCAGAAAAAAAAGTAGGTTTATTTGATGAGCTGACAAAACTGTTTGGGTGAAAGTTTCAAGTTTACAAAAAAAATTTAACTTACAAGAATAATCAAAAAAATGAATTGCCGTCCACTTTCTCAAATAAGCATTTGCATAATTCACAAACATCTATGATCTACAGTTTATGTTGCAGAATAAATGAGGACGTCTTTTTCAAAACTCGCCTTATCCAAAATCATAAAAATTGTGTTTTCCCATATAGTCTAGTAATCACTTTAAACTATAATTCTGACATTGTAAAATCCTCGTTTATATTGAAACCAATAGACACAGTATGCAGTTTTTGGCATTTTCCCCAAATTTGATTTTCTGGATACGGCAAGTTTGGAAAAGTATAGGTACTCAAATTGAAAAGGACATTTACAGAAAAATTAAATATGGAAGTTTTTTATTGCAGTAAAACTTTGTTTTTACATCAGGGACCAAAATATAAAACGGAAAAATTGGAAAAACTTAAATTGTGAGAAAATACACACAAATTTGTGGGCTCCTGAAATTGGTGGGCCCAGGGCCGAGGCCCCGGAGGCCCGTGCATTAATCAGGCCCTGGTGAGAACTCGCGGATATGATTAAGATACAGCGACGAAATAAGCGAGTTCATTCCACGAAGAGATTCCAGAGTCAAATTCACTTCTCCCATTATAGACCATGGGCCGTAAGCAAGAATCATTCCGTTTCGTTTACCAAGCTTCGGGAGTGTACGAATTTTTGTATGTTTAATCATTACATGTTGCTTATTAAAAAAACACAAAGTTGCCCAAAGGAAATGTGCACATAAAAAAATAGCTGTATAATGTGAACTATATTTTAACACCAGTTTGCATCATTTTACATGAAGGTTGTCACTAGATGGCGCTTTACACTGATATTTTTTAGTGAAAAATAAAATATACATGCAATCTGCTTTCATAAACTTGCTTTTATTATGTTTTATGATGATATAATAAATAATTTTAATAAATAAAACTACTTTCAGATTCTTAAAAAGGTTTTCATTATTGGAAAAAAAAAGTTTTGTATCCTTGCGCATATTTGTTTACATATATGGGACATGGATTTCGTTTGCAATCACGGTAACCTACGTATCAGTTATTAAAATACCAAATTGCTTCAAAAGTAACCGCGCATAAATAAAATATAATAACATTTATAAATAATAGAACAATGATTGTTTTAATAAAGGCAAAAATATTTTATCAATTGTAAAAATATTTTTTCCAAGTTATAAGAAAATCGAAATAAGTAACAATCATCAGTCAAAATGCCTTAATTACACATGCAGTAAAAAAATAATTAGGTGAAACTTGGGAAAGAGGGAACTTTGGGACCATCTATTATTTATTCTTGAGTAATATAATTACAAAATATACTAAATTTTAAAAACTATAAAAAAACAAAAAACATTCTATATTGACAACTGTGCTTTAAACTATGTGCTTTCAAATAAGACAACACTGAAAAATATGTAGATTAGTAAAATATAATGATAAACAGATATTTAAACAAACATACAGTTTTCAGCATAAATATTATACTTTTGAATAACTTATGGAATTAAATCATGATTTTTCACATCTTCCAAACTGATGATGATTGTGTTATAACTGCATATAAAACATGCTTAATTTATTGATTTTTTTAAGATTTATAATGCAGTAAATACAGGCGCTAAACTTTACATTGTGCTCTGTACCCTTTCTTGAAACAATATTTCATAAAAACTTATCAACAAACACAAATTAAGTGCAAAACATTAATTATAAGTTCATAAATAGTATTAATTACAAAAAAAAAATAAGAAAGAGCAAAATGATAAATACATAAAAAGCTAGTACAAAAATTAAAAAAACATTTAGGGTAAGATGTGCCAGTAAAGGACACCCTTCAAAATTGATTAAAAAAAATTAACTTTTATGATTTTTTTCTAAACTGCCCCTTACATGTTTTATTATCTGGGTTATTGTTGATACTCTTTATCAAAACAATCAGGAAACAGAAAATAATGTTTCGAAGTTCCACTGTTTTTCAGTGAAAATCAATGAACATGCTAAGAGCATGCTAACATCACTTGATAAATTTATATATTCTTTATTTTCTTGCAAAATTTACATGTTTTTATTTTGATAGTAATAGAAAACTTTGAATTTTATATACTAATGACCATTTATAAAATTTAATTTATTTTTAAGATTTTAAGACTATTGTTCATCACTGGAATGCTTAAATAGTCAATTTCCAGTACATATTGATCCAAGTATTGATACGTGTTCACAGCCAATACTGGCTAGCACACGGTATTTCCAGTAAAAGATACGCTATATGGACAATACTAAAAGTGCGATTTCAGTAATCTTCATAGTGCATAGGATCTTCTGACTTAACTGAAAAACTAAGTAATCAAATTTAATTTTTAAACTGCATTTACCAGAATGTAATAAGAATGAAATTTTTATAGCTGCTTTTAATTAATTTCATGTGATCAATAAAATTTTTGATATTGTAAACAAATTATTATATAAAAAAAAAAGTCTGCCTTGCATATTTTATAATCTGGCAATGAATCAAACAAATGAGGAAGCAGAGAAAAAATGTTTAAGTGCATAGGGAATAGAAGGGATCATGGGGCTCAATCCCACCCCATTACATAAGTTGTTAAATATCTATTATTTTCTATCTTAAATGTCATTCATCTCCGAAGAAATTACTCTGTTCTCTGTGCAATTAAATGTTGATTCACATTGGGGAATGCGACTATGAGAATAGTCAAACACTGATGATAGATTAATATAATATTAAAGCAACAGGAAAATAATTATAACTGTTAATTTTTTTTTTTTTAAGATATTCCTTAAGGGTGTCCGTATCTATTACTTGCACAATTATCTGCCCTATATGTTGTGAGTGAAAAGAAATACTCACGAAATGAACCTTATACAGTTTTAAATAAATTAATTTTATTAAAACAAAAACATATATCACTTATAAATAAACAATATTTTATTTAACGATGACACAGTTTGTCATTTATACTTTGAATAGCTATAAATAAGTAAGCTATATTTACAAGCATATAAAATGATTAAAAAAATACATATATTCGAAAAAAGAGATAGGTTACAGAAAATGTTTAAAAGGCAGTTTCTTGAGTTTCTTAGTGAATTGAACTTTATTCATTTTCATATGCAAAATATCAAAAGTAGTTACGATCAGTATTCTCGAACCACTAAACCAATTTCCAATACAAAGGCCCCAAGAAAAAAAAAATCCCTGCCGGCTCGGGCCTACAGGCGGAGGTAGATTTCGAAGTTAAGTACTAAATTTACCAGCAAAACTTAAATCAAGATTAGAGATAAACCCAGTTCCTTCACTAAGAATGAGCTCTAGGGAGCTAAATATTTTGTGAAAATTCTAATATACACGAAACACACAGCATGTATATGGAATAGGTTTAAAAAATAGCTAAAGCAAATTCAGAGAACCTCAAAGTGTTAAAATAGGTTAATATTTCCATAGTCGGGTTTTTATCATGTTTTAATACGTTTCTTCAAACTCGCATGATGCTACATATTCACCTGCTGAAGTCCATTTTATTTCCAATATGACGCAATATTTTTGTTTTGTTTTGTTTTGAATTCGTCAAACTATTTATTTCATTTTGAGTTTTCATGCAGAAATCTTGCTCCAAAAAACTTATGACGTAATATTCAATTTGTTTTCAATTCGTCAAACTGTTTAATTTATTTTTACACGTGAAGATCTTGCAATAGAAAAAGAATTGCTGTGGTGAGAATTAATTTTATTGCTTTTTTTTTTTTTAAATTGTTGGCAACTGCTATAACGAAAAATATTTATTTTTTTCCTGTCGTTGTGTAAGAGCTGGTTTTACCAGAATCATGTTAAGACGGTATTCACAATTTTGATCCCTCCCCAGTTCCATTCCCTTGGGCCGATTTTGCCCATTTTCAATCCCCGCCGAGATATTAGTCATCTCAAAGTTGTTGGCGAGTTTGAAGACGATCCGAGCATAATTGCGACTTTTATCGTGCGGACAAAATTTAGTACATACATACATACATACATATATAAACTTTTTAGGTGGGGTGGTTTGGGGTTCCTGGGCCCTATAATGAAAAGTTATGAAGGAATTTTTCAGAAGTCGCACCATGGTAACGACTGCAATAGGTAGTATTTCTTACAAAATCTACCTAAAACTTACGTTGCATCTCCATATTGCTTCAATACGGGCAATTAAAGAAAAACAATAAAACATGCAATTAAAAAAATAAAAGAAAAAACTTATGAAAAATAATAATGCGATAGTAATAATAATAATAATAATAAAAGGGAAAATTTGATCAGAAGATCACGTATGTTTGTAAACAGATGTACGGAAGGATACAAAGCTTTCCTTTAAAATATATCGAAATATTATTTTAAATGCTTACGTTACTTTTATTTATAAAAATATTTCTTATGTTATTATAAAATATAATATAAACAAGTTTTTGCAAGCAGCTTACATGCATACTTTATTTTGAATTTTAAAATATCTGTGTAAATAGCGCCATCTAGTGAGAACATTCATATAAAATAATGTAAACCTGTTTTGAAATATAGTTCCTCTTTATATGGTTATTTTTTTTAATGTGCACGTTTGTTTTGAGCAACTTTGTTTTTTCAATAAGTAATAGCCCCACCAGTGGCCGAGAGGTTCTGCTCTCGAAGCTGGTAGGCGGGAGGTGCTGGGTTCGAACCCAATCGCGCCCGTCGGCCTAATCGTTCGGAGTTTTCGTGGTTTTCTTCGAACCGTGGCTTTTCCATGCGTAAATACGGATTAGGTTCCCTTAGAAAGACCCCCACGGAGGGCACTTCCTCCCCGGGACTATATCCTTAGTGTAGATAATTGGCCGTCAAAAATCAACCCAACTCAATAAGTAATATCTAAGGATTAAACATGCAAAAATTCGTATACTCCCAAACGTTGGTAAACGAAACGTATTTTTAAGAATCTTTTAAGCTCTTATCCCGTGGTCTATTAATTCCCCAGTTATTCCTTACATAGATAGATAGTTTTCTCTAATGCATATGAGCTGAATTTAAGTATGTATCAAATCAATTTAACTTTTAAGACGACGAAAACAGACATTTGTACGGGTCGTACTAGGAAGACTGAAAAGTCCTTTGTTTATTATTTGCCTTTTTTCAATGTTAACTCCATGGAAAAATGGAATTTCCAATAAAGAAGAAATAATATCTTTATTGGTTTTCCAGCTAAATCTATTTTGCATCCCATTCCCATTACACGAAACTATTCGTATGGAAGGAAGAACGTAAGAATCAGCTTGAATAAACAATGTGGGTGTCTGTGTGACGGAGATGAGTAGAAATATCTATCGCACATGCAAGTCTGAAAATTTGTGTGAGGGTAGTCCAAGGAAGGTCCTGATGCACATGAGGTTCGGACCTCTAAATTTTTGATAATTAGCCGAAAATTTTTAATTAAATGTTGCCAAATGTTAAAAACATAATTTAAAAGTATTTTATCAATTTAATCGAAGATTATTAGTGCGTTCTTTGGCAAGAGTCCCGTGATATGAGTTCGCTCACAAAATGTTTCTCCTCTTTGTTTACATTTAAAAGTTGGTTTTCTAAAATATAAACTTCTTTTACCACAATTCTTTTCTCAGATTTCTCAGAATTCAATGGGAATTTATTCATTCAACTTAGCTTACGATTTTCTTGTAGTTTTTAACCATTTGGAAAAATGGTTATTGTCCTCTATCAGGGTAGGAAATCAAAAACATCAAGCTCTTAATTGGTTGAATCCGCATTTTATTAGTTTTCTGATGGGTCTATACAGTAATTTGTATTTTCAGATTACTTTCAACAGAGATGGATACTTCTTTTTCCACTATGACAAAAAAGTAATAAAAACTACAAAAAATGAATAACTGAGAAACAAATTGAGATACAGCTTTCAAACAAATTGCATTTAAAAGTACATTTTTTTCCCTATACGATGATATATATAAAAAAAAAAGAAAAGTGCCCAGCTAAACTTGCATTGAGCTCACAGGCTATTCACAATAATTGTATATTATGCTCTTATTTCAAAGAATAATTCCCTTAAAAAATAAGTGAAGAGGGATTAGCCCCCGTTTCCCCCCTTTATACTTAACCAATGAATCTCCAAAACTAATCAGGGAAGTTCCTTAACATAATAAACCGGTGTACCAAATTTGGAACAAATTGAACAATTCTGCATGAAAAACCCATTTATCTAAATTAAAGGGGTGAACTAGCCCCCTTTTCCCCCTTTATCCTTAACCAATGTACCCACAAAACTAATCAAGAAAACTCCTTAACATAATAAACCGGTATACCAAATTTGGAGCAAATCAAGTAATTCTGCATGAAAAAAACATTTATCTGAATTAAGGGGGGGTGGGGGTGGAATAACCCCCCCTTTTCCCAATTTATCCTTAACCAATGAACCCACAAAACTAATCAGGGAAGTTACCATAATAAACCGGTATACCAAATTCGGAGCAAATCGAATAATTCTGCATGAAAAACCCATTTATCTGAATTATTGTGGGTGGTCTAACCCCACTTTTCCCCCTTTATCCTTAACCAATGAACACCCAACACTAATCGGAGAAGTTCCTTAACATTATAAACTGGTATGCCAAATTCGGAGCAAATCGAATAATTCTGCATGCAAAACCCATTTATCTGAATTAAGGGGGGGGGTGGACTAACTCCCCTTATCCTTAACCAATGAACCCCAAAAACTAATCAGGGAAGCGCCTTATCAGTATGAAACTAGAAAATTTTTTTGAAGCAAATGGGATGTTTCTATCAAGAGTTATCGCGTTACGTTCGTACGTACATACATACGTACGTACATACATACAGAACCGGCGGGCACATAAGCTCTCAGGCTTTGGTAGCCTGTGAGCTAAAAAGTAATAGTGTGGGAGGTTTAGAAGTTTAAGAAATAAATTTCATTTAAAATGGGTCGTCAGATTTCTACGATGGAAAAGCCTTTTCCCGAACACCCAATGAAATGCTTGGATAATACGTAAGTTTCAGATGGATAGTACGTACGAGTCGCAGGCGATTTTTGTCGCTTGCAATTTTTACCTATCATAGCACTATTCATGTTCAATTCATGGCGTACGTAATGTAGGATCCACTCCGTGCGATTTTTTATGTCTTAAATTTTAGTCTTTGAAAAAATCATTTTCCAAAAAGTCGTAATTTCTTGAATTGCTTTTTTTTTTTTTTTTTTTTTTTTTTTTTTACTGTATCACAGATATAATATTGTTAAATATTAGCAGTAAGGATTCAACACAATTTATTTTTGCATTCATAGCATTCCTGAGTGGGAAATAGGGTATCTAAATTTAAGTGAAGTTAATTTTTTTATGCTTTGATTATAGATTTTTACTTACCCGCCATGCGTAGTATAGGGTAAATCTTGCAATCGTTTTAAAAATCGAAGGATTTACACGTTTCAGACACTGGAGATTCCTAAAAACATTTTTAGAAAAAAAAAATTTGGTGCCCGTCTGGGTCTGTAATCGCTCTATCTCCCGAACAAATTCAGATACAGACTTGAAATTCGGTGTGCACTTAGGGAGTAATAATGGAAAGAAGCCTATTGGATATCGGTAACCTCGATTGTACGGAACTATTTTTTTTTTTCGGACTCTCGAAATATTCGTTCTGAAAAAAGGTATAAAAATTTTTCGAAATTGTTTATTTGAAGGAATGACTATAAAAGACAATAAAGAAAACAAATTTTACATCATGAATGAACTGGATCGGATAATGAGTTGCCGAGATATTTGTAATGCTATTTTTCGCATTCTTCGATTTTTCATGACTCTGTATTTCATTCAAATTTCAATTCAGAGATATATTTTAATTGGAAATAAGACGTATAGATGACGCAATGAGTGGTATAGGACATCTGCGCCTAATATTTTTCTTTTCGTTTCGTTCAAAAAAAGAAAGAAGTGAAAGCCATTAATTTTAAACTTTTCCGTTTTAAATGGAAGTTTTGTATTAAATAAAATGGCTTTACTAAAATATGAAAAAAAAAAATCTGTTATGATTAAAATTTGAATTGCCATCATTAGAAAAAAACATTTAAAATTAGAAAAATATTAATATTTCGAAAACTAATTCGAATTTAAAAATTCTAATACCAGTTTTGAGATCTACGGATCAACACCGATTTTTGGTGTTAATTTCATCGCAAAGTATTCCATATTTTAGGAAAAATCGCCGCGAAACATAATCAGTTGTTTAATCAGTCGTTTCATAGAATCATTACACAAATTCGTTACATTTCAGTCGTTTCATATATCCGTTTCATTAGGATTTTATATATATAGGGTAGACATATGTGTGTTCACCTATGCTGGGGGTTTATTTGCTTTGAAAATTGATTGCAATATACTAACCATTTAGATAATGTTACAGCATAAATTTGGTTTAAGAATTTTGAGATTTAGAGGTGATAAAAATCTGAAAATAAGACATTTTCCTACAAAGTTAACATTGAATATGCTTATTTACATTTAGAACGTAAACACATTTTTGGGTTATTGCTCTAAATTTTTAATAACTACATTAGCATTCAAGTGTTGTACCAAAAAATTTGATTTAGATATAATATTTAGGCATAATATATTCAGTTAAAAAAAAATCCAGTAAAAGATTAGCAAGAAAAAAACTACTTTTTATAATTAAATATTATTTTATGACGAAAATTATTAAACCGTTTCGGTATTATATTTATAACTCAAAAATTTAAAAGCGTAACTATGTTTTTTTAACTATTGTTATAATAACTGTAATTAACTATTTAACTACTATATATTGATTTATGCGGAAAATAAGAGTGAGAAGAAAACATTGTAGCAGCCGAAAGAAAGATTTTCACTTCAACACCCATTTTAGGTGCATTTTAACCCCGGTATACGCCTGTCTTAATTAAAAATATAAAATCAAAACAGACAATGGAGGCCCCCCAACTTTCATTTTATTTGGATAGATTTTCATTTGAAAACAAGTAATATGAAAATTTTGTTTTTAAGTCAATTCCTACTTAGGTCATCCAAGAAAAATTTAATAGAATCCCCTAAGCTAATATTAGTTTCTGTTGCATTAAAATATCTCAATTTGTTGATTTTCTATAAGCAAGTAGGTTTACAATGGAAGTCTATGGGAATTGGGCGAAATAGGAGAGATATCGCCCAGTTGGCGTCCCTTTTGGCGACTCATTTGGGTCGCCCAATTGGGCGATCTATCGCCTAGTTGGCGACAAACTGGGAGGTATTGGACGACAGAACAGGGTCTCCCCTAGGGTAAATCCCCTTATAGATATGAAGATGCATTCGATGCTGTTCAATAAACAATGGCCGCCATTTTGTCTCCCCTATAAAACAAAAATAAATTAAAATTTAATAAATTAATATTTGAAAAATCTGTATTAACATCCATTGTCATCCAGTAAGAGTTTAAAAAAAATTATTTCAACTTGATAGGATGAATAATAAGTATTTTATGAACGATTGAAAATTTGAACAAGATATATAAATAAAATATAGGAAGAGTGTGAACTGAATAAATTAGACAGAACCGAAGGTGTACACTACTGAAAGTAGGGGGCGCCCCAGAATTAGGGTCTTTTAGGAAGATTTGCGATTAAATGTCGCTCACCCGCAAGAAAAGTAAAACATCTCGACAAAAGTAAATGTCACAGGGATTTGCATGATTTTACTGTAACATGAAATTGCAGCTCTACATGCAGGAATAAAAACGTGCGTAAAACCCTTAAGAATAAAGACGAGGGTTGGGCAATTTTACCTTCCCACACAATCCACCCTCTTCTTTGGTCACCAATGGACATATAGCGTAAAAAGTGATTTTCCGTGTAACTACACTTATGAAACTGTTTGTGTAGCAAGATGCACCTATTAGTGGAATAAAACGCAAAATGAATTTTTGCGAGATGTTCTTGCGGGTTACATAAAAAATTACTCAACATTCGATATTAAGTACATTTAAAGATATCATGGGCAAAGCCGGGGAGATCAGATTGTTGTAAATTATTTCCCCTTCCTATTACACGTTCACGCCGGCGCGGTGGGTCACACTCGACTGTCTCAGAGCTGCCAAGTCGACGGCTTTGTGGCTACCAGTATTTTAATACAGAAAATGTTGTTTTATTTAATTAGAACAATTGGGCGATTTAAAGGAACAACATTTTCTCTAAAATAACAGTGGTGTGTAAAAAGCCGGAGACTTGACAACTCTGAGACAGTCGAGTGTGACCCACCGCGCCGGCGTGAACGTGTTAAATGTAAATGAGTGTTTTGATATGAATAGGGCTCATTTTTTCAAAAGTGACAACAGGAGAAGGAAAACTTCATTTAGTATCAATGCAATAAAAAATAAAGAATGTGGGGAACACTTACTTGTTTGACCCCTAGCCGGTCTTTTTTTTCCATCACTATCATCTCTGCTTTTCTTCTTAATCTCTGCAAGTAAATATATAAAATTGAATTGTTAACTGTTGTATAATAATCATAGCTGATATAAAAGCAAAAAATCAGATAACTTAGAATAAAAAGTAACTATTAAAAAAGAGAACATTCATGAAACAGATTCAAAAACATTCAGAATACGGTCATAAAATTTGCCCTTTTTTTAAAGGTTTCAAGCAATTTCGAAAACGCATTTGAAAAGTCAAAGAATTCATGGCTTGGAAAATATCAGATTTTTAGCCCCGGTATGCTATTTCTTTCTCCCGGCTTGTTTTGTCTCCAATAAATAACGTTGCCTTATATACGCCAGCCGTACAACAAAAGCCGATGTTTCATGGTGCGATTCAATACTCTACAGCATTTTTTAAAACTTCTCAGCATCGCACATTTTCAATGTTCATAACGTCGTATTGGGAAAAGAAAGTACTTTTTAATGCAATTTGTTTGAAAACTGCATCTCCATTTGTTTTTGAAATATTATTTTGTAGTTTTTAGCGACATTTGAGTCATTTTGGCAACTCAAGTACTCCATTTCGGTAGAAAGTACAGAAAACATTGTTGAAAAATAGCAATTATATCTTTGTTGCCATTTTCTCTTAAAAATTAAAAAAAATTAAAATACGTGCTATTTTGAGAAAATATAAATGAAGGATTTATGATAAAACATGGAGTTATTATAAACTATATTTAATTTTAAGTATCTATATTAATGCAAATGACGTCATTTTACATAAAATAAAAGCTTGTGCTGTAAATCTTAAAATTGAATATGTTTTGTACTGCAGTAGAGTCCTGCTTAACCGAGTTATTTTCTTCTGATGGACTGGTGGCTTCTATTATTATGAAACAGCCATTATAAATGAAGCGTTAGGTGAAGATGAAAGAACAGTCGTAAATGTTAGAACTGTGATTTTCTGGTCTGAACTAGAGGTCTGCACGGGCCGGAATTTCCAGGCCCGGGCCCGGCCCGGCCCGAAGGAAAGCTATTTTGGCCCGGCCCGGCCCGGTGTAAAAATTGAAAGTTCGGCCCGAGCCCGGCCCGGCCCGTTTACATTTTTACCGTTCTCGGCCCGGCCCGGCCCGTACAAAAATCAGTGAAAACAGGCCCGGCCCGGCCCGACTCAATTTCAACAAAAAATTCCGTTTTTTCTCGATATACAATTAAGATTCTTTCAATGAATAATGCATGCATATTTATGGGAACATTTTACAGTATATTTTAAATTACTATGTGTTCGCAAAATAGAAAACACACAATAGTAAACATTAACGATTACTTAGACTGTTTTAGTCAACGTCTCTACAGACGTTACAAAATTTAAATAAGGGTTCATTAAAAGATTATTGTAGTTTAGAATAAAGTGTTAAAAAACATAACTTTTGAAGCTTATAATAAAAAGTAGATTTGTGAAAATATTTCTGTCATTTTTAAGCCTTTTCTCAAATCCAAAGGAGCTACATTTTGATACATTTATGAATTCATTTCTTTTCGGAAACGCATGAGATTGGCAGGTATTCTTATTCAGAAACCATGTAAATGCAGTTTTTTTCTTAGATAAAAGCAATATATCTTTCAGAAAATACTGCCAAAGTTAGCGTTTTGAATCGAATTTCCGGAAGCGATATCACAGGAAAGGAGAAAAACGTACAGTCCCGTGACAAGAGTTTCTGTTATCTCTGTACGTAATTTATAAAAAATGGAAACGCTATTCGATTCCAAATGCCTTCAATACTTAGACCTGTCAATTTTATGCCTTTATAGTTAAAAATGAGTCAGAAAATGTGTCTGAAAGTTTCGCATTGTTGAGCAGTAAATATGAGAACCACCTTAAGGTACATTTCCAAAGATACTGTTAACAGAAGTTCATTATTGCTATTAATACTTTTACAAAACATAATGCCTGTCCTACACATCCTGAGAACGATTAAGACCAGTTCCGTCCCGCACAAGTCTGCCGATAAAATTAAACCCGGGATCAGGCATCATGTAACTGTACGATGCCGATCTCTACGATGGACATGTTACATTTCTGTACTGATGTTGTTAAACTCGCATCGGCTCGTAACACACATTTATACTTCTCGAAAAAGTCATATTCATTGGAAATGGCCTCGTATTTTATCTGCTTCTCTCAAATTCTTATATCGGGCCGATTTGCCCGATTAATTTTTTTATCGGCCTGGCACGGCCCTGCAGGCCCGTTCAATTTTTTTGCCGGCCCGGCCCGTTGAAAAAATTGCCCTAATTCTGCCGGCCCGGCCCGGCCCGGCCCGTTTGAAAATTCTCCTCCATTCCGCCGGGCCGGGTACGGGCCTCGGGCCAAGCCCGGGCCCGTGCAGACCTCTAGTCTGAACGGGGAAAAAAAATGGGCATATTTTTGTATGGCCATTTTTTTTTTCCATTCTGACCAGAAAATCAGAGTTCTACCTTTTTACGGCTGCTCTTTCATCTTCGCCTAACGCTTCATTTATAATAATAGAAGCCATCAGTCCATCAGAAGAAAATGAAGTAATGGAAATTCCGGGGGCGACATTAAATTCTGAAAAAGCAGAATTCCTGTTCTCTAGTTTTTTTTTTCCATAGGATCCACAGATGCGTGTGTAGAGAACGCGCGGAGTGTACTTAAAGCAGTTGAGTTAAGTGCATGGCACGCTTGAAAATGTTCAGTCTGTCATTTCGCAATAAACGAAAATGCACTTGACAACTTTTGTGCACCCCTGTCTAAGACCTATATAATGGATACACGCAGTGATTAAAAAATACAGTGGAACCTCCCTGAAAGACCACCTCCATAAGACCACCTCTCATAAAGACGGTTTATTTATGGTCTAATTTTTTACTATAAACTCAAAGTTAAGTCCCTCCATTAAAGTACCTCTATTTCACGTCTCCCTCCCTGAAAGACCACTAACTTTTCAGTCGAAGAGTAGGATTACTTTCCTTTTCATGGGGAAATCTCGAAATTCCAGTTCTCTCCAGAAAACACGCTCGGCTAAGTCTACTCCCTTACATCTAACGAATGAAAGTCATTTCTTCCCTACCCACCCCCTTTAATTAGGACCACAAATGACATGAATATGTGGAAGCTCTTTAGTGTTACGATGATTTATCTGAAGACTTTGTGAACCGTGTTATAGAAAATCTTCACAAAGGTAAGGCTGTAAAATTTTTATATTAAAAAAGTAAATACTACGATTATTTATAATAAACGGTCAAGTGCGAGTATTACTCGCGCACAGAGGGTTCCGTACAATATATGAATTAGTAAGTATTATTAAAAAAATACCGTTGCTAAAAGAATACCAAGACTTTGTAAAAACTATACAACGTAGGTATGGGTATAGCTGTATAGTATACAGGGTGCAAAGGAAACTCCCTTTAACCTGAAAATACTTGCGAACGGAGAAAGCTACAGCTATACAAGTGAGGTAACGGTACAGTAAAGCGACTACTCCCGACCAAATGCAAACGACAGCAGTACCCCTAGTGGCGAAATTTGGAAGATAGCCATTGCAAATCGAAAATGAAGAGGTAGAGCAAATTTTCTAATTAGAAAGTTTTAGAGCATCAATTAATTAGAACGAAACGACATTTGGTTCACATTGATAAGATAAATCGTCGCCTGCATACCCAAAAATGTCCGAAATCGATGAGCGACGATTCTACTTTGCTTATTCACATTCCGGAAATGTAGCAGTGCACAATTGCAGATTGTGACGTTGTACTGTGCCGTAATGTTTGTAAAGATTTAATTTCCAATGCATTTAAAATTTTAGAATAACCCTTTCAGGGCCAGAAGAATTCTGTTCGTAAATTGATGAAATAATTGACTGACACCAGAATATTCAAACGAATTTCTCAGGAAAGAAAAACCCGCTAATTTGCACTTTCATTACAAAAGCAAAATTTTATTAAAATATTCTTGGTGCCATTTGTCAGTTTTGGAATTAAAATTAGGTGGCTAGACCGTTTAGTCACCGCCCTTGAAAGGGTTAAATCTATATCGTCGTATTAAAGAGGCTTGCAATAGACGTTCTATGCTGAGAAATGTGCATGCAGAATTACTATCACGAATACAAACGTGTATAGTGAGTAATGGCGAACTTTTCGAACATACTGAATATTAACTTTTTATCACTGTGAGACAGTTTGTCTTTTTTTTGTGTGTGTGTGTGTGTGATATCAAAATGTATTGAGATAAGTACGTATTTATAGCATAAATTGTGCGTATTTCTTCATACTTCTGACTATTCCATTCAAACGTTTACACAAATTGGAGTGCATCGATTTCGGACATTTTCGGGTAAACAGGCAAAGATTTATCTTATCCATGTAAACCAAATGTCGTATTCTATTAATTGATGCTCTAAAACTTTCTAACTGGAAATTTTGCTCTATCTCTTTTCGTTTTCGATTTGCAGTGGCTATCTTCCAAATTTCGCCACTAAGGGGCGCTGCTGTCGTTTTCATTAAATCTGTCGTAGTCGCATTACTATACCGTTACCTCACTCGCATAGCTGTAGCTCTCTCCGTTCACAAGTATTTTCAGGTTAAAGGGACTTTCCTTTGCACCCTGCATACTAGAAAAGTATAAATGGATATACCATGAAAGTTCAAAGATATATGGAACCTAAATAATAGCAAATTTTTCTATTCTGTATGTTTGTTATTCCATATAGGTTTTTATTTAACCTTTAAAAACACTAGGGCATCGTACCCGGGCTTCCCGGGTTACAGAATATAGGTGAAAACATTTTTTTAATTGAAAACTAATATTTTTTTTTATATGCAAGAATTTTTTTAGATTGCCCACTTACATTAAAAAAGCATTTTTCGTATACAATCGAATTATACAATCAAATAAATTTTTGAAATTTATCAAAAGCGACATTTTTTTATTAGCCGCATGCTAAGAGTTATTTGACCAAGATTTTTCTATTTACGGCATCCTTTTATATTCTGATAATTTCAAAGCTTATACATGTCTGTTTAATTTGTGTTTTATTTATATTACTTTAGTGTTTTATATATTCATAGGGAAGTTTTTTTTAATGGATATTAGCCGTAAGAAAATGGTGAACTCTTTATTTTGTTTTAAGGGCAAACGGATTAATCTTTCGTAATCGAGCTCCGCGCGATATAGATAAATTAAAAAATATTTCATGCTTTAAAATTGTTTTTTAGACAATCAGTAAACTGAGATGAACTTAGCAAACAAATTCCATTTCAAAGAAAAAATCCTATTTGGTGATCTAAGAATTTAAATTTTATGATTACAAATATGTTAGATTTGTATTTTTTTAATATTATTATTTTTGTTGTTTATAAATGAACTATTAATTTCGGTATGCAAAAATAGTCAGAAACAAATGCTGAACAATGTTTGTTGCTTTACGTGCAAAATGTTTATTATTATTATGTATTGAAACTGGTACGTGATAAGAAAAATCATGCTTAAAAATTATTAGAAAACATAATACATCAGTCAATTAAGATACAGCTTTTAAACAAATTGCATTTGAAAGTAAATTTTTTCCCTATGCGACGAAAAATTGAAAATGTACGATGGTCAGAAAATTAAAAAATTGCAGTAGCGAAAATTTCAAGACCGAAATTTGATCGTGAAGTGTTGCCGCGCGCAAAATGACGTCAGCGTTAAGCACAGATACGTTTGTTCTTTATAATACAGATACATAATCAGTGAAATATAATAAAGATCAGTTATTAGGATGTGGTTATCAATTGAAGCTCTTAAGCTTGGTATTCCGGAATGAAAAACAGCAATTTTCACCTTCTCAAAATTTGCATACGCACTTCTCACATCCATATTAATCATTTAAAAAAAATTGTATTTTGTTTGATCATTTTAACTCAAAACTTGAAGTCACGATCGTCAGCAACGTCTTTTACATGAACAGTCTTTACTTGAGATTCTAATCTCAATTCCGGAGAGTAAAAATTTCCGTAATTTATGTTTTTTAGACGCATTTGTGTTAAAATGTTTAGTTTTAGCTAAGAAAATGATCGTTTTCTTTTAAATATGACTTTATTTTCACTTAAATAAGCATTTCGCCTAGTGTCTGAAACTTAGTATCAGTGTACATGCAGAAGGAAAAACAATATAGGAAATTTATGAGGAAAAATATGTGTTTTCAAAAGCAGTGTCATTTTCCGTTATTTTGCCCCTAATATAATATTATGCTCCTAATGAGATTTTGCGACACTAAACCCTATGCAATAATTTTTATCAACAATTTTGAATTTGTATCAGAAAATGGCATGAATAAAGATAAGTAAACCTCATTATTTCTCTCTTGTCTGCCATAATGAAAGCTATCTAATTTTCACCATTTTCAAGAAATTTCATAAAATGCTTTTAAAATTAAAATATAAAAGTGGAGATATTAAAAAAAAATAAATAAATCAAAAAATAAAAAATAGCTAGTGCGATTACATCTACAAATGAACAGCTTTGAGTTAAAAAAAAATATTAGTAAAATTGGTTCTGCAGAAAGATCAGGGCAGATCACTAAAAAACAGACTTGTGATTTAAATACATAGATTATATAACATTATGAAAAATTAGATTCAGCAAATTATGTTATTTAGATAAAATTATAGTCCAAAGAATGTCCTAAAGAATAGCATTAAAATTTTATTATTCAAGAGAAGTTAGGACAAAAACTTCAGGAACATGATATTATTTTAAACCTTGAATTATTTATTTTAATACATGGAAATTATTCCAGAGAGAAACATTCGCCTTGCATACAATATTTCAAATGAAAATCAAATTTCAAAGTGATTGCTTAAAAGGCGCAAAGGCCAACATAGTGAAAAAATTCATAGTGAAGTTTTTTTTTTCACTATGTTGGCCTTTGCGCCTTTTAAGCAATCACTTTGAAATTTGATTTTCATTTGAAATATTGTATGCAAGGCGAATGTTTCTCTCTGGAATAATTTCCATGTATTAAAATAGATTCTATCGATGCTGGATTTAATAATGTTTCGTGCTCGCCCCAGGTCGATGGCTCACGATAAATATTCCATCTTGTGCTACGTTTGTAGCCTTGCCAACATATAATAGTGAGAAAATTTCCGAGCTAGGTATCGTTCCAAGTGGTTTAGTCCGTAGAACGTCAGTGCGCTATACTGATGGCCCGGGTTCGAGTCCCGGCTTGGAATCTTTTTCACTATGTTGGCCTTTCCGCCTTTTAAGCAATCACTTTGAAATTTGATTTTTATTTGAAATCTTGAATTATTTGTTTGCTTGTCTTACTCGGCGGAGCAAATCCATCCAGGCGAGAATCATCAATTTCTGTAATATAAATCGCTATTATTTGCACGTCACCTCTCTTTTATAAAGACACTCTAAATTTTTGTAAAACATTACGTTTTATCAGTGTGTGGATTGGGTTTCGATTACATTATTTTCAAAAGTGAAAAATTTCAAAGCAGATGTGCTGTGAAAATGACGCACTTCTACAAATCATAATTCAGTTTTAAGTATTATAATACATGCTTTTTATATAAAATGACGTCATTTGCATCTGCTAAAGGAATCCACTTTTACAATCCCGTCTTAAATTTAGTCTATAGAAAAGCATGCATATGACGTCATTATCACGGAATAACAGACAATATTCTTGACATAGCCCTTATTTTAATTTCAACTTTTTTTTTCAGGTTTTAGGAGAAAATGGCAACAAAAGATACAGTCATCTCCTATTTTCGATTAAATTCCCTTTACTTTCAATAGAAATGTGGTACTTTTGTTGCCACTATAAGAAAAATGGTATTAAAAAATACAAAAAAATTAATATCTTAAAAATAAATTGAGATACAGCTTTCAAACCAATTGCATTTAAAAGAGCATTTTTTTCCTTATGCGACGGTGTAAAATTTTAAAATATGCGATGTTTAAAAAGGTTTAAAAATTTGCTGTAGAGAAAATTGCAAAACCAAAATTTTATTTCAAATTTCAAAGTGTTGCCATTCGCAAAAATGACGTATGCGTTACGCACAGATATGTTTGTCCTTTATAATATAGATAGTAGGTGTATTGAGAGAACCACTCAGTGGAAACTAGTCGCGAATCCCATAGTATTTATGCGATTAATTCTCATTAAATTAGTCTTTTTAACAATTTGACGTTTATTGCTTTTATACTGCTACTGGGCATTGCATTACATAAATATATCCTTAAAATTTGTTATCTAGGCTTTAAAAGCCGATGGAGCATAGAGTACGCCGTCCCTGTCATTATGTATATTCAAACCATCCATGTCTTTAAGGGTTAATATCTCGGCTAATTACTGACGATTTTTTCCGAAATTCATGATCAACAATGCTTTTATACTTATGCTACGATAGGTACCTCCAGCTCTGCTCAACACTTTTGCTGAAGCCCGTAAATCGAAATTTGATTGTAACGGAAAAATGCGATTTTCTCAAAAACTATGTGACCTAATCGCTATAATTTTCCTGCAAGGTTTAAATTAATGTCTACTACATCTAATGTTTTCATAATTTTAGTTTCAATAGATTCGAAATTAGATGGGGGGGGGGGACATATTTTTGCACTACATTTTCAAACATAACTTTGAAAATATAATACCTAAAATTAAATTAAATATATTTTTGATTTCAGCGTTACGAAAGCTTTCACACGGCATACAAAGAAAAGATTTTTTTTTCAAGTAACTTAATTAGCCCCTCTACATTTTTCCTAAATAATTTATGAATATTTATTAATCTGTAAATATGTGCATCAATAGTGTTTATTACTTCCCTCAATTTGAACTTTCCACGTTGCATAGTTTACGAGTAAAAGGGCTGTGACAGACAGACACAGGAGGGATCTTATAATGGTTCCGTTTTTACTTTTTAAGTACGGAACCCTAAAAATGAATGATACTACAGTCGAGATTTTTAAAAATGCAAGGTGTTTATTAAACATCAAAATGGGTCCGGGACTTTATAACTCATAAAATAATAAAGATAGATTAAAATTAATAACAAATGGTTAGATAGTCTCAAAAAATTTCATGACCCTTGTCAATGAACTTCCACGTGTGCCCCCTTCGTCACACGGAGAATATCAAGTCGATAGTCAATTTCACGCCAGATAGCGGCAAGCATGTCGGCATCCACAGAGGCTATTGCGGTTGTAATTCTGCCTTTTAAGTCAGCAATGTTAGACACTCTCCTCCTGTAAACATTGTCCTTTACAAATTGTACAATTCTTCATTTGTAAAGGACAATGTTAAATTATTAAACAATATTTAATTTTGCAAACGCACTTCCACCCATTACTGTTTTTAAGCTTCAATAATAGTTTTTTTTTTTTTTAATTTCTTCCTGTAGCCCGATTCGTGTGTCCATTCTAAAGTCCCGGAAGACCTTAGTTGTCAATGGGTATGATAGTGAGCGAGCCTTTTTACGGACTTTGGCGTTATAGGACTTCCATATTGGGAGATATAGCGATGATTTTGGCGTGCAGAAAATCATTTTTCGAATTTCATTTATATTATTTGTTTACTGCTGGAGTATATTCTTGGATCGCCAGATTTGGCTGTTTATCGTTGTTTGGAGGAAGAAATTTGCGCGAGTAGATGTTACCAATTTTTGTTTTTTTCCCGTTCCACGCATTTTTTTTATATTCCTGAAAGAATTCTGGTTGATGATAGACAGCCAAAATACATTTAGAATAAAGTTATTTCAAAAAGAAAACTAAAAATCCCTTTTAGGAACGTCGGCTGGGGAGGGGCCAAGTAAGGGTCACCGCCTCTCTCTGAATTTTGAAAATTAATTTTAAACGAAACTTTCTTCATTTTTGATTGTTAAAAATGAAAGAAAAAATTGCCTTGCCTTCTTCAACCCCTACCACGGCAAAGAATTTAATTTTTTTCTTTAATTTTCTTTTTACATTCACGTACTTTTAATTTATCCAAAAGGGATCAGATACTCTGTGGCGGAATTTTTCTTTCAATTCTCAATTTTGATAAAATGTTGGTACAAATCTTTTTGAATATTTAATATTACTTAATTGTTTGGGGTTTTTTTTAATTATTATTATTATTGCTTCTGAGTATGTTCAAAAATTGTCTTAAATGGCGAATTCCGTCAAAAATTTTTGAATTTAGGTTATTTCGTATTTACATTCTGCAGCGGGCGAATGCAGACCATCGACCTCAGCCATCCAGCAACAAAAAATATTTAAAAATGTGTAAATGCAAACGAGATATTAGAAAAGAACCTTCCCATTGGTTTAACATTAACTCAAGTGTAACCCTATTTGGAGGTTATTTTCTAATATCTCGTTTGCATTTCGACATTTTAAAATAATTTTTATGCATTAGATAGCTGTGGTCCACCTGTACATCGCTTTTACTTTTTCGATTTTGGTTGCGGTTGGACCTCAGCTATCCAATGCAAAAAAAAATAAATAAAAAATAAATAAAAATGTCGAAATGCAAACGAGATATTAAAAAATAACCTCCCCATAGGATTAGCATTAGCTCTCGAGTGTCTTCGCCTGCAGGGACAGGAGCTTAAGGCTCTTCTCAAGTAACCTGCTCAAAAACACGAGACTGAGACATTTTCGGACTTATTTTTAAACGTAAAGGCATAAATTTGGCAGGACTGATTATTGAAGCGATTTGGAATCGAAATGAGTTTTCATTTCTTTTCTTGATAAATGTATTAGTGAGTTAAAATGAGATTTTAATCACGTAAAGACCGTTTTTTTTCCCCTTTCTGTCGCAGTCACGACCGAAAATTTGGTTCGAAACGTCAACTTTGACAATATTTTCTGAAAAAAAATCTTTTGTGGTTACTAAAAAAAAGAAAATGTCTTTGTTGATACATTTTTTCTGAATAACAACAGCTGCCAATTCTCCGTGTTTACGAACTAAAATGAATTAAAAATCTTGAATATCTGAGCTTAATGTAAACAGTTAAGATATTAGCAGAACCTACCAAAGGTAGGTTCTTTTTCTTTTCTCTGCTTTCTTTTTCTGAGGTTGAAAAGAAAGAAAATTGGTTTGTAAGACGCTATTTGACAGATGAAAAGATCAATTAAGGGTGTTCTCAAATCCAAAAGGGCAACTTTCTGACATAAGTTTTAATTTATTTGTGTTCGAAAATGTATGAAACTAGCTGGTGGTGGTGTTGTGAAAATATGCCATTGAGCTGTTTTTTCCATTTATTTGCCAACGCAATAGATCTTTCAGAAAAGAGTGTCAAAGTGGACGTTTTGAACCGAATTTCCGCACTCAAGAGCGGGCTAAAAACGGGTTTGTCATGTGATCCAAAACGCTTCTAACTCAATAGTTAATGGATTGATCAAAAAATGAAAAAAAAACAGTTTCATTTCAAATCGCTTCCATGGCCAGTCTTTCCAATTTTATATCTTTCTGTTAAAAAATGAATTTGTAAATTTGTCTGAACGTTTTGAGCTTGTTGAGCAGAGCAGTTAAGAACAGCCTTAAGACTCCTGTCCCTGCCGACTGAGATACTCACGAACTAATGCTAATCCAATGGGGAGGGATTTTTCTAATATCTCGTTTGAATTTCGACATTTTAAAATAACTTTTTTTGCATTGGATAGCCGAGGTTCGTCTCTACATCGCACCTTTTTTACTTTTTCGATTTGGCTCGCAGATATTTTTTATAAAGTTACTTTCACTTTCAAAACCAGTTCTGAAAATGAAAGTGTCATTCTAGAAAATATCTAGAGCCAAAATCGAAAAAGTAAAAAAGGTGCGATGTAGAGACGGACCCCGGCTATCCAATGCAAAAAAAAATATATATATATATATATATATTTAAAAATGTCGAAATGCAAACGAGATATTAGAAAAATCCCTCCCCATAGGATTAGCATTAGCTCGTGAGTAATTTCGCCGGCAGGGACAGGAGCCTTAACAGAGGGTGAAAGAAAGCAAGTGTCAAGTCCGAATTCCGGGAAATGAGTGACCAACGATAAAGAACGGAGAAATTTGGAGGGTGAAAGGTTGCAGAAAATTTGTACCACAGAATAAATAAATCGCCAAACGTAATGTATTTGTAATTGTCAAGCAGATGAGTCTTAGCTTAAAATTAAACGATGATGTAATGTACAAAATTATTCAGACAGAACTAATTCATAAGAAAAAGTTCAGGCACCCCCCGCCCCCTCCCTCCAAAAAAGGACAGTAAAGTTTATTCAAAAAGTGCGCGAAAAAAAAAATTAATCCTGTAATTTATTGAATTTAATGTAAATCACACAGTGTTGTTTGGTTTGTAACAGAACTCTTCTTCGGAAAATCATAAAAGAAAACAGGAATGTTCTCACAGTGTTCTTAAATAATCGCAAACAAATACACATTTTTAGTCGCATTGAAAAAAATTGTTTTAATTTATTCCAATATATCCAGATATTTAGCAATTTCGTTTCCAGTTAATTGATTTCAGGAGCGTGGGGAGAGAAAACTGCGCCCGGATCAAAGTTTCAATTTGGCACCCTACACCTTGAATTTTCTTTTTTGACAGGTGTCGCAAAATTTACAAACTGTAAAAACAGAAATTCATTCTATTGAATACATATTTTGCGTTTATTTTTAAGTTTAAAAAGGTTTAATTTTAATCCAGAAATTCCAAATAACTCAATAACATAAAAGAAAATTATCCTTATTTTATGGCAAAGGGAATGTTGGAAAATGGTGTAGAAAAATGTATCCAACAGTCATGTATAACAGTTTCCAATCTTTTGGATTTTAAGAGTACATTTTTGTCACAAGCATAGAAAGAAAATTTGTTAACCTTCTCTTTTCTGAGTCTGAAGAGACTAAGAAAAAAAACCCTAAAACAAGTTTTTAAAAAGAAGTCGTCCTTAATCAGAAATTTGTATTGGGGTATGGGTTAAGAGACGGTGAAACTTAAACGAAAAATGTATGTACTTTCATTCTGAAAACAAATTCTCGATATGTATGTATATAATTTCTTGTAACAATCAAAAAAAGATGGTGTTGATAGTATAAATTTGGCGCCTGCTCAATCTCCTTCCCCGGGACAACTTCCTCCCCCTTTCGCACGGGCCTGATTGATTTGTCAAATTAAATTATAATTTTACTTATCAAATTAAATTAACTTACATTTATGTATAAAACTATAGTATGCATTATGAATAACTGGTGAATTTTTTCTTGTTTTTGTGTCAAAAAATACTGTTAAAATATTGAATTTATACCATTGTTTAAAAGACTAATTTAACTGCTGATCAATTCTTTCTAAGTAAAATAAGAACAGTTTAAACTTCTGTATGCGGAGGGATGGAAATTATATCGTGAATGTACTTAAGAAAAGCCGCATACAAAAAAAGATTCGTTTTAATTTACACAAAAGGAAAATTCTTGTTATTTTACATATTCTTTCCATATGCTTCATATTTACTTGAGATGAAATTGTCTAATCCACCAAAATTTTCTATCCAACGCGATTGTCCAGTAAATCATAGCAAACGCGGCAGCGTTAAGCTATAATATGATTAAGAAATAGAAAATGTAAACGACTTTCTTAAATTTCTGGCGAACCAGTTGACGTACGACAATTATTTTTCTTTTGAAAGATAGAACTCGACGAGACGAATAAACTGATAGTATTAAAAAAATTACTGTAGCTTTCAGTAGTTTTTTATTTAACCTTAAACGAAAAAAATGAAGACAAAATTCAACAAAGTATAGCTAACGTTCCAGTGGGTGGATTAACTTCGTTTTTGTTTTATTTTGATCCTCTTGTTCAAACTTAAAATAGATTTTTTTTTAATCTGTTTGTTTGACGGTCGCTGAGAAAATCGAATTTGTCTTTTATAATGTCTCCATAAAATTATAGCAATCTCTCCTTTTCATTTTTAAATTTTCTAATTCAATAATTTCTTTCGTGTTGCCACTCCCTAAAAAGCAGTACAATAATTTAAAAAAAAGGATAACACGTGTACTTTTGTTTTTATAAGTCAATAAAAATTGAAATTCAACTGACAGATTTTTGTATTTTTGAAACCGAAGTCAACCTAAGCAGATAATGGATAATTTTCATAAATATATATATAAACTTTCTTGATTAATATTTTGAACTGGAGTAATAGACACAATGGAGCACAAACGAGTTGATAGGGAAAAAAAACAGGGTAAATCCCAAGCTTCTGTTCAGGAGCTAAAATTAAGTTTTTTTCAAATTATCATAACATCCTGACTTACACAAGCGATAGGTATTCAGCAATATAAATACTTCACATACTAAGCATACCTTAAAAAATAGCATTCCATCTATTTTAAATAAGGAAGAGATGTCATATACGCACCAGAGTACATAACTGACGCGATAATGGCGTTATTTTTCCTGATATGGTAACTGAGCTATTGTTGTTTAATTATTAATTATTTTTTTATTTACTTTTATTTTATTTTTTAAAATTATATAAATTGTTTTGTTTTATAGTTATTAATTAAACTTTTCATTATTTATTGTTATTTCCTTTTTAAAATAATAGAAAGTAATTTAAAAATATATATGTAACTGCTATTCGAAAACGAGGTTTTCGTCAAATTGGCGTCAGAAAAAACCGCGCCAAACCCGTCGTGTATATGACATCTGTGCCTTAAATAATTAGGGTTTGGTTTAACTTTAGGTACTTTTGCTTGAGATATTGTCGAAAATGTACAGCAAAAATATACGGTACTACTTGATTATCCCGTCGACAAATTTCGCCAAACTATTCGCTAAATGATACAAACTGACATAATTTTTATTAAATAACGGAAGGATAAATAAATTAGTAAAACATTAATAAAAATACTAATAAAACCTCGTGGCACAGATGTCATATACGCTCCATATTGGCGCGATTTTTTCCGACGCCAATTTGGCGAAAACCTCGTGGCACAGATGTCATATACACCCCATATTGGCGAGATTTTTTTCTGTCGCCAATTTGCGAAAACATCAACAGCATAAACAACAATACCCGGGTTACCATATCAAGTAAAATAACGACACTTTGGCGTCAGTTAAGTACCTGTTGCGTATATGTCCTTTGCGTCAAAAGAATCGCGCGAATATGGGACCGTATATGACATCTGTGCCAACCTTGTTAATACATCATCTATATCCGGTTTACCATATCAAGCAAAATAACGACACTTTGGCGCCAGTTAAGTACCCGGTGCGTATATGGCATTGGCGTCAAAAGAATCGCGCCAATATGGGGCGTATATGACACCTGTGCCAAAATGTGAATTAAAAATCACTTGATGACGTAACAAACACGTGTATCGTGTTTAATGTCAAATGAATGTAACATTTACTATCATCCATTATTGTCATTTAATCTCATAGTTTGGCGATAATTTTTTGGTCGACAGGATAATCAAGTTGTACCAAGTATGGTACAGATGTCACATACGCACCACTTTGGCACGATATTTTTTCTGACGCCAATTTGGCGAAAACCTCGTTTTCGGATACCAGTTATATGTATATTTTTAAAAAGGGATTAACAATAATTTTAAAAAAGTTTAATAACAATAGAACAAAACAATTTATATAATTTTTAAAAAGAAAATAAAAGTAAACAATTTATTAATAAATAAACAACAACATCCGTGTTACCATATCAAGCAATATAACAAAACTTTGGCGCCAAATAAGTACCCCGGTGCGTATATGACATTGGCGTCAGAAAAAAATCGCGTCAACGTGATGCGTATATGACATCTGTGGCGGTTCAAGTATACTTTGAAATCGGTGAGTTTCATCGCCAAAATCGCCAAGATGCTTAATGATCATCGCCATTGAATATATAAATAATGCCATATTTGCAAACTTATAGGTCAAAATATAAGTGGAACCTCGGTTCACGACCAGTTCGGTTTATGTCCAACTTCGGTGATCAAAATTTGACTAGGTTGGCGTGCAATATCTCGGTTCACGACCAAGGCTGCCGAATAGTTCAGTTGGCAACCCTCACACAACTGTTGTTATTAGTCAAGTTTGGAGTAAGGAGTGCTTTGTATACCTTTATTACTGTAAAAGAAAAATTAACTTTGTTTTACTTTTATTCAGGTTTGCGCTAATATTAGCTCTCATTGTGGCTTCTAACAATGAAAAAGTGCTTAGTGATAGCAGTAGTAAGAAGCTTAAGCGAATTACTGTTCAATAAAAGAAATTGTAGCAAAACATGAGAACGATGTTAGTGTAATCGGTCTAGCTAAACAATACGATGTGGCCTAAACCTTCGATTTCCACGATAATCCATCTATCTATCTATCTATCTATATATATATTTTTTATGCTATCGTATGTGTCACAGAAATCGCGATTATTTTTTAATTTTTTAATGGCAACGCTCGAATGAAACGCATCTCATTGTTTATAGAACAGCATTTAATGCATCTCTATACCTATAAGGGGGTTGCCATAGGCTGGAACCTGTTCTGCCGCCTAATACCGCCAAGTTTGTCGCCAACTTGGCGATATATCGCCAAATACCTATAGATTTTCATTGTAAACCAATAGGGTTTACTTGTTTAGAGAGGATCAACAAATTGAGATATTTTAATGCAACAAAAACTAATATCAGTTTAAGGAATTATATTAATCATATTTAAGGGAGCCCAAGTAAATTAAATTATGAATAAAAATAACGTGAATTTGATTTAAAAACTTTTAACCTCTTAAAACAGTGTGTATCACTTGGTTAAATAGTGCATTATTGTGCGAAATAAGATAAAAGTATTGGGAATATTTAAAAGCAAATCAGGTTTATTTATATTCAATATATAATTATCAAAAAATTCAAATGACTAGCATTAAAAAATGCTCTGACGAGCACAAAAAAAGGCTAATATGTTTTTAAGAATGAAAAAGGTTTTGACAAGTGCTTCTAATTGAGCATGAAAAAAGACAAGGGGTACCTTATTGACTGCAGCTCACTGTCAATGCCAACTTTGAAAAAATCATATTTGCGCTTTTTCCATAAAAAAAAAAAAAAAAAATCAGTCACAGTTACGACAAAAATGTGTAGTGTAAAGACACAGCCAGTAAAGACGCAGCCTGATTAAATATGAATGTAAGGCGACATAGTACCAAAAATCTTAGTTCCTGCAGCGTATTACACTCATGCAGTGCCACCAAGCATGCCCGCAGTGTAGAACCGTACAGAAAACTGATTTGTAGTGCAGTGCAGACTGTTGCAGCAGTCTGCACAGGAACAATTCCACATGTGCACGCATAACAGTATAATGCATTCATTGATTGTTGAAATTATATCCAAGTGGCTGTGGCTGTAAGATGTACTATGCAGAACAACAGTGCATATGTAAATTATAAACGAACATTAGACGCATACACCTTTAATACGGAAGTACAAAAGCACAATGTGAGTGTGCACTGAGGTTCAAAAGCATAATAGGAATGTACAGTGTAGTATAGTTTGTAGAGAAATAATAGTACACTGTACAAAGTTGCATTGCAGACCGCATGTGCAGTACAGTAGTGGAACAGTGCAGTTAATATGTAAAGCACGACGGAAAGTTTTACTAAAGTACTGCGAATATATTTTGTATGGAAAAAGCGCAAATATGATTTTTTCAAAGTTGGCATTGACAGTGAGCTGCAGCCAAGAAGGTACCCCTTGTCCTTTTTCATGCTCAATTAGAAGCACTTGTCAAACCCTTTATCATTCTTAAAAACATATTAGCCTTTTTTTGTGCTCGTCAGAGCATTTTTTAATAGTAGTTTAATAAATAAATAAAAATCCATTCTTAGACAACAATTGCTTGTAATTAATTCACCGGAAACTAAGAAAAACTGTTCGATTTCAAATCCCTTCAAATATCATGCCCGCAAGTATCCTGTCTTTACATTTAAAAACAAGCCCAAAAATATAAAGTTTCCAGTTCTTGAGAGCGGAATAATAATTTTTTGAGAACAGTCTTAAAATAACAGAACAGTTGAGAACAGTCTTTTATTCGTTTTAATTTGCAAAAGAAATTTTTCTTTGTTAATTTAAATGTTTCATCCATATGTTGGGTATGTACTTGTGATGAAATTTTCCGAAAAATTCGAATCCACCGAAAATTTCTCTATATTTAATAGTTAAAAAAAAAGAAACTTTTGACTGGACATCAAAAATCTACAATCTCTGATATTAAGAGGATGCTATATCTATTGACCATCACCCCGTATCTCTATTGGGGATCGAAGGTTACTAGTCATTTGCTTGCACCGCGCCCAAAACCTTCCTTGCGAATAAATACATTTCCTTGATTATTATTAGATAATTATCATAAAAATGAATATATGCTAAGCTCAATCGATTTCGATTAATGAGTCAATCATTTTACCTGTGAAAATGAAGAAAAAAGATTTAATATGCCATTTCTTTCATATTCAGTACAGAACAATTTAATGTCGCGGACTTACACTCCTCTCTAGTATAATTTCCATTGACAATTATTAAGAGGCTACTTCAGTCAGGCGAAAAGACCCATTCGCTAATGCTAATCCTATGTAAGAAATTTATAACACTATCTCGGTTGCATTTCAATATTTTTAAATGATTTATTTTGTATTGGATAGCTGAGATCGATCTGTATGCAGGCCGTTTTTTACTTTTTCGATTTTCATTAGATTTTTTTTTTTTTTTTAATGAGGATATTTTCACTTTCGAAACAGATTCCGAGAATGAAAGTGTCCCCAAAAAATATCTGTAAACAAAATCGGAAAAGTAAAAAACAACCTTTGTACAGATCGATCTCAGCTGCCTAATGCAAAAAAATCATTTAAAAATATTGAAATGCAACCGAGATAGCTTTATAAATTTCTTCCATATGATTAGCATTAGCGAACTGGTCTTTTCGCCTGACTGAAGTAGCCTCTTAAGTTACATTTGCGTGCAACCAAATTACCATAGATGAACCAGTTTGCTGTTAACGCAATATTATAAGGAAGAGTAACGCTGGAATCTTATTTTTGGTGGCAATGACCTCGCACATAAATTTTGCTTTTACTGCAATTTGTTTAACTTCTAAACATCGCACATTCAATTTTTTCCAACGGCGAATGGCTAACGCAAAGTACTTTCAATGCTATTTGTTTGAAAAGTATCTCAATGTACCGATTTTTTTTAAATGTATTTTAAGTAATTTTTAATAATGAATGTTTCTTAGATATGCATGTAACCCAATTACAAAAAATGAACCCGATTTCTCTTAAAACACTGTAATAATTCAGGATTTTTTTTTCGTACAATATTCCATAAATAAATCGGTAAACAAAATTACCCCCCACCCCCAGAAAAAATATTAAAAAGCGAAAATTATCAGATTAATAAAAGGTTGCTATAAATAGTTTTTAAACAATCACGATTAGCGGCTTGTTAATACAAAAGTACGAAAAAATGTTATTTGATGTAGCTGTGTTGGGCAGTCTAAAAAATATAGTTTAAATGTAAAATAGTTTTTGGTGTTTTAATTTAAAAACTGATTTTTTCTGTTCTATGAACGCTTAGTATGTGGGTAATCTTTAACCACGGATATTTCAGGGTGGATTACCTAATTATTTCAACGAAACTTTCATTTATAAAAACTAAATCTACAACTACTAACCTGAAAATAACATCAAATTCCAGAATCTTTCAATCCTGATGCCAATCTTAAAGCTTTCTTTAAAAAAGAGAAGGGCCTAACGCTTTGAAAACATTGGCTATATTTCATTTTCTATTTAATATAAATCATAGAAAAATCTTATAAGTACTTTTAACTGCAATTTGTTTGAAAACTACATCAATATATTTTTGTGATTAATTTTTTTTTTTTATAGTTGTTATTGCCATTTCTTTAATGATGGCAACTGAAGTTTTCATTTCTGTAGAAAGTAAAGGAAAAATAGATGGAAAATAGTGGATTACTATCGACTTCTTGTTGCGATTTTCTCATTGCTGAAAAAAAATATCCAATTGAAATACGTGCTATTTTGAAAAAGTATAAATGAATGATTTCTGATTAAACATAGAGCTAATATGCACTATATTTAATTTTAAGTATCCATATTAATGTTACAAACAAATGATAGCCTATGAATCATTAGATAGCCGATTGTTTTGGGTTTGTGTATTATTCTGCGATAGTGACGTCATTTGCATACTTTTCTATAGACGTTCTTTAAGACTGGATCATAAATATTGAATTCTTCAATTTATGCAAATCGCATCATTTTATATAAAATAAAAGCGTGTATTTTAAGTCTTAAAACTAAAATATGTTCTGCAGAAGTGGATCATTTTCACTCCAGCGGCTTAGAAATTCTTTGGAAGTAGGAAATGCTTCCCTTTTGAAAATAACGCAATTGAAATCACACATTGAGAAAACGCAAAGTTTTTCAAAAATTTAGAGTCTTTATTGAAGATCAGTGAACTTTACACGTTAAATTAATATTTAAGAGTAAGACTAACCATAATACAAAATGTATTTTTAATTGTAACTAATTATGTAGGTTTATTATAAACTAGCGAACTTCCCCGGCATTGCCCAGGTACGTCAAAAAACAGCAGGAATTACGAAAAAGCTCTGAAAATCACAATAAGATATCGCGAAAAAATTTTAAATCGCGAAAAAATTTTGAAAAGAGAAAATATATATATATATTCTGTTCGAAGATTGCAAGTTGATTCCTTTCACTAATGTGGAAAATTAGTAGCAAATCGCTAAAATATACTAAAAACCACATACAAAATTCCCGAAAAATTCGAAAATTGCTATACGAAATCCGAATAAACTTTATTGAAATGAGGGCAGAATGTACTTTAGGTCAAAAATGGAGTGTCAAAAAATTGCAGCAGATCGCGAAGAAACGTAAAAATCGTATTAAAAATCACAAAAAGTTAAAAAGTCACGAAAGTCAAAATTTACTATAATTGGATAAAAGTAGGCACTCTTAAAGTGGGCACTCTTAAATTTTATGTTTTGGAAATTATGATAAGCATTAGATCATGTTACTTTTATTCATAATTCATTTACTTGGACTCCCTTAAATATAATTAATATAATCCCTTAAGTTAATATTAGTTTTTGTTGCATTAAAATATCTCATTTTTTTTATTTTCTGTAAGCAAGTAAACCCTATTGTTTTACAATGGAAGTCTGTGAGAATTTGGCGAAATATTAGAGATATCGCCAAGTTGGTGACAAACTTGGCGGCATTTGGCGACAGAACTGTGTCCCTCTACGGTAACCTCCTTATAGGTACGGAAATGCATTAAATGCTGCTCAATAATTGCATAAAAAAATCGCTAAAAATTCAAAAATCGCTGCACGAATTCCGAATAAACTTTTTTAAAAAGAGAACAAAATTTACTATATTGGGTTAAAAGAAAACCATATTCTTTTCACTTATATGGAAAAATCGCCTCGAAACTTAAAGTGTTAAAAATCTCATAAAAAATTAAATTAAAACTAATCAAAAAATCGAAAATCGGGCTTCGAGGTGCAAAACTTTATATAGACCTTTTCCCCAAATTTTGTAGCTCTACGTGCAGTGGTCTCTTCAGAATACCGTCGACACAGTCACTCACACACAAACTTCTTTCCTTATTATTAAAGATGAATGAAACAGTTTCGTCGAAATTCAACGGGTTCCACCCCGTAATAATGTTTTTTTCTCATCGGAAACAAATTCTGAAAAAGCGGAATTTTTGGTTCCTGCTTGTTTTTTCCTTTGTCTAATTATGCTATGGAATATTTAACATTTTTTAAATCATTTCAAGAGCAAATAGGTTAATCTTCGATAATCAGGTTGTACGCTAGTTGGCGTACTTTAACAAATGTGACTTAACTTTTTATGACATGAACTATTGCTTAAAAATCTATAGCACGATTCATGCTTTCAGATTCATTTCAATTCCATACGTTTTCGACCTGACGTTTGTGAAAAAGCCTCATATTGTTTTTAACTTAATTTTAAAGCTCTCGAAATTCAAATTTAGGATAAAGACGTCATTTTCCTGTAATTATAGTAAAGTATTTCGGCTTTTAAAATCAGAATGCTTATTTTCTTTAGCAATTGTAGCATAATATTACGATCCACCTGACAGTACGCGGAAAAATGAAATACATACATTCAAATGACCTAGCATTTACTGAAATTTTATTTCGCGTAGCTTAACGGATGATATGAATTAATTCCGGAAGATCAAGAGTTTCCCCTCAAAATAAAACAGTAGAAAGCGATGTCAGTTTATTAAAAATTGATGTCATATCTACCAAACGATGTTTTTTTTTTTTTTTTTTTTTTTTTTTTTAATCTTTTTCCTAAATTGTTTTCGTGAAATTGAAACGACTGTATTAAGATACTTTTTTTTTTTTTTCAAAAACATTTAAATGAAGATACTACGTCATTTGAATAAATGTTTAGTTTAACGTTTTTATTCTATATATGAAAAATGTGCATTTTCTGATTAGAAAGACATCAATTTCGAAAACTGAAAAATATAGCAATTGATCTGAATTTTTATTAGCTTATAAAAAGAAAGTACACGCATTATTTTTTTTTAATTATTGTACCGTTTTTTTAGGGTGTGTCAACACGAAAGAAATGGTTGAATTAGAAAATTAAATAGATATTTCTATAATGTTAAATTATGGAAGGTGGTTGAGAAAAGCGGTAAAACGCAATCTAATATTTTTTTTCTAAGTTGACAGCGACCTATTCTAAGGCGTATATTCCAGTTTTGTGCAAATCAGTCAAATATTGAAGGTTTGTATAAGGAACATACACCCAGAGAAAGGCTTATCTATTATATATATATAATCCAAACGAAAATTTCGTTCCGAACGCCGAGATTTCGAGTTCTACCGCATGGATTTTTACGGAACTTATACCGTTAGATAGGTATCGTTCCAGGGAAGGTTTTAAGCTATAACACATCATTCTACCTAGATTGGTTATAGAATTGGTACGGAAAATTCTATTATTTTGGACTTTGTTACTTCATATTTCCTTAAATAACTGGGCTCCTATTGGTCGTAGAGCTTAGATCTCGCGCCAAAAGTAGCTCCGAAGCACCCAAGCAAACTTTTCCCCGCGATTATTTTGCCGTCTTCCGATTTCCTCTAACTCTATTAGGGGCCCGCGTAGGACCCCTTTAAAATATTTTTCGTAGTAATTTCAGCAATTATCTTAAATTATTGGTTAAGACCGCCACCCTCCCGATTCATGTATCTACGGAAAGGTTGCATTAAGGAGTTTCGTTCAGATACGCTTTCGTTGAGAATAGAGTGCGCTCCCTGGTGGTGGAATGTGGAACTAACATAACGCGATATTGTTAAAATTAGGAAATCTAACAATGCGATCTGTTTTAAGCTTTGAGATAGTTCATAACACATAATCTATTATCTATTCTATTATCTATTATATATATAAAATCCAAACGGAAATTTCGTTCCGAACGCCTAGATTTCGAGTTCTACTGCATGGATTTTTACGGAACCTATACCGTTAGATAGGTATTGTTTCAGGGAAGGTTTTAAGCTATAACACATTATTCTACCTATATTAGTTTTAGAATTATGACGGAAAATTCTGTTATTTTGGGCGATAAGGTTACCATTTTATTTCTTGGCGAAATTCATCGTTGATAAAAAAAAAATTGAAACGGCTATTAAACCTCGAAAAATAAAAGAAAAACTGTTACTAATTTTATTTAAATGAAAAAAAAAAAAGAAAAAAAGAAGAAGAAAATCCGTTTTAATGAGTGATAATATTGAAAAACGGAAACATTTAATCAAAACTTGAAAGAAATATTTGTAATGCTTAAAAATTAATTTAAAAAGAAATATTACACTTGATATGCAATATTTGGCTCTTTATCGCTTGCGTTAGATATGGAAACGAATCTGAAAATTTGATTAGATGAAATTTTAACGACATTTTCTCTCTGTTCTGTTCTTTTTTTTTATATCTAACTGTCCCATCACGTGACTTATAGAAGAAACAAACAGATGTAATTGTGAGTCACATGTGTAATTACTATTTGTTTCTTTACAATTTATTATTTTTCTTTTGTCGCCAAACAATGTGATTTTAAGCCAAAAATGCATAAGCGTGACATTAGCTTGAGGATGTTCTCACAAATGGTGTTTTTGAGTACATTTTCATATTCAATTGTAACTTATATAGATATCAGTTAATATTTTAAAAATGGAATCGAATACTTAAATTTCAGTGTGAATTTCTGCCACACATATATATTGTAAAATAATTTCATACTTTTTAAAATGTTTTTCGCCGTAATTCCTAAAGCATGTGATATTTATAAACTCGAACTCAGATCAACGAATATTACCCATTTTATTTAAACAAATATTATCTATTTTCTCAAGTCATATCGCCAATTTCATTTATAGGAAAATTCACAGATTCGAAATCTAGGAAATAAAGATAATTTTTAAGGAAATTTATGTTTTAATACGTTATTACTATGGAAAAATTCAACATTTTGAAAAAAAAAATTACAAATATTTTGTAATTCGTCATTTCTTCTTCGTCTTTCTTCGTACTTTCTCCTCTGTTATGTAATATTTCAAATGATATTGGACTAATTTTCGATCATCGATTCACCGCAAAATCACATATCTAATATAGTATATAAAATAAAGTCTGGATTAGGGGACTAATTAACGCACAGCGCAAACTACTGAACCTAAAATCTTGAAAATCGTGGTAAAAATACTTCTTATGACATAAACTTCTGCTAAGAAAGTATTTTCTAAAGTGTCACCCCTAATGGTTTTTGCACGGGGAGGGGAAAAAAATCGAATATCAAAATTATGCGTCAAATGATAGCATATTTTAATGTAGTTTTGTATGCTGAATCGAATGTTACCAAATAAATTTTTATAAGTCCAACAGTTCATGACACATTTCATATTTTTCTAATTTGGCGGTGTCTTTGGCATCTAAACCTCAAAATATCTATCATTACATCCGTTACTCTAGCAACGGAAAAAATTCAAATCCACCCTTTTGGCTAAAAAATAAAAACGGCTCTATGAGTTTGAAATAAAAATGCAAGCATCTTAATTTTTTTAAAAAATAGTGATTTTATGTAAAATAAAAGGGAAAAAATTACTGAGAATTTAGCGTTATAAAACAAAAATGGAAAAGGTACTACTTAGATATTCCGTCGACCAAAAATCTATCGTCAAACTATAAGATTAAATGGCAATAATGGTTGATCGTAAATATCAAATTCACTTGAATTTAAACAAACTACACGTGTTTACGTCATCAAGTGATTTTAATTTCGACGTTTCATTTGTATTTTTATTAATGTTATACTAATTTATTTGTTATTTCGTTATTTAAAATAAAGATTATGTCAATTTATATAATTTGGCGAATGGTTTGGCGATTTATATAATTTGGCGAAATTGGTCGACGGGATAACAAGTAGCACCAATGAAAATATTTAAGTATGAAAGCAATGTTTGTATCGACTTAAAAATTATTTTCATATATATAAACTCAGTTTATGGCGTCAGATGCCGTCATCCGAAGAATCTACAAGAGTCTTTTTCCATTTTTTTCGGTCATAGGTTCCTCAATGAAAGAAATTGGAATTGGAATAATATTGTGCGATTTATAAATTGCTCCTCGATAAGAAGAAAAAATGGGTACATTTATAACAACCGTGCGCACATCTCGCTGATAGCATTTTTAAAATTCCCAGTAGCAGTAGTTACATTTTGCGTATGTAAATTAAAAATATTTTTTTGCTTTTAATTATGGCATTATTTCCTGTTATTGTTTATCTTTTCAGTTTTTTAAATGAAATTAGTATAAGGCATGCATTTTAAATTAAATGAGTGAAAGGTTTGTGTTTTAAATGAAAATAATAAAATAAGAATATGCTATGAAAACAATCTTTATTGATTTATTACCTGCGCCCGGCTGACATAAAAGTATCACAAAAGCCACATATTCACTTTTCTTTGAGTAGTTGCTCATGAGAATTCAAGTTAACCTTCCGTAATCGGATACTTCACATATTGGTGTATTAGCTTTAATGTTGAAAGCATCGTTTTTGTTTGAAGCGAAAACTTTACTATGAATTCTATTACACAAAATCGCATCATCATCATCTACTATATATTTACAACAGAAATTTGTATTTCATTCCGATTGTTTATAATACTTTCGTAGGATATACC
This sequence comes from Maratus speciosus, assembly GCA_963932465.1. Classification (NCBI taxonomy): domain Eukaryota; kingdom Metazoa; phylum Arthropoda; class Arachnida; order Araneae; family Salticidae; genus Maratus; species Maratus speciosus. Next base: position 11,852,907 of record OZ010797.1, read on the forward strand.
ACAATTAGTTAGGTAATAATTTTGGAAAGGTTTTAGTGTATACATATTGTTCAGGGGTACTTAGTTATAGAGCAACAGTAAAAGTTCAAAAATTAAGTGAACCTGATTATGAAAGTTTAGCCTTTTTTTAAAAAATCTACAGAACATATTTTGTTACAAGTGGCCCTGTTGCATGACTTTTAGGAATGGTGTTAGTATATACGATTTCATTATATGTTGATTAGTTACAGAGGTATTAATTCCTGTTGTCATAACGGTCTCATTACCCGACCATAAGTGCGCTGTTTATAATCAACTAAAACAATTACTTCTTAATTGCTAAATTTTGTCCAATGCTTAAGATAACATTATATCGCAATGGCGTTCGCATCGTTTTCAGTAATGTGCAAGGTCAAGCTGAAGATCCATATTGTTTAAAATACAAGTTCAAATTCACCATTTAGTTTAATCCAAGGTTCATTTGGAAATATTGACCAGCGCAGCGGGCATAGCCTGCTAGTATAATATATATATGACGATTTGACGTCATGCAGTAGGCATTATTGAAATTATGGGGGTTTCCGTTCATAAACAGCACAGACGTTTCAGGCCGATATGGTTGTTGAGAATAAAAGACTCGAGGAAAATAAAAATGCAGTCTATTGATAGTAATCCACTTTATCGACATTCTCATAATTTGACTTTAGGGGGGGGGGGGGGATGCTCCACTTCACCGATGATAAAAAGAATAAGTTCCCTCGCATCAAAATCAGCTTAAAAGCCGTTCCATTTATCTGTTCGAAATCCTTTTCGCTTCATTATGCTGCTGGACTCTTATTACATTCGTAAATTCACTAAATCTCTCACAAAGTTCTTAAAAGCTCCAACATCAACAAAATCGCAGCTAATCTCTCCGAAGAATCCTTACCAATAACCAATGCAGGTTGTTCTGAAGTGTCCTTGTATCCGGCGAGCTGATTGTATTTATACTACCTCGCTCAGCAATTGTTCCAGAATATTCCATACTCTCACCTAGATGCGCCAGATGTAAACAAACTTTAGTCTCCGCTTCGAGACTGCGCTAAAAATAGCTTCTCTTTCATCCGACAGACGATTTTTAATAAAAGAAAAATTAATTTATTTCTGCGTAAGTTTTAAATCATTGAAGTATTCTAGTTGGCATCTGGATATTTTAAACTAGAAAACAGGAATTCTGCTTTTTCAGAATTTAGTGTCGCCCCCGTTAAAAAAAATATTTAGTACAAAACATATCTCAATTTAAAGATTTACAGCATACGCTTTTATTTTTATGTAAAATGACGTCATATTCGCATCCGCCTAAGAATTCCACATTTACGATCCACTCTTAAACATCTCAGTAAAGTATGCATAGGACGTCACTATCGCGAAATACACAAATGCAGAAAATAGATGCCGTCATTAAAGAAAGTAGATACTTAAAATTAAGTAGTTTATAATAGCTCCCTGTTTTAACAGAAATCATTCGTTTATATTTTTTCAAAATAGCACGTATTTTAATTACATTTTCTTTCGGTTATGAAAAAATGGCAACAAAAAGATGCAATTAACATTTTACAACTATTTTACCTTTACTTTCTACAGAAATGGAGTACTTTCGTTGCCAATATTAAGCAAATGGCTCCAAAAACTACAAAAAAATTAATATTTCAAAAATAAATAGAGATGCAATTTTCAAACAAATTGCATTTAAAAGCACATTTTTTTTTCCAGTACGACGGTATAAAAATCGAAAATGTGTGATGCTTAGAAGTAAAAATAAAATTGCTATAGAGTGTTTAATCGTACTGCTGTGTTTTACGGCTGGCTTCTGTAAGGTAACGTTATTTTTTGGAGGTGACACAAAATGAGCTGAGAGAAAGAAATAGCATACCGTACCGGGGGGCTAATAAAAGAATGAATTGAAATAAATATGTTTGTTAGACGATTTTAGCAGTTAACTAAAGATTTTAGGGGAATATGATGTGACGGGATTTAATAGCGGATTTTAATGGGAATTTAAATAATAAAAGGTTTTATTAAAGAAATAAATCGTTATAGCTATTTTTAGATTTGCGCAATTTGAGATAAATACTATTATATGGATTAGGATCTTAGAGATTAATAGACTAGGGTTTTAATTTAATGATATAAAAAACTGTTGGAACCATAGAGAAAAGTAAAGCTCGATCTAAAAAAGTTAGTAAAAAATTGTCAACTAGTTTCAGTTTAAAAAAGTCCTTCCGGCCAGTGCCGGGAGGAAGAGGTAGCTTTCAAATACCTTATTTCAAAAAAGCCAACTTATATTATTCAAAACACACGAAGCTCAATTTAGTGGAAACCGAATATAGGAGATTCAATACTAATTGTTATCAATACTAAATCATTATGAATGAGAATTTCACGAAATTAGTCAGCTTTATCCAAGCTGCTTTTATTTAAAGTAACTTATATTTGGCTGAGATGTTGATGTATACTATCCACATGCTTTCTCACATGGAAATAGGCGAATACGTGTGTTATCGCGTGACAAATACAAGATCGTTTCAAAATGTTAGCCATACTAGAAATTCAAAGTGCTATAATTCAACCATTTTTTAAGATATAAACAAAAGAACAAATTTTCAGAAACAAAAACTGCTCCAGAATCTTTGTATCAAGGCCAAACACATAAAAAAAATCTTTTTCATTTTCCAATTTTTTAATACCTCATTTTAAATTTTAAATTCATTTTTTTTTTAAATGGCAACCCTTTTGAAACAAGATGGCGAATGAAGCTGGCCAACGAACTCGGTCGAGACATTGGTATGTACTATGTACAGACCAAGTAACATCCAAATCGGTTCATAAATACGCTTGTTATCGCGTGACAAAAATCAGGTCGTTTTAAAATGTCAGCCACAACAGAAATTCAAAACGCTATAACTCAGCCATTTTTTTAGATATAGACGAAAAAAAAACTGTTCCGGGATCTTTGTATTAAGGTCAAACACATACAAGAAAAATCTTTTTCATTTTCCAATATTTTGGTATCTCATTTTAAATTTTAAAAATTTTTTTAATGGCCGCCATTTTGAAACAAGATGGCGGATGAAGCTGCCCAACGAACTCGGTCGAGACATTGGTATGTACTATGTACAAACGAAGTTACATCCAAATCGGTTCATAAATACGCCTTTTATCGCGTGACAAAATTCAGGCCGTTTCAAAATGTCAGCCACGCTAGAAATTCAAAATGCTATAACTCAGCCATTTTTTAAGATATAGACGAAACAAAAACTGCTCCGGAATCTTTGTATAAAGGTCAAATATATAAGAAAAAAATATTTTTCCATTTTCAATTCTTTGGTACCACATTTCAAATTTAATTTTTTTAAGAAAATTTTAAATGGCCGCCATTTTGAAACAAAATGGAGGATGAAGCTGGCCAACGAACTCGGTCGAGACATTGGTATGTACCATGTACATACCGAATTACATCCAAATCGGTTCATAAATTCGAGAGTTACAGTATGACAAAGGTCAGATATATATATATATATATATATATATATATATATATATATATATATATATATATATATGGATATATATATATATATATATATATCAACTTTTGAACGGAGGGTGGTTTCGGGGTCTGGGGGTCATGATCGATGAAAATATACCAAAATTTTTTGAAATCGCTTTCCTCCGAACGGCTGCAATAGGTACAGGGATGCCGCGGACGCGCTATAGCGCGTAAATTACGCGAAAAATCGGAGACGGGACGCAAAAAAATAGCTCTTACGCGTCCCGTGGGACGCGCAATTTCGTCAAAAAATCGCGGAAAAAAGCCGATTTTTGTCAAAGAATCGCGAAAAAAGCACAAATCTTATCAAAATATCGCGTAAAAACAACTATTTTCGTAAAAGGGCCGCGACAAATTAGCGTATTTCGTTAAAAGATCGCGAAAAAATAGCGAATTTCGTCAAAAAATGGCGGAAAAAAGCCGAATTTTGTCAAAGGATCGCGAAAAAAGCGCAAATCGCATCAAAATATCGCGCAAAAACATTGATTTTCGTAAAAGGGCCGCGAAAAAATAGCGTATTTCGTCAAAGGATCGCGGAAATAAGCGCAAATTTCATCAAAATATCCCGGAAATGAGCGCGAATTTCATCAAAATATCGCGGAAATAAGCGCGAATTTCATCAAAATATCGCGGAAATAAGCGCGAATTTCATCAAAATATTACGAAAAGACGTGATTTTCGTAAAAGGGCCACGACAAAGCGTATTTCGTTAAAAGATCGCGAAAAATAGCGAATTTCGTCAAAAAATCGCGGAAAAAAGCCGAATTTTGTCAAAGGATCGCGAAAAAAGCGCAAATTTCATGAAGATATCGCGGAAAAAAGCCGATTTTCGTCAAAGGATCGCGAAAAAATAGCGTATTTCGTCAAAGGATCCCCCCCAAAATAGTCAAAGGATCCCCCCAAATCGTCAAAAAATAGCGTGAAAAAGCCGATTTTCGTCAAAGGATCGCGAAAAAAGCATAAATTTCATTAAAATATCGCGAAAAAAGGCCATTTCCGTAAAAGGGCTGAGACAAAACAGTGTATTTCGTCAAACGATCGCGAAAAAATAGCGAATTTCGTCAAAAAATCACGGAATAAAGCCGAAATTTGTCAAAGTATCGCGGAAAAAACGTGAATTTAGTCAAAGCACCAAAAAAGATGTGCAAACTAAACTTATAGGTAGAAAATTCATAAAATGGGATTTAATTTTTTTTATGAGATTCTTAAAAATACAGAATGATTTCAGTGTACTTTGATAATGTATTCAGTAGGTGGACCAGTGAAAAATCCCCCCCCCCCCCCCTCCTTCTTACTGCATTGAAATGTCTCCCACCTTCAGAACATATAGGATTTGATGCTTATTAATGATTTAGATGTAAATTTCCCTTCCAAGGAAAATATCTGATTCCAACGCAGATCTATGCTGACAAATAATTCAATGGGAAGTATAATGAAACCAACCATTCATTCAACAAAAAGTACACCTTTACTTAACATAAGTATTCTTTTTTTCAGCAAAAATATCTTTTTCAATGAACCTCTCTTGCCCCTTTTTAAAAGAAATGCGAACATTAGTGATACTTGTTAGTGGAACTTCGTATCTTCTACTCTCAAATAAACATATTTTACAATTAAAATTGTATCTTACATTTTTACTTTTAAAAAAGTAAAGAAAATTTCTTTTAATATTTTAAAAAAATATCTTATTTGAGTGCAAATAATACTGGTTTTAATTCATTATTTAATTATTATTAAAACAATAATTAATGCATTTCATTTGTCTTTTCCAGATAAACAAGTTTCATTTATTCCTGTAAAACAAATTATTATTGATGGGGACCCGCTTTTGTAAAAAAGGGACCCAGATTTTTGGAAATCCTGGGTCCCGGGGACCCAGGTTTTTTCAAGTACAGCGGCATCACTGAGGTAGCTTTTTTGTAATGAAAGCTACCTAAAAGTAAGTAGTGCGTAGAAAAGTAATGGAATCAGATTATCTGTAAAGCTCATGAAATTACCCAAATTTTTGTTGATAGCTGAAAATGTGGACTGAGCTTTACTGGTGCCTTAAAATCAATCAGGGAAGTAAAGGCATTTTTAACTCATTCTGAATTCCAATCATTCATTACCAGTTTAAAAATGTGGGCTCATAAGAATAGGTTAAAGGCTGATTTGGAAATGAGCGAGAACATGAGAGGTATCGAGAACATGAGTGATCGTTCAGTACGAAGTATGGACCAAATTCTATTCCAAGGGTCACTGATAAGCCTGGAAGATCAAAGTCCAAAATAAGCCCGAAACCCTAAGCATGTACGATTCAATCATATACTAACTACTTGTCTGGCTTAAGTCCATTGACATAAGGCTCCCTTTTCACAGTAATTACATGAAATAAAAATTATTACTTTAGATATGTTATGTCAGAAATGTTAATAACAATTCCTCAACAACTTGACTATATTAATGTTATACTTAAAATATTACTTCATGGTTTACATTCTTTCAGTTTTGTGGAGTTTAGCTTGACTTGATGCAATCATGCCCACAATTCACAGAAATTTTTTTGCACATAACTACACATTCTGTTTACTATACCCAGTACTCATTTTGAGTGGATAATATGATTTTGAATATAAGGCACCAGTAAAGCTCAGTCCACATTTTCAGCTATCAACAAAAATTTGGGTAATTTCATGAGCTTTACAGATAATCTGATTCCATTACTTTTCTACGCACTACTTACTTTTTTAAACTGAAGCTATTTGACAATTTTTTACTGTAATTTTTTTAGATCGAACTTTACTTTTCTCTCTGGTTCCAACAGTTTTTTATATAATTTCACATCTTTTTCAGATCCTTTCGGGAACTTAATCAACTTCAACTAACCAAACAACCGCCCAATTTAACAACCAATTATCCCAATTAACCGGCCTAACCAAATGTCCCAATAAAAAACTAATAGAAATATTTGCTCACCAGTGTATTTCAAGAGCTCTGACGGGCCCATACTTATTGCTAAACCCCATATTGGGATATTGACCTATACTTTACTCAAGACTGACCGCCAGACTAGTCCTTAGACTAAGTTTTATACATAGTGTGATATCTTGAATTTTTCTGCTATGTACCTACGCTCCTCTGGTTTAAAGGACTATGCAGTATCCTAGGCCAATCCCTCAAACACACAAAAAGCTAGGGTAAGAAACAGTCATAAGAAATGAATTAAAACTGCGAAAAAAACTATAAAAAGGGAAAGTTTGTCTTTGGAACTTAATGGGAATTTAAAATTAAAAAAAGTCTGAAAACGACTGAATGCAAAAACTGATCAAAAGTGATTGAAAATATTATACAATAAACCTGTAAATAATATCAGAAATATTACTAATATTAGATATTTATAATAATATTTCGGAGGTCAAACTAAAATATCATGATAATGACTAACATATTTACATCTAACTGTAACCATTGATATAAAAAATCAAGAAAATTGGAAAGTAGGTGTCCTTTGTGAAGTACGCATTAATTAAGGAGATAAATTATGTAAACGAGTATTGACAACTGGCGTATTTGGAACGGATAAATTATATAATTGAGCCTACAGATAATTGGCGCATGTTACCGGGCGTCGTTCAGGGCATAATTAACTGAACCGTAAGCGCACGTACCTATTTTTGTAACGTTAACACACGCGTGGGATAAATCTCGCCTTATTTTGTCTCCCATTGCATTTTTTTGGCTAAATGCGTTTAAAAAAAAAGTCTACTACTCTATGTTGTAAAATGCATCAGCACTACTTTTTAGGAAAAAATCAAGCGTTTCATATATATTGTCCGATTTTATAACAGTTTCTGTAAAAATGGCGGGTTTTTTTCCTTAGAAAATATGCAACGATTTGTTTTACCTCTTAAACATGAATTATTTTATAAAATTTACAGTAATTACATTTCATGTACTTTCGTCAACATATGCAGGTAGCTTTTATTTCACTCTTTCAGTAAAATTATTTTAGTGTGTGTTATCCCGTAACGAATGAGCATATCGAAATGTAACGTTTGTACACGCGCGGGATTATTTAATCCAAAAGCCATATTTCTACTTTTCTAGCCAACAAACTAAAGACATTCCTTCATACAACCTTTCTCAACCTTGGCCTTGAAAGGTACAAGGAATGTCAAAAGTGTTTCATGACGAAATTTTGAAGTTTTTTCACCTGCATACCCCCTTCTCCCTCAGGTAAACGCAACGTATCCCGCCAGCCAGACTGTCCGCATACATACTACACCATAAAACGGAAGAGCATATAGAAAAATGAGCTTTGCAAAAAGGACGAATTTTTGAAGTTTTTTCACCTGCATAACCCTTTCTCCCGCAGGTAAACGCAACGTTGCCCGAAAGCCAGACCGTCCGCATATGTACTACATCATAAAACGGAAGAGCATATAGAAACATGAGTCTTGCTAAAATGACGTAATTTTGAATTTTTTTCACCTGCATAACCCCTTCTCCCGCAGAAAAACGAACCTTGCTAAAATCAAGTGACGACAACGTTGCTAGCACTTAGACCAGAGATGGCGAACCTTTTCACGTCCACGTGCCAAAATTTCCCAAAAATATACTTTACGTGATCATGACACGTACCAACAATAAAAAAATTTAATGGATCAAATAATAATGAATCTAAACTAAAATTGTTTTTAGCGTTAAAAAAAATACATGTAATATTTGATGTTATACTGTAGAAATTTATTTAAAAAATATTATTTATGTTGTCTCATCTTAAATGCCAAATAATTCATATCCGCTTCGCACATAGTTATTTTCGATAGAATGCAAGTTTAATTGCACTCACTTGGCAAGACGTTTTTAGTTGAATTTTTCATTTTTTTTTTTTTTTTTTTTTTAATGAAAAGAATGTCTTGCAGAAAAAAATTGTCAAAATAGCAAGCGCCAGAAACTACAGCTTTTAGTGTCTGGAACTGAATTCCAAGTTGTTATAATTTTACAATCAGCATTTTTGCTTATTACACTTTAAATTTTTGTTTAGAGATAATCTTCTAATTCTAAAAATTTTCTGAGTCAGTATTGAGCTAGATTCGGATAAATTAAGTTATATTTCAATTTCTTCAATCTCTGTGACAATCACAACCAACCGAACTAATCCGGATTCAAGTAACACAGACAACATTTATATTAATTAGTGCATTTTGTGAAATTCTACTGTATTTTGATGTAAAACTTAAATCTATGCCGTGCCAAGAATAATCTGCAGCGTGCCATAAGTTCGCCGTCCCTGTTAGATTATTATTTTCGGTCCAAAAATATTTTTTTTTAAACTCGCGAAATCGAATTTCATTTGGTGTTGTAATGACGTAATTATAGTAAAGTGTTTCAGCTTTTTAAATTAAAATGCATGTTTTCTTTGGCGCGTGCAATAGTATACGGTTTCCTTGACAATACGCAGGAAAATGCAATAAATACAACCAAATGAACTAGCATTTACCGAAAAATTCTTTCGTATGACTTAAACATAAATCTTTCGTTTTATGGATGATAATAATGAAGATTAATTTCAGAATATCAGTAGTCTCTTTTCAGAATAAAACATCATTACAAAGTTATGTCAGTTAAACAGAAATTGACGTCATACCTAGCAAACGATTTTTTTTATTATTATGTTTTCCTAAGTTGTTTTTTTTTTTAATTAAAACTCCTGTATTAAAATAATTTTTAAACATTAAAAACATTCAAATGAAGATTCTGCGTCATTTTAACGCGTGTTTAGTTAAAGTTTTTACATATATATAGGAACAATTTTTATTTTCTGATTAGAATGACGTCGATTTAAAAATCCAAAAATATAGAGAGAAAAGCTGATTTTTATTTAAAACAAAATACTCGTTATCACTTTTTTAAAATTATTGTGCCGCTTTTTAGGATGTGGCAACAGAAAATAAAGATTGAAGGAGATATTTCTACTTAGTTAAATTATGGAACGCTATGTAAAGTTTAAATGGGTGCCATTCCCTTAATATTGGATATTTTTTGACCCGACTTTCGAAAGGCTCATCTCTAAATTAAGAGCTTTCCAACAAGCCATCATTCATCACTGAATGTTTTCTGGTTTGGATTGTAATTGTCTTTTCATCATGTTTCAAAACGTAAAAGATGCGGCTGAGCTCTACTATACAGCACGATCGTGCTGTATGATGATAATCCTGTATAATATACAGAATATTACTGAAAAAGGGAAGTTTATATAATACTTCTATACTTTTATATACTTTTATATACTATTATATACTTTTAAACATGGCAAAAAAATTTTAATTTTGTAATATGTATATATGTAGTAACTCAAAAATTTAAAAGCGTAACTTTTTTTAAACTATTAAGGCGACAGTGGACGTTCAAAAACATTTTCTACAATTTTTGCTCAATTGTTTTGAAATTTAATACACGTATAATTTGTGCAATAATTAAGAAAATTTCTTAATTTCATTAAAAAAAAATTAATATGCAAATGAGTAATTAATTAATAATATGGTAATTAGTGATACAAATTAAAAATGCTCCATGCGCATTAAATTTTGTTTCAGAAACTTGTATTTTTTTTTTTAGTATAGCTTTATGATATTATATCAACAGTTGCTATACATTTTAAAATTATACTAATTTCCTTGGCAGAAAAAAATTAAAAATCTGTAATATGGATCATTTTGGATAAAATTCAATAATAAAATATTACTTTTTGATCTTTATATGAAATAATGTACACATTTTAATAGCAAGTTTTGTAATAAAGTATATCAACAACAATATTACCAAGTATTATGAAAATTGGTATACAATTAAGACGCATGGAGCATTTTGAACTTACTCAGTCGGCGAAAATTCTCATTTTGAGAAAACTGGATTTAAAGTTTTATTTTAAGGGTAGATTAACGATTGTTTACGTTAGAAAAACAGCTGTATCTCTGCAAAAAATTATCGGATTTGAATAATTTTTATAATATTTGAAAGTAGAAGATTGCCAGAACATTTTTTTCCAAAAAACAAAAAATTGATTTTTGTAATGTTTTTTGCGATTTTGAACGTCCACGGTCGCCTTAAATGACTTATGTCTAAAATAAAAGTCAGAAGAAAAACATTTTAGCGGCCGAAGGAACGCCATTATTAGATTCATTTGTAAATATTTTCACTTAAATATATCATTCAGCACCGATTTTAGGAACATTTAAAGCCCAGTCTACGCCTGTTTGGATTAAAAATATAAAATCAAAAAAGGCAATGAACCTCCCCCCTTGTCAACTTTAAATTTTGTTTGAATAGATTTTCATTTGAAAATAAATTATATAGCATCGAAGGTGTACAATACTGTAAACAGTGAACACCCCAGCATTAGGCTCTTTTAGAAAGATTGGTGATTAAATTATACACACACACACTCAAAATTACTCAAGCATTGATATTAGATATATTTAAAGTTATGGCATTAGCAGTCAGGTCAGTTAGGCAGGCATAGGCGTAACCAGCCTTCTGAACGGGGGGGGGGGGGGGGGTGCCCCGATTTCTTAAGGGGTCTTGTACCTTTTAAACGCGACGGAATTTAACGAAAAACTTCAAAGTTTGAATTAGTCTATCTTCAAAACCTTTTTATGTATAAACATGAAATTTTGGATATTGATTAAACAGATTATGCTTTATAATATACTACCAACAGAAATTTATTAACCCTTTACAGAATTTGTGTATTGTTGAAATCAAAATAGCTCTTTTTTTACCCCATAAGTGATTGCGCACATGATATCTTGAGAAAGTATGTATGGATTGTCATGAAATTTAGTCAAGATACTAAACAAATGTGTGTTTAAAATGATCTACTTTTAAGTATTTACAGTGGTAATATTTTTAGTTATGACTATTTTTATTCATTAAAAATACAAAATTTTTATTTTTTTTTACGAAAATATTTTTTTTATACAGTTAATGAAATAATTTTAGCCTAAGAGTAGATCATTTTAAACACGCATATATGTTTAGTATCTTTACCAAATTTTATGCCAATCCATACACTTTCAAGATATCATGCGCGCAATGACTTATCGCGTAAAAAAAAAGTTATTTTGATTTCAACAATACACAAATTCTGTAAATGGTTAATAAATTTCTAATGGTAGTATATTACAAAGCACAATCTGTTTAATCAATATCCAAAATTTCGTGTTTATACATAAAAAGGTTTTGACGATAGACTAATTCAAACTTTGAAGTTTTTCGTTAATTTTCGACGCGTTTAAAAGGTACAAGACCCCTTAACCTGAACATGTTGGATACAAACAATATCTTATATGGTAAAACCTGCTAAAACGGTACCTTATAAAACCGGTCGAATTTCCATTTCAGACAGGTTTTCACCTTAGAAGACATAGTTGTGTGGTATTTGTTTTAAAAAGGGCTCAAACGCGATTTTTGTTTGCGTGAGGAGCGATGAGAAGGGATTCAAAGCATCAAAACTAGATGTAATGGTAAAAAAGAAAAAAAAGAATATGTCCTTGCAGCAGTGACATAAGACAGTGACTAAGAGTGGTCACAAGTGTAAAATCTTTTGGCACCCTAACTTCTTATAAAGATTAAAAAAGGGCTTTAATCATGCTGAAACTTCTATAGGCACAAGGGAACACTGCATGAGATCTAAAATTATCTCATACAAAGTCTTGTAGATGAAATTTTGCAGGATGATAAATCTCAGATTACAACAGTACATACGCACGAAAGTTTTTCAGAATGTGATTCCATGACTTCTTACGGATCACCGGAGGAACCCAAGAAAATTTGGAAGAAAGTCTATACAAATAATAATTTTATTATTATAAATAATCATAATATTCATTAATATCGTAATTTCCTGCCTATAATCCGTGGATCAAACAATCATCTTTCGATCCAGAAATTTTATTTCACTATTGAAGTTAAATATTTATTACGATTTAACAAGTTACGTTTTATGGAACAAGATTTCTGGGTTCGAACGTAATTGTTTGATCAGCGGATTATAGACCGGAAATTACGGTAATTCATGCTTTTACCACAAAACGTGTAGAATATATTTAGTAGGTCATGATAATATACACTAAATTTTATCAAGAAAAAAATTATACTACCATGATGCGACTGTAATAATAAAGATAGATGCTTGTCTGCCTATGTGTGTGTGTGTGTGTGTGTGTGTGTATGCGCGAGCACTGAACAATGCAGCGCACAGCCGTAAGATTTGTCCGGACTTGTATGTCTGAAGACATGCATATCGAAGACGATTTCTGGAATTTTTCACTTAATGTTTTATGCGAATTTTTTCGCATTTTGCGGCATTTTTTTTTCAAATTAGTAAAAAATAATCCGATTTCACTATTTTATCCAGTATAAACTTTGTCTTCTTTTCAATAAAGTGTTTTCGAGATTCTTACAGCGATTTTTCAATTTTTAACGATTTTTAAATCTTATTTTTAGAGGGTTATTTTTGCATTTCGTGGTGATTTTTTTTTTACATTCCTAAAAGGAATCCGGTTTAAATCTTTTACCCATTTAGTTATTTTCGTTCCCTGTAGTTTTTTAATCTTTTCCGAATTGTTAATGCGATTTTTAGTGGTGGTTTTCGTGCTTTGAGGCGATTTTTTTTACTTTTTTTGTGAAACAGAAAAAAACTCTCCGGTAATTTTTGCAATTGCCGTGATTAAATTCGAATAGGGAGAATGTCAAATCAGTTCTTATAAGGAAGTTGAAAATTTAATTTGGCCCGAAATAAAAAAACGCAATCATTCAAGATTCGCTTCCTTTGAGACAGAAGAGGTCGTAGCTTGCTTGGGAGTACGTTGCCGAAGGCAGTCCCCACCTCAATCCTAGAATTGTTTTTTTTTTTTTTTTTTTTTTTTTTTTTTTTAACGAACGTAGAATTAAACAACGAAACTCCACCAGTGAACTTTTCTTTGAGGGATAGGGTTTGAAATATCGAGCTGGATCGCGCTATTTACGCACAGAAAAAGAAAGTTCCGGATAATAAAAAATGCTGTGCAGTATTTTCCCCCCTCCAAATTTTTTCACAGACCAGTGATTCTTCAGTGAGTATTTTAAAAAAATTTTTGAAATCCTTCTCTTTTATGGAATTGTTTCAAAGTCAATTCGCGAATCGGCTCCGGAAAAATTTGAGAATTTTATCAAACGATCGTGGGAAAATTATCGGGAATTTCGATAAAAAAGAGTGCAGAAAATAATCGTGAATTTCGTCAAAAGATTGCGCAAAAAATTACGAATTTCGATAAACGATTGACGAAAAAATGTTTGCAAATTTCGTCAAAATGTCGCGGTAAAGAGAGTAGAGAATTTTGTTAATTGGTACGGAAAGATATCCAAAATTTTCCCGATCGATCGCGCAAAACTATCGCGAATTTTGACTAATGACCCCTGTAAAAAAATCAGTTTCGTCAATCGGCCGCAACAGAATTTAAATTTCCTCAAAGGATCGCGCTAAAAGCGAGAATTTCGTCAAAGGATCGCAGACAAGAAAAAACTCATTTCATTAAAAGATCGTAGAAAGAGAACGCGAATTTCATCAAAGGATCGTGCTAAAGAAATGCCAATTTCGTCAAAATATCGCGGTAAAAAAGGCGAATTTCGCCAAATGTTCGCGGTAAAAAATACGAATTTTGTCAAAGGTTAGTAGCGAAAGGTGCGTATTTCGACAAAAAATCGCGTAGAAAGACGTAAATTTCGTCAAATGATTTTGGGAAAAAATTGTAAATATCATGAAATGATCGCAGAATAAAATCGCAAATTTGGTCAAAATTTACTGCATTGGGCTAAAAGATTGAAACCGGGTTTCCTTTTCTTACTTTCAAAAGAACGCCGCGAAACGAGAAAAAACTTTAAAAATCGTATAAAAATTTTCAGAGGGAAAAAATTACTATATTGACTTGAAATACTGCAACCATATTCCTTTTAAGAATATCAAAAAATGGCCGCGAAACACGAAATTGAACCAAACAACAAACCTCCAGATTAATTTGAATTTTCTGTGCTATTATTTTTCATTTTCAAAGGAGGCAGGGTCTGTACACTCCCTCCTATTTCCCACGGCTAATCGCATTTTAGAATATCGTTTCACATCTGCATTTCCTTTCAAATATTTTTGCTTCTTTCTAGATTTGAAACTACGAAAGCAAAGAGAAATAGTTTCCATCCTCGTCAAGAACTTGCGTTAAGGCTGTTCTCAAATCCAAAAGGGCAACTTTGTGACATAAGTTTTAATTTATTTTTTGTTCGGAAATGCATGAATCTAACAGGTGTTATTGTTCAGAAACTGTCATCGAGCTGTTTTTTCATTTTTTTGCAAACGCAATAGATCTTTCAGAAAATAGTGTCAAAGTGGACGTTTTGAACCAAATTTCCGCGCGTAAATAGAAAGAGCAATGAAGAAAGGGTGAAAAACGTGCTTGTCACGTGATCCAAATTGCTTCTAACTCAATACATAATTGATTAATCAAAAAATGGAAAACACAGTTCGATTCCAAATCGCGACTCCGGTCAGGCTTTCCAATTTTATATCTTTCCGTTAAAAAATGAATTTGTAAATGTGTCGGAACGTTTTGCGCTTGTTGAGCAGAGCAGTTGAGAACAGCCTTAATTTCTCATGAAATTGCAGAAACATGAAATAGAAAGAACTGTGTTTCAAACAAAAGACGTCAAAATGGGATTATAAAGTCACCTTTTTGACTTACTATGACTAATACAGATTCTTGTAAATATTCTAGTTTAAAAAAAGATAAAAAACAATTTTCTTAAAAAAAGGAAAAAAAAAAAACCCATGGGTTTCTTTTTTTATCACATTTCAAAACTTAGGCTTTTAGTTTTCTGAACAAAGTTAATTTGATAAACTAATTAAACTCCGGTTTCACTTCTGTTTTTTCTTTTGTAGATTTAGATTTTTTTTTTTATAATTATGCTCGAGTCTTTCGCAAGCGGGGGGTGGGGGGGGGGGGTACCCGGGCACCCAGGACACACCCCTTGGTTATCCTTATGGGCAGGTCACTTAGTTGTAAATTATTTTCCTTTAAATTAAAATTAGAGTTTTGATATGAGTAGGGCGTTCTTTTAAGTGAAAACAGGAGAAAGAAAAATACTTATTTAATATCAGTACAATAAAAACTGGAGAGAACACTTACTCCACCTATCGTCAACTGGGCGCCTTTTTTCCCCATTATCATCGTCTTCTTTCCTCTCCATACTCTGCAAGTAAAGGTTTAAAATTTAGTTGTTGTATAATAGGATAGCTGATATAAAAAGAAAAAATCAGAATAAAAAGTAATTATTAAAAGTCAATATTTAAAAAAGGAACGAAAAATCATACGTTCATGAAACAGTTTGCAACACATTCAGAATACGGTCATAAAACTTACCTCTATTTATTTATTTGGAAACCCCCCCCCCCCCATTTCTGCTATTAGAAATCACGGTCTAGAATATGATTTATTTTGCATCTCGGTATAGGATCCACAACTCCTATTAACGGTCTCACAGAGCGCTACTGGGTCATTCCATGGAAAATGGAACCAAAGTACTAATTTTTTAAAATTTATATAAAAAAAAAGTCATGTAATACATTTTTTTAAAGCTTAGAGTGTGAATTTTCTGAAAACACAGTTTAAATATAAAAAGTAAATTAAATAAAAGTATTAGCACTAAAAAGGTGAGAGTGATGAGATTGAGAACATTTCACTTAAACTATGGTAAAGTTTAATAAGTTATTGTCATTTCAAAAATTACTTTTAGAACTTGTAATTAAATTAGGCTAGTTTTTATATTTGAATTTTCTATTTTTTAAATTTATAAAAAGAAATTAGGGAATATAGTATAAATGAATTAGAATTCATAAATATAGTGTGATGCATTGCATTGTTACGTCCGTAACGGGAAAACAACTAAAAGTTGTTCTTACAAATTTACTGGTTCATTTATTAAGTTTTAAATTATATTTTCTCTGTATAAATTATATGAGCATACTTTTGAATCCGTTACATTAGTTTTAACTGCGTATTAGAATATTTTATGATTTTTACAGACATTTTGAGTATCTTATTTTTGAATTAAGATAATATTTACAGATATAACAAGTAATAAGAGATTAATATGATAAAAATGTGTACTACAAGTACATTTCACATCATAATTTACATATATTTTCTTTTTTCAATATGCTATTCATACATTTTATTTTTTCATGAATGACAACAGGCTATTTTATTATACTTTACATTTTCATGGATGGCAACAGGCCATATTTGTGACACTATTTTTTCATTATCCAAATTTTGGAGGAGCCACAAATGGACAACAGATGCAAATTAGCATTTAAATTGTAAAAAAATGAAAATAAATGTTTCTAATGTTACAATATTACTATTTTTGTCTTTTATTTTGCAATGCTCTATGTTTAAACGTTAAAATTCCGGTGAATGTAAATTTGAAAAATCAGACATGTTACTTCTGTAATAATTTAATTATCCCATGTATTAATTAATAATTATTTTAATGTTTTCACAATTGCAATTTCCAACAGCTAATATCCTAATAATGAATTATCGAAGAAAAAGTTAAATGTTCTTCCTTAAAATTCACAATAACTGCAACTATATGCAATTTTGACTGTTTTGTGAATTACGTCCGTAACACCTAGATTTTATTTAAAAAAATTATGGGAACATTTTTCAGATTTCAAAATTTAATATTCTATTTACAATCCTTGAACTGTCCTTAAATATAAAACTAGAGAACAGGAATTCTGCCTTATCAGAATTTAGTGTTGCCCCCGGCATTTCCATTACTTCATTTTCTTCTAGTGGACTGGTGGTTTCTATTATTATGAAGCAGCCATTATAAATGAAGCGTTAGGTGAAGATGAAAGAGCAGCCGTAAAAAGTTAGAACTCTGATTTTCTGGTGAAAATGGGGTTGGGGGGGGGGGGGGATGGCCGTAATTTTTTTTACGGCTGCTCTTTCATCTTCAACTAACACTTCATTTATAATGGCTGTTTCATATTAATAGAAGCCACCAGTCCATCAGAAGAAAATAAATCGGTTAAGCGGGACTCTGATAATTGGGACTCTACTGCAAAACATATTTCAATTTTAAGATTTAAAGCACACGCTTTTATTTTATGTAAAATGACGTCATTTGCATTAATATAGATACTTAAATATATTTTATAATAGCTCCCTGTTTTATCATAAATCATTCATTTATATTTTTCTTAAAATAGCACGTATTAATTTTTTTTTTCAATCTTTATAAGAAAATGGCAAAAAAAATATATAATTGCTATTTTTCAACAATTTTATAAACATTGAAAATGTGTGCTGCTTAGAAGTTTTAAAAAATGCTGTAGAGTATTGAATCGCACCATGAAACATAGGCTTTTGTTTTACGGCTGGCGTATACAAGGTAACGTTATTTATAGGAGACAAAATAAGCTGGGAGAAAGAAATAGCATACCGGGGGCTAATAATCCAAGTAATAAGTATTTTTTTACATTATTTATGAAGCTTTAAAGTTTCTGTTTGTTACGTCCGTAACTGTGGAATGACCCAGGTGTGTTTGTACTAGGGTTTTAAAATTTATTGTTCTTACCCTCTAAATATGTTCCATTATATCTAAAAATAATTCTTGTAGAATTTAATCACTAAAAAATAATATTTAGAGGTAGCTCAAAGAAGTTTCATAAATCGGGGTCATTTTGCTGTTTTTTTCTCCTTTTACTTGAAAAAAAAATTATAATCCTTATATTGATAAATTATTCCAATGTATTAAAATGACAATTATCTATACTATAAAATCCATAAAAGCATTTATAAATGCAATTATTAAATAATCATAATATGTCTCTCACCTCTCATAGATCACAGTACTACCAACAGAGATTCAACTAAGAATTATTTATCTGTTTATTATTTTCTAATTCTTTTACCTTATTAGATAAGCAAATACGTGTTAAATAAATTTTAAATTTGTCTATTTTATTGTGAGTTTTAAACTTTTATTGAGTTAAATTAGTTGCAGCTACATTATTTTAGACTTAACTGCAACTACTGTCATCTTTCTTTTGGTTTTGATTTGTGCTTTTGTTTCTAGATGAATATCTTTAATTTGATTAATCAGTCTAAATCTTTTGCCTTATAAGCTAATAAGTTTAAGAAATTTTGATTTTAAATTGTACTATTTTACTGTGAGTTTTAAACTTTGGCAGTAGAAATGGCAATAGCAGTACTTGAGTCTTTTACAGATAGCAAAAAGAAAATAAAATACAGAATACAAAATTTTTTTACAGATAGCGCTCTCGAAGCTGGTAGACGGGAGGTGCTGGGTTCAATCCCAATCGCGCCCGTCGGCCTAATCGTTCGGAGTTTTCGTCGACCCATGGATTTCCATGCGTCAATACGGGTTAGGTTCCCTTAGAAAGACCCCCCCACGAAGGGCACTCTCCCCCCTGGCCCTATATCCCTCGTGCAGATAATTGGCCGTCATAAATACAACCTTTTACAGATAGCTCAAATGGAGAAGATTGAAATGAAACTCAAGAACGCGATCGCAAAATTGAACTACTTGAGGATGCAGCATCAGATCCTGGCACATCTAAAGCTAAGGAGGGCGTATGGATAACATAACTCCAGAATTAGCAACAACTCTAGACAGGACAAAATTATCAGACAGAAAAGCAGTATTTGTAGTTGCAGAAACCACTAAGAGGGATGTGATATTAAAGAAGTCAGTCTGAACCGAAGTGTAATTTGTAGAAAAAGAATTATTTGTATAATTAAACAATCGCAGAAATTAAAGAACAGCTACAAAGAAATGTTCCCCTCATTGTCCATTGGGATGGAAAACTTACCAGAGTTAACCGGTAAAGAGAAAATAGATGACTACCAGTTATAATTTCTGGAAAAGGAGTTTCTCAAGTACTCTCAGTTGCTAAACTTCCTTCTGCAATAGGTGAAGTACAAGCCCATGCAATCTATGAAACCTTGAATGAATGGCATATTGTAGATAAAGTGATTGGAATGAGCTTTGACACCACATCAGCAAATACTGGAAAAGATAAAGGTGCTTATGTCCTTTTACAAGAAAAGCTTTGAACGAAGCTTTTTTTTATTTTGCCTGCCGTCATCGTATTATGGAACTTATCATTGGAAAAGTATTTCATATTTCTTTGGGAACTTCGTAATCAAGTCCAGAAGTACCTTTATTCAAACGTTTCGAAGAGTACTGGAGTTTTCTAGATAGAGAAATTTGAAACAAACTTGAAAGATGATAATATTCGAGCTTTTTTACAAGATGTAAAAGATGAAATTTTGGGGTTTGCCACTACACAAGAATCATCAACATGGGGACTAAGAGATGATTACCAAGAATTTGTCGAACTTGTTTTTTTCTTTGGGGGAATACCTGTCAGGGGAATTCGTTTCAGGCTTCTAGGAGCAATGCATCACGCTCGTGGGATGTCTAAGGTAATACTATATTCTTTGAAAATATTCATCTTTAAGTTCCAATTCAAACTTATCGAAAAGGAAGAAAGAGGTCTTCTTGATGTTTGTGTTTTTATAGTCAGAGTGTATTAAAGCTTGAATCACTATTTCAATAACAGAAACCTCACCCTATAATGACTTTCAGTTGATGAATATATTTTTTTAGAGTACTCAAGAATACATGCAGAAATTGCAAAGTGTCCATCAGAGAAATTTTCAAAGCATTTGTGGTATGTGTCAGAAGATCTTTCTGGATTGTCCTTTTTCGATAGCCACCTGTCTGTTTGAACAAAAAGAAAGATGGTTGACGTCCTTCAAAATAGAAAAGGTACACAGAATCCTGATAAGAGGATAACTGTTTCCCTTAAAAATTTTCATGAAAAGAAGTTTGAAGATTTTGTTACCAAAGAATCTTTGAAGTTCAAAGAAATGAATTTCTTTCAAATAGACCCAACACATTGGAGCAATAATTCTGATTATATGATTGCATTAGAGATCTATTAAAGTGGTAAATGAACATGCTATGAGAGGTATTGCTTTGATCAAAGAGTACACTGGAATCCTTGCAAGAAATAAACATCAGTTTCAGCTATTGACGAATGTTGTGGAGGAGCACCGAAAAGCAGAAAAATGGACTTAACAAATTAAACTAATTACTGATACTTTCAACTTTTTATATGCTTAATATAGTGTTTTTGTGTTATACAAAAGTAAAATTAATTTACTATCATAACAAAAACTATCATTTTGGCTTAGTTTCTTTTTGTATAAAATCGCCAAACTTCAGCAAGCTTGAGCTACCTCTAAATATATTTTATTTTTCATTCAAACTTTTTCTCCTTTGTTTTTTACTGTATTGGAACAAATTCTGATGGTAAGACATAAGAAAATTTAAAAATTAAAATCGACCATATAAGGACCACCCGAGTTTGTAGTGTACAGAGTAGGCTTAAGAGGCTACATCAGTCAAATGACTGTTCGCTGAGCTATGGAAGAAATTTATAACGATATCTCGGTTGCATTTCAATGTTTTTAAATGATTTCTTTTGCATTACACAGCTGAGATCGTTCTGTACAAAGGCTGTTTTTTTTTTTTACTTTTTCAATTTTGTTTACAGAGATTTTTTTATGGGGACACTTTCATTTTCGGAACCGGTTTCGAAAGTGAAAACATCCTCATAAAAAAAAAAATCTGCAATGAAAATTGAAAAAATAAAAAACGGCCTGCATACAGATCGATCTCAGCTATCCAATGCAAAAGAAATAATTTAAAAATACTGAAATGCAACCGAGGTATCTTTATAAATTAGCATTAGCGAACGGGTCTTTTCACCTGACTGAAGTAGCCCCTTAAGGGAGTTCAGTTAAATGCATGGCACACTTGAAAATGTTCCTTCAGCCATGGCGCAATAAACGAAAATGCACTTGAGAACTTTTGTGCACCCCTGTCAGATGTATATAATGGTTACACACCCAGACATTAAAATAGTTCAAATTATAAGATCGTATAATATTTAAATTTGAAACCCATTACTGTTCTTAGGTTTCAGTAATAGTTTTTTCCCCTGTAGTCCAATTCGTGTGTCCATCATAGGCGCACCCGATTCTACATGAAGTGCTGAGCAGTGCACCCGCTTAACCCTTTATATCCCACATTATGAATTTACGAGGCTAACGAAAAAAGACAGGATACCGCGGTGCATACCAAGTTTTTTTAATACCGTTAGAGTGACGTGATGCTCTTTTCGTACACCGCATTGGAGCATCACATGACTCCAGCGGTCTGTAAAAAAAAGATACGTGGACTACACCGCTGTCTTTTTCGTTAGCCTCCATGAATTTAAAAAGCTATCTCCTCGAAATTTTTTCCCTTGCAGCACTATGATAGTGGAGGTAGGGGGTCATTAGGATCAGGGGCACTTCAGGGGCAATAATCTGCAACATCAAAAAATTGACCATGCTCATTATGAAGTTGGACTCATTTTCTACATGTGCAATTTTTTGAGAGTTAAAATGTTCCTTTAGAAGTAATCGCTGTTTTCCCAGAACACAACAGAAAAACGTTGTCCGTCAAATTGAGAATGTTTTAGTTAAAAATGTCCTGTGTAAAAAATTGCTGGAATATTGAAATATAGCTATGTTTTAAATTTAGAAAAAGGTTGTTTTTAAGAGGAAATGGTTACCGTTTTGAAACAGACTAAGCATGTTAATAATCTGCATCTGCATGATCCTAATGACACCAGAAACAGCGTTTTCGAGGATCATAGAGTTTTTGGGTTAAGGGTCAATTGGGATCGCAAATTTTATTTTCTATTTAAATCAAAACGTGGTTTAGAAGGCATTTTTTAATCTTTCAGTTTTCATATCCTGTGAAATACCCCTAGTTTGGTTCACCATGACTGCACATTGTGTTAGCAAAATATTTGGCAATTTTATTTTGAATTTTAAATTTTAGCCGTGATATGTTTTAGGCCTAATTGGGCCTCAACGTTTTTAATGTAAATTAGAGACTTTCCTCCTTCAGAACACATGAGCTTTGACAGATTCTCCCCCCCCCCCCCCTCCCCGTTGTTTGCATTTAATGTTATCTTGAAGAAAAGTAATTTTTTCTTTAACTTTAAATATTAGTTCTTTAGTAATACAAGAAGGCTATTTTAGAATATTCGATTTTGTTTTGTAGGCGCAGTGTGTAAAATATATGAATATTGAAAAATAAGGGTCAAAGCGGTGTCTTTTGAAAAAAGAAAAATACTTGTACTAGGTAACAGGAAAGATTGGAAAAAGTTCTTTACACATTTCAAGAGACTACTACCTACCGAGTCAAATTATGTATAACATTAGTATGTAGTCCACTTCATTCTTTGGCAATTAATTGACAAAGTTAAAATTGTCAAAAAGTGATCCGAATTACCGCCTACCTCCCCTACATTAGAAGATATAGGAACTAAAATAAAATATTTAATTTGTTGTGTTCTTTTTAATTACGGCTAATTATTTGTTGTGGCACTTCAAAGTACCATCATACATGATCGAGACTTTAGAAAAAACTGGATATGGTAATTTTATTTTAATGTGACATATTATGCATATATACTTGTTGTATGTATGTCTATGATGTATATATGAGTAGATGATATTGTTGGTTCATCATAAGTGAGAATTTCTTCATAAAGAAGAATATTCTATAATTGTAACACTGATGGGAAGCCTTTCTGAAAGAAATTTCCAAAGTTTTAGTGGTAGAAAACTCAAAAGGATTCATAATAATCCTAGGATATTTAGACATTCCGATTTGTAATTTTTTTCAGTTTTGTTTTGTAAAAATACAATATTTTTTTTCTAAAGACAAAAAAAAATATTTTCTGCATAAATGTGATATCAGTGCCATGTATAAATCATGTAATATATTCCCCTACATGCTATCAAAATAGACCTATCTGGCACATACGCTTCCCTAGCAAATATATACGTTTTTATGCACACTATGTATTTAAACGATAAAAATAGTGTTCAACGTAATCTCGACGTATGCACACTATGTATTTAAACGATAAAAATAGTGTTCAACGTAATCCCGACGTATGCACACTATGTATTTAAACGATAAAAATAGTGTTCAACGTAATCCCGACGTATGCACACTATGTATTTAAACGATAAAAATAGTGTTCAACGTAATCCCGACGGTATCCTAAAGTACCGCTTTGAAAGTGCTTCGTAAACTGATTTTTTTTTTTTCGGGGGGTGGGGGTTGGCATATTATATTCTCATCTATTTAAGACAAAAAAAAAATCGCAGCTTTACCTTTAAAATGTAAGATGTTTCCAAGCAAAAGTTAAGGATACCATGGCAGACATGAAAGTGGACAGTCACGCGCACCCAAATAGCTTCGTGAACCATTTTCAGCTGACTGAATCTGCTATTGCTATCAAGTGGTGGTCAATGAAAGTATTTACTGATGTTTCTTAAACAACACTGTTGTTTCTACTGTTGTTACTACTGTTTCTCTATTGCGATTGCATTCAAGCGGTGCAGGAGAGAAAATAAATAAGTTGAGATTTCGGGGCAGAAACTTGAAGTTTGACTGGTGTTATTTTAAAATCTAAAAGGATCACCAGGAACGGTACCCAAAAATTACGAAATTTAAAAAGGGTCAATTAAATGGAAAACTCCAATAACTTTCTAAATTACAATTTATTTAGACTTATTAGGGTTTGAAGCAATGAGCAGAAAATGCTCTAAAATCTTATTTTGCAGCTACTTAACAGATTTAAAAATATTTTCAGAATAGAGTTGACATTCTATATTTAAAGCTGCTTACTTTAATTGTGCAAAACTACTCAAATTTAAATTCAATTCAATAAATATGCAAAAGCAAAAAACGTTCTAATATTAGGGGAGACCGGGGGAATAGCGCCACTCGGGGTTATGCCGCCACCCCGCCTATTTTAAAAACTAATAGCAGTTTGAAATAGTGAATGCGCCTGCACTATGGCGGTAAACAATAGAAACAGTGCCTAGAGTGAGAGTGATTTTTGTTGTACGCCATTCGTTTGTTCTAGTGGAAAATTTAGTTTTCATCTCGTTGCTTCTTATTTTGGGGCTTCAAATGAGTAGAGGTAAGCACCTTTTATTGTAACATTAGGTACTTAAGATAATATTACCCGTAATCTGCATGCATTCGCCGACATTTCTGTGCAATTTGTTGAACAAGTTCGGTCTTCTTTTAGCTTTGCCGGGGGATTTCCTCTATATTGCCCTCTCGGGGTCATGCCGCCACCATTGCAAAGGGTAACTTTTCCAATTTGAGTTAAATTGTAAGCTTAGCACATTAATAAATCTAGCTTAAGGAACATTGTAATTATTCATTATTTTGCTAAATTATTGCTTTCTAAATTATTTCAGCAGGTTATGTGTTTCCTACTATTTACAAGGTCATTAAAGAGTGGAGTCATGACCCCGATAGAGTGGCGGAATGACCCCAGTATCCTGGGTCATCCCGCCACTGTACAGAGATTGAAAGAAATTTTTTTTTAATGGGTGCTTACGTTACAGTTATGATTATGGTTAAATTTATAGAGATACTAAAGATAATGATTCAGCTTTATAATTTTTACTATTAAAAAATAAAAAAATTTTGAGGTGAAAAAATTAAATTCCCTTGAGGTTTTGCCATCCCCCCGGTCTCCCCTAAGCTTTATTTGAATATTTTTAATTTAGAAACATTAAATTTCACCTATCCTTTAAGAAATAAATGCTCGTCAAAAGAAATACTGAAAATAGAAGGAGAAAAAAAACTCAAATTACTTTTCCTGTGAATTTGCTAAAACTGGAAATGTGAAATTAGACATGGTAGTTACTTTTTAAGACAGTTTCTAAATTGTTGAAATTTAAAATGGTGAAATGAGAGGGAAAAATTCCAAAATACTAACTTTGGAAATACTAAACTAATGTTAAATCTCTCGGAATAATATTGATGACAGTCTCTGCTATATTTTATTCCTTCGCAATAATTCGAATATCTTTGATTCTGTTGAGACTAAGAACGTGAAATTTGATAGAATGGCTTCTTCTAAGACGGCTAAGAACATTTATTAAAGATTTACCGCCATTTCCGGCGTATAATCCGCGGAACAAACAATCGTGTTTAGGTCCAGAAATTATTTTATAATTGAAGCCAAATATCTACCGCGATCTACCAAATTGCAATCGATAAAATTTCTTGGTTGAAATTTTGTGTGATCCGCGGATTACACAAATCCAGAATGTTAGAAATTACGGTATTATATTAGAAATTTGCCGGAAATTTACTGTAATAGTATAAAATAATTGGAAAACACTATAAGCATGATTCTTCTGAAATTATTAAATTAGAAAATTTTAACTTGACATGCACAAATTAAATCCACTATGCTAATATGAAAATCCAATATTTTGTTATTTTTAATGTATAGTTTATATTGTAACAATTTATCTAATATATAAAAATGAAAATTTATCTGTGTCTGTAATGCTATACAAATCCATAGTTTGGAAGCCAGAATTGTGAAATGTTATGTACATGTGAATTAAAACACGATCGAGGCAACTAAATCAATCCGGAATCGAAATCATTTATAGTTAACTTTTAATTAATAAAAAAGCACCCATTTAACAGCAATTTCCTATCAAATTTAAGCATTTTTCGTTATAGCAGCTGCCAACCATTAAAAATTCTCAAAATCCTTTTTCTTATGTTCAACCCGTAATCGCGCGAGTTCTTTAACTAATGTAAAATATACATATTACGTACGCCACGCTGCCATACTGAAAAGCTCCAGCGGGTATTACGGTAATTCTTTTACCTTGCATGCAAATAATTAGAGATTAATTACGCTTAATTATTACAATTTTTTAAAAAATGAAGGTAAATATTTTATCACAAAAAAAACTTTATTCTAAAGATATCGTTTTACTGTCTGCTGCCACAGTAACATGATAAATTTCAAGGGTCAGCTAGGTGGGGAGGCCTACCAAATGGCTTAAGCACTCACAAGCCCCACCCATCGGTTTCCATCTACTACCGCCGTCACCACACACACAAAAAAAATAAATAAATAAAAATAATAATAATAATAATAATAAATAAAAGGCCCGAAGGGACCTACAGGAAAGCCAATTGAGAATATTAAGATTAAATACAATATAAGTACAATATATACACGATGGAAAGCCCAATTTTTACTGGGCGTTTACGAGAGAAATTTAGATATTTGTAATTAATAAGATCATGAGATAATAGATAATAGGATTTTTAAACTTGTTGGAGCGGCAAAAGCTCAATTACTCTGCAAAGCTGGGCGTTCTGCAAAAATACAATAAAAGCTACGTATATGTATACTAAATTAGAAAGAGATTCATAATTTTAAAAATAATGTAGAATATAAAAAATAGGTAAAATAGTGAATAATTATGATGAATATTATATAATTATATACACACTCAAAAGTTCAAAAGTCTATTGTTCTTGCAACAGTTCAATTATAGTTCAATCGTGTTGTTTGTGGCTAAGAGTTTATTTGTAATTGGTGGTATCTGTCTATTTGTTAAGATACGTTCTCATCATCTATAAATGGCAAAACATTTTGAAACAAATAATGGTTGTTTTCTAAAACTTTCATACATTCAATTATCTTTTGACAAAATGATGGATTTGACAAAACCACTGAGAACCACTGAGACAAAGAAATTTTTGGAGATTTCTTACATGATGTAAGGGTACAGTTAAAGATATAATGCAATGATGTAGCTCGCTGACCGCATACACATAATGGAGAAGGAACCCTGTCAAATTTATAAAGATATGATGAAAATGGGCCGTGGTTAGTGGCAAACAGAAAAAGATTTCTATGCAGCAGGATTCTCTTTTCCGAGACTTTTGGGGCTAAAGCGTATGTGTACCGTCCTGTGGTACCATAGTCCCAGCGAGTCTGCCATTGTTCGTGTAGAGATGATTTTAGAAGCTTCTTCAAGTAAGAAGGAGGGTTGGGAAAGAATTTGTATTTGGCATGTGATGTGGCTTTGGTTGCTTCTTTTGCCAAAGAATCTGCATGCTCATTCCCCACATTACCCACATGTCCACGGACCCATTTAAAGAAGATCTTTTTTCTTGTTTCTTGGAGTAGTTTGATAATTTGTACTGCGGTGAGATTTTTTGAAAAAACATCTTCTATTGCTAAGAGACTTGAGAGACTGTCCGAGTGTATTAATACTTCTTTATGAGGGGAGTTCCTAATCCACAGCACAGCCTCTTCTATGGCCAGGAGTTCTGCCTGAAAAACAGTATTTTCTTTACTTAACTTAGTTTGATCCTCGTGGATTAACTCTCCTCTCTGATACACACAGAAGGCATATGCCGTTTCATCTTCCATCTTGGAACCATCCGTATAAATGTTTATTTCTACATGGAGTATTTTCTGGATCTATTTGAAAGAAATATTCTTTAAATGGTTCAACTTGATCTGACTTCATTTTTGGTTGGTAAAATATTGGTTCTTGATTTACTGTCGGGATTCCAAGACGTAAGACTCTTCCTGCTGTTGCTAGTTATTCAAGTTGAAGTGCCAAGGGCGGAATACCTGTTAAAACACAAAGGGCATCCGCCGAAGTTTTTCTGTAGGCACGTGAAACTAATAACAGGCATTGGTATTGTATTGATGAGATCAGACGAAGCCCATAAAAAATGTGCAGTAGTAGTAAAGTATTTTACTAAATAGAATAGTTATTTTTAATTTTTATTTTAGAATTAAATTCATGAACTCCCGTGCATAGAACGGGTTAAACAGCTAGTAAGTTAATAAATATAGGTATTTATGCAAGTGTCACATTTTCTCCGTTTTTCATTAAACGGCCCTGTGGACCTTTAACAGGAATGTCCTTCCGCAATGCTTTTAAACGATATGAATGCCACTGCGCTATTCTATTCTCTTAAATGCCAGACTAAATTTAAGCTGTTAAGGATCAAATCGTTTAGTTGCTCATTCACAGTAGGCTCATTCACATTCACTGAGCATGATAGAATGATATGCAATATATTAAAGTTATCCCCGAAAAATTAAATATGCATGACTCATCCAAATCCGTCCATAGAACTGTTTTTAAAAAATCTTAAATCAGCTTTATTGAAATTCTCTCCATAATTCTATAACCAAGCTACCTAGAACACTATGTAATACATTAAAACTACAGTAGAAAAAATATCTAAAAATGAAAGTTCCATAAAAATCCACTGAGCAACCAGAACGAAATTCCCATTTGCATTTATATTTATAGTAGTAGTTCACTTCATCCACCTGTTTTAAAAATTAGACACTACAAACTTACTTTCCTAATAGTTTGTAGTGCCTAATTTATTTACTAGGGGAAAGCAGGGGAATGACGCTCATTAAAGGGAAAACATGAATAGCTAGTCAAATAAAAATCAATATTTTATTAATGAACTCCAAAGCACAAAGAGCAGTTTGCAATCATCTAATCTGCATTAGAGTTTTAGAAAAAAAATTTTATCGTTTTATTTAATTAATAATAGATTGAGCGGTAATGCCCGACAGGGTAGGGCAGTTACGCTCAAAATTTAAATGCAACATTTAAGTTGGAGTTATTTATAGTTGGCGTAACAAAGCACTACAAAAATAAAAGAATGAGCGTACAACTAAATGTATATATATATATATTTTAGAAAAAATGAGTAAATTAACATTTGAAAATAAGAGTGTACACTTACCTTTAAGTTAGATGTTGTAGAATTTTATTCTAAAACAACTTCGAACTAATAATGTGGGGACAACACTTTCCTCACGACAGGCACTCTATCCTTACTGGGAACTCAAGATGAAGTTCGCTAAGTGCCGGTACCGATCGCACGTTTTCAATTCTATTCTGTTTAGAGATATTTGGGTGAGCGGGATTGCCCGCTGAGCGTCATTACCCTACTTTCCTCTATATTTACTATACTTTTATATATCTTTTTTTACTTTATTCTTTCTCCTATACTTTTATTTATTTACTATAATTTGTTCCTAATAGTTTGTAGTGCGAAGTAGCCTAGTCTACTATCGCTATTTCAGAGTTTGCCAAAGGATTCGATCTGCATTCAGAGTACTCCCTCCTCATTCTAATGCGCCTGCCGGTATACAATCCAATGCGATAGAACAGAGGAGTTAAAAAACTTAAGATGGCATAGAAAAGATTTTGCGCTCTCCAAACATTTATGAACACATGACAACATTCTTTTCGAAATTAAGAGATGTATGTTCAGCATTCATTGCACTGCGTATACCCACTTTACTATACCTGATACCTAGAGTCTGTTGACAAGTATTTAGGTCTGTTTAGGTCTATCAACAGAAATCCAGCTTTATAAAATGTACTTTTTCTCCCTCTACTGCTTTTTTTTTCTTTAAATACAGCAATAAAAGAGTTTTACCGATAAAATTTAATCAACTGATGTGACAAAAAGTTACATAGAGCTTCAGAGACCGCTTGATCGAAATAGGAAAAAAAAAATCTCGATTGACTGAGCATCGTTTCTGAGCTAAACTTTATGGACAGTATGGACTTACAAAATTCACTTATTGAGAATAGTACTACACATCAAACGTAACAAAATTTCACCAAATTAAACTGTGGTCTGTGAGCCAGCTAACAAAGTTTATAATGGCTTACCAATTTACAATACCAACTTTCTTCAAAGTTTATAGCAGATTTTAACCCGGGGAAGTCGCGCATAAATAGGGTATGAACGGTTTATAGTTTGTCACCAATAATTGCAAATAATTGTAACCTTATTTAGTGGGAGACAATTGTTACAAATTATGCGTCGAAGAATACTTTTCGAAAAATAGTGGTGACAGTTGTATAAATCGTACGCACCCTAAGTATGTCATACCTCACGCGACTCCTCCCGGGTTAAAATTTATTACAAAAAATTTACTATTACAATCTAGAGTGAAACCCCCAGTCATGGACACCTTAAGATTCGTTCTTATTCAAAGCACTATTACAAAATTTTAAATCAATTTTATACTTATCTTTGTTTTTGAAAGTACAGTAGAGATACAACGAAAAATTATCATTGACAAGATTTTTTAAAATCACTTTTTTGTTACTAAAAATTATTTTTGTCATAACTCCAGTCGCTGACTATTTTGAAAAGCCAGTCATGGACACAAAGTGAGCCAGTGTGACATTTTATTTACAAAAGATTTAAAAAAATTATTATATTACAAGTAATTTATGCTTTAAAACTACTTTATTATAAAAAAAATTAACTTTTATAGGCGAGGTGGGGGATGAATGGGACATTCTCAATATTCCAGGCAATAAACTTTCTTTTTGTTAGTTGTTTCCTATTCTCATATTTAGTGTGCTTTAGAACCGAAAGGAAAACCACTTGGCTGTTTTTATTTTTCTTCAAAGTTGCATTTCCTGAAACTCTGCTTAAAAGTATTTTTTTACATTTGAAGTTGCCAAATATCTTATACAATATAAACAATTAAGATATGTTGTAGTTATTTATTTGAAGGTTCAATATTGGTAATTAAAATGAAGGAATATTAAACATTGTGAAAAAATAATTTATGAGGCAAAACGGCTGACAATTGAATATATACATCATGGGCATGATTGGGATATTTGCAAAGGGGGGTGAATGGGACAGTCTCATTCATCTCTAGAGATGTTAAATTTATTTAACTAAATAATATTCTATAGGTTGACAAATTAATAGTTTATGTTAATTATTAGTATTAAACATTATTCGTATTATATAGGTTGTTTGTAAAAAATTATATTGAGCTAATTATTGTATTGCAATAAATGTTAAATATTTTTCAAAAAATTGCTATTTAAATTTTATCAAAATAGATAAAATTGTTAAAAATAGTACATTTTATTGACCAAATAGGGGAAATTATATTGAATTTTGAACTTTTGGTTAAGGGGTTTTGTACCTTTTAAACGCGTCGAAAATTAACGAAAAACTTCAAAGTTTGAATTAGTCTATCTTCAGAACCTTTTTATGTATAAACACGAAATTTTGGATATTGATTAAACAGATTGTGCTTTGTAATATACTACCAACAGAAATTTATTAACTCTTTACAGAATTTGTGTATTGTTGAAATCAAAATAGCTCTTTTTTTACCCCATAAGTGATTGCGCGCATATCTTGAGAAAGTATGTATGAATTGTCATGAAATTTGGTAAATATACTAAACAAATACGTGTGTTTAAAATGATCTACTTTTAAATATTTACAATGATAATATTTTTAGCTATGACTATTTTTTTCATTAAAAATACAAGACTTTTATTTTTTTTACGTAATTATTTTTTTATATAGTTAATGAAATAATTTTAGCCGAAGAGTAGATAATTTTAAACACACATATGTTTAGTATCTTTACCGAATTTCATGCCAATCCATACATACTTTCTCAAGATATCATGCGCGCAATGACTTATGGGGTAAAAAAAAGAGCTATTTTTATTTCAACAATACACAAATTCAGTAAAGGGTTAAAAATTTCTAATGGTAGAATATTACAAAACACAATCTGTTTAATCAATATCCAAAATTTCATCTTTATACATAAAAATGCTTTGAAGATAGACTAATTCAAACTTTTTTCGTTAATTTTCGATGCGTTTAAAAATCTACAAGATCCCTTAAATAAATCGCCACTCCCCCTAACATAATTTCAGTTCTGCATGATATCTAACATTCATTTAATTAATAAGTTGTGAATGAAAATTATTAGCTATGCCGTATTTCAAAGAAATTTTCCATCTAAAGACTTTTCGGAAAAAGGAACAAATAGACAGCTGAACTTTGCATTACAAGTTAAAACTGCTGTAAAAAAAAAATATATATAACAGCCACAGTATAAAATCATAAATTACAAATATAATTACATATAAGCTTATAATTTTAAAATTTTAATTAGGTAACGTTGGATACAGTGTCTCATCCATCCCTGCTATGGGGACGGAGAGGAGCTCTTTTTTTTTTATAATATTTTACTGTATTGTGTATATATGTAGTCATACCTAATGTATGAATATGGGATATAACATTGATAATAAACTTAAGAAAAGTACCTAAAATAAATATTTGTGAAAAATGTCCCATTCATCCCCCATCTCCACTATATAATAAGCTAAAGATGCATGGGCCCTATTTTTGAGGTTTTAAATTATGAGTAACTCAAATATCTAACACCACTAACATTTATGAACCAGTCACTGTCAAGTAGTATCAGACATCTTAAATTTTAATGGTGTTTATCGCAATTTATTTTTTTAGCAGTTCATGTAAAATTTTAAATTTATTTAATATAACCAACAATTTCCAAATATATCGAAGCCTGGTGAAATGGAATTCCTGGAATAAATAACGGGCACCCGTCCCTCCCCACTCCCATTCAGTTAAATAATTATAAACCATGGCCCTCATGTATCATAGGCATCTTTTAACTCATTTCTGCAAGTATAATTTTAAGAAAAAGTTTAGTGGGGTTGCATTAAATAGATTTTAAAATACACTAACAATTTTATAAAGATGGTTTCCTCAAAATGACACTTTCTGTTTTCACAAGCTCCTTCCTCATAAGATTTGCTCTTGGCCTACTGGAGTTGAAAAAAATCGACCCCAAAATAAAAACAAGTGTAAGTTACCACTATATAACATTACTTATAAGAATTTTTACGAAGTGTCAGTTACTGGTGAAGTGTCAGTAACTGGGGATTTCCATTCCAAATAAACCTAATATATCCTGATGACAACTTATCTTGGAACTGACAAGGAATTAACTCCATCCTGGCATAATCCTAATAACGTTAACACACTCGGATGTTATTTAACGGGTGTGATAAATAGATATAACCATATCACAAAATAAAAAAATTCTTTTAGCATTTTTTCTATATCAAAATATTTCCAATACTGGATTAGGAATTATCTGAAATTGAGATACTATTCAGAGATACGATCAGAGATACTATTTATAAAAAAAGTAGTTTTAAGAACCATTTTGAAAGACAAAAAAAATGAATATAAAAAGAAAAAATATATTTATTTCCATTTAAAGAACAATCTATTAAATTTACCTTATCTCGAACAAAAGTTTTCAAGATATCTGAAGTTTTAAATATCACAAGCATCAAACACAAGATCAAACACGATTGTAGACAGCTCTGTTTCTTGTAAATTCAACATCCGAAATTTCCCGCTATTCCCTTATTGGCAGAATTTCTCGCCAATCGAATGCTGCTTCCAGCCAACGCCACCTACAGACAATGCCTAAGAGCTCGACGATGTAACATTATGTAAATGGATGCTGTTGCTTTTGAATATTCTATTTAAGAAAATTTGTATATCTTGCACTGATATGTCAGAATGATTAGATTTCAAATTTATATTGCAATGCTAATTTTACTCTCAACTATTAGGTAGCTTTCTTTACAAAAAGCTACCTATTGCAGCCGTTCGGAGGAAAGAGATTTCAAAAAATTTTGGTATATTTTCATCGATCATGACCCCCAGACCCCGAAACCACCCTCCGTTCAAAATTGAGAGGTCAGATATATATATATACAGGGCTTAATTTCTAACAAAAAAAGTACCGCAGCCCTAATATTCTGCGGTACCGGTACAACAATCGTACCGTTCCACCTCCCCCCTATCACTCCATATTTGTACTCGACTGCATATTTGTATTTCGAACATTATTTGCAAAATTTAAAGCATTTTTTTCTTTGGAAAAATAAAAAAATTAAATATATCTATCAGCATATACTTAGCTGTCAACTATTCCTTTTCTTAGTTATCACTCCTTCTGAATAGTAAGTAATCTTTGCCTAATTTTAAAGTTAATTAATTGCAGAATTCTGCGATTAAATATGGTAAGGATTATGATTAGAAAATAGTGTTGACACAAAAAAAGGATACTTCGCGGCTATGCATTTTTAAGGAAAGAATGAATGAAATTTACTGAAATTAATATTTATATGCTGGAGAATGGAACAATGTTTTACAATTTCCTATAAAAGTGCATATCTTAAACTATAATAGATTCCTTCCGCATAACAAAATTTTATGGCGAGTCCCTGAAAATCAGATTAAATTAAAAATTTGACACCATTATCGGAAGGAATCGATGCTTTTATAGAAAAAAAGGGGAAACAGTGCTCGATTGCTTTCTATCAGAATAACAATACATGACAATTATATCTACCTACAAATGAAAGTGACTTTTCATAATTTTTTACTTTTCATCAGAGCAGAGTCTTAGCATGGGTGCCGTTCATGATAAAAAATAAATAGAAAAATCGCTAACGTGATTTTTGTACTCGTACGCAATAGAAGACAGAAAACCTCAAACAAACAAAACCTCAAGCTGATGCTCGTTGGCTAAAACAGAAAATATTATTTTCAGATTAAATATCTAAATAATAATAAAACAGCTAATAAAAAAATTATCCTACTGTCACAAAAGAAAATCTCATTGTTCAGTCTCTAGAGTGGCGCCGTATGAACAAGTCGTCGCCGACATAAATTTGAAATAGAAAACACGATTTCTGTTTCACCTTCATTCTCATCAAAACAGCATTTAGAACACAATAGATTTGAAATAGAATATAATAAGCAATTTTAAAGGAGGAAAAGTTTTTTTTTTCTATACATGAATAAATAAAATTTTAATTCTAATACAGATTGAGCTCGAGTCAGTCCGTTTTATCTCCATTTCTTACGTATGCGACACATTACGTCACATATACGTGTTTTGGTAAAAAAGAATGCATAAGCTTGGAGATGGAAAGAAAAGGGTAATTTTGGCTTCGGTTTTTTCGGATGCGCTATTGCACTGGGCTCCGGAGCCCTGTATTTATGAGCTCCGGTGAATTCCGACTAATATTTAAATATTTACTAAAAATAGAGAAGTACCGGAGCCGGGCTCCGGTGGGCTCCGGCGCAAATTAAGCCCTGTATGTATATATATCTGACCTATGTCACACTGTAACTCTCGTATTTATGAACCGATTTGGATGTAATTCGGTGTGTACATAGTACATACCAATGTCTCGACCGAGTTCGTTGGCCAGCTTCATCCGCCATTTTGTTTCAAAATGGCTGCCATTTAAAAATTTTAAAAAAAATTTAAATTTAAAATGTGGTACCAAAAAATTGAAAATGGAAAAATATTTTTTTCTTATGTATTTGACCTTTATACAAAGACTCCGTAGCAGTTTTTGTTTCGTCTATATCTTAAAAAATGGCTGAGTTATAGCATTTTGAATTTCTAGCGAAGCTGACATTTTGAAATGTTCTGAATTTTGTCACGCGATAAAAGGCGTATTTATGAACCGATTTGGATGTAACTTCGTTTATACATAGTACAGACCAATGTCTCGACCGAGTTCGTTGGCCAGCTTCATCTGCCATTTTGTTTAAAAATGGCGGCCATTTAAAATTTTAAGAAAAATTTAAATTTGAAATGTGGTACCAAAAAATTGAAAATTGAAAAAATATTTTTTTCTTATGTGTTTGACCTCGATAAAAAGATTCGGGAGCAGTTTTTGTTTCGTCTATATCTTAAAAAATGGCTGAGTGGCATTTTGAATTTCTAGCGTGACTGACATTTTGAAACGCCCTGATTTTTGTCACGCGATAACAGGCGTATTTATGAACCGATTTGAATGTAACTTGGTCTGTACATAGTGCATACCAATGTTTCGACCGAGTTTGTTGGCCAGCTTCATTCGCCATGTTGTTTCAAAAGGGTTGCCATTAAAAAAAAATATGTAATTTAAAATTTAAAATGAGGTATTAAAAAATTGGAAAATGAAAAAGATTTTTTTATGTGTTTGGCCTTGATACAAAGATTCTGGAGCAGTTTTTGTTTCTGAAAATTTGTTCTTTTGTTTATATCTTAAAAAGTGGTTGAATTATAGCACTTTAAATTTCTATCATGGCTAACACTTTGAAACGATCTTGTATTTGTCTCGCGATACCACACGTATTCGCCTATTTCGATGGAAGAAGGCATGTGGATAGTATACATCAATATCTCGACCAAGTTCGCTGGCCAGCGACATCAGCCATCTTGTTTCAAAATGGCGGCGATTAAATTAAAAAAATACATATTTAAAGTGAGGTGCAAGAAAATTAGAAATTGAAAAAGGTTTCTTTCTTAAGTATTTGACCTTGATATAAGGATTCAGGAGCATTTTTTGTTTGTCTTTATCTTAAAAAATGGCTCAGATATAGCAGTTTCAATTTCTAACGTGGGTGACATTTTGAAAAATCTGATTTTTTGCCTGCGACAGCACTCGTATATATCAACCGATTCCGATGTGAGTGAGCATGTGCACAGCAATTACTAAGGTCTCGACCAAGTTCACTGGTTAGCCTCATCCACCATGCTGTCTTAAAATGGCAGGCACTTCAAGATATCGCCGAATTTGGCAACCAAATATAAGTTACTTTAAATAAAAGCAGCTTGGATAAAGCTGACTAATTTTGCGAAATTCTCATTCATAATGATTTAGTATTGATAAAAATTAGTATTTAATCTCCTACATTCGGTTTCCACTTAATTGAGCTTCGTGTGTTTGAATAATATAAGTTGGCTTTTTTAAAATAAGGAATATGAAAGCTACCTCTTCCTCCCGGCACTGGCCGAAAGGACTTTTTTTAGGTAGATTTCGTAAGAAATACTACTTATTGCAGTCGTTACCATGGTGCGACTTTTCAAAAATTCCTTCAGAACTTTTCATTATAGGACCCCAAAACCACCCCCACCTAAAAAGTTTATATGTATGTATGTACTAAATTTTGTCCGCACGATAAAAGTCGCAATTATGCACGGATCTTCTTCAAACTCGCCAACTACTTTGATATGGTTAATATCTCGGCGGGGATTGAAAATGGGAAAATTCGGCCCAAGGGAATGGAAATGGGGAGGACTCAAAATTTTGAATACCGTCTTAACATGATTCTGATAAAACCAGCTCTTACACAACAATGACAGGAAAAAATAAATATTTTTCGTTATAGCAGTTGCCAACAATAAAAAAAAGCAATAAAATTCTCACCACAACAATTGCTTTTCTATTGCAAGATTTCACGCGAAAAATTAAACTAAATAAACAGTTTGACGAATTGAAAACAAATTTAATATTACGTCATAAGTTTTCTAGAGCAAGATTTCCGCAGGAAAACTTAAAATGAAATAGTTTGACGAATTAAAAATATATATATTGCGTCATATTGGAAATATAATGGACCTCAGCAGGTGAATGTAACGCCATGCGAGTTTGAAGAAACTTATTGAAACATAATAAAAACCCGACTATGGAAATATCAACTATTTTAACACTTTGAGGTTCTCTGAATTTGCTTTAGCCATTTTTAAACCTATTCCATATACATGCGTGTGTATATTCGTGTATCTTAGAATTTTCACAAAATGTTTAGCTCCCTTAGAACTCATTCTTAGTGAAGAAACTGGGTTTATCTCTAATCTTGATTTAAGTTTTGTTGGTGAATTTAGTACTCAACTTCGAAATCTACCTCCGCCTGTAGGCCCGAGCCGGCAGGGGTTTTTTTTTTTTAATGCATCTGACTATTATTTATATTTCTACTCAATTTGTGAATGACCCCCTATGTCGCTGCAAAAAATAAGCTCCAACTTTAAACAGCTATTACTCTGTCAGTTTTAAGCGTATAATAATGGGACTTTGTCTTACGTGTCGGTATAATAGCAAAATTTAAATATAAAAAATTAAACGCATAAAAAGTTTGATTTCGTAAATGTTTTTATTGACACAAATCGCTTTTAAAATATAGGGTAAGTCAATATTAATATAGCGATTACAAACGGTTATAACCATTTAATGGAAAAGAATTTATAGATAAGATTAACACAGAATGTAGACGAAACTGCAAAAATTTGTATACATACGCCATAGATGTTCTATGTGACATCCCTTGGTCACACGGACAACATCTAGGCAGTAGTACATTTCACGCCATACATTCTGAAGCATTTGTTCAGTCACAGACACAAGCGCATTAAAAATGCGTACTTTGAGTTCTTGAATTGTTTTGGGCATGGGAAGCACAAAATTGCAGAGTGTCAGGTCTGGAGATCTTAGTGGCCAAGAACAGAAGACATCGTCGGCATCTCCACTTCGATCGATCCAACGCTATGGAAGATCTTGGTTTAAAAGTGTGCGAACCTCCGTACTCCAGTGTGGAGGTGCTCCATCTTGCTGCACTGTGATAACAGAATGACATTTGTTAAATTCTAGCACGCAGAATGCTTTCTGCACGGGACTCGTCACTTTTACTACTGAGGCGCCTGCAACGAACAGGTTTCTTGTCGTTGCGAAGTTAACTCGCGCATGCGTAGGCTTCCGCTTCAATGCACCTGCGCCTTACGTAAAGAAATTTTGAAGTTCCGTCTACATTCTGTATTAATCTGATCGAAAAATTCTTTTCCATTAAATAGTTATAACCGTTTGTAATCGCTATATTCATTTTGACTTACCCTGTACTTCTTTGCCTCATTTAAAACATTTCTGTAATTGCAACTGTATGTTTGTCACTCACGGTTGAGGAATTAGCCATTGGACACCACTGAGAGTGGACACCCTGTATCTAATATATAAAAATGAAAATTTGTGTCGGTAGTGCTATACAAATCCACAATTTGGAAGCCAGAATTGTGAAATGTTACGTATGTGCATTAAAACACGCCCGAGGCAACTAAAGCAATCCGGAATCGAAATAATTTAGAGTTAACGTGTAATGTCTATCACTAACGGATGAGGGATTCGCCAAAAGACATCGTTGAGAGAATATATTATAGAGCTCTACCAATTTGGTATTGAAAATTAAATGTATTTACAGTTTGTTTGCAGAGACACTCAAAAGAATTCCCTTACATTCTGGTCTATGGGGAAAAAAGTTACAATGTATTTTTGAATCATGTTACACTATTTCATTGAACTAGAAACACAAATGTGATTACTATGGAGATAGGGTGTAGCAGCCTTTATCTTGGACTGACAGGAACACAGAAAATAGTTTAGTTACAGTAAAGTATGAACAAGGATTGCTAAAAAGGGAGTTTTCAATTGTGAGAGACGTTTTAAAATTAAATTTACTTGATATGTATAAATTCTATAGATCGAATACAGGGCTCGGTTCCATAAAAGATCAAGTACATTTTCGCTCATTGGTGAAAATAGATTGAAGGGGAAATTGTGTGTTGCGCTTTTTAACTTAACTACATTTTTTACATACTTCGAAGTGTACATACTTCGGATATTTTTTTCGCCTAAAGATGTTAATCTGTATAGAATTGGTATTTCAAATGGGTAATGAGTTTTACATCTTTACTTTGGCATATCTCTCTCATCAAGTTCGCGTATTTCCATAATTGAGACAAATTTACGCTTTAAAGTCATTTAAATTAATATTATATATATATCCCTGACGGCTCGGCCTATAGCCGCAGGTAGATTTCGAAGTTAAGGCTGTTCTCAACTGCTCTGCTGAACAAGCGCAAAACATTGACACATTTACAAATTCATTTTTTATCGGAAAGATAAAATTGGAAAGCCTGACCATGGAAGAGATTTGGAATCCAACTGCGCTTTCCATTTTTTGATCCATGAATTACCTATTGAGTTTATAAGTGATTTTGATCACGTGACACGGCATTTTTCTCCCCTTACTGACTGGATTTTCCTCTTTCGTTCGCAAATTCAGTTCAAAATACCAACCTTGAGAGTATTTTCTGAAAGATCTATTGCGTTTACAAGAAAACGGAAAAAACAGTTCGATGACAGTTTCTGAATAACAACACCTTCCAGTTTCATATGTTTCCGATCAAAAATGGATTAAAACTTATGTCAGAAAGTTGACCCTTTGGATTTGAGAACAGCCTTAAGTACTCATTTCACCAACAAAAACTAAATGATAATTAGAGATAAACCCACTTTAACAATTTCATCTCGCCGCTTTTGAAAAATTTTTAATTTTATACGAGTTGGTTTTATCAAAATCATGC
Organism: Maratus speciosus; assembly: GCA_963932465.1. Taxonomy (NCBI): domain Eukaryota; kingdom Metazoa; phylum Arthropoda; class Arachnida; order Araneae; family Salticidae; genus Maratus; species Maratus speciosus. The sequence continues at coordinate 11,893,643 of OZ010797.1, forward strand.
TAAGGCATTATTCAAAAAATATTCTTCCATGCTCAACAACTCGAAATTTTCAGACACATTTTCAGATTCATTTTTAAAGGGAAAAACATGAAACTTGTAGACGTATTTTTTTTTTTTTTTTAGATTTATAAGCGACCTATGTTTTTATTTTTCGTTCAATTAATTAGAACTTTATAAACAATTATTTTCTCAGTATAACAATATTTTAAATTAACAATATGTTAAAATATAACAAAAAACAACTTTTCAAAAGTAAAAAAAGAGCCAAGCTAAAAAAGATGAAAGTTGTGGCTAAAAAATAGTGTGATATCAAATTTCCAAGCTTATATTATGGTACTTTAACATTTTTCACAGAAAAATTTACCATTTTTAAGTCGAGTGACTTCGTTTATGCTGGTAGAAACACTTTTCTCCTGTACTAAATACATCATAACGTGTTTCTGAAAATTCAAATGTTTTAAAATTATGCATCGTGGGCTTGGCGGTCATCTTTCCATATTTTACACAAATTTCTATGTACCCTAATCCATAGTTATAATCAGAAATTCAAAATTATTTCTTAAGCAGACATTTTAAGCTTTTCCGTTATTCGGAGAACTTTGTGTCTTAAAATAATAATGAGTTATCTAAAGGATTCATCTTGCGATTTATTTCATAAAGAAATTAGTCATTTAAAGGCAATAAAAATATATTTCTTTTCTCAAAATATTAGTCTTTTTCAATTTATCAGCTGTTTGCTTAGAAATTTGTGTGTTAAGGCAATGGTGGCATATCTTCGCTATTCCTCTTATGATTATTTTTTTAGATTAATTAATCATTTAAAAGCAGTAACAATGAACTTTTTTCCTCGAAATAAAAATCTTATTTGTCCGTAGTTAAAATCGGAAGTTTTAAATTGTTATTAATGCAAAGTTATTTCACTTTACGAACTTGGGTGCTTAGAAATTTGTGTAAAATATGGAAAGATGGCCGCCAAGCCCATGCATAATTTTAAAACATTTGAATTTTCAGAAACACGTTATGATGTATTTAGTACAGGAAAAAAGGATTTCTATCAGCATATACGAAGTCACTCGACTTAAAAATGGTAAATTTTTTTGTGGAAAATGTTAAAAAAGTACCATAATATAAGCTTGGAAATTTGATATCACACTATTTTTTAGCCACAACTTTCATCTTTAAGCTTGGCTTTTTTTTTTACTTTTGAAAAGTTGTTTTTTAGTAGATATCATTTCTTTTTTTTTTTTTAAAGAAATATATAATTTAAATAATCTACTCACTTAAATTAAAATAAGTTTTATTAGAACCGTTGTCAGTAGAAAGGAAACGCGATATGTGTACATTTTGTTTACATATCATTCACTTCTTCGAGTAATTAAGGATTTTAAAGCAATGAAAGCCAACTTCTTTTCTCAAGTATCAGTCTTCTTCAATTTATATGGTATTTTAAACTTATGAAAAATGAAAATTTTGTAAAAAAAAAAAGATAGAGTCGAAATAACATATAGACCTATAGTTGGTCTTTTAGTTAGATACTTGTTTATTGCTAGATATTTAGTCGGATATTTGTTTAAAGAAAATTTTATTTTATTTTTTGCAAAATTGTTTTATCTTTGCAAATATCTACGGCTAATCCGAGAATGAAACGCGACATACTAAACAGTGCAGTTATTTTTAGAAACGGTTCTTAATGAAACTTTACATATTTTAGATAGTACGCCAAATGCAGGCTTCTACCCCGAACGGTATCACAAAAATTGGAATTTTAGATTTTTTTTTTCTTGTTCTTAAACCCTTTGAAACCTCGAACATATTAGTAAATGATTTCTGAGTGCATTTACGTTTCAAAAGTTACAACCATGTTAACTTTCAAGGTCATGCTTTGACAATTCTATTTAAATCGTAATTTAGAACGTATTTAAAGAGATTAAACGAGCAGAAAACGTTCTAAAGAGAGACTTCTTTTTCAACAGTTCTTAACGAGCGCTTAGATCTTAAAAGTAACAGCTTGCCAAAATTCAGGTTTCAATATTTAACGATATCACGATAAACCCATTTTTAGAGCTTTTTTGCTCCTGCACGGTTAAAAATTTCGATTTTTTAAAGAACTGTTCACGGTGAATATTTACGTCTTAAATGTTACAACTATGTCAAATTTAGATTTCCTTAGGACTAAGAATTTCAAAAACATAATTTAGAACATTTTCAGAAGCTTTTTTACTCGTTTTACCTTTTTAAATTTCGATTGTTTTAGAAATAGGATTTTGCAGCACTTACATCTTAAAAGTAACCACCATATTAAATTTTATGTTTCTCCCCTCAACAGTTTCACAGAAATCTTAATTTATGAATGATTTTTGCTCTTGCAACCTTTTAAAATTTTGAATTTTTTTAGAAATTGCTCAGGGCGAGCATTTTCGTTTTAAAAGCATTAAGCATGCTAAATTTAAAGTTCACAATCTGACAATTCCATTCAAACTGGAATTTAGAACGTTTTTAAAAAGCTTTCCACTCATTTCAACATTTTAAAATTCGATTTATTTAGAAACAGTTTTTAATGAGCATTTACATGTGACCACTATGCCAGATTTAAGGATTCTATCCCGAACAGTATCACAGATTCGAAAATACAAGAATATTTTGCTCTTGTACACTTAAATTCCTAATTTATTAGAAATCGCAAAGCATTTACGACTTAGAAAATAACATCCGTGTCAAATTTCATGTTCCTAGACCATACAATTTCTTTAAAATCATAATGCAAACCGTTCTTAAAACGTTTTCCGCTCGGTTCACCTCTTAACATTTCGATTTTTTACTAACAGTTATTAGCGTGCATTTACATCTTTAAACAAACCGGCATGCCGAAATTCAGACCTCTATCCCGAACGGTATTGCAGAAATCGCAATTATAGAATGTTTTTTACGCCTAGATCCATTCAAATTTCGAATTCTTTAGGAACTTTTCTGTGAGATCATTTACGCCTGATAAGTAAAAAGCACGTCAAATTTCATATTTCTAGTATTAACACTTGCAAATAAATTATAATTTAGAACGTTCATAGAACGCTTTTCTGTCGTTTCAAACTTTTACTTTCTACTTTTCTAGAAATCATCCTTATCGAGTATTTAAAATAATCACCTTGTGCCAAATTGTCGGTTACTATTCCAAACAGTATCACAGAAATTTGAATTTTAGAAAATTCTTTTCTTTTGTACTCTTTTCAATTTCGAATTTATTAGATCATTTTCGCCTCTGGCTAGCAGTTTGATCACCGTTAAATGTATGCTAAGCATTGCATCATGCTACTTATATTCATAATTTAATTAACTATCTCAATCCTTCGGCAAATAGTAAGATTCTGATAGAGAAAACACGAACTCGTTACTTTTATGTTAGCCGACGCAGATGATAAATCGCCAATTATTATTCTCTTTTCATTTATTCGTATTACCTTAATTTTACTTAAACTATAATCCTTTCACTTATTTTACATAAAATGTGTAACTTTAATTTAAAATACAAACATTTAAGATACAAGCCTTTCACTTATTTAATTTTTAAAAAAAGAAAAGCCAATTTAATTATCAAAGCATTGTTTTTAATTTACCACGCAAAAAATAAAAACTGCTATTGGCGAGGTGAAAAATACCATTGGCGAGTTTCGAGATTGGCTAACATAAAAGTACCAAGAACTTCTTCCGATCATGTCAGCATTGTATAGCTTTTTCGTTATGTATTTAATCTTTGAGAAAACCACTTAACTCACGTAGGCATTTATGCTTCATGTTCGTTTGAGCACAGCTCTCTCAAACGCAACGTGGTTGGCACAATACTTTTTTTTTTTTTGTTGTTGTTGTTGTTTAGCCAGTTTGGCGAGAAAACCACGTTTCCGGGTACCTGTTAGACCTAGCTGGCGAAAGTAGTAAGTTTTAATTATTATAAAACTGTTTGATATAAAAACACAATTTTATTTTAAAATACACAAAACTTTGGCACAGATTACATATTGGCGCGATTTTTTTACTACGCCAATTTGGCAAAGACATCGACAGCATAAACAACAACATCCGGTTTACCATATCAAGCAAAATAGCGACACTTTGCCGCCAATTGAGTTCCCATTGCGCACATGACATTGGCGTCAGAAAAAGATCGCGCCAATAACTTATTGGAAACACACACAAATTATTTTATTACTAGCAAACCCCGCGGCTTTGCTCGCGTAATATTTGAAATATGCCAAGTGATATTTATATGTCTAATTTTTATTAAAAGGTACTAACTAAATTTTTATTTTATTAAAAGGTAATATTTTATTGAAAGGTACTTATTACTTTTAGGAATAATTTAAAAAAATTACTATTTAAAACAGTTTGATTAAATATCATTGTTAAACTGCATAAGGCAGAAATGAGACTTAAATTAATAAAACTAAATAAAACTAAAATAATAATTTAGAAAATATTTTGAAACTTTTATGCTCAATTAATACGCTCATTTCAGTATTCATTTGAAGTTTGAATTTTTTAGAAACCATCTTCTTACATCTTAAAATTAACCATCATGTCAAATTCCAAGTCCTACCACCATCTATAAACATAAAGAGCTATGTTGAAATAGGAACTGTCACCATTAATTTGCGAACATTAATTTTGAAATCTGTTTGCTATTTCCTAATATTCCACAGAAACGTAATTTAGAAAGCTTTTAAAGGCCTTTTTTAGAGCGTTTGTTGTTCCTGTGAATCCCAGGTGGTAGAATCATCGGCATAAAATATAGCCTGTGTAGGATCGGAGACTTACCATTGATTCGCAACTATTACTTTTATATTTGGTTTATATTTCCTGAAATAGCGTAGAAATCTTAATTTAGGACTTTTTTAGAATGCTTTTCGCACCTCCCCTTCACTTCACCCCTTTTTAATTCGAATTTATTTTCGACAGTCCTTCGAGGGCATTTATATTTTATAAGTAACCATGCCATATTTAAAGTTTCTAGCCTTTTCAGTATCACAGAAATCACAATTTAGAAAGTTTTTAGCTATACTGCAACCCTCTGGTGGTAGTGGCACAGACATAAAATATAGCTTATGTTTGAGCAGGTTCTATCACCAACAATTTGTTATTTTTTTTTTATCGGTTTGGTATTTGAAAAGATTACATAAAAATTTTAATTTATAACGCTTTTCGCTCACTTCATCTTTTTAAATTTGAAATTTTCTTTCGACAGTTCATAGAAAGCAGTTGCATCTTGTAAGTAAATAACATGCCATACTTCAAAGTGTTAGACCCTTCAGTTATGCAAAAAACGCAAATTAGAACATGTTTTGCTTTTTCAACCCTCAGATGATAGTGACAGCAACATAAAATATAACCTATGTTATAACAGGGACTGTCACCATTGATTTGCAACCATTACTTTTGAAATAGCTTTGGAATTTCCTGAGATTGAGTAGAAATCGCAATTTAGAACGCTTTTCGCGCATTTTCACCCCTTTTTTAAATTTCCAATTTTTTCGAAACTGTTCTTAAAGATCATTTATATGTAATACATATGTATCTTGCCTAATTTTAAGTTGCTAGCCCCTACCGATCACAAAAATCGAAATTTGGAACGTTTTTTTGCTCCTGCAACGTCTAGGTGATAGTGATACAGACTTAAAATAGCGTCTATGTTAGAGCAGAGGCTGTCACAGCATCAATTTCTTAACATTACTTTTGAAATCAGTTTGATTCTTCCTAAGATATTGGTGACAAATCGGCATTTAGAACGTTATTAGAACGTTTTTCGCTCATTTTGCTCCTGCATCTCCTCTGGGTTAGTGGAAACATATATAAAATATAGCCTATCTTGAGCAAGATCTGTCACCATCATTTTAACACCATTATATTTGAAATCGGTTCAGTATTTCCCGAGATTGCATAGAAATTGCAATTTAGAACGTTTTTTACAACACTTTTTGCGCATTTTGACCCCCCTTTTAAATTTCGATTTTTTTTAGGAAATGTCCTTAGAGATCATTGATATCTTATAACTAACTACCATTCTAAATTTCACGATTCAAGGCCCTTCCGTCACGCAAAAACCGCAATTTAGAAAGTTTTTCTCCTGCCGCCCCTTTGGGGTAGTGGCACAGACATAAAACATAGCCTATGTTGGAGCAAGGATTTTCACCATCATTTTGACGCCCTTATTTTTTAAATCGGTTTGGTATTTCCTGAGATTATGTAGAAACTACCATTTAGAACGTATTTCAGAACGCTTTTTGTGCATTTTCACCCCTTTTAAATTTCGAATTGTTTAAGAACTGTTCTTAGACATCATTTATATCTTGTAAGTAACTAATATTCCAAATTTCATATTTCTAGGTCCTTCAGTAACGCAAAAATCGCATTTTTAGAACGTTTTTTGCTCCTGCACCCCCTTTGGGGTAGTGGCACCGACATAAAATATAGCCTATGTTCTAAGTTGGACTAACACCATCATTTTGATACCATTACTTTTGAAATCGGTTTGGTATTTCCTGAGATTATGTAGAAACTACCATTTAGAACGTTTTTTAGAACGCTTTTTGTGCATTTTCACCCCTTTTAAATTTCGAATTGTTGAAGAACTGTTCTTAGACACCATTTATATCTTGTAAGTAACTAATATTCCAAATTTCATATTTCTAGGCCCTTCAGTAACGCAAAAATCGCATTTTTAGAACGTCTTTTGCTCCTGCACCCCCTTTGGGGTAGTGGCACTGACATAAGATATAGCCTATGTTCTAAGTTGGGCGAACACCATTTTGATACCATTACTTTTGGAATCGGTTCGGTAGTTCCTGAGCTTATCTCCGACAAATAAACAATTTTTTCCTCTTTATAATACGAGTATAGATGAAGTAAGTATACATGAGTATAGATAAAATGCACAAAGTTTAATGTAAAACACACGCAATCTCTTCTACAAGATTGTCATACACTGCAAATAGAGGCGTCTTAAATTCAGACACATATGTGACTGAAAAAGAAATTCAGACACTTAAGTGTCTGAATATGAAATTTCAGACATCATAAGTGTCTGAATTTAAGGCCCTTAAGTGTCTTACTGTGATCATGGTATAAATGAACTGAGAAAAATGTCTGAATAATGATCATGTGTCTGAAATTAAGACATGTAGAAATTCAGACACTTATATGTCTGAACAATTGTATCATATACAATTGTATCATATGTATGATGAAACGACGATTGTATATGAGGACCCCTGCGGCCAAAGGATATAAGTGAAAAAATTTAGATTTGGAATAAATTGAATTTAACGATTAACATCAATAGTAAGTGACTGACTTAAAATATGAAGCTGTTGCTAATTTCATAGCGGTCTTTCAATTCTTATTTCAATAACTGTGGAAGGAAAGTGAAGTACAATATATTTTTTAAATTTTAAGTACAGATTAAAGAGGTTAAGTAGTTTATAGAGCTTAAGTAGTTGACCTCCAGAATGCAACACATAATTAGGAAATCTCTTATATTTTGCGTTTTAGTTTAGCAAACAAGGCAGGGGACTTCAGGCACATCTGTCCAACGTTTCCCCTCCCTATATTTTTCTTCTGAGAGCAATCATAAAAGAAATAGCTTTATTTCCAGATAGCCTGTATACTGATCTCAGTTTTTTCAATTTTGTCACTTATAGCCTTTCGCTTCTGGTGTCCTCATATGCAATTGTATCGCAATATATCTGGCAGCACCGTCAGAAAACGTTTTCGATTGGATGAAATGCTTTGCCATGCACTAAATTTGGTATTAGTGTATAAAATAAGCAACTTAATTTGACCATGGGGACGTCTGCCAAAATTGTAAATGCCCGTTTACTAACTTTCGAACTAAATTATTTTTAGTGTAAAAGTACAAGCTAAAGAAACTTTTCCAAAATATAAATTTCTCAAAAACTACTTCCACTCATGGGTATGCTCATGGCTCACTCATAGGCCTTTCCCTAAATACAAAGAGATATGATTGCTCTTAGAAAAAAATGTAGAAAGGGGAGAGGATGGACAGATGTGTCTGGAGTCCCCTACCTAGTTCGCCTAACTAAAACGCAAAATATAAATATGAAATAAGCTAAACCAAGAATCTTTTGTGAGAACACCTTGTACAAGATAATTTTTATATAAAAGGAATATAAAAAAATTAACAAGTAAGAAGTATTAAATATTAAATAGATATATAAAAATAAATTTCTAACAATATTTTTCAAAATGCAGAACATTTCTTTCCCTCTAGTGGAAGGTTTTGCCCTTCTCAACACCCCTTATCCAAGAAAATTTTAAATATACGAACGTCAAAAGGAAATATTTAAAAATTGATTTCTATTAGTGGTTTAGGAAGAGAGGGGGGGGGGGGGGGCTGTGCTCCTCTTACGAAAATTTCTTAGTTCTTTTTTCTCTTAGTGTTCAATTATGTAATCATTTCGAAGAATAAATGTTTTTTTAACTAGCGTTACGACGATTTTTTTAATTTATAATATGTTTTTTACCCTTTTACTGAAAGAATAAAAGCTGTAATAATTATATTCATATAATTTATAAGTGTAAACATTGCGAAAAACGCCAAATAAAGAAAATAAAATGCTTCTGATTTCTTCTTATACAACGTTCCACTTTTCCCGCTGATAAAAAAAGTTTTAACAACTTATACTGTAACCCGTAGACTGACGTAATGAATAAAGCCATCTGTTTCCAATGGAAATGCTGACTCGCAGCTTTTTTTTTTTCTTTGAGAAGCGAATCTGTGTTGTGAGTCAGGAGTCCGTTGTCGTATTCAAATTTAAACGTTCTTCAACAGTTCGCGTCTTTGACCGGTCCGGATTTTTTACTGTGAAAAATGTTGTCATTATGTTATTACTGCGGCTGCGTTATTAGTGGAAGCGTTATATTTAGAAGTTTCTTGCATTCTGGATGGCTGGATGGATGTTATGTGCTTCATATATGGATATAACGACTGAAATTACATCCGGATAACTCTACAAATAGTTCCCAACAGAGACAGTATTACTTTTCATTGCTTTTCGTCAAGAATATAGTTATTCATCTCGTTAAACAAGAAAACTACCCCCAGACCTACAAACTAGTCCCGCGGCTCTGTTTTCAGAATAGAAAATTTCCATTATTTTAACAGGGCTAGCAGGATATAGGAAGGGGTTTTCTTCAAAAAAGAAGCAAGTTTTTGTCTCTCATTCACTATGACAGTTATTTTAAATCAAGTCATATCGATATCAGTAAGTGTTTGATATTTTTTTATAGTACCACATAAAATGTTGCATGAAATATAACTTAGGTTTGAATTTGTTTGCGAAAAAAAAACAGCTAATTCTAGAAATATATATTTTTACATACTTGTAATTCTAGAACTGCAGCTCCAGAATTATATATTATATTTTTTGTGTGAGTGTAGGCTAATTTGATTATGTAAAAACATCAGTAATATTATGTAAAAAATTGGTTAACTTAGAATGTCTATAAAAATAAAGCAAAAACGTAAAATTGTCGAAACTTTTGTTGAAGAAGAAATACTTTGTTTGGATTTAAAAGTAGTAAAAAAAAAAAAAAAAAAAAAAAAAAGGTTTTTTAAAAGGTTAATTTAGCGTTTTGATGAACATGTTTAATTCCTTGTAACGTTTTCTATCGCAGTTATAACCACATTTTATTTTAAACTTACTTTTAAATTAATTGTTTGTTCGCTATGAAGGATATGCAATTCACTCGAAGTTTAATATTTGATAAAAATTGGAAAATTAACAAACATCTATCGTGATTTATTTTTTATATAATTAGAGATGTATAATTTTCGAGGAAAACCTTTTTAGCCAAAAATCTGTTTTTGGCAAAATTGATTTGTGTTTTGAAATCCGATTTGTCAAAACTTTTTTGTGTCACCTTAAATATATATATAGATATATATTCTGCATGATATTATTTGGTTTCAAAGCAATTTTTAATTATATGGCACACCCGTATATTCTCTAAACTATACAGTTGAAAGGGGAAAAAAAAATACTGCAATTTTGTGATTATTATATGTAAAATCAGTTTTCGAAATTTTCATTTTTTAATAGCACATTGTATAGAATATAAATTATTTACAGCTATAATTCCATTTCCTCAAAAAAAAAAATCATTATTTACTTTAATTTTTTTGTTCAAAATTTTAAATTTTGGATTTGCAAAACATGAGAAATTGAAAACTAAGCTTATTTTATTTTAAGGCTGTTCTCAAATCCAAAAGGGCAACTTTATGACGCAAGTTTTAATTTATTTTTGTTGGGAAATGAATGAAACTGGCTGGTGTTGTTCAGAAACTATGTTATCGAACTGTTTTCTCAGTTTTTTTTTTTTTTTTTCAAACGCAACAGGTCTTTCAGAAAATAGTGTCCAAGTGGGCGTTTTGAACCGAATTTCTGCGTGAAAGAAGAATAGCTACTCAAGAAAGGGCGAAAAACGTGTTTGTCATGTGATCAAAATCGCTTATAACTCAATAGGTAATTTATGGATCAAAAAATGGAAAACACAGTTCGATTCCATGCTCAGGCTTTTCTTATGGTAAATAAACCCCTCTTAAAAAAAAAAAAAAAATCTAATTTACTCTTTAAATGAAGAGTTTCATACTCAATTTTTTTTTAAATATTGGGTTCTCATATACTGCAAATTTTGGGGAATCTAGTATTAGATTTTATTTAACACGGAAATAAAAATGCAAAAAATGCTTAAACTGGGAATTGCACTGGGAATATGTTATTTAAATAGGAAAAAATTGAACTACAAAGCAGGGATGGAATTCTTTCTGAAGGAGTGAATTCTTTTTTATAAATGGGAATAATTTGTTACCATAAAGTGGAGCTGATTACAGCATGGGCAAACTGGGCTGTTTCTATGGGCCTTTAGCTTTACGGGCCCCTAAATTCTGTATGAAATTTCCATAAAGCTGATATTTTAAGTTTGTTTTGATCTTATTTTAATAAATATTTTGTACTTTTAGAACATGATTAGGTTAAAGAAAGTGATATATTTATCCAAATATGTATTTGACGGCATCGAATAGGCTTTTTTTTTTTTTTTTTTTTTGGGGGGGGGGTAACAGTATACGAAGGCAGTGGGGGAAGGGGGCGAATGAATACTAGCTCTTCGGACTAGAATTAATCTGAAGTTCACTAAAAGTAATAAACATTTTTGATGCCGTAGGGCATATATATCACAAATACATATTTATATATATATACATATAATTATCCTATTCTAAAACTACAAAATACTGATTACAATCCTCATAAGGTCAAAACTGATTTAAAATATCAGCTTTATGAAAATTTCATATCCAATTTGGGGTACCCTAAAATCAGGGGGTAGAGAAGCACCCCATTTTTCCCACGCTGCAATCAGCTCTGCTTTATGGTAACAAAGTATTCCCATTTATAAAAAATGATTCAATGTGGTCAAACATGGTTGCGTATATGGCTTAGAAAGAAAAGGGGTCAAAGATGGCTTCATATTGGCCAAAAAAAGGGGGGAGGGTTCAAAGATGGCCGCAATTAAGACATTTGAAATGACTGAAATTCAGACGTAAGAAGTGTCTGAAAATTTTAAGACATTTTAAAACGTCTGAAAATTGAACACTGCGTTTCAGACACTTAAATGTCTGAATTTCAGACATTTCAGTTTACAGTGTATGAAGGATAATTTCGTCAAAATTTTTGTGTTGCTATTGAATAAAATTGCCATTTTGGCACTAAAACGATACCCCACTCTGCGTCTGAGGCATCTTTGTCTCCGTTTGCTTATCTGTTGAAATACGTTCGATAATACGGATATTTTTAAACCTAATTAATACTCTTCCGTATTTGGGTCCATAGCCAATAAGCCTATTTAGCTAATAAAATTTGGTACAATAGAGTGTTTCTATGAAAGCCTTTAACGATATTTACAGCTACATTCATTTATATAGTTGAAATACCGTTTTTTTTTTCACCCGAACCTTTGCAATAGACTCGACTAAGGAAGATTAGAAAATCTAATATCTTAGCTAAAGTTCGTCAATCTGATGTTATGCACGTAATAAAAGCATATCAAATTGTTTTGAACGCCACTGGCTATTGAGAATGGTAGGTATGGTTACGATCAACAATAATTTTCGGTGATCAAATTAGTGAAGTCACACCAGAAATTATCATCCGTTGACGACCATATATCCAATTCCTTGTCTTACCCTGTAAATCATTTTATCTGTATTCTACAAACATCTTTTGTATGCAAAAATTAATTCAGCGTAAAAATACATAACTCATTTAAAAACCACCTTTAAGCAATTTACGCTCATAATCAGTAACGCTTACGAATTCTTTTTTTGTAGCCGTGTATGTGATCTATAGCATTTATAAACATCACAAAATATGCAAAAATTTAGTTAAAGTTAAAAAAGCCTATCATAACTAAAAATGCTCATCCAGCAATATACATTACTTCGGATACAGTATATTACCCGAAACCTTTTGTTTGTCCCTGTTAAAGATATGCATTTCATATTATACAGGAAGTAAGTTGTAAACCTCAATAATGTATATCAATGTTACGATATATGAAATAGTTTAACATAATGAAAATACGCCGGAACAATTTTTCGACCTATACCATTATTTAACGGAATTCTTTTACAGGTATTACCTGTATGTAGCCCTGTAAATAAATAAATATTCTTTGCATCACATATTTTACAGAATGCTTATTTTAGTGCACTTCATAAATGTATATAAATTTCATTATGTGTGAAAGTGTGCAACATCATTAAAATGCACTTGAAACTATTTTTTCCCATTAGTCGTAATATAACGGAATACTTTTGTCTATCCCTGTAAATAAATTGTAATTGCTACAAACATCTTTTCTTCAGTAACGTGCAAAAATTTCAGGGCTTTCCGAGTATATTTACGAGAGTAAGAGCGTGGAAAACGGACTGACGGCCAGACTTAACCGAAGTCGAACACTGTTGAACTATGTTGGAAACTGTTAGAAACATTCCAAGGTAAAACCTTATTTCGTTAACTCACACAAAAATGACGTCAAAGATGTTTTCTAATTGTAAGTTGAGTCTCTGTACACGAACGAAGTGTATCGTTTAGCTTGTTGTTTTGTTTTTTTACCTGAAAACCTTTTCACATTCAGCTCAATTCATTTTCAAAAGTTTTGTTTACATTAGGAACGAAACCTTAAATGCCGATAACTTTCAATGCATACTTCTTAAAAAGGTACCATTTCTCTAAAAAATTATTTTTATTTTAAAAATCTTTCTAAAAATGTAACTTTCATGGTTTTATTCGAAAAAATAATCTTGATGGAAAATACCAGATTGAAGTTGAAGTGGATTTGTGCTTTTATAATTTGGATAGTAGGCGCTCGTTGGCGGGTTTATCGCAGTTTGGCATAATTTGATAATTTTATAATTAACTAACAGTTTTTTTGCTTATTAAGGATAGAAATTTCATTTTTTTTAAACTAAATTTTATAAAAGCACGTAGATTGAGTAATTACCAGTCCGAAAATGCATTCCATACTTTTTTCTGTTCATTATTTAAGTCTAGCTTAATTGAATTGATATATGTTTGACGAAGATTTTTGTGATCATTTTCAGTATCTCGACTTTTTTTTCTTTTTAAATCTTGTATCTCTGTTTATAATTATTTTATAAATATGAGTTTGGTTTCAAATTGAAGCTTTTGTTCTTTAGATTCTGCTGGTCTTCGTTTTATTTCTCTGCGATTCTTACTTTCTTAAATATCTGAAATTTTAAAATGCCACGTTTGGCCGATTTAACATTCAGAAGTTGTCTTCAGTATAATAAGCAGTTACGTGGTTCTGGCTTTTGGTTCTTGGCGTTTGTTTAATTGGCGGGGTTAGCATTTTTTTTTTATAGCTTGGCTTGGCAGAACGACCGTCCTGCTTGATTTGTAGTTTCCAGAACAATAGCTTCGAGAAATTCAGTTCAAAATGCCCACTTTTACATCATTTTTTTAAATATAGTCTGCCTCTATCAAAAAATCGACCTTTATGGCACATTATATAGTTTCTGAATAAGAGAACCTACCAATTGGATAGTTTGAAAGAAAAAATTAATTTAAAAATGAGTCAGAAAATAAGCAGTTTGGATTTGAGCAATACGATATTTTTTCCCTTAAACTTCTATGTATTTTTAATTTGTTTTTGCCGTAAGAATGAGTTCTATCAAAAACTTGTAGATAATATTCAGAAGATGTATAATAAATTCAAGCGGATTGGATATCTTGTGAATTTTTCAACCCCCCCCCCTTTTTTTTTCCTTTCGTTTATTTATTTTTTTTCGGTAAGAATTGGTCCTATCAAAAACTTGATAATATAAAAGTTGTAGGTAAAATTAAGACAATTTTTAATAAATTTAATTGGATTTGTTATTTTGAAAATTGACGAAGTTATGAATTGTTTTCTCCCCAAAAACCCATTTTTTGCCCCTTGAGCCCATTTTTAATTTTATCAAAAATCTGTCATACGTAAATTTTTGGCCCTTTTTGTAGAAGTAATAAAAACTTTCAACTGAGTCGATATGTATTATAATTAAGAAGTTACGGGTTTTTTTTTCTTTTTACACAAAACCCCTCCCTATTTCCACCCCCTTGGTTCGATTTTGCCCATTCACGAACTTGATCGAGATTTTCTGCCTCTTCTTTATGTATCAGTTTGGAAAAGATATGTGCAGAATTATGGAAGTTATCGTGTTTATAAAAAAGTGATATAGATAGATATATAAAGTATTTACTGGGGATGGTTTTGGGTTCTAGGGATCATGATTGGTGTAGATCTGCAAAAAATTTTCCGAAATTCCAACATAGGGGAGAATATAATAGGTAGTATTTCATACGAAATCTACCTAAAAATGGCTGAGGAGCTCTTACAAACATGTGTTTTTAATAGTCACAATCTTTTTTTAAAATTATTATACAAATGAATACCTCAGTAATTAAAAATAGAAAAATGTATAGCAATTTTCGATTTTCCATAAATTAACCACGTCCCCTACAACGACACTGTTCAACAAAATAACTTTTGCTCTTTTACAAAACCGATATTAGTTGTATCTTGTTCAATTTTTTTGTGCTGATTACGAATCTTGTTTTAAATTTTCTCCAGCAGCTCTAGTTTGAGATAGTTGCATATTTCAATTTATGCACATTTTGGAATTTTTGTACAATTATATGCAAATTTATGGTATAAAGGATTATCAGAGTGTTTTATATTATGATTACTGCCTAGTTTTCTTTACGAAAATGTTCGAGATTATAGTGACATGTGACCGTGAAATGGCGTGCCTAACTTGCATATTTTTATAATAAGGTTTCTTGACGTGCAAATACTTCTGCAAACATGATTTCAAATCTGGTATCTTTTGTTCTATCACGTCTAGTTCTTGATAAAAGTGAAAGTTTTACTTCGTGAAAAAAGTCAGAAAATTATATTTATTCTACTTTGTGATGTACTTCCGCTAGTTAGGATAGATTCTACTACTTTTAGTTTTTTTTTTTTTTTTTTTATATATATACCCATTGTTTATTATGCCCATAATAGTATTTTGATACTCAACACGATTTTGACGATGAGATACACATCCCTAAAAAGCATTGTATATCAAACTTGTGTCAATACCATACAAAAGTAGACCTTCAGTTTACTCAAAAACTAGACGTTACATGCGGAAACGGAATGCATACTTGAAATCAGCATAAAAATCTAGTCTAGGAAAACATTATGACCATTCTGTGGCAACTACTTTAAAGTTGAAAATAATGTAAACATCACACCATTGAAATATATGCAAATGAGGCTTAATAATCGGCAGATAAATGTTAAGAACATGCACATTGCGACTTTTATCTGAAGCAAATAGTCCAGTAGTCAATATTTGGAAAATGTAATCCAACCCGACATTTATTACACCTAAAATTTGCAAAAAAGCTCAAGTTTGCATAAACTTAAATATGCAACTTTTTCAAAAACTGGACCACCTAGAGAAAAACGGTAAGCATATTCGTAATCAGCGCAAAAAAAACTGATCTAAAATCAGTTTTGTGAAATAACCAGTGTTAGTATCGTGACAACTTATCCTCTTAAGAACTGAGCTACACAAACGTGCACAACTATTGCATACTCTAAATACATCTAAACTTATTTTTTTGGCACTTTACTTTTATATAGAGCTGAATGTTTTTTTTTGTTGTTGTTGCTTTGAAACAAGATCAATAAATGGTAGCGCTGAGATTAGGGGAAAGTAGGGTAATGACGTTCAGAAGGGCAATCCCACTCACCCAATATCTCTAAACAGAATAGAATCGAAAACGTGCGATCGGTACCGGTACCTAGCGAACTTCATCCAAAGTTCCCAGTAAGGATTTAATGCCCGTCGGGAGAAAAGTATTTGTGTCTTCACGTTATTAGTTTGATGTTGTTTTATTATAAAATTCTACAACAACTAACTTGAAGGTA
This sequence comes from Maratus speciosus, assembly GCA_963932465.1. Taxonomy (NCBI): domain Eukaryota; kingdom Metazoa; phylum Arthropoda; class Arachnida; order Araneae; family Salticidae; genus Maratus; species Maratus speciosus. The sequence continues at coordinate 11,910,191 of OZ010797.1, forward strand.
AGTGTACACTTATTTTCAAATATTAATTTAGTCATTATGTCTACAAAATGCTGTACTTTCATGCTTTTATTAATTTTCGTAGTGCGTTGGTACGCCAATTATAATTCATTAAAACCCAACAGGTCGATAACGGGTCATGGCACTCGCGTGGAATTCCAGAAGAATTGTTGCCAGTGGGCAACTTTTTTAAAGTTCAAATTTGTTGATTGACACCACTTTTTTGAAATGGTAAAATTCCCCTGTTTTCGCCGTAATTAATATTTCATTAAACAAGGAGAATTTTAAGATTTCAAAAGTGGTGAAAAAAAAATTTAAATATAAAAAGTAGCCCACTATGTCTAGCACAATATATGCAAAGTGGTTGCGAAAAGTCTGCAGTGGTGTGAACAGCCCACACAGCTACATATGTGTCTTTTGTCTTACTTAAACGTTGTATTCAAACTCTGAGCACAAGGACCCGACCCTGTCGGGCATGACCGCTTAATCGATGGTTATTTAAATAAAACGATAAAAACAATTTCGTAAACTTTTATGCAAATGAGTTGATTGCAAACTGTTCCTTATGCTTTGGAGTTATATTTCGTTAATAAAATATTGATATTTTTGTCTAAATTTGACTAGCTATTCATGTTTTCCCTTAAGTGAGCGCCATTCCCCTACTTTTGTCATAAAATAAATGTTATTTTCATCGTTATTTCAACAAAATATCTTCAAGGCAGTGCGGCCAGGAAAAAGAAAAATATATTTTTTTATAATTATTTAAATTGCACGCTTTACAATAAAAACAGAATTTGTAGATCCTTCTCTGGTTTAAAGCACTGCACTATGTTAACCCTTTAGTGCGCAGCTTTGCATATATGCAAACAACAGTGTTTTGAATGTAACAGATTTTTTTTATTCGTATATACCTATTTCACACCAGAAAATTAAAATAGCAATATCTGCTTTAATTAATAGCAGACATTCCGTATTTAGTTAAAGCGAAATTAACCATTGACACTTTCTGGTGTCAAGTCAGATTCTCTGAACTACATTTCTAGAACGTATTCCATCATGGGAATTGAAGGGTTAAAGGTTAAGTTTTATAAAATAAATAATTATATAAAATAAGGTATTTGGAGACATACTTAAAATATTGACACATTTGCAATATTTTAGCATAAAACAGCCACACGATAGTAGTTTACTTATATTGCAGCTGTGCAACACAAGAAAAGATTGATGTATTGTATGAAAAATGTATCGGATTTTTCTCATTATTTTTTCCGTGTAATACACCTTTCAGAGAATCATATATAATTTTTAAATAAAAAATTGTGCATTTAAGGGTTAAGTAAAGTTAGGTAAATTATAATTAACACGTTGAGTGCCTCGATGACTGACACTGAAGCGCTTGAAAATTTACAATGTGGTGAAAGTGATTTTTTAAGTAATTTAAGAAAATATAATCCTGTAATAAATAAAAGGTAGGTAAATTTTAAATATTTGTTCAGTAATTATTTAAAACAATGTATATTTTTTCAGTTTTGTATCATATTTTAGATGTCAGCCATCGGTGAATGACGCGTTTTAAACGGAAAGTTAGCTGTCAGCCACCGGTGGCTGACGCGGCGCTCAGGGGCGGATCCAGAGAATCGCTTTGGGGCGAGCAATACCGAGTGACATATAATCAGAGCAAGGGCGATTCTCAGTAACAAAAAAAATAGAAATTCACAGTATATTTTCTGAAAGGTTACAACAGAGGTGGGGGGTTGGGGATCCTCTACCGGCGCTACCTTTGGCGAAATGTGTTTTTTTCGAATTTTTAACCAATTCTTTGACGAAATTCCCATTTTATTGCGATCTTATGTTGAAATTCGCGTTTTTTGCGATCCTTTGACGAAATTCGCGGTTATTTCGTGATCCTTTGGTGAAATTGGCGTTTTTTTCGATCTTTCGATGAAATTAGTGTTTAATCCGCAATCCTTTGCCAAAATCCGCGACCCTGTGACAAAATTCGCGTTTTTTCGAGGTCCTTTGACGAACTTCGCGTTTTTTTCCTCATCCTTTGACAAAATTCGCGACCCTGTGACAAAATTCGCGTTTTTTCGAGGTCCTTTGACGAACTTCGCGTTTTTTTCCTCATCCTTTGACAAAATTCGCTTTTTTTACGATTCTTTAACGAAATTAGTGTTTTATCCGTGATCCTGTGTAAAATTCGCACTTTTTCCGCGATCCTGTGGTAACATTCGCGTTTTTTCGCAATTATCTGACGAAATTCACGTTTTTTTCCGCTATCCTTTAACGAAATTAACTTTTTTCCGCTATCCTTTAACGAAATTAACTTTTTTCCGCTATCCTTTAACGAAATTAACTTTTTTCCGCTATCCTTTAACGAAATTAACTTTTTTCCGCTATCCTTTAACGAAATTAACTTTTTTCCGCTATCCTTTAACGAAATTAACTTTTTTCCGCTATCCTTTAACGAAATTAACTTTTTTCCGCTATCCTTTAACGAAATTAACTTTTTTCCGCTATCCTTTAACGAAATTAACTTTTTTCCGCTATCCTTTAACGAAATTAACTATTTTCCGCTATCCTTTAACGAAATTAACTTTTTTCCGCTATCCTTTAACGAAATTAACTTTTTTCCGCTATCCTTTAACGAAATTAACTTTTTTCCGCTATCCTTTAACGAAATTAACTTTTTTCCGCTATCCTTTAACGAAATTAACTTTTTTCCGCTATCCTTTAACGAAATTAACTTTTTTCCGCTATCCTTTAACGAAATTAACTTTTTTCTGCGATCGTTTGTCGAAATTCGCTTTTTTAACCAATACTTTGACAAAATTCCCGTTTCTTTCGTGACCCTGTGACGAAATCCGCGTTTTATCCGCGGTCCTTTGACGAAATCCGCGTTTTATCCGCGGTCCTTTGACGAAATCCGCGTTTTATCCGCGGTCCTTTGACGAAATCCGCGTTTTATCCGCGGTCCTTTGACGAAATCCGCGTTTTATCCGCGGTCCTTTGACGAAATCCGCGTTTTATCCGCGGTCCTTTGACGAAATCCGCGTTTTATCCGCGGTCCTTTGACGAAATCCGCGTTTTATCCGCGGTCCTTTGACGAAATCCGCGTTTTATCCGCGGTCCTTTGACGAAATCCGCGTTTTATCCGCGGTCCTTTGACGAAATCCGCGTTTTATCCGCGGTCCTTTGACGAAATCCGCGTTTTATCCGCGGTCCTTTGACGAAATCCGCGTTTTATCCGCGGTCCTTTGACGAAATCCGCGTTTTATCCGCGGTCCTTTGACGAAATCCGCGTTTTATCCGCGGTCCTTTGACGAAATCCGCGTTTTATCCGCGGTCCTTTGACGAAATCCGCGTTTTATCCGCGGTCCTTTGACGAAATCCGCGTTTTATCCGCGGTCCTTTGACGAAATCCGCGTTTTATCCGCGGTCCTTTGACGAAATCCGCGTTTTTCGCGGTCCTTTGACGAAATCCGCGTTTTTCGCGGTCCTTTGACGAAATTAGCAATCCTTTGAGAAAATTAGCATTTCTTTATTGTTTGGCGAATTTCGCTTTTTTACGATCTTTTAACGAAATTAATGTTTTATCTTCGATTCTGTGGCGAAATTCGCGCTTTTTGCGCGATATTGTGACAAAAGTCGTGTTTTTTCGCAATCATCTGACGAAAATCGCTTTTATCGCGATCCTTTGACGAAATTCGCGTTATTTTTTGGCGAAATTGGCGATTCTTTAACGAATTTCACCTTTTTTCTACGATCATTTGGCGAATTCACGTTTTTCCACCATCCTGTGACAAAATGAGCGTTTTTTCCGCTATCCTGTGACAATTCTCGATTATTCCCGGTCCTTTGACAAAATTAGTGTTTTATCCGCGAACCTGTGGCAAAATTCGCGCTCTTTCTGTGATCCTGTGACAAAATTGGCGTTTTTTCGAGGCCTTTGGCGAAATTTGCTTTCTTTTCGCGTTTTTAACCAATCCTTTGACGAAATTCGCGTTTTATAACCAATCCTTTGACAAAATTCCCGTCTTTTCCGCGATCCTTTGAAAAAATTCGTTTTTTCCGAGATCCTGTGACAAAATTCGCGTTTATTTCGTGATCCATTGCCGAAATTTGCGTTTTTTTACAATCCTTTAGTGAAATTAGTTTTTTATCCGTGATCCTGTGGCAAAATTCGCGCTTTTTCCGCCATCCTGTGACAAAATTAGTGTTTTTTCGCGGTTCTTTTACGAAATTAGCGATCCTTTGACAAAATGCGCGTTTATTTCGTAATCCGTTGGTGAATTGCGCGTTTTTTTACGATCCTTTAACAAAATTAGTGTTATCCTCGATTCTGCGGCGAAATTCGCGCTTTTTTCGCGAACCTGTGACAAAATTCGCGTGTTTCTGACGAAAATCGTGATCCTTTGACGAAATTTGCGTTTTTTGACGAAATTAGTCTTTTTTTCGCGATGTTTTAACGAATTTCACTTTCTGCGATCCTTTGACGAAATTCGCGTATTTTCCCCCATCCTGTCACAAAATTAGTGTTTTTTCTGCGATCCTGTGACAAAATTTACGTTTTTTCTCGGTCCGTTGACGAAATTTGTTTTTTTTATCTGCGATCCTTTGGTGAAATTCGCGCTTTTCAGAGATTTTTTTTGGGTTGATTGGGGCAATTCCCCGACATGACATAATCCTTTTTTGTTCATTCAGTGAGGCTTGCTGTTGACACCCGAAAACTTGCGTTTCCGGTTTTTTGTATTTTCTGCGAAAACTGCCGTAGAAACAGTTGGATTTATATATATTTTTTTTTTTTTTTTTGGGGGGGGGGGTGAGCAATAATCCTGCTATTAGTACTTTTCAACAATTGCTCATTGTATCATACCGATATCTCCATAGGAAGCCTAACATGTCCGCGATCCATGAGGCGGTCCAACCGGAATTGTGAGGGACACACAGAGACTGATTTTGTATGATACCCCAGTGGTTAGGGGATTGAATTCGGAATTAATTCGGGGAAAAGCTGGAAATTGTTTTAACCCTTTAAAACCTACAAAGACGAAAAAAATACTACGTTTAAATCCTGACGTTTAAAAGGAACACTTTTGGAAAATGAACCCGTCCATTTGAGTTTCCTATAGTTGTAAACGGGAGAGGTCAACTTGATGTATGTTTACTCTTCTCCCCCAGATATTTTCGCCCTTTGCTCTGTCGGAAACAACTAAAAAAGGACAGCAGTGATCTGTTTATTTGTTTGGAATGTTAATTCTAGTAAAAAAAATTATTTATCCCTATCCACCTATAGTAAGAAATATTTACACTGTATTCTTACTCTATTTATTTTATCGGAAACGTATGTTTATAAACTATAAGACTTGGAAGAAAGGCTTCTAATGTTGTTCTCTGACATTCGCCTGTGTGCAAAAAGATTTTCGCACGAACCTCCTCACGCGGAAAATTATGTATTCATGTAATAAAAATGGTAATAATCGCAGAACAACGAAAAATAGCAAGAATGACACAGGTGTGTGTTAGGTGGTATTTATGACGGCCGATTATCTACACGAGGGATATAGGTCCGAGGGGGAGTACCCTCCGTGGGGGTATTCCTAAGGTATTCGTATTAATGCAAGGTTAACCAAGGTTCGAAGAAAACCACTGAAAACTCCGAACGATTAAGCCGACGAGCGCGAATGGGCTTGAACCCAGCACCTCTCGTCTACCAGCTTTGAGAGCAGAACCTCTCAGCCACTGGTGGGGCCAAGAATGATGCAGAAAAACGCATATCCTTGTAAAATTATAATTGAAAAAACAAAATTTGGCAAACATTCTATATGGGCAATAAAATGAAAATACCAGAATAATTCAGCAAATTTGTACCTCATTCTTTTTATTATGGTGTAAATAGGTCGGTACCATCCATTAGAGTATGAGATCAAAAAATTTAAAATTTGCTTACATTAGAGAGGGCTCATACTCAATTTAAGGGTTTAAAATTCTGAAAATAAAACAAATAATAATTAAAGGCCCTCCCCTAAACCTCTCACGGTACAATTTAAGAGTAAGTACTTTTAAGGTGATTCTAAAAACATGTTCTTCCCTTCTGAAAATTACGAAATTTTCTGCGATATTTATGAATTTATTTTTTAAAGTAAAATCACGAAATTTCAGTCATAGCTTTTGAATGATTCTTATTTCTCCTTTTTTCCGATAAATGCATTACATCTTGAATTATAATCAATTTTTGTCACATGACGACTTTTCTTTTGCTTCCCGTCAGGGATTTTGGTTGAGAACGTCAATTTCGACAGTATTTTTAAAAGAATACGTGCTTCTATCGTAGAATGGAAAAAGCTGTTCGCTTTCATAGTTTCTGAATAAAAGCACCTGAACATAAAAATGTGCATTTAGCAGTAATAATAAATTCAGGTGACTATATTGTTTTAAAATTTAGCTAAACTCATTTTATGAATCAGTAATTCCCAACGGAATTCTGTCTGAAACAGAAAAGCATTCGAGTTCCAATGGAAGACCCTTGTTAAATTCCAAACTTGTCTAAACTAAAGCTATTTCCTGTCCTTAAACGGTTCCGTTTCTAGAGGTTTTATCGTACTAGGTAATCAAAATAATGTAATACATTGGAACGTCTCAGTATATTTTTAATATAAAAATGAACAGTAATAATAAATGGTAAAATTCCTACTAATTATCAAGACTTAGTCTGTAATAAATGAAAAGATAACTCAAAGAACTCGGAGTTTATCTGAAATATTTTAGATTTTCTATCAATTGGCATTCATTACCAAAACTAAACTGAAATAATAATCCAGTGAATGAAGTTTCTAACTGTAACTAAATTGTTAGTGGTGAACTATTGGTTTCTACTCCAGTAAGTGTCTGTTCGGATCTCGCTAAGGGTTTTGATGGTCATCTCATCGTCATGCTACAGTAAAGTTTCTTTAAACGGAATTTGTATATAACGGAATCATGTCGTAAATGGGAAAATTTCAAGGATATCCTGAAGGTATATCTTTAACTTATACCTTCCTAAAAGTAAAATTCTCTTAAGACGAAAAATGTTGTTTCCGTTTTCATATGCTTTTACTATATTTGAAATTTATCTTAAATCTGCTCTAAAAAAAAGAAAAGGTTTTTCTCCACTCACACATACGCGAAATCATTGTTAGACATAAAAGCATAAAAACTGCAAGCATAACTAACGGAGTGAATTGGAATCGAAAATAAGCGTTTTTCAACTCTTAATAAACGTTCTGGATAAAAATGAATAATAAGTAGTTATATTAGAATGTTCTTCATAGCGCAGGTCTTTCGCGGATTTTGATATCTTAAAGATTGGCTTAAAGCGCCAAAATTGACATAATTTTATAAAAAATTCTTGCTTTTACTTAAAAAAAAAAACCCATTTGATTTGATTTGCTAGCATCTAAACTAGTATACTCTAATACTAATATACTCTAGTACTATACTCTATACTAGTAGACATTTCGCACATTCAGAGATACAAATATGTTTAAAAAAGTAGCCAGGTACAATTTTATAAAAGAAAAACATTATGTAAGAAATATAATGCACAAATGCAGCATCAGCCTCTTGTATTGCATGCGATTCGTTAAATTTTTTACATCAAAACAGATAGCTAAATCATTTGTTAAATTTAAAAAAATGTAATCTATTTTTAAAGATTACAAGTTATATCTAAATTTATATACAAACATTTACAGTAATAATAGTAATAACAATAATATTTATGGGTATTTTGAGAAAAAAAAAATGATTTTTTTTTCGGTCAAAGCAAAATACTTTATAAGTTGGCGTTTTAAACCAACCTGGCCACCCTTCTTTTTTTACAATCACGGGCGCATTTAATATTCAGGTGGTCCTTTAAAAGAAAAAAAAAAGGAATTTACATAAAAAGAAAGGGCTTTACATAAAAAAAAGAAAAAGGGCTTTACATTTGCAAAGGATTAATTGCGATTGAAATGATTTGCAGTGGGAAAGTTTTTTTTTTTTTTTTTTTTTATTTATCGATGAATTAATTACATCTTTATTTCCGAGCGATTATTGTCTCAGGATGATTATTGTCAGCGCTGTCGCATTAAGGAATTGGTTTAAAACGCCCACTTTGAAAGTATTTTGCTTTTAATAATAATAAAAAAGTTTCATTATTATTTGTTTCAAATACTCATAAATATTATTGTTATTTTAAATGTTTGTATATAAATTTAGATATAACTTTTATTCGTTCAAAAGAGATTTAAAAAAAAAAAAAAATGTAAACAAATGATTTAGCTATCTGTTTTAATGTAAAAAAAAATTCCCGAATCGGACGCAATATAGAGGTTGATTCATCTATTATCTATGAATTAGTTACATTTTTATTTATTTCCGAGCGATTATTGTCTCAGGATAATTATTTTGGATAAATGAAAAAACCTTTTCCACTGCAAATCTGTTCAATTGCAACTAATCGCTTGCAAATAGGCCTTTTTTTTTTTTTTTTTAAGGACAGCCGGAATTTTAAATCCGCCCGGAATAGTAAAAAATTGGTGACCAGTTTTGAATTTAGATATTTTTCTCTTGGCGGGAATTTGCAATCGGAGAGAGAGAGAGAGAGGGGGGGGGGGGACTTATTGTAAAAAATAGTGTGTTTTCCACTTTGCTTTTTTAACCATCCATTATCTTTATTTTCTAAATCTCTATCACCTGATCCAAATATGATTCAAAAAGTAGCCAGGTACAATTTTAGAAAAAAATCTATAAATAAAACATTATATTAGATAAGAAATATAATGCACAAATGCAGCATCAACCTCTATATTGCATACGATTCGGTAATTTTTTTTTTTTTTTTTTACATTAAAACAGATAGCTAAATCGTTTAAAAAAAAAAAAAAAAATGTAATCTCTTTTGAACGATTACAAGTTATATCTAAATTTATATACAAACATTTAAAATAACAATAATATTTATGAGTATTTGAAACAAAAACATAATGAAACTTTTTTATTATTATTAAAAGCAAAATACTTTCAAAGTGGGCGTTTTAAACCAATTCCTTAATGCGACAGCGCTGACAATAATCATCCTGAGACAATAATCACTCGGAAATAAAGATGTAATTAATTCATCGATAAAAAAAAAAAAAAAAAAAAAAAAAACTTTCCCACTGCAAAAAATTTCAATCGCAATTAATCCCTTGCAAGTGTAAAGCCGTTTTCCATTTTTTTTTTTTTTTAATGTAAAGCCCTTTTTTTATGTAAATCTTTTTTTTTTTTTTAAGGACTACCCGAATATTAAATGCGCCCGTGATTGTAAAAAAGGTGGCCAGTTTTGAATTTAGGTATTTCTCTTGGCGAGAATTTGCAAATCTGGGGGGGGGGGGGGGGCTTTTTATTGTAAAAAAATAGTGAAATTTCCATTTTGCTTCTTTAACAATCCATTACTTTTATTTTCTCTATCACCTGATCCAAACAATATTGCTACTCTTTCTAATTGTCTTTCACCTTTCTCATACTTTTATTCATTTTGAGAACAATGTAATTAAATATTAGCGCTGATAAATAATAAACTTCAGAAAACATATCATGCTTTTGAAGTTAAAACCTTTCGAAAAAGAAAAGCTCCCCTCAGAAGAATTCTTTTAACTGCTAAAAGAGGTAAATATAACCACATGTGAATATTCCATCAATGTCATCCGAACAAAACAGTCGGCGACAATAGAGACACTTCCGTAAGGACGGAGTGAAACGCATCTCTTTCTATTTCCCTTCACCCCTAAATTCTTCGTAAACGGCCCAGAACGGCCGAGCTAGGCGTTAAGTTGCAGGGCCGTTATGGGCCGGCTTAGGTTCTAAGGGGTTTTAATCCGTTCAGTTTAGGTCTAGAATGAATATGCTATGTTTTCCACCTTCGTACTAGGTGAGCGTTAGGAAATATGTACAGATTTAGTCAAAAAATCCCTGCCGGCTCTGGCCTACAGGCGAAGGTAGATTTCGATGTTAAGTACTAAATTCAGCAACAAAACTTAAATCAAGATTAGAGATAAACCCAGTTCCTTCACCAAGAATGAACTCTAGGGAGCTAAACATTTTGTGAAAATTCTAATATACACGAATACACACACGGATGTATATGGGATAGGTTTAAAAATGGCTAAAACAAATTCAGAGAACCTCGAAGTGTTAAAATGTTAATATTTCCGTAGTCGGGTTTTTATCATGTTTTAATACGTTTCTTCAAAATCTCATGACGTTACATATTCACCTGCTGAGGTCCATTATAATCCTAATATGACGAAATATACATTTTTTTAATTCGTCAAACTATTTCATTTTGAGTTTCCATGCTGAAATCTTACTCTAGAAAACTTATGATATAATATTCAATTTGTTTTCAATTCGTCAAACTATTTATTTAATTTATTTTTTCACGTGAAATTCTTCAATAGAAAAGCAATTGTTGTGGTGGGAATTTTATTGCTTTTTTTTTTAATTGTTGGCAACTGCTATAACGAAAAATATTTATTTTTTCCTGTCATTGTTGTGTAAGAGCTGGTTTTATCAGAATCTTGTTAAGACTGTATTCAAAAATTTTAACCCTCCCCCCCCCTCCCATTTCCATGGGCCGATTTTGCCCATTTTCAATCCCCGCCGAGATATTAGCCGTCTCAAAGTTGTTGGCGAGTTTGAAAACGATCCGTGCATAATTGCGACTTTTATCGTGCGGACAAAAATTTAATACATACATACATTATAAACTTTTTAAGTGGGGTGGTTTTGGGTTCCTGGGGTCCTATAATGAAAAGTTATGAAGGAATTTTTCAAAAGTCGCACCATGGTAACGACTGCAATAGGTAGTATTTCTTACGAAACTACCTAAAAACACGTTTTTTTACATACCCTAACAGTATCTGCAAACAGCTAACTGTCAAAAACAGTATTAATACAAATGTTGTAGAGCTTAAAATTCTGAATAAAATGAGTACCTGCACTTAATATTTTTGTTGAACATTAAAATCACAATTCCACTTTAAAGTTTTAGACCCGTGGTCAGGGGATTTAACTCCGAAGTAATTAGGGGAAATTGTTTGAAATTGTTTGAATTCCTTCAGTTTAGGTCTAAAATGTACGTACTATGTTTTTTTCGTCGTACTTGGATGAATTTTAGAAAATATGTACATATTTATTTTCGAAAAACACGTTTTTTTTTTTTTATTATTACCTTAACACTATAAAAAAAATCCCTGCCGGCTCGGGCCTACAGGCGGAGGTAGATTCCGAAGTTAAGTACTAAATTTACCAACAAAACTTAAATCAAGATTAGAGATAAACCCAGTTCCTTCACCAAGAATGAACTCTAGGGAGCTAAACATTTTGTGATTATAATATACACGAATACACACACGTATGTATATGGAATAGGTTTAAAAATGGCTAAAGCAAATTCAGAGAACCTCAAAGTGTTAAAATATGCTAATATTTCCATAGTCGGGTTTTTATCATGTTTTAATACGTTTCTTCAAACTCACATGACGTTACATATTCACCTGCTGGGGTCCATTATATTTCTAATATGACGCAATATTTTGATTTTTTTGTAATTCGTCAAACTATTTTTTTTCTTTTTGAGTTTTCATGCGGAAATCTTGCTCTAGAAAACTTATGACGTAATATTCAATTTGTTTTCAATTCGTCAAACTGTTTATTTAATTAATTTTCACGTGAAAATTTTGCAATACAGAAAAACAATTGTTGTGGTGGGAATTTTATTGCTTTTTTTAATTGTTGGCAACTGCTATAACAAAAAATATTTATTTTTTCCTGTCGTTGTTGTGAAAGAGCTGGTTTTATCAGAATCATGTTAAGACGGTATTCAAAATTTAGAACCATCCCCATTTCCATTCCCTTGGGCTGATTTTGCTCTTTTTCAATCCCCGCCGAGATATTAGCCATCTCAAAGTTGTTGACGAGTTTGAAGACGATCCGTGCATAGTTGCGACTTTTATCGTGCGGACAAAATTTAGTACATACATACATACATTTATCTGTGACATTTTGACGACAAGTAGTTGGTATTGTCGATAAAAAAAAAAATGAGGGTTTCCATTCCTAAACAGCACAGGCGGCAGCCGATTGGTTTTAAAATAATAAAGAAAAATGAGGAATTAACATAAGGCAGTCGCTTGAAACATTCACTTTATTTCCACACTCACGATTGAATCTAGGGAAGATGCTCACTCCTTTCATAGTAAAAAGAATAAAGTCTATTCTCATCTCACAATTAGTTTAAAAAAAAAACCATCTCTTGACTGCGTTCTATTCTTTAATCCGTTAACATCCAACATCTGTCACCCATTACGATACCGTTTCTTCCTCATTCTACACACATAATAAACAGTATTCATCCACCATTTTACTACCTCCATCGAGCAGTCACATTGAATATCCAGTCTGCTACGACTGCAATCCACTACGTTCACCTCTACATGCTTAAAAACTAAAAAGCTTCTAAGCTCACAGCCCTCTCTGGTTCCCGCCATCCGTATTTATACTCCTCTCAAAAGATTGTTCTAGAAAATTCTTATATCCTCGCCCCAGATATCTAAAGCATAAACAAATGTTAAAATCTGTAGTCGAGATTATGCAAAAATAACCCTTTTTTCCCTCTTCAGACGATAAAAGAAATGAATTTATGTCTGCGAAGTTTTAATCTTTGAAATATTTTAATTACACCTGGATATTTTAAATAAAAGAATAAATTGAAATAAGTAGGTTTTTCTTTAAGACGGAATAATATTTTAGCAGTTAAATAAAGATTTAAGGGGAATATGATATACCGGGATTTAATAGCGGAATTTAAATAATAAAAGTTTCATTAAAGAAATAAATAATTGAGCCATTTTCAGATTTACGCAATTTGGAATAAATATGAATTAAGATCTTAGAGATTAATAGACTAGGGTTTTAATTTAATAAGCCGGTATAATATACGGAATATTACTGAAAAAGGAAAATTTACATAAAATACTTTAAACTTGGCGCAAAAATTTAAATTTTGTTATATATAAACTTTTTAGGTGGGGGTGGTTTTGGGTTCCTGGGGTCGTATAATGAAAAGTTATGAAGGAATTTTTCGAAAGTCGCACCATGGTAACGACTGCAATAGGTAGTATTTCTTACGAAATCTACCTAAAACATTGTCAATACAAATGTTGTAGAACTTAAAATTGTGAATAAAAAGAGTACCATCATTAATATTTTTGTTCAACATTAAGGTCGCAATTCTATTTCGAAAATTTTCAAATCAAGAGCTTGAAACCAGGAGAGACCAAGTTAACAGTATCTCAAAATTGCGGCCTTAATATTGAGCAAAAATATTAAATGTAGGTACTCATTTTATTCAGAATTTTAGGCTCTACAACTTTTATATTGACAATGTTTTTTTTATAGAGTTAGCTGTTTTGAGATATTGTTAAGGAAACTAAAAAAAAAACGTTTTTCGAAAATAAATATGTGCATATTTTCTAACATTCACCCGAGTACGAGGAAGAAAACATAGTACGTTCATTTTAGACCTAAACTAAACTAACTAAACTCTGTGGCTATACAATCCAAGAAGGATCTGGGCCGACAATGATCATCTCTGTTTTCTTGACCCTGGGCCCCGAGGTGCTATGCAGCATGCGTCCCGGCCAGGTGATCAACCTAACGCGAGACCCTCGGTGTTTAGTTCCCAAGCAAGCTTGGTACTCATTTTATCGCCCCCAAAGGGACGAAAGGCTGAGTGAACCTTGCCCAGTCGGGAGTCGAACTCTCGACCTGCGGTGCGGCAGACAGGCGTGCTGACCACTACACCACTGGGCTTCCGACCTAAACTGAAGGGATTAAAACAATTTCCAGTTTTCTCCTAATTAATTCTGAGTTCAACCCCCTGACCACGGGTCTAAAATTTTAAAGTAGAATTGTGACCTTAGTGTTCAACAAAATTATTAAGTGTAAGCACTCATTTTACTCAGAATTTTAAGCTCTACAACATTTGTATTGACAATGTTTTTGACAGAGTTATTTTGAGATATTGTTATGGTATTTAAAAAAACGTGTTTTTTGACTATAAATCTGTACATATTTTCTAACGCTCACCTAGTACGAGGGGGGAAACTTAGCATATTCATTCTGGACACAAACTAAATGGATTAAAACAATTTCCAGCTTTCCCCTAATTAATTCCGAATTAGGCCATCTTTTGCTGCCCTACCACTGGGCTATAAATAAGATTGTTATTTTAAGGGAGCTATTTATAAGTTTTAGATCCATTCTTGTGAACCTAATGCCTCAAGTGTCCATTTCGGAGTAAGGGCCCTTTCTGTCATTTTTTTTTTTTTTGGGGGGGGGGGGGTCAAAAGCAATAATTTTGGGTCTTCTAACTTGAATGGGAATTTTCATTCACAAATACAGAACTCATTCTATGAATCCAAAATGATTCACACTTCACTGCAAATTTATAACATGATGGTGGTTAAAAATGTTAGTTCGAAGCCAGGTTTCCTTATAAAAACATTGACAATTTTATTTTACTTTACAGCAGCAAACATATAAACCTCCCGCGTTATTTTCAAGTCAAGTAAACATTTGAACCGCAAAATGTAACTTTTCTTGCATGAGGTTATTTTACGGCATTTTTTAAGCATAATAATTTACAGTTCAAAGCAATTTTATGAGATTTGAAAAAGAAGAGCTTAATATTGTCAGCCATGCAGTACTTGTATAATTTACACACGACTTCAAAATCTATTAAAATTGCTCTTAAATCCAAAGGGTCTACACTTTTCAGACGCGTTTGTTTACTCATTTTTGTTCGGAAACTCGGCAACTGGGCGGGTGTTTACTATTCAGAAACTGTGCAATCTAAACACGTTTTCTATTTTCTGGTAAGGGCAAAAGATATTTCAGAAAATAATGTCAAAGTTGGCGTTTTGAACCCTATTTCCATTTTTTACCCCGGAGAAAGGCGATAAACGGGTCGTCGGGTGACCCTAATTGCTTTCAACTCAATAAGTAATTTATTTATTTTTTTATTTTTTTAATGGAAAACTCATTTCGATTCTAAATCGCTTCAATAGTCAGGACTACCCATTTTATGTCTTTAAAGGTGTTAACGTTTAAAAAAGTTTAAAAATGAGGCAGAAATTTTCGCACTAGATTAATTTTTAAACAATTATTCCGATTGGTAAATATATCATATCAGATGTAAATTTCCAACTGGGCGAAAAATGCCCGGACCGGGATTCGAAAAGTTTCGCCAAGAGATTCCTGGTCCGGACATTTTTCGCTCATTTGGAAATTTACATCGGATCGAAATTTTCGGTTGTTGAGCAAGGATCTTGAGAACCCGCCTTAAATGAAAGCCAATGAATTTTATAGTTTTGTATAGTGTATTTTTAATATATACGTATAATTTTAATAGCCAATCAAACTGATATTTCCATTAAAAAATCGCAGGAGTTTTCAGTTAAGAAACATTCGCCAATTCAAGATGTTAGTTACTAGCGTAATTTCTCAAAATATATCAAATTTTGTATAAATAACTTTATCCTACGTACTCAGATACACGCTCGAGAGATTATTACTCCACTTCCACAGAAGTTTACACAAAAAAAGGGAGAAGAATTAGAGAGATTAAATTAAAGAAATTTAATTTGGTATAAATTTAATGGCACGCTCGACCAGTGAGATGGCGTATGATCAATTGCCCTGTGCGACAAAATGTTTGGGGCGCCAAAGATAAAAATCCCTCGCACAAAAAAACTAGCCAATATGTTGAATTTCCTTAGTAAGGAGAAACAAATTTACTCACAAACGGATAAATGCTGGTGTTCATGCTCCAGCAGCGGAAGAAGTAACTATAACTTATTTAGCGCAAAGGGTTAACCCTTTGCGCTCGGCGTCTCTTGCACAAATTTTATTCAATCGGCACCACTTTAAAAGAAGTTTCGTTCAAGTACACAATTTCAAAAATGCTCTGATTAAATAAGGTACATTTAATTTTCCTTTATTACTGACGCCAAAAATAAATTTTGCAAAGAAAGATTATGTCTCCGCAGCGGAGCCCTCGAGTGCAAAGGGTTAATACTTATAGACTGTACCAGTACCCATCCGTACGGAGAAATGAGTATGAATGCTGGGATACATTAACGCGCACAAAAAGAACAAATAAGACAAATTAACCCTTTAGATAAGAACGAGGAAATTAACCTAGGGTGGAAAACTTATCCCAAAGAACTATAAAGGGTTAAAACCATAAAAAGAAACTTTTCCTTAGAAATTATAGCAGTTAAATTTCCGGATGATGTGTTTTACATTCGTATTGAAAGAATAAGTCATCGCTTTTAAACGAGTTGTAGAACTATCAATGGTACATTTCAATCAAATTAACAAACGGATGAATTTAGGATATAAAAAATTATAAATTATCTATATACCTATTTCCTGTATCTTTATTGCCCCCCCCCCCCCAAAAAAAAGGAAAGAAAATATTATTCAGGACAAATTTGCAAAAAATCTATCGGTAGTTTTTCGCCATCTTGCAACAGCCATTTTGAATCTATAGTGATTCAAGGAAGTACAGTTGGCCAAAAAAACAAAGAAGCATTTTAATGTCTAGGTTGTAAGAGGAAAAACAAAGATTCAATCGCCATTCGACTGGAAATTGAGTTTCAGTTTGTAAAAAATAAGGTTAAGGGTTCTATTCATATTGAAAGTGTACCGAACTCAACTTTTCAGTATGAGCACCTAATTTTGACACAATTTCACTTTTTCTGTAAATTCTACCTTGGAATATCAAATGGGAATAGAGGAGGAATTACCCAGGATTAAAATCTGGAACGCCTAATGTTAAATTCATTTGCAATATTTGCAAAACAGATTACAAATCAGATAGTTTTAAGCATAAGCCATGAATTCGTTGGCGGAATGAAATGTAATTTTATATTATAATGGGAAAATACTAGAAATCTATTTCTGTTAAAATATTGATAAGTTACATACACCCCGCCGCCCCCCCCCCCCCCCCCACTTTCGAATTTTTTTTTTCAAACATGAATTTTAACCTATGATTATTTTTTTTTAAAACATTTCTAAGTCTTTAAAAATATGTCAATTATAAAATTATAACCTATTCTGTACAGTAGTTCTGGAATTATTCTTAAAAACAACCCTATTTTGCAACGATAAAAAATAAATTTATATTTGGGAACCATGGCTGAATGACTTCCCGTTAGGTGTTCCGAGGCAAAATTTAACGACAAAACCAAATAGATGTCAAAAATGTATTAAATATTTCAGAGTTTGGTACAATTTCAGTAAGCTTTTTTTCTGTGTAACAGGAAAAGGATGCATAATTTCTAATTTCAAATGTTTGGTGGGAAAATATTGGTGATTAAAATGCATTTTGGCTGACGGCACCTTAAAACCGTCAGGTAAGATATTTACTTCTAACAGGGGCTTATCCTCTGAAGTTAGCAGCATTCCACTTAAGACGTTATTTGCGCTAAAGAAAAGTCTTGTGAGGAAGATTAGAGAATAGGTCCCCTTTTCTGGAGTAGTACACATATTAGATGCACCTGTTACGCAATTTTAAATAAAACTATTTTAAATAAAATTCTTCTAAATAAATACTTTTTTTTTTTTTTTTTTTTTTTTACATTCTTTACATTTACTTTTTTTGGTACTTCAAAAAAGACGATTTAAATGAGTTTGTTTTTAAATTTAGGAATTCTAAGTTTTAAATTTTTCATTATTTTTCAGTAATCCATCATCACTATGCTATCAAGCTATAAGTTTTTTCACAGTTGTAGTTAATTGAACCAGTTAAATACGGGTGTTTACCCTTAAAAATAAATAACAAGGTTTTTCACATCACTGTTTCACATCACTGCTCGACATTTTTATAACACATTTTCCCAACTATTAACCTGTAATAGATACACATTTTTAGGGGAAAGGAGGATAATGACGCTCAGAAGGGCAATTCCGCTCTCTCAATATCTCTAAACAGAATAGAATTGAAAATGTGCGATCGGTACCGGCACCCAGCGAACTTCATCGTAAGTTCTCAGTAAGGATAGAGTGACCGTCGGAGTATTTTAATGTCCTCACGTTATTAGTTTGCAGTTGTTTTATTATAAAATTCTACAACATCTAACTTGAAGGTAAGTGTACACTCTTATTGTCAAATATTAATTTACCCATTATGCCTACAAAATACAGTACAGAGCCATTTATCCGGAATGGTTGGGTTCAGATGTATTCCGGATAACTTTTTTCTGGATAACAGGTTGGGCATTAAATCAACATCTATTTGATCCGATTTGTAGAATATATGTGACTATGACAGTGTTTTTATCTCAAATGAATTAGGCTATTCAGAAAGAAACAGTTCCAAACAAGATCAGACATTAATCAAAGTTTAAAAGAAGACAATTCATAGAAATAGCTTTGAAACAAAAATATCCCTTTTTCCTATGCATAAAAATCAAAATACCCGATATGTAACTAAATATGCTTCCATTTCAAATCTTAGTTGTTGGAATCAAGTTATATCATGCATGTTGTAATGTTTAAAGCAATATGCATGTCAAACTGGGACTGTATGGCTTATTTTTCTGAAATAAGTCAAGTTGAAATATTCTGGATAACTGGTTTCCGGATAAATGGTTTCATACTTTATAGGGAAGACCGGGGGAATAGCGCCACCCGGGATTATACCGCCACTCCGCCTAGTTTAAAAACAAAGGGCAGTTTGAGATAGTGAATGTGCCTGCAGTATAGCGGCTAACAATAGAAACAGTGCCTAGAGAGAGATTTTGCTGCATGTCGTTCGTTTGTTCCAGTTAAAAGTTTAGTTTTCATCTAGTTGCTTGAAGCTTCAAATGAGTAGAGATAAGCATCCTTTATTGTAACATTAGGTATTTAAGATTATATTACCCGTAATCTACATGCATTCACCGACATTTTGATGAAATGTGTTGAACAAGTTCGGTTCTTCTTTCGGCTTTGCTTGGGAATTTCCGCCATATTGTACTCTCGGGGCAATGCGGCCACCATGCAAATCGGGTGAGAAATGGCCTCATTTGAATGTAGTGCAACCGATTCAGCAGAGATTTATATTTGTGACTTTTGCGATTTGAGTTAAATTGTAACTGATAAATTATTTTTGCTTTCTGAATTGCTTTCTAAATATTTTCAGCAGGTTATGTGTTTCCTAGTATCCATTTGATATATTGACTAGGTCATTAAAGAGTGGTGTCATGACCCCGATACAGTGGCGGAATTACCCCAGTATCCTGGGTAATCCCGCCACTGTACAGAGGTTGAGAATTTTTTTTTTTATGTGTGCTTACTTTACAGTTATGATTACGGTTAAATTTATACAGATACTTAAGGTGATTCAGCTTTAGAATTTTTACTGTTAAAAAATAAGCGTTTTTTTTTTTGTGTGAAAAAATTTAAATTCCCTTAAGGTGTCGCCATTCTCCCGGTCTCCCCTATGCATTTAGCTGTACTTTCATGCTTTTATTTATTTTTGTAGTGCGTTGTTACGCCAATTATAATGCATTAAAACCCAACATGGCGATAACGGGTGATGGCGCTCGCGTGGAATTCCAGAAGAAGTGTTGCCAGTGGGCAACTTTTTTTAAATTCAAATTTATTGATTAACACCACTTTTTTGAAGTGGTAAAATTCCCCTGTTTTCGCCTTAATTAATATGTCATTAAACAAGAAGAATTTTACGATTTCAAAAAAGTGGTGAAAATCAAAAAAGCTAAATATAAAAAAAGTAGCCCACTATATGTGTAACACTATGTGTGCACAATAGGTGTAAAGGGGTCGCAAAAAGTCTGCAGTGGTGTGAACAGCCCACACAACTACCTATGTGACTTTTGTCTTACTTAAATGTTGTATTCAAACTCTGAGCGCATTTACCCTACTATGTCGGGCATGACCGCTCAATCGATGGTTATTTAAATATAACGAGAAAAAAATTCTTAAACTTATACAAATTAATTGATTGCAAACTATTCCTTATGCTTTGGAGTTATACTTCGTCAATAAAATAGATTTTTTTGTCTAAATTTGACTAGCTATTCATGTTTTTCCTTAAGTGAGCGCCAATTCCCCTGCACGATGATTTTCATCAGAGTTAAATGGTGGTTATAAGTGGCTTTTATAGGTGCTTTTTTTTATTTCTATGTCACATGAAGGAATTTCTATTCGAATGACTATTCTAGTTGTTTGGCGGGAAATTTGTTGATTAAAATGAATGTTTCATTTACTCTTTTGGCTAACTGCACCTTAAAACCGTCAGATATGATATTTATGAAATTGGTTATCCGATGAAATTTGATAGCACTCAAGTTAAGACTATGTCGTTATTTGCAGAGAAAAGGAGTGTATCAGGTAAAGAAAAGTTGTGTGAGAAGGATTACAGAATAGGACCCCCGGATTGGAGTAATCTATGTAGTACACTTAAATGCATCTGTTAAATTTAAATAAAACTATCTTAAAAAAAGACTATCTTTTAAGCAATATTCTAAATAAATATTAATTTTTTTTTTACATTCTTTAGATTTCGTTTTTTAAATTGGTAAAAAAGGCTATTTAAAAAGCAAACTTGTTTTTAAGGAAGTGCAAGAAGCTCTAAATTTTTCATTACTTTTTAGTAATCCATCATTACTATGCTATCAAGCTATAAGTGTTTTCACAGCTATATTTAATTGAACTAATAACCAGTTAAATATGAGTATTTACCATTCAAAATAAATACCAGGCTATTTTACATCACAATACAGGTCCTGACAATTTTATAACACCTTTTCACAACTATTATCCTCCAATTAAACGACACATTTTTATACGATGATTTTCATCAGAGTTAACAGATGGTTATACTTTTTTACAACTCTACATTTAGTTAAACGTTTTCCAAACAAGAAATATTCTGACTGCACTCAGAAAGCCGTAAAAATTGGTAAAATTCAAAATATCATTCCGTAAGGCTTGATCGGTGAAGAATGGCACTTATTGTTTTCTTGGACAGAAGATAAAGAAAATTTCCTTTACATAAGCTAAGGATTGCATCAAAATTTAAATTTTGAAACTCAAAAAATATCACTACTTTGAAGTAAACAGCTTTTGATAAAATGAAGAAAAACATTTTGAATCATTTATAAACACATCGCTGTTAAAAATACTCCTTTACCGACACGAAAATCTCCCATAGGTGAGAGTTTTATTTTGTCGATGATTAAAAAAAGGAGTTTCAAACTTTAAGGCGAAATAGGCACCTCAAGAAGCACCCATCAACTTGTTAGGACTAAATTGACGCCCTATATTCTACCCCATAATTACGAAATAACCAAGAAAAATTTTGGTTTAAAAGTAAAATGCACATAAAAATATTTAAGATTCATTTCGAGCGAAAAAAATTACACAATTAAAAACAAAAAAAATGTATTAAATTACATATTTTATTTAGACTTCTTTGTGTTCATACTTATAAACTAAACACTAAATCTATGGCTATTCGATCCATGAAGGATCAGGACCCACAGTGCTCAACCCTGTTTACTTCACATATGTTGTAGTACCCTGTTGTATAGCCCCCAGGTGCTATACAGCATAGGTTCCATTCAGGTGATCAGCCTAACGCGGTACCCTCGGTGTTGAGCCCCAAGCTATATAGCTTCATACTTATTTTTTCAACCCCGAAGGGATGAAAGGCTGAGAACCTTCCCAGCTGGGAGTCGAACTCTGGACCTGTAACGTGGCAGTCAGACCACTGCTGCATTGTCCTCTGTTTATATTCATCCTTTACTTAACATACCTTCTTACCTCTACACATATAGAAACAGGATCACACTTCCGGTTTAATATTCAACTCAATTTGTGTGATGAACAAGTAACGCAGTGGAGAACAGATTGTTTCTTTCGCTTATAATTTAAAGTTGCCCTTATTGGTTGGCTTTTATATTAGAAGATGAGACATTTCTAAATATCAGGTTGTAATGAAAGTTTCCCGCCACAGATAATTTCGTCTTTTCAAACAGTTCGCGTTGACTATTTTGTCAAACGATTTTTCGCATTTGAAAGAAAGAGACTTGATTTATAACACTGTGTTGTGAAATTTGTAAAACAATCTCGTTATCATTAAGCATAGGGTGTCTGAAATGGAACTATCTCGCTACCAGATTAAAACCATCATTTACTTCCAGTTCTGTTGAAAAAAAGTCAGCTACAGAATGTCACCGAATCATGTGTACAGCTTTCGGTACTACTGTTGTATCATATGACACTGTGAAGGTTTGGTAACGAAAGTTCAAAAACAAGGACTATGACAATCAAGAAGCAGAGCGCTCTAACTGGCCTACTGATGTGGATGAGGCGAGAACTTATGGAAGAATATCAGTATTCAACACCACTCAAGAGTTAGCTGAGGAGTTAGACGCCATCTCCATTATTCGCGCTATGCATCGCATAAACTTGACGTACAAGTTCAATCGCTGGGTGCCGTATGAGCTGACTCAAGCAGATAAGGGCAGATGTGTTCATGCCTGCACTAATCTGCTCGAATATTAACGCAAGGACAAAATTCTGGACCGGATCGTCACTTGCGACGAAAAATGGATTTACTTCAACAACACAAGCAAAAAAAGGGAGTTGGTCTGCGCCCGCTGAGAGCATCGTAAAACACAATTTGACTAACACAAAGATAATGCTTTGTATCTGGTGGGATTGACGTGGTATTATCCACAAAGAGTATCTGAAAAAAGGTAAAACCATGGACAGTAAGGTGTACGGTAATATGCTAGCCCGTGTTGACGCTGCAATCAAGGCAAAACGTCAAAATGAGCTCCGGCGCAAGAAGTTAATGTTTCATCAAGATAGTACTAGATCACATGTGTCTCCATCGACTCGAATGAGATCTTTTGCCACACCCACCATATAGTCCCGACATCGCTTCTTCGAACTTCTACCTTATTTCACACATGCAGCTAGATCTTGCTGTTACTATCTTTAATGCTGCACAGGACGTCCGAAATGAGGTTGATCTATTTTTGGACTCGCGGCCCCTAAGTTTCTGGGCCGAAGGCTTTGAAAAAGTACCAAAACGTTGGCTATCATAGATTCGGATGGTGATTACTACCCTCACTAAAGCTTTCATATTTTTTTTCCTAACTTTATTAAGAACTTTTTTTGGCGGAAAATTTTCGTTATAACCTCATAAAATATTTGCTTAAAAATTAATATACTGGGTGTTTTTTACGCTAAAAAGATAAAAACGTAGAACGCTCCCTTCACCTCCATTTGATCTTATTTTATCTACTCATTCTGCAGCGAATAATTTTAGAAAACAGTACAGGTAGCAGTCTACCGGAATAACTGTCTACTAAATGTTATCACGTAGGGAATTGTCTACACATTAAATAGTGTGCAAGCTAGCATTTTCAATTGAACACACTTACAATAAAAGTTCCTTGAATAAAATCAGAAAGGGAAAAATGCATTGTTTCTAAATTTCTCATACACTTCTGAAAGAAAGTTTTAGGGTTTTGTAACTACATTTAGGAAAATAAAAATCGTACCAAGATCCTTTTATTGATAAATTGTAAAAAAGATTTTGCAGAAAAAAATGTGCGATATACAAAAATTAAACGTTTTAAGAGAGAAACTTATGCAAATGAAAACAGAATACACGGTGCCATTAAAGGCGTCCAGAAGTAATATCAATGTTTTGAAAACAATGCGTAAAAATGTGCTATAAGTTCTACACCTATGTTTCTGACAATGCTAATTTTTTTTTTTTATGTAAAACTCATTGCAGATTTAATTTACCAATTTTGTTGAATGAATTTTAATTAAAAAAAGTTTTAGCGTAAAGAAAAGGCCTAAATTACGTCTGTATCTCAAAAAAGAAACATTTCAATCTCATGGTGGGTATCAGGGAGGGGGAGGAATATAAATTATCACATGAATTTTATTTTAGCACCCGTGAATTCGTTCACGTCTAGGCTTTAAAAATATGCGTAATCTATGCCCATTCGGGGTCCAAAAAACCCCGAAAAGTATGTTTTCAAATTTTTAACGTCAATTGGTATTTCCTAAAATGCGAATTCAAAATTATAGCTATTCTGTCAAATTGGGTTATTCTTTAAACATTACTCGAATTGCACTCTGTTTTGAAATACAAATGAGTTTAACAATAGTAGTTCTAAATTTTAATCGCTCAATTGTTTAAACGACTTGACCTTGTGACTTCGCATTTGGTAAAATTTAAAATTTGCCAAATTATTGATAAATTTTACCAAAAAACCCAAATGAAATATCAAAATTAGAATGTTTGGTACAATTTGAGTATAAAGACGACCTCGTAAGCTTATATTTTTAACATAAATTGAGACAATTTCTTCTCCAATGGCGATTTCTTTTCTTTCTTTGGACATCTTTATTAAACTGATCTCCTTTTTCTAAAATTTACTTTCCTGGGAATGTTTTATTCAAATAAGAGAACGTCAAGAATCTGTTTTACCGCATTAAAATACTGTTAATACAAATTAAATATCTAGACAAACAAAGTACTGTACGCATATCTTTCGATAATAGGCATTATGCTTAGTAGCCCGGGTAGCAGCGTAACATTTTTGTAACCAATTTCAGAGTTGTTGATTTCTATGTGTAGGATGATTACATTGAGCAAATAACGAAACTGCTATGAAAAAGGGGCTAATTTTGATTCGAATCAGTACAAATGTCAACGCAGTTAATAAGAAAGTACTTTCGTAGATTTTGATAGCATTCTAATATTTAAAAATTAATGAATATTTAATTTTCATTAAAAATTAAATGAATTTATCTTCAAAGGCTTGGAGTCTAAAAACTTGGTAACCCGGGTTTATAACTCAATTTGTAATTGTTCTAAACTTTTGGATTTAAAAAAAAAAAAAATAGAAATTTCGAGTTTTAATCTCGAGTTTCCACGCTTTTACAGTAAAGACAAAAAGTATCTCTAGCCTTTGAAAGTAAATTTAGGATTTAAAAAAAATTCAAGCACGCAAGCTTAGAGTTTTGTACGGGCTTCACCCGAGGATCCTACTCAGGCCCACGCTCGCGCCTGCCCAAGGGAAAAAAAATGAAGTTGACAGCCTGGCCCAGAGAAAAAAGTGGGCTAGAGGTCCGATATAACAAAATTTAGATGGACCAAACTAAGTAGATAAAATCTACACATTTTTCAATGGAATGACTGGGGCAACATTAAGTATGAATGTGCTGTACGAGCAATGCAAACTTGACAATATGAATACAGAAATATTACATGTGCAGTGTAGAGATCGGCATCAGACAGCTACCCGAGCTTATTTTTTCAGCAGATTCGGGCCAAGCTGCGATTGACTTAATTGTGTTTAAGACGTGTGGCGCTAGCAATTTGCTCTGTAAATATAGCAATAATAAACTTCTGTTTACAGAATCTTTGCAAATCTGCTTTTATAAAATTGCAGTAGTTTTCAAAAATCTACTACTACAGCTTTAAAAGTTATGTTTCTTAAGCATCTTTTTCTCTTATTCTAAGCTACATTATTTTTTTTAAAACGAGTCATTTTTAATGTAATAAACCAAGTAATCATTCATGTTGCTATTCTGTATTCTGTGGCTTGCTAACATCTAAAATATACCGAACCTATTTAAACTAATCAGAAATTTTTCCGTAAACAGTCTCCTTTAAAAGAATCTTAGCTGTGTGTTAAAGAAAATCTTATTTTTTCTAAAAGTTAAGATTCCTGAAGGGCCTGATTTCATTCATTTCTGTACGGGCCGGCACCGTTTCCATTGAATTTTAACGGACCGGGTCGGGCCGTGAACTGCAAAATTTTAAATGGATTGAGCCCGGTCGAACTTTTAGAACTTATAACGGACCCGGCCAAGATAGATTTCATTCGCGCCGGAACCGGGTCTGTAAATTTTGTCACGTGCAGACCTCTACCCAAGCTCCTATTAGGGTCATACTCAGATAAAGGTAAATTTATGTCCTTGACTATCAAAGTCAACTATGAATGTTTAAATTTTTTTTATGAACATTTTTGTTCAAGCACTACAATCGGCATTAGTTTAAAAAAGAAAAAAATAATTTCAATATCTAAAAAATCGTAAATTTGTTAAAGTCATTACTTAGGCTTGTCCTAAACTTCTAATTTTTAAATTCAAATCATTATTTTTAACATTTGAAAAGATTTAGAACTTCATTTGTTCTCGACCTTGTTAGGACCCAAAACTCATTGTTTTTCCGGAAAAATGTTGAGTGTTTTAAAAGAGCAACGAATTAACCTTTAACTGATGCCACAGAAATTGTCACAAACTAGTGTGAAGCGGTCTGTGAGACCGCTCCATCCCGCGATTAACTCATAGGATGTTGATTTTGTACTAGACTTTTTGTACGGGAGTGTTATAATTAAAATTACCTATTCAAAAGTCTGGTGATAGTCAGGGCTTAATTTCTAACAAAAAAAGTACCGCAGCCCTAATATTCTGCGGTACCGGTACAACAATCGTACCGTTCCACCTCCCCCCTATCACTCCATATTTGTACTCGACTGCATATTTGTATTTCGAACATTATTTGCAAAATTTAAAGCATTTTTTTCTTTGGAAAAATAAAAAAATTAAATATATCTATCAGCATATACTTAGCTGTCAACTATTCCTTTTCTTAGTTATCACTCCTTCTGAATAGTAAGTAATCTTTGCCTAATTTTAAAGTTAATTGCAGAATTCTGCGATTAATTATGGTAAGGATTATGATTAGAAAATAGTGTTAACACAAAAAAAGGATACTTCGCGGCTATGCATTTTTAAGGAAAAAATGAATGAAATTTACTGAAATTAATATTTATATGCTGGAGAATGGAACAATGTTTTACAATTTCCTATAAAAGTGCATATCTTAAACTATAATAGATTCCTTCCGCATAACAAAATTTTATGGCGAGTCCCTGAAAATCAGATTAAATAAAAAATTTGACATGATTATCGGAAGGAATCTATGCTTTTATAGAAAAAAGGGGAAGCAGTGCTCGATTGCTTTCTATCAGAATAACAATACACGACAATTATATCTACCTACAAATGAAAGTGACTTTTCATAATTTTTTACTTTTCATCAGAGCAGAGTCTTAGCATGGGTGCCGTTCATGATACAAAATAAATAGAAAAATCGCTAACGTGATTTTTGTACTCGTACGCAATAGAAGACAGAAAACCTCAAACAAACAAAACCTCAAGCTGATGCTCGTTGGCTAAAACAGAAAATATTATTTTCAGATTAAATATCTAAATAATAATAAAATTATCCTACTAATAAAAAAATTAAAAAAAAATTAATAAAAATAATAAAATAAATAATAATAAAATTATAATAAAAAAATAACAATAAAAAAATAATAAATAAAAAAATTATTTTACTGTCACAAAAGAAAATCTCATTGTTCAGTCTCTAGAGTGGCGCCGTATGAACAAGTCGTCGCCGACATAAATTTGAAATAGAAAACACGATTTCTGTTTCACCTTCATTCTCATCAAAATAGCATTTAGAACACAATAGATTTGAAATAGAATATAATAAGCAATTTTAAAGGAGGAAAAGTTTTTTTTTCTATACATGAATAAATAAAATTTTAATTCTAATACAGATTGAGCTCGAGTCAGTCCGTTTTATCTCCATTTCTTACGTATGCGACACATTACGTCACATATACGTGTTTTGGTAAAAAAGAATGCATAAGCTTGGAGATGGAAAGAAAAGGGTATTTTTGGCTTCGGTTTTTTCGGATGCGCTATTGCACTGGGCTCCGGAGCCCTGTATTTATGAGCTCCGGTGAATTCCGACTAATATTTAAATATTTACTAAAAATAGAGAAGTACCGGAGCCGGGCTCCGGCGCAAATTAAGCCCTGGTGATAGTACTAAATTTCCAAACGAAACAAAATTTCAGTAGTGTTTGTAGATAAACTGAAATTTGCAAGTTAAACTATGAAAACTGAGAAAAGCACCGTCTGTGAGACCGATAACATCAGTTAAAGGTTAATATGAAATTTCGTTTTAAACTTGAGAAATCCGCTCGATAACCCATCATTTGAAACGAGAAGTATGAATTTTTATCACATGCGCGAGTTTTTGAGGGGTTTAAGCGTTTCCCCCCGAAGACACTGAATAGGATGTTCGCCGTTCCGCGTCAACAACGGAGTAAATTTTCGATATTCATAGGATTGCGTACATTCACTGGATTCCTGAAGGTCAAACTTAAGCAATATTACTACCTTCAGGTCCTTGCTGTACTCCGTGAAAAAATACGAAAAAACGACCCGAATTATAGAAGTACAAGTCATGGGTGCTTCATATCGGGACAATGCACCGGCTCACACGTTCAAGACGTTTCTAGCCAAGTGTAACATCCCAATGTTGAACCACCCACCTTATTCTCCTGTCACCATGTGACTTATCTGTTTCCCAAGGTCATATCTGTATTAAAAGGAACCAGATTTCAGGCTGTTGAAACTGACTCAAAAAAGCGGCACGCGTCATTAAAGAGCTCATCGAAAAATACTTTCAAACAAGTGAAAATTCGCACAGAACGTCGTAGAGATAAAGGAGGGGTGTATATCGAAGGGATAACAACTAAATTTGTACAAATTTAAAATAAAATATTTCATAGCATCAGTCTCGTTATTTAATAGCTGCACCCCGTATTTTTGCATTTAAAATAGCTCATTTATGAAAAAATAAATACAAAATTTAAATAAAAAATGAATTAATGTAGATATTATACATTAATATTCTGAAATGGGCGATATATTCATTCTGTACAAATTTAAAACTAGTTGGATGTGCCAATCCTAAAAAACTTTCTTCTACCTCATACATCTTAATATTTCAAAAAGTTATTAATTCTGGCGGATTTTTTTCAAATTCAGGGAGGACCTACTGGCCATAGCCAAAAACATACGTAAAAAATTTGTTTCAATTCTATGCATAACTTCATACACTTTTCGATGGTACAATAAGAAAAATGGCACAGACAGCGCTATTACAGTGCCCCCTTCACGCGGAATTTTTTCAAATTCAGGGAGGACCTTCTTGCCTTAACGAAAAGCATACACAAAAAATTTTGTTTAATTCTATGCATAACTTCATATACTTTTCGATGGTACAATAAGAAAAATCGCGCAAAAATCGTTATTACAGCGGCCCCTTCCGGCGGATTTTTTCAAAATTAAGGAAGGGCCTGCTTGCCATAGCCAAAAACTTAAAAAAAATTGGTTCAATTCTACATCATCTTCATACACTTTGATGGTACAATGGCGACAGACCGACATTTTCTATAAACATGTTTTTTCGGACCTCTGACCCGTAAAACGTGTAAATCTGTCAAAAAACGGAAGTCGAAAAAAATTTCGATTACAATACTTTCTTCTATTGAAGATAGAAGAAAGTAAAAATGCATGTTTTTTTTCACTCAAAATTTTGGGAAACGTTTTGCGCCCATTAATTTCTTTCTGCTCGAATCTTGTGAAAATAGTCGTCCATTTTTGAAGAAGAAACTTTCAGCCATAAATAACCAGCCAATAGATATTTTTTATAGGAATTTTATTTATTACGCGATGTTGCAAATACTTATTTATTCGTGACTGTACAATTGGGAATTATCTCGTGTATCCATAAAATTATATCGGCGATTGATATCATCTCGTGAAAGCTTTCGAGCGTATAAATACGAAGAGCAATATTAATGGAAAATGGAAAACAAGGAAGTAAATTAAACGTTACTGTGTAATGGAGCTTAAATTTCTTGAAAAAAGGGACAAGAAAGATCAATCACCTATTACATTTTAAAGGATTACAGAATCTATATAAATTCAGCGTCGGATGCCTTTGAAACTAACACTAAAAGTGATCCGATATGGATTGCGGTCACTTCACATTAGATTATGTTTCATATATGAAATTTTACGCACACATTAAAAACAGACATAAGCTAACAGTTAATAATAAAAGAACTGGACAATTACACCGTAAAAAGTTATATATACATTTGATAAAATATCATTAGTTTACTACACGGTGTACAAAACTGTTGTAAAGTCAAATAAACTTATACAAACATTAAAATAAAGTTAAAATATCTACGTTTCGGTCATCCTTCTATGACCTTCTTCAGGAACGTTGTCATATATCTTCCAAAATTAGAGCAAAACCGTCTTGAGTTCAAAATGTTCGTTATATATTCAGTCAAAAGTCACTTTATCCAATTACAATCCAGAAAGCATGCAATGGCACCATCTATTAGACAAAAAGTAGACTACAATTTCGAATGATTTTTAATATGGCGCCGTCTATGAGATGAAAAAGGAATAAAATACTATCAAATGAACAATTTTGGCCTGCAGTGGCCCCATCTATTGTAAGGCAATGTAAATGCATGTAGAACTTAAAATGCAAAAGGCAAACTTTGTTAAAATCAAAAATAGAAGTGCATACTTCACTTTGGGAAATGTAAGATGAATAGATTAAATTTCAAAAAAATATTTCAATATGTGCAACCAAAGTTTAGGGATATTAACTGATATGTTATCATTACAAACTTCTTCATTTCTAAACATAATTTCTATTGATTCTTTTTGAAGGCCATCTATTGCAGTATTACATGGAATTATAATTTTAGCATTATCAAAATCTATATAACTATGGGGGTTATTAAAATAAAATTTAACCAGTTCTGTGGTCTGACGATATTGTAAAATGTCTCTTATGTTCTTTCAACCTCTCCAGAAATTTTCTTTTCGTAGTACCAATGTAAAATTTTTTAGCACCGCTATCCAAAATGATAGGAATTTCATAAACACCAGCACGCTCATGGCCAGGTGTAGGATCTAAATTGCAATTTAATAAATTAGTAAGGTAAGGAGGGGGAATAGCAACAAGTTGAACGTTAAATCCACGAACCATTTTCCTTAACTTTTCAAAAATGACTGGCACATACCTGAATCGACAATACGAAGGTTTCTGCTGGTTATTAGGTAAGCTGTGAGGGGGGAGACAATGTTGCTTGTGAATAATATTATAAATGTATTTAATGGGAAAACCATGATCTATGGCAATTTGCTTAATAAAATTAAGCTCCTGCTTTAATTTCTTGCCAGAACATATTAAAAAGGCCCTTTGTATAAATGATTTAAATGCTGCAATACGATAATTGAAGGGTAAATTAGCATTGAAAGGGATAAAATTGTTCATTTGATAGTATTTTATTCCTTTTTCATCTCGTAGACGGCGCCATATTAAAAATCATTCGAAATTGTAGTCTACTTTTTGTCTAATAGATGGTGCCATTGCATGCTTTCTGGATTGTAATTGGATAAAGTGACTTGACAATATATAACGAACATTTTGAACTCAAGACGGTTTTGCTCTAATTTTGGAAGATATATGACAACGTTCCTGAAGAAGGTCATAGAAGGATGACCGAAACGTCGATATTTTAACTTTATTTTAATGTTTGTATAAGTTTATTTGACTTTACAACAGTTTTGTACACCGTGTAGTAAACTAATGATATTTTATCAAATGTATATCTAACAGTTAATGTTATGAAAAAAAGAGTCTAGTTTTACTTTGAAATGAATGCTTCAATAAATTTAATTTATATGCCTTCCGCGCAGAATTTCTGATACTCTAATTGTTACTATGGATCCTTTTTTTTTTTTTATTGAGTACTAATGTGTTTAAACTGACGTGCACTTAAAAAATATTTGTACTTAAGTTTTTAAATAAAATAAGACGAAATGCAATATTTCACCTTGATTCAAACAAAAAATACAATATGAACTTTAAAAATATAGGGGAAAGTAGGGTAATGCCTATCTCACTTAAGGAAAAACATGAATAGCTAGTCAAATTTATACAAAAAATCAATATTTTATTAACGCAGTATAAGCCCAAAGCATAAGGAACAATTTGCAATCAACTAGTTTGCATAAAAGTTTAGGAATTTTCTTTTATCTTTTTTTTTAAATTGGCAATGGATTGAGCGCTAATGCCTGACATCGTAGGGTAATTGCGCTCAAAATGTGAATGCAAGATTTAAGTTGGCGTAACAAAGCACTACAAAAATAAACAAAAGCATGAGCGTACAGCTAAATGCGTATATTTTGTAGACATAATGAGTGAATTAACATTTAAAAATAAGAATGTACACTTACCTTCAAGTTAGATGTTTTAGAATTTTATAATAAAACAACGGCAAACTAATAACGTGAGGACATACTTTCCTTCCGACGATTGCTGCATCCTTACTGGGAACTTTCGATGAAGTTCGCTAGGTGCTGTTACCGATTGCACGTTCTCAATTCTAATCTGTTTAGAGATATTGGAGTGAGCAGAATTACCCGCTTTTCCCAATTCATTTTATTTAAAACTTCTTTGTACTTTTGGACTGTATTTCCCGAGGCCATCAGAGAATATTTTAATAATTAAGTGCTGTTCTTATTTACAAATACGTCTCTTCGGTCTGAAATGGGAGAGTCAAATATTATAATTGAAAGTACTTCTAATATATTGTATTATGCATCTACTTTCAACTCCAATATTTATTGGCCCTCCCATTTCAAAACGAAGTGATGTTTTTGTAAATATGAACAACAATGAGTTATCATAGCAAACGCGGTAGCGTTAAGCTATAATATGATTAAGAAATAGAAAATGCAAACGACTTTCTTAAATTTCTGGCGAACCAGTTGACATACGACAATGATTTTTCTTTTGAAAGATAGAACTTGACGAGACGAATAAACTGATAGCATTAAAAAAATTGCTGTAGCTTTCAGTAGTTTTTTATTTAATCATAAACGAAAAAAATGAAGACAAAAATTCAACAAAGTGTAGCTAACGTTCCAGTGGGTGGATTAACTTCGTTTTTGTTTTATTTTGATCCTCTTGTTCAAACTTAAAATAGATTTTTTTTTAATCTTTGTTTGACGGTCGCTGAGAAAATCGAATTTGTCTTTTATAATGTCTCCATAAAATTATAGCAATCTCTCCTTTTCATTTTTAAATTTTCTAATTCAATAATTTCTTTCGTGTTGCCACTCCCTAAAAAGCAGTACAATAATTTAAAAAAAAGGATAACACGTGTACTTTTGTTTTTATAAGTCAATAAAAATTGAAATTCAACTGACAGATTTTTGTATTTTTGAAACCGAAGTCAACCTAAGCAGATAATGGATAATTTTCATAAATATATATATGAACATTCTTGATTAATATTTTCAACTGGGGTAATAGGCCCAATGGAGCACAAACGAGTTAATAGGAAACAAAAAAAAAAAAAAACAAGGTAAATCCCAAGCTTCTGTTCAGGAGCTAAATAAGTTTTTTTTTTAATTATCATCATACCATCCTAGCTTACGCAAGCGAAAGGTATGCAGTAATATAAATACTTCATCACATACTAAGCATACCTTAAAAAATAGCATTCCATCTATTTTAAATAATGAAGAGATGTCATATACGCACCAGAGTACATAACTGGCGCGATAATGGCTTTTTTTGCCTGCTACGGTAACCGAGCTATTGTTTATTTATTAATTATTTTTTTATTTACTTTTATTTTATTTTTTAAAATTATATAAATTGCTTTGTTCTATAGTTATTAATTAAACTTTTCATTATTTATTGTTATTTCCTTTTTTAAATAATAATAGAAAGTAATTCGAAAAAATATGTAACTGCTATTCGAAAAAATATGTAACTGCTATTCGAAAAAATATGTAACTGCTATTCGAAAAAATATGTAACTGCTATTCGAAAAAATATGTAACTGCTATTCGAAAAAATATGTAACTGCTATTCGAAAAAATATGTAACTGCTATTCGAAAAAATATGTAACTGCTATTCGAAAAAATATGTAACTGCTATTCGAAAAAATATGTAACTGCTATTCGAAAAAATATGTAACTGCTATTCGAAAAAATATGTAACTGCTATTCGAAAAAATATGTAACTGCTATTCGAAAAAATATGTAACTGCTATTCGAAAAAATATGTAACTGCTATTCGAAAAAATATGTAACTGCTATTCGAAAAAATATGTAACTGCTATTCTGTTTTCGTCAAATTGGCGTCAGAAAAAACCGCGCCAAACCCGTCCTGTATATGACATCTGTGCCTTAAATAATTAGGGTTTCGTTTAACTTTAGGTACTTTTGCTTGAGATATTGTCGAAAATGTACAGCAAAAATATACGGTACAACTTGATTATCCCGTCGACCAATTTCGCCAAACTATTCGCCAAATGATACAAACTGACATAATTTTTATTTTAAATAACGGAAGAATAAATAAATTAGTAAAACATTAATAAAAATACTAATAAAAACTTGAGCACAGATGTCATATACGCTCCGTAATGGCGCGATTTTTTCTGACGCCAATTTGGCGAAAACCTCGTTAATATATCACCTATATCCGGGTTACCATATCAAGCAAAATAACGACACTTTGTCGCCAGTTAAGTACCCGGTGCGTATATGACATTGGCGTAAAAAAAAATCGTGCCAATAATCGTATATGATATCTGTGCCAAAACTTGAATTAAAAATCACTTGATGACGTAACATACACGTGTATCGTGTTTAATGTCAAGTGAATGTAGCATTTACTATCCTCCATTATTGTCATATCTTATAGTTTGGCGATAATTATTTGATCGACAGGATAATCAAGTTGTACCAAGTATGGTACATATGTCATATACGCACCACGTTGGCGCGATATTTTTTCTGACGCCAATTTGGCGAAAACCTCGTTAATTAATAACAATAGAACAAAACAATTTATATAATTTTAAAAAAGAAAATAAAAGTAAATAAACAATTTATTAATAAATCAACAACAATATCCGGGTTACCATATCAAGCAAAATAACAAAACTTTGGCGCCAGTTAAGTACCCCGGTTCGTATATGACATTGGCGTCAGAAAAAAAATTGGGTCAACGTGATGTGTATGACATCTGTAGAGTTTCAAGTACACTTCTGAACGTTACTTTGAAATCGGTGAGTTTCATCGCCAAAATCGCCAAGATGCTTAATGATCATCGCCATTGAATATATAAATAATGCCATATTTGCAAACTTATAGGTCAAAATATAAGTGGAACCTCGGTTCACGACCGCCTCTGTTTATGACCAGTTCGGTTTATGTCCAACTTCGGTGATCAACATTTGACTCGGTTGGCGTGCAATATCTCGGTTCACGACAAAGGCTGCCGAATAGTTCAGTTGGCAACCCTTACATAACTCGTGTTATTAGTCAAGTTTGGAGTAAGGTGTGCACAGCAGAATGCTTTGTGAACCTACTGTGAATTACTGTAAAAAAATTAACTTTTTGTTTTACTTTTAGTCAGGTTTGCGCTAATTTTAGCTCTCAATATGGCTTCTAAGAATGAAAAAGTGCTTAGTGATAGCAGTAGTAAGAAGCTTAAGTGAATTACAGTTCAATAAAAGAGATTGTAGCAAAACACGAGAACGATGTTAGTATAACTGGTCTAGCTAAACAATACGATGTGGCCTAAACCTTCGATTTTCACGATAATCTACATATATATATTACACTATTGTATTTGTCACAGAAATCCGGATTAAATGTTTAATGGCAACGCTCGAATGAAACGCATCTCATTGGTTATAGAACAGCATTTAATGCATCTCCATACCTATAAGGCGGGTTACCATAGGCGGGACCCTGTTCTGTCTCCAAATACCGCCAAGTTTGTCACCAATTGGCGATATATCGCCAAATTCCCATAGACTTCCATTGTAAACCAATAGGGTTTACTTGTTTAGAGAGAATCAACAAATTGAGATATTTTAATGCAACAAAAACTAATATCAGTTTAAGGAATTATATTAATTATATATTTAAGGGAGCCCAAATAAATTAAATTATGAATAAGAATTAACGTGAATTTGATTTAAAAACCTTGAACCTCTTAAAACAATGTGCATTACTTGGTTAAATAGTGTATTATTGCGCGAAATAAGAAAAAAGTATTGGGAATATTTAAAAGCAACTCAGGTTTATTTATATTCAATATATAATTATCAAAAAATTTAAATGACTAGTATTAAAAAATGCTCTGACGAGCACGAAAAAAGGCTAATATGTTTTTAAGTATGAAAAAGGGTTTGACAAGTGCTTCTAATTGAGCATGAAAAAGGACAAGGGGTCCCTTCTTGGCTGCAGCTCACTGTCAATGCCAACTTTGAAAATATCATATTTGCGCTTTTTTCATATAAAAAAAAAAAATCAGCCACAGTTACGATAAAAATGTGTAGTATAACGACGCAGCCTGATTAAACATGAATGTAAGGCGACATAGTACCAAAAACCTTAGTTCCTGCAGCGTATCACACTCATGCAGTGCCACCAAGCACGCCCGCAGTGTAGAACTGTACAAAAAAATGATTTGTAGTGCAGTGCAGACTGTTGCAGCACTCTGCACAGGAACAATTCCACATGTGCACGCATAACAGTATAATGCATTCATTGATTTTTGAAATTATATGCAAGTGGCTGTGGCTGTACAATGTACTATGCAGTACAGCAATGCATGTAAATTATAAACGAACATTAGACGCAGATACCTTTAATACGGAAGTACAAAAGCACAGTGAGTGTGCGCTGAGGTTCAAAAATTAAAAGCATAATAGGAATGTACTGTGTAGTATAATTTAGAGAAATAATGGTACACAGTGCACTGTACAAAGTTGCATTGCAGACGCACGAGCAGTACAACAGTGCAGTTAACATGTAAAGCACGACGGAAAGTTTTACTAAAGTACCGCGAATTTCTTTCATGAAATTTTAAACAGTCATTTCTTAAAAATTGCAGTGACAAAGATCTACATTTTGATAAAATTCGCATTAAAGATCAAGTTATCCTTTGATTACATAAAAACAGCTCAAACTGTTTCGGACTAAATTCTCAAGCAATTTTTTGCATGATTTCTTTCATGTTCCTATAAAATTAATTTTTTTTTTTTTTTAGACTCATGAAAAAATGGATTTTTCGACAGTTTAAAAAGGTAACCTGACACCTTAATACAAAAATGTACATACTTTGCACTACGAGTATAATTTTTTTCTTGCATTTCATATGAATTTTGCAATTTAAAATCTGCAATTTTTTTTAATTGCATTTTTATCAGTTAACCTATGTAGTGTTGTCAGGTCCAGAGTTCGGAAAAGCGGAATGAGAGAAAAAAAGCGGGATAGTAGCTTCTAAATTAGGACATAAAAGTGCACTAGGCCCAATTAAAATGTAGCCTGTATATAACGGAACCCTGTCTTAAGCGTAAAAGCTTCACTGTTTCTAAAGTACGAATACTTCATATCTGCTAAGAGAAAAACCCGTTTAAAATGAAATTTTTCTAGCAAGTTTTATAAACGCAACAATAAGCAACGCAACTCAATCAACTCAACAATCTCATACAGGGAAACATAATAGCGGAATCGCTTAGGCGCGGAAACAAAATTCTTAATTTAGCAGTTATAATTAGATAGTATACCCTATCGTATAGGACAATTGTACTTTACGAACATAATTCCGTTATAAACAGGTATAAACAGATTTAGGGAACAAAGTACAGTAAAACTTGTGGAAGCAGAATCACTGGGAACCATAAAACATTCCATTTATGACAGATTTTCGTTTAGACTGATAAATTGGTCACTACAGTCATTTTATCCTTTGCGATTTTTGAATTTTTAGCGGGTTTTGTAAAGTTATTTTTAGCATTTCTAAAAGAATTTCGGCTACAATTTTTTTTTTTTCACTCTAGTCAATTGTCTTTTTCAATAAAGTGTACTCAAATTCGTACAATGATTTTTACTTTTTTCGCGAATTTTTCTATGCGATTTTTAGTTTTTTCGCGTCTTTCTTGCAATAGTTTCAGCTTTAAATTTTAGTGTAACATAGTAAAGTCTAAAAATACTTGGATTCCGCTAGTGTCTCGGCATAAGGCACGCTCGGAAACGTAGCTCTCCGCGAATTCCGCGGCGGTCGGAAAACTAAAAATATTCCGTTATAGATAGGTTCTTTTTCATGGGTTTTATTGTATTAAGTTCCACTTGATGCAGATCCACGAACAGCATGATGCTAAAAAAAGTTGCCATATTATAAAATTGGGTCACTTGGCGTCCCACGTACGGGTCTTTCAGCCTCTGAAAATCGACGCATCACCTGGAAACACGAGTTGAGAAGTCTGCTCAAGGCAAAAAACTTTATTTTACTTTTATTTTAGGATGGCCGATTTAGAGAAATTTAAGGTAACCCTTTTTTAGGACTATGGGTCACTAGAATTGATCAATAATGTAAATATCAGTTCTGAAAATTGCATCTTTATTCGCAAGAAGGTGGTTGTGAAAATTTAAATATTAAAGTTTCCAATAGATGTAGATAATCAAATAAAACTATTGTTGAACTTGAGTATGAATTTGACTCCACCCTTTGAATAAGCGGATAAATGACTTTTCGCGATAGAAATAAAATTAAAGAAATAAAAAGTAATTAGGGGAAAATAGGGTAATGACGCTCAGAAGGGCAATTCCGCTCACCCAATATCTCTAAACAGAATAGAGTTGAAAACGTGCGATCGGTACCGGCGCCTAGCGAACTTCACCGTAAGTTCCCAGTAAGAATACAGTGACTGTCGGAAGGAAGGTATTTTTGTGTCCTCACATTATTAGTTTGCAGTTGTTTTATTATAAAATTCTACAACATCTAACTTGAAGTTACTTTTGTGTCGTACACTGTTATTTTCAAATATTAATTTACTCATTACGTCTACAAAATAAGATTTAGCTGTATTTTCATGCTTTTACTTATTTTTGTAGTGCGTTGTTACGCAAATTATAATGCATTAAAACAAAATACGGCGATAACGGGTCATGGCGCTCGTGTGGAACTCTAAGTGTTGCCAGTGGGTAACTTTTTTTTAAATTCAAATTTATTAACACCACTTTTTTGAAATGGTAAAATTCCCCCGTTTTCGCCTTAATATGTCATTAAACAAGGTGAATTTTACGATTTCAAAAAAAGTGGTGAAAATCAAAAAACCCAAATTAAAAAAAAAAAAAAGCCTACTATATGTGTAACAAGATATGTGAACAATGTGTAAAGTGGTCGCAAAAAGTCTGCAGTGGTGTGAACAGCCCACACAACTACCTATGTGACTTTTGTCTTACTTAAATGTTGTATTCAAACTCTAGGCGCAATGACCCTACCCTGTCGGGCATTACCGCTCAATCAATGGTTATTTAAACAAAACGATAAAAAAATTCCTTAAACTTTTATGCAAATGAGTTGATTGCAAACTGCTCCTTATGCTTTGGAGTTATACTTCGTTTATAAAATATTGATTTTTGTCTAAATGTGACTAGCTATTCATGTTTTCCCTTAAGTGAGCGCCATTCCCCTACTTTCCCCCTATGCCTTTGAAAAATATTCCAGGATTATCTAACAGAAAAAAAAAAATGAACACTAAGTTTGCAGTTTGAAATTTTAAAGTATTTAAAACACTAAAAAATCACCAAGTCAATTCATGAGTGGTGGACATCGTCTCCATTCTGGAGAGTTTCAACTTCGAACTGAAATAGCTTTGAAAAGTCAGACAGATTCGCACTTTTGGCGGAGTTGCTTTTACAGCCCTCTTTATAGTATTTAACCCTCCACCTACAGAGACTAGAAAATCTTCAGGTTTTAGAGAGAGTTTAGTTAGAAGTTATCTTCATGATTTCTTGTTCTTTCAAATAACAAAATGCTTAAAAACATAAGTTTTTTTGTTTAAGCATTATCTTTGTAGATTCGGTCAAAAAACAACTTAGGAGAAATAGGGGAATGGCGCTCACTTAAGGGAAAACACGAATATCTAGTGAAATTTGAACAAAAATCAATATTTTATTAATGAAGTAAAACTCCAAAGCATAAGGAACAGTTTGCAATCAACTCATTTTCATAAAAAGGTTTTAGGAATTTTTTTTTTTGTTTTATTTAAATGACCATCGATAGAGCGGTCATGCCCGACAGGGTAGGGTCATTGCGCTCAGAGTTCGAATACAACATTTAAGTAAGATAAAAGTCACATGTAGTTGTGTGGGCTTTTCATACCACTGCAGACTTTTTGCGACCACTTTACACAGATTGTGGGCTACATTTTTTATATTTAGGGTTTTTTTATTTTCAGCACTTTTTTGAAATCGTAAAATTCTCCTTGTTCAATGACATATTAATGAAGGCGAAAACAGAGGAATTTTACCATTTCAAAAAAATGGTGTTAATAAATTTAAATTTGAAAAAGTTGCCCACTGGCAACACTTCTGGAATTCCACGCGAACGCCATGACCCGTTACCACCATGTTGGGTTTTAATGCATTATAATTGGCGTAACAACGCATTACAAAAATAAATAAAATCCTGAAAGTACAGCTAAATGTATATATTTTGTAGAAATAATGAGTAAATT
The DNA here is from genome assembly GCA_963932465.1 of Maratus speciosus. Taxonomy (NCBI): domain Eukaryota; kingdom Metazoa; phylum Arthropoda; class Arachnida; order Araneae; family Salticidae; genus Maratus; species Maratus speciosus. The sequence goes on from OZ010797.1 coordinate 11,950,822, forward strand.
AATATTTGAGAATAATAGTACACTTACCTTCAAGTTAGATGTTGTAGAATTTTATAACCTTTTAAGACCCACCCCGCACGATCGTGCGAGTTAGACATTCATTTAAATTTTTGTTTCTGGGTCGTATGTAATAAAAACTCTAATCGAACGATCGTTCTGGTTTGCAGACAGAGTACAGTATCATTTTTTATCAACAGGTAGCGGTTGCAATCCATGTTTTACTTTCTACAGGTATGACTAGCTTTGTTTACAAACACATCGGGTCTTAAAGTGATAATAAAACAACTACAAACTAATAACGTGAGGACACAAAAATCATTTCCGTTTCCTTCCGACGGTCACTATCCTTACTGGGAATTTACGATGAAGTTCGCTAGGTGCCGATACCGATCGCACGTTTTCAATTCTATTCTGTTTAGACATATTGGGTGAGCGGTATTGCCCTTCTGCGCGTCATTACCCTACTTTTCCCTATACTTTTTAAATTTTCGGAAGATATGAATTGTAGACCTATGATTATTTTAAACAAAAATCCATTTTTCTAGGTGTTAAACATGTTAATCCAAAATTAAATCGGCTAGTTGGAATTCAATTATGCTTAAACTAGCCGCATTAAAATTAGTTTTGTAAAAAAGATATATCTATTAACCCGGAAATGAACGCGCATATCCAGGATATGTACGACATACTTTGACAACAATAAATTCAAACAAAAATTGTCAGGTTATTGAATCATTGGCATTGCTAAAAAATTCTGTGATAAAGTAATTTGAAGATTACTTTTTGAAAATGAGTGGCGACAAATGTAATAATCGTACCCACCCTGGGCAGGGTCGTGTAATCCCGGGTTAAGGAGTTTAAACTTTAAACAGTCAAATTCTTAAAATATTTGAATGAATGAATCACATCCCGTTCGACATAAAAAGAGAAAAAATATATACATGGTCTTCAAATAGTGTTTGTATTGAAACACCAAGAGTTGGAATTAAATTCAGTGCGAAGACGCCCTAATCTTATTGTTAACATATATTAAAAGCTCAGTTCCAGTCATAGGGCCATTTGTTTTTTGCATTTTCAGCATAGTCTTTCCATCAAGAGATATTTGAGGCATGGAACACTCACTGTTGTAGTCACACATAACATTTCTCCCTTTCCCTACCGATTTCCAAAATTGTGTCATTTTGGGGTGGATAAAGAGTACTTTAGATAAAAAACTTGTAAAGTTTGAAACAATCAAAATTCTGTTACCCCTTCATTTTTAGGGGGTGTTCCACCTTTTTCGGTCTTGGTGCCCTTTCCAACACTTAACATCGGTTTCCAAAAAGTAAGAATTTTTAAAAAACATAGAAATAATAGTAAATCATGGGGAAAGTTGAGGTAGTTTCTTTACGTAATACGTACTACATAAAATTTGCTTAGGGGGCCTCTCTATGCCTATCAAAACGAATTCAAACTCAGATTTTTTTTTTTTTTTCAAACCAAATTTGACACCCTCAAATTCTACATCCTTCCATGAGCTTAAAATTTTCCTGAAATTCGTACGATTAGTTTAAAAGAAAATTATTTTAAGACTAGCTGTACCCGGCCACGCGTTGCTGTGGCCCAGTCTGGCTAAATGGAAAAGAAAGAAAAGAGAAAGTGCGCGTTTCTAATATATTTAATTTCACAATACTTGTGGGTATACAATATTTTTGTTGTTATATTGTCTGTGCAGTTATAGAGATTGTCTGACTTGGCGATTCTAGAACACGAAAAATATAATTGCCCGTGTGAGAAGCAATTCATGTCTCGATCTAAACCGCAGAATTTTAAAGCTTGCCCCTAAGCTTTATTGATGGATATTACAAACGCCAATCAAATAGGTAATTGCAATCTCTTAAACTGAAATCACGCATCCATTGGAATCAAAAGAATGCGAGGAACATCTTCACCTTTGAAAGGTCCTATCAAGACTGTTGCTTCTACAAAGTTGCTCATTATTTTTTTTACTGCAAGCCGCGTGCCCTTGCAAAGATTTGGCTTGTTAATATTTCACAGCATCTGAATTGGCAGGCCGATTGTCAATTGCAGCACGTGCGGTGGCATACCTGACACATCGAGTGAATTAAAAAGATATGTGTCGAGTTAAACTTATGGCATTGAGCTCGCAGACTATTCACACTAATTGTATATTATACTCTTATTCCAAAGAAAAAGAAATTAAGGGGGATTACCCTCTCCGTTTCCCTCCTTTATACTTAACCAATGAACCTCCAAATCTAATCAGGGAAACGCCTTATCAGAATAAACCGGTATACCAAATTTGAAGCAAATCGGATAATTCTGCATGAAAAACCCATTTATCTATATTAAGGGCGGATTAGCCTCCGTTCGCCCCTTTATACTTAATCAATGAACCCCTAAAACAAATCGGGGAAGCGCCTGATTCTATCGGTTCTATCTGATAACAGATAGAACCTATTCACAAAATTTGAAGCAAATCGAATAATTCTAGATGAAAAACCAAGTTATCTAAATTAAGGGCGGGGGAATTAGCTCCCCGTTCCCCTTTGCACAAACAATAAAACACCAAAACTAATCAGGGAAGCACTTTATCAGAATAAACCTAATTACAAAATTTGAAGCAAATCGGATAATTCTGCATGAAAAACCCATTTATCTAAATTGAGGGAAGATTAGTTTTGGGAATTTATTGGTTAAGCATAAAAGAGGCAATCAGGGAAGCACCTTATCAGAATGAAACTATTTACAAAATTTGAAGCAAATCGGATATTTCTATCAAGAGTTATCGCGTTACATACATACATATATATATACAGAACGTGCGGGCACTTTAGCTCTCAGGCTTTAATAGCCTGTGAGCTAAAAAGAAGAACTAAAAAAACAAATATAAAAAATACTGACGAAATATTTCAGTAATGTCCCTCCGGAGGGCATAGTGAGGGGAGATGCATAATATGAAAGAGTGGTTAAAGGGCTTTCTAATGATATACCACATAATAAGCGTCGAAAAATATTTAAAAAGTGCTCCGGGGGATGAAATTGGGGGAGGGGGGGTGCAAGGTTCATAATAGTAATATAAAAACACGCGCGCATTCAAATGCAACGCAATCGGTGAATTTCAAAGAAATCGTGCAGAACTTTCGGAGATTTAAGATTTCGTACAAACGAACATTTAAATTTTAATATAGAAATATGACCCCACGGGGGGTGAAAGTGGGATGAGGGGATGGTAGGTGCATAATATGAAAGAGTGGTCAAAGGGCTTTCTAATGATGTCACATGACGTGTCTGAAAAAAATTAAAAAGCGCCCCCTGGTGGTGGCGAGGAAATTGTAGGAGGGAGGAGCGAGGTTCATGGTAGGTATATAAAAACACGCGCGTATTCGAATGCAATCCGTGAATTTCAAATCAATCGGTGAAGAACTTTCGGAGGTTTAAGATTTTGTACAAATTAACATTTATATTTTTATTTATATAGAAATGTGCCCCCACGTGGGGAAAGTGAGGAGAGCGAGATGCGAGGTGCATAATATGAAACAGTATTCCAAGGGCTTTCTAATGATATATTACATGGGTTTTGGAAAAAATTTAAAAAGCGCCCCCTGGTGGTGGTGGTGGCAAATGGGGTGGTGGGGGAGAGAGGTTCATAATAACTATATAACAACACTTCCGGATTTGAATGCAACTCAACCCGTGAATTTCAAAGCAATCGGTGAAGAACTTTCGGAGATTAGCGATTAGGAACAAACGAACATTTACATTTTTATTTATATTATAGATGAGCCTATTTTAGGTGCTATATCCAAATTGAAGTTCGGTATTCAATTGTTGAAAGGACTCATTATTTCTCGCCAATAGGATCCTTTCACTCGCTTAATATAGCACAAATATTTCGATAAAATGAGTAAATTATACATATTTTTTTTTCAAATGATGCTTCCCTGTATAGGATACACAACCCCTTAAACCACCATTTCGACTTTTTTTAAAATCATAATCCGAAAACTACTTTGAAGAAATATTTGAAACTGAAAATTCGCATCAAGCAGGACAGAATAAATATAAATCAATCAAAAAAAAATGCAATTTAACAAATTACAATGCCCATTTGGAAAATGATTTTTTCAAAGACTAAAATTTAAGACATAAAAAATCGCACGGAGTGGATCCTACATTACGTACGCCATGGATTAAACATTAATATTCCTGGACCCATTTTAAATGAAATTTCATTCTTCAACTTCTAAACATCCCACAATGTTACTTTTTACACCGTCGTATAGAGAAAAAAAATGTACTTATTAAAGGTACACATATATTAAGACAGATTGTAAATACAATTAAATACAATAAACCCAACTGGAGTGAAAAATTAGCCGGGGCCAGGACTCAAACCTGGGTCGACAGCGTAACGGGCTGTTGCTCTAACGTTAAGCTACCCTGGCCGATGTTCTAGCCCGGAAATTTCTCACTAATAAACCAAGTTGGGGAACGTCACCGCCCATCTATCAGATAGCACTGGATGACGTGACAACGATGAATAAATTACTTTTACCATCGATCCGCAATATATATTAAAAAAATGTACTTTTAAATGCAATTTGTTTGAAAGCTGTATCTCAATTTGTTTCAGTTATTTATTTTTTTACTTTTTTGTCGTAGTGGCAACAGAAGTATCCATCTCTGTTGAAAGTAAAGGGAAAATACAGATTACTGTATACACCAATCAGAAAACTAATAAAATGCGGATTCAACTAATAAAAAGCTTCAGATAGGGGAGACCGGGGGAATGGCGACACCTTAAGGGGATTTCATTTTTTTTCACCTCAAAAAATTGTTTATTTTTTAATAGTAAAAATTCTAAAGCTGAATCATGACCTTCAGTCTCTGTATAAATTTAACCGTAATCATAACTGTAAAGTAAGCACACATTAAAAAAATGTATTTCAACCTCTGTACAATGGCCGGATTACCCAGGATACTGGGGTCATTCCGCCACTGTATCGGGGTCATGAGCCACTCTTTAATGACCCAGTAAATACATAAAATGGATACTAGGAAACACATAACCTACTGAAAATATTTAGAAAGCAATTTATCAAGATAATGAATAATTACAATGTTCCTTAAACTAGATTTATTAATGTGCTAAGCTTACAATTTAACTCAAACTAGAAAAGTCACCCTTTACCAGGGTGGCGGCATGACCCCGAGAGGACACTATAGCGGAAAACCCCCAGCAAATCCGAATTGTAAATGACCCATCTTTATTTATCCGACTCCGATTTGACTTGAATACATCTAGAAGTTTAAAAACCCCCTTCAATTGTAACTCCTTCCATCCTAACCTCTGTACATCTACAATGTAGATAATAGTTTGAAATAATAGCTTCTTATTTGAAAAGCAATTCATTTAATATAAAACACAATCCATTATATACAACATTTACTTTTAATGCCACGTACAACCTTTTAATTTTCACTTCGACTGTAGAAGCTAAATCAACATTCACTATACTTTATTCCACCTTAAGTTGGCAGCGTTGGTTATACTACGAATGCCGAATCGCAGCCGTTGCCGTAGCAACCAGGGTTTGCTTGAAGAGCAAAGGATCACTAGTAAACAAGGAAAAGCGCCATTTTGGCGGAAAAGTATAATGCGTGTGCAAAAATCTGTACGTTTTGAAGTTCCTATGAAATTAAGGGGTCAGGTACCCTTTGAACCAATAAAGTACATGGAAAAAAGACCTCTGTAAGAATTGCAGTCACTCTTTAACTAATTAACTTTTAATTATAAAATTGAAAACACATGTCAGGAACGATTTATTTTATCAATTAAAGGTGTTAAAAAAGGTACACATAGTTTTTTTTTTTTATTTATTTTTAAAGATAATACAATTTTTACGAAAGAATTATTCTTGCATGCATTGCGCGCATGATTTTTTTTCAATTTGAATGGCTGAAACAAGCCAAGATTTTTTTTTTTTAATGAGTGCAGATATAATGTGTTTTCAAAATGACCTACAATGGAAAAAATAAAACTTGCAGATCCCGAGAAAAAAATTTTTTTTAAAGAAATTCGAAATATCTAGATTTTTTTTATACAAAAGTAGTCGTGAATTCTAAACTTCTTACCTGAGAAACATAATTAATAGGTCATTTTGTGCTTATGTACGTTTAATACATCCACCAGAAATTTCGTGAAATTCTAGATAACCGTTTTTCAGAAATCCTGCGCGCAATGATCAAAATCGCTGTTTTGAGAAAACTGGCTTTAAAGATTGAATCACCCGTTGATCATATAGCAAAAGCTTAAAGTGTTTTACTCATAATTTCTCTTCTAATGCGAATTTTCGTATGGGGTTTGCTTTTAAATGTTTCTTAAGAACCATACTATTTAATTATAAGCTATTTAAAAAAAAATCGATTTTGGGGCGGTTCAAAGGTGACCTGACCCCTTAATTATATAATCTATTAAAATAACGTATTGCATTATTATTTTCTTATTTTTACATTTTTTAGACTGATTTTAGCACTATCTTATATTATATAAGCTGATCCGCCCGACGTCGCCCGGCCCGCAAAATGCGAAATTTTTTTTTAAATAGCGAAAACTTTAAAAAAGGGTGCACGAATTGTGGAAAAACTTTAAAATAGTAAATTTTGACATTTTTTCAATAAACTAAAAATTTGAAGTCGAATTCCATGTACTGATGTTGAAAAAATCACATCGGAACGAAAAAAATCGCATCGAAAATTGTCTAAGAAATTTAAAATCGCGAAGGGCAAAATTTTCTATATTTAAGCTCAAAGTTTAAAACAGAATTCCTCTAACAAATGTCAAAAAATTGCCGCAAAAAGCAAAAAAAAAATTAAAATCAGATTAAAAAAAAATCGAGAAAATTTAAAAAATCGCTGTACGAATTCCGAATGAAATTTACTGAAAACAAAACAGTATTATCTATATTGGGTTAAAAGATTAAAACCAAATTATCCGGAAATCTATTTAAAACAGAAAATTTCTTATTTATACCAAAACCTTTAGCAGAAATTCGGAAAAGGCTAGATTTCACACTGAGCCCGTCTTATTTTTAATGTACATTTTTAATTATAGATATTAGGGTGTAAAAAAGTCATGATTTTTTAAAATCAAAATAAGCTGATTTTTAAATAATTAAAAACTGCATTTAATATTAAATTGTTAACACTGCTGAAAATTAAGGGACTATTTCACTCACGCAAAAACACCCACTTGCTAATTCTAGTCCTATGGAGAAAAAAAAATTAATATCTCTTTTGCATTTCAGTATTTTTAAATTATTTTTTTTCATTTGCGTTGGTTAGCTGATGTCGATCTCGATAAATAACCTTTTTTACCTTTTCGATTTTGTTTGCAAGATTTTTTTTTTTTTTGGGGGGGGGGGGGGGGGGGAATGGGGCTCTGAGTATGCCCTTCATTTACCCATGTTTCATCAAGATAATAAATAGAAGCATTTTTTTTTTCTTATACTCTAATTTTTCTCAAATAGTTTCTGCGCCACAAAATAATATCTTGCCTCTCAAGAAGAGCTGCCTCTCTTTTTCGTTTTTCAAAAGAGAATCCCAAATCTTTTAATATTCTGTTCAATTTAGTCTGGCTAATATTTTTCAAAAAAAATTCTTTATCATCGTTTACAACTTGTAAAACTTTATCCAAAGTTGGTATGTCATTTCTGCAAAAAAAACTATGGATTTTTCGTCGAATGCAAGATAACGTGAATTTGTCATTTTCCCAGCCTTCTGCGTTTACCCACTGCACCAGGTCGTTTCTTTCCGGGTGTACTTAAAGGGCTAGATGCATTTTTCTCTTTTTTCAAACGAAAAATTGTGCTTTTCGAAACACCTGTAAGTTGGGAAACTTCCTCTACGATTTCATTAATTGAATGTTGGGGATTTTCTTGACGAAGTCTGGAATAAACATTTAATATATTTCTGCGAGCTGCACTTTTGATTCACTTTCCTCGCCTCGAAGGTGTGTAAAGCGGCTTTATCAGACATGTTATAATTCAAATAAGTATGATTCAAATAAATATTTAACTGTGTAACAAATTTTAGAAATACTCAGTTAATACACGAATAAATAACAATAATTAACAGTAAAAATAAAAAACCATGAACACGTTAAAAAGAAAAGTAAAAGCGAAAGTAAACAGCGAGTATTATTAAAACTATTCATAAGAACTGTTCATAAGAATGCACGGAGTAGCAGAGCACTAAAGCGCGCCAGATATTTAACCTTGAAGATTTGTTCCTCGCCAAAGGAGAGTTTTTTACGCCAAGATACTTTATACGTTCGCTTTAAATTCAAAATACTTTTAAATTAAATACTTTTAACAGAGAAATTACATTAAATATATGCTTCAAAATACCGAAATTTGTAATTTATAAACATAATCATAGGCGTAACTTGGGCTCTAAGACTGGGGGGGCAAAAATTTTAAGGCCATTTTTTAAAAATATTTATACTTTCCCTCTCTATCACCATACACATGCACTTAAATTAAGACGTCTTTTTTTTTACCGCGCAAAAACACTCAGGTTTTTACTTATTTCGTAGATATTTTCATATATTTTTGTTTATAAAAATATTTATACTCGTCTGAACGTTTCGAAATTTTTGCAGGTGACGTAAATCTGGTCTATCCAAATGCTCTAAAAAGTTTCTGATAAAATACGCACGTTTTGTTGCTTTTAGCATAGAAAAAATATCGTCACCGTGAGGCGCGAAGTGACTTCCGTCCCGGTATATTTGAAAGGGTTAAAATTCTTATTTTTAAAAGCCGATTATAACATCGATTAGAAGAATGTTTCACCTTTAAGAACATATTTTTGGTTTTGTCGGTACCTATAAAATTGTGCCCTGAAGGGGCGAAACCGAGGCCGAAACACTCAGATTTTTTATTTTCATCGAATTTTTCACATATTTTATTTTGTAAAAAATATTTTATACCCGTCCGAACATTTCAAAAGTTTTGTAGGTTATGTAAATATGGCCTATAGAGATGCTCTAAACAGAAAACAAGTGGGTAAGTGTGATCATACATCGCACAAAGGGTTTCGTTTAATATTCCTTTCAAAACACTTTCTTTCAAAACGTCCAGTACATTTATCGCCATGGAATACCTTCTAAATTTTGACAAACACATCCTAAACTATGTTAAAGTTTCAAACATATTCGCCTTGTTATATTTCCTAATTTTGTTCGCCCCCCCCCCCCCCAAAAAAAAAAAAAAAATGCTACGATATATCACATGACGGGTATCTGCCAAATTTAGAAAAGAGCCCCCCTTGGGGGGAAGTGGGCAGATGGTCACCATGATTTTTGACGCGGCCTGATTTTAAAAATTTATGTTATGTTTTATAAGCCATATTAAAGTTTCAAACAGATCGTCCAGTTATATTTCCTAATTTTGTTCGCGCATCTCCCTCAACCCATCCCCCCCTCCTCGAAATGCGACGAGCCCTTCTTCTTTATAATTTATTATCGTGTGTTATAAAGTATCTTAAAGTTTAAAACAGATTGAATTGTTAGATTTCCTACTTTAAATGAAATCGCGGTCTGTTAATTCCACATTCCACCACCAGGGAGCGCACTGTATTCTTAACAAAAGCGTATCTGAACGAAACTCCTTTACACAACCCATTAGTAGATATGTTACTCGAGGGGGTGGCGGTCTTCAGCAAGAATTTAAGATAATTGTTGAAATTACTATTCGGAAATAGTGGTAATTTAACTTTTGACATATTTATATTTAATAAGTATAAGTAGCATGTATCTGAGGACTCCATCAAAAAACGCACCTGAAACAAAAAAGAAATATTTTGCCCCTCCCCCTCTCCTCACCTTCCTGAAATTTCACGCGCCATTTTTTATAAACTTTTTCTAATGTGTTATAAACTGTCGTAAAATTTCAAACAGATCGCCTTGTTATATTTCCTAATTTTAACAAAAATGTTAGTTCCACATTCCACCACCAGGGAGCGCACTCTATTCTTAACAAAACTGTATCGGAAGGAAACTCCGTTAAACAACCTATAAGTAGATATGTTATTCGAGGTGGTGGCGGTCTTAATAAGAAATTAAGATATTTGCTGAAATTACTATTAGGAAATAGTGGTAACTAAACTTTAGATAATTTTATATTAAATAAGTAGCATATATCTCAGGACTCCCTCAAAAAGTCACCTAAAGCGGTCAGAAACGCTAATTTTTTAAATAGAAATCTAGCGCCCCCCCCCCCCCTCCCTCCCCGGAATTTCGCGTGTCATTCTTTCTTACACTTTATCTTATGTGTTATAAAATATCTTAAAGTTTCAAACAGATCGACTTGTTAGACTTCCTAATTTTAACAAAATCGCGTTATGTTAGTTCCACATTCCACCACCAAGGAATGCACTCTATTCTTAACAAAAGCATATCTGAACGAAACTCCTTTACGCAATCTTTCCGTAGATAGATGGGTCAGGATGGTGGCGGTCTTAAACAAGAATTTAAAATATTTGCTGCGGTAACAAACGCTAAGATTTTAAAAATAATTCTAGCTCCCCCCCCCCCCCCTCCTCGAAATATCACACTCCATTCTTTTTTACACTTTTTTCTATGTGTTATAAACTATCTTAAAGTTTCAAACAAACTGAGTGGATGTCTTAACCAATAATTCAAAATATTTCCTGAAATTACTATTAGAAAATAGTGGTATGAAGTAAACTTTCTGATGATGAATGAGTTATACTTATCTCATATCGCTGTTCAAAAAGCCCAGGCAAATTAATAGATTTCCTAATTTAAGTTAATTCGTGGTTAAATAAGCGCGTCTCTTCATTTTAATCGACGCATTTGATAGGAATAAACCGATTAATTAAATAATAATTAATATTTCAGCTTGTAATTAAGATAGGACTTAGATATGGGTATCAATGAAATCAGCGAGAAAATTGACATCGGGATGCCAAAAAATTTAATATTTAAAAAGTTAAAATTTCGTATTAAAATATGCTATTATGGAAAACCGCAGCGTCGTCATGTCTACCTGCTTTCCCGCCGAATTGAAATCTTTTTATTTCCTTGTCTTTCCAATTAAAGAAATTAAATTTTTATCGATCGATTTTTAGTGGATATTTTAACTTATACACATCGCAGAAATGTGAACTTTATACCAAATGAAAGTAGATTTTTTTCTGCGTCTGTCTATTCCATTTACAAATTTCTCGGACCAATATTTTCTGATATACGATTTCGCTTTAAAATCTCCACTTCATTTTTCGGCTTAATTTCCTCCGTGGTAACCGTGCATTCGGCTGATTTTACTGGCAACCCTTAGGAGAAACACGGATGATTTCGAGAAAGTCCGTTTGAATTTGCGTTAAAAAGGTGGATTGGTTAATTTTAGAAGTCAATTAGCCCGTAATTCGGTTAATTACCAACTTTTTCCAAAATTTTATGATTTGTTGTTTGATGTGAGGTGTTCAGCTATAAGTACCCAAAATTTCAAGTCTCTAACATGTATAGTTTCTGAGAACGGGCTCTGTGACGGACAGACAGACAGAGGAGCGATACGAATAGGGTTTCGTGAGATGAACGAAACCCTAAAAAAGTATGATGTGTAAAGTAAAAAGTAAAGTATATTAAAGTATGGACGTTTTGTTACTTTTAGGGTTAATAAAATATCGTCTCCATAAAACGCAAAGTGACCTGAGTTCGCCAGTGTATTTGAAAAGGTTAAAATTCATATTTTTTAAAACAATCGATTAGAAGGTTTTAGCTTTGAGAGCACATTTTTAATTTGTCGGTACCTCTAAAACTACGTCCTCGAGGGGCGCTGCAACAGGACAGAAAAACGCTTCACGGAAAAAACGAGCCTTTTTGGAAAAAAAATTCGAAGGATTAACTGTGATATTTTTTTCAATTGATTGCGGCATTTGAGACATAAGAGATCTTATAGAATATGTCATCTGTTTTTAACTTAACTAAGCAGTTTGACTGATGTAAGTTAATAAATAATGACAAAATACTCCCGAAATTCCTTCTTTTCGAACTTCAATTTCTCCCGATGCATAAATAAGGCTTCTGCGGGTGCGCCATCACTTTTCCCCTTTCGCAAGGGCCGAGATGAGTTATTAATGAGAGTGATTTGCGAATTTTAATTAATAACTCAACTAATTATTAGAATTTTAAAATTCTGAATCTGAGGTGCATCAGAAGAGACTTTGGGCTATTTTTATAAAAAAATGTCAGCTTCGTACTTACACTAGATTTTGCTAGCCATCGCATACACACAGACAGACACACACACACACAAAGCGAAACTTTTTTTTTTATTATTATAGATTGTCCTCAAATTGGACGAGCTTTTTTGACATTTCCCCTTAATAATTCATTTGAAAATTATTTCTTCTTTTTCATACTGATACACATTTATTAAGGGGAAAAAACAAAATTAGCATACAGGAGAAATTTGAAAGGGATTGATTGAAAAAATAATTCGTATGCGACATCTTAATCATCGGTTAGATTTTAGAGCTGTTTAAATCTAGTAATATTAATAGTTAATTTTTTTTCAACTGGCGGTAAACTGTTATAGTCCACTAGTTTCCAGGGAAATTCCAGATAACTCGTTTTTTCCACTCTTTTCGTTCTTGACTATCAAAGCTCTGAAACAACCTCAAATGTAGTATGAAAAAAGTAATAAATTGGGGAGTTCAGAACCCGTTATCAGAGAAACATTCTGAAAGTCAACCGCCATTCTTAGCGAAAAACACTTTTGATACGATCCCACTCATTCTGGTTTAAGATGAATCCAGATAATTTAGCAATACAAAAATTTTAAATTAAACACTGATTTTAATGTTTATTTTAATTCGAATGTTTTTAATTTTTCACATTTTCAAAGTGGGCTCCCCTTAAAGACCTAAATAAAAATATTCGATATTTTTATATAATGTTTTTACTTTCAAAATATTAAATACAAAATTTTATGTAATTTATAGTATTTTGATGGAAGAATGAAGAAAAAAATGTCAAGTTTTCTGCTTCGATTTATCTAAAGCATATTTCCTTTTTTACCATATTCTTCAATTGTACTTAAGGCTGGTCTCAAATCCAAAGGGTCAACTTTATGACACAAGTTTTCATTTATTTTTGTTCGGAAAAGCATGGAATAGGCAGGTGCTGTTATTCAGAAACTATGTAATCGAAATACGTTTTCCATTCTTTGGTAAACGTAAATGATCTTTCAGAAAATACCATCAATTGGAGTTTTGAACCGAATTTCCGGACGTAAGGTGAAAACCAGCCAGAAAACCATAAAAAATTCATCAATTATGTATTATTTTATCCTAAAGAAAACAAGTGGGTAAGTGTGATATGCAGAGGATTTCGTTTAATATCTCTTTCAAAACACTTTATCCTTAAATTAACAAATCAAAATTGTTAATAGAAAATTAATAATTCCTTGCATAAATGGCAGCACTATTATATTTAGGATTGCGTCCCCCTGAAAATTATCCACTCCCATACTTCAGTTTTTTATATATTATACAAAGTTTAAAACAAAACGGATATTTCTATCAAGAATTATCGCGTTACGTATATACATACGTATATACAGAACATGCGGGCACATTAGCTATCAAGCTTTGATAGTCTGGGAGCTAACAAATAAACGGTAATAAAAGCTAAATGATAATGCATGTAATTAATAAATAGACGTAACCAAATGCGTAAAGTTTTTTTAAAAATCAGATTATCCTTTTTTTCACGGAGCCCTTGTTTGCTCCCCCCCCCCCCCCCCCCCACACACACACAAATTCAGCTCACCTTAAATTCATAAAATTCTTATTACGTGTTATGAACTATGTCAAAGTTTAAAATCGATCGGTTCTTTGGTTTTCCTAATTTGAACAAATTCCCGTCAATTGTCTGTACGAAAAAGCATCCCTTTTATGTTTAAAAATCGATTTTTTCATAAACCGGAAAGTTGTGGTCCGATTTTTTTTTAAATTTAGATTTTACGAATCCGCGTACGAAATAACATCCGGATGCGAAAGAACCAAATTTGTAAAATCAATAGTTAAAAAAATCTGTACTGCGATTATGTACAAACATTATAAGTGTTAAAATAAATAGGGTTCTTACTGATTAATACTAAAAAATAAATAGAACTATATTCCAACTATAATATTAACTTAAATAAGTAAATAGCAAAAATTAATATTTTATGAAGAATTAAATAATAATGAATATGTAACATGGTTCATATACTCGAGAACAAATACTATTCCAGCACACTTTTAGATACGTGCATAAAAATGGCATAGAATAAACACATAAGCAATGGCGGATCTAAGGGGGGGCGATCGCCCCTCCCCCTTGGGCAAATAAAGGGTTTGAAAACGGCATTATGTATCCTCACGAGAAATGACTTGGGGCGAAGCTCGAGAGCGGCGCGACCCGCCCCGGGTCGCGCCAGTTTTAATCCACGAGACTCAGGTTGGGTCAGGTCTTCCCTCTTTTAGAGCCGGGCCGTGTCCTGATCTTAAATTTTTCTGCAGATTTTGGTCTGGCCAGACTTCTTTTCTTCCAGGTCGAGCCTGTCCTGGACTTCATTCTTCCTAGAGGTCTGCACTGGCCAAAATTTCCAAGTCGGGCCTCGGCCCGGAATAAAAGCTAAACGTTCAGTCCGTGTCAGCCCGTATGATAAGTGTTACTGGCCCGACCGCGACCTGTGCACTCCTCTAAATTCCTCCCCCTCGAGGCCAAGTTAGTCTGGCATCTTACTTATTTGTTATTCGTAAAAATCATATTTATGTAGTACATTTGTTCAGCGAAATCTTAATTTGATTTGATAAGTCACAGAGATGCATTTTTAAAAATCTACTTTTGTTCCTTGTAGAGCTTTAAAATTATGATTTTATTTTATCATCCGTTTCTTTCATTCTAAACTGATTTTTTAACTGGATTTTCATTTGAATGTAATTGTCTCATATTTTAAGTAGTGTTTATGTACATAATTGCCTAAATAGTCATTAATATTATCGTTTTTATGTATTCATGAATTTGGAACATAAACTGAAAATAAAATATGAGCATAAGTAAGTGTGGTGTGCTTTATGAATAGTTTTAAAGGCAAAATGCAGGCTGTGCTGGAGTCGATTTTTTAGCTTTTATACCGGGCCGGGCAATAATTTTTTTGTGCGGGTTGGACCTGGACTTGGGCCAGAAAATTTCAGCCCGGGGCTGACATATCGAAGGCCGCTTTATTTTTTTTTTTTTTTAATGCTTCTTTTATCCATCATCCCATAGCTACTGAATATACAGGGTGTCCCAAAATGCACTCTCTGATTTTAAAATTCAATAACTTGCAAATGGTGGCAGCTATTAAAACAATTACTTGCAGGAGAGATATATAAGAAGTCAGGAGCAGTGGTGATTATGTTCCGAATTTTCCAAAAATTTTACCCTCTCGCTGCGCATCCCGCGATTTCCACGGCCAACGTAAACGTAGAAAATTTGCACAACCCGCGATTTCCGCAGCAAACCTTTTTTTTATTATCTAATTCTATTGAAAAAAAAAGTCTTTCACAAAGGTTTCGGGCATATTTTAACTCTAAAATATATGAAGATTTGAAATATGTAACAAAATAAATGCGAAATTTTTTAAGCTATTTTGCTTTAAAAAAAATGAATAAATACGCGGCGAGAGGGTTAAGGCGTTCGGTTCAGAAAATTAAAAAAATCATCAATACTTAAATTCGGACATAAAAGTAATCGCGAATTTTGACAAATGGTCGTCATAAAAAATATATTTCGTCAATCTAAAAATAACTTCAATTTCTCCAAAGGATCACGGAAAAATCGCGAATTTGATCAAAAGGACGCCAAAAAAGCGCGAATTCGGTCAAAGGGCCGCTGCAAAAAACTCGAAATTCTCCAAATGATCGCGAAAAAAGTGAGTTTCGTTAAAGGGCAGCGGAAAAAACTCAAATTTCGTCAAAGGATATCGGGGCAGAAAACGGGAGCGCGAATTTGGTCAAAGGGCCGCTGAAAAAACGCGAAATTCTCCAAATGATCGCGAAAAAAGTGAGTTTCGTCAAAGGGCAGCGGAAAAAACTCAAATTTCGTCAAAGGATATCGGGGCAGAAAACGGGAATTTTGACAAATAGCCACGAAAAAACACGAATTTTGTCAAAGGTTTGCGAAAAAATGCATGGTCGCGAAAGAAACGCGAATTTGGTCAAAGAGTCGCAAAAAAACTCAAATTTCGTCAAAGGATCGCGGATAAAACTCGAATTTCGTCAAAGGATTGCTGAAAAACGCGAGTTTTGTCAAAGAGTAGAAGAAAACGCGCATTTTATCAAAGAGTCGTCGAAGAAATGAAAATTTCACCAAAGAGTCGTGGAAAAAATACAGCGGTCTCTTTAGAAAACAGCACACATACATATATCTATGTTTATTATTATAGATATAGTTTTTAATCTGAAATAATATACTGAACTAACTTTTGAAGAAACGGGTTAACACAAACCCAGCTTGGGCAGGAATCTGCACTCAGCGACTCAGCGTAAAATCGACTCGAATCGAAAACAGTTAACCCGACCTGCAACAAAAATAATTAGTGCCATGATTAACACCTCCCCCCCCCCCCCCCCTCTACTGCAACCTTTCAGAAAATTTGCTTTGAATTTCAGATTTTTTTTTTTTTTTTACCGGGAATCATCCCTAATCAGGAGGTTTCTTTTACTGCGATTCTTGATTTTAGTTTGAAATAGCAACGATAGAGGGCGTTGCAAGCAATAGACGCTAAATCTGTGCCCGGAAGAGGAAGGCCAGAAATTGGGCTCCGATTTAACGACTATTGATTGCAGCGCCATCTATCCTATGCTATTGCCAGCGCGTATGCTATTGTAAAGTAAAATCAAGAATTGCAGCAAAAAATCTCCTAACATCTTACATAACCTTCCTGCAAGATTTTTTTTAAATGGCTGTCACCATTTGCAAGTTATTGAATTTTAAAATCAGTCAGTCCATTTTGGGACACCCGTTATGTTTTTTTATAAGTTTCAAAGCATTCTTTACTGAATTACAACTGATCTTAGATATGAAGAGACAAGCAATTATACCTATTAAATTATACCAAATTAGTATTTTTTACATAATCCTGAAGATTAAAAAGTATTCCTAAATAATTATTTGGACGTGTCCGTTATGGAGCTTTTACTGTGTATTTTTTTTATCTTCAAAAATATTTAGACTTTCTTTTCA
Source organism: Maratus speciosus (assembly GCA_963932465.1). NCBI lineage: Eukaryota > Metazoa > Arthropoda > Arachnida > Araneae > Salticidae > Maratus > Maratus speciosus. The sequence continues at coordinate 11,968,124 of OZ010797.1, forward strand.
AAAATCGAGTCAACCCGAACCCTTCTTGCAATAGTGAAAACCCAATCCGAAACTCAATCCCGAAATAATGTATGTCAATCTACCCCAAACCCAGAGCGCTAGGTGCAGCTAAAAAGTAGAAGTCTCAACCCAAATCCGCAGCAGACAAATGGAAGTCAACTGGGCCCAAACCAAACCCGCAGCAAAAAAGTAGAAGTTAACCCGACCCGCAGCAAAAAGTAGAAGTCAACCGGACCCAAACACGACCCACAGAAAAAAGTAGAAATCAACCCGACCTGCAGCAGAAAACTAGAAGTCAACCGGGCCCAAACCCAACCCGCAGCAAAAAAGTAGAAGTTAACCTGACCCGCAGCAAAAAGTAGAAGTCAACCGGACCCAATCCCGACCCGCAGCAAAAAGTAGAATTCAACCGGACCCAAACCGACCAGCAGCAAAAAGTAGAAGTAACAAGACCCGCAGTGAAAAAAATTAGTCCCGACCCGCGCATCAGATTGGAGTCTCAAAATTTCTAAAATCGCCCCCCCCCCCACCCCCTTGAGGACTCTCCAGATCCGCCCTTGCACATAAGGAAAATAGTGACCACATTGATTATCTATTTCACAGAAATCTTATCAGATCTTTCATATATAATAAGAGATATATTAAGAGAACAGAGCTTTATTTTTTTTTCTTTATCTGAAAGGGAAAAAAAAAGATATTTAATTTAATGATAAGAATTTATCATTACAAGAGTAGGAGTCAGGAATAAACTAAGTTAAAATTTAGGAATTCTGTACATCCATCAGGCGTCCTTTTGACGAAATTTGAGTTTTTACCGCGATCCTTTGGCAAAAAATTGCATTTTTCGCGATATTATGATGAAATTTCTCGTTTTCCGCGATCTTTTGACAGAAATTAGCGTTTTTTCATCATCGTTTGACTAAATTTGTGTCCTTTGCTCGATCTTTTGACGGAATTCGTGTTTTTCCGCGATCCTGTGACAGAAATTTGCGTTTTTTGCGGCACCCCTGGGACGAAATTCACGTTTTTCCCGAGATCTTTTGACGAAATTCGCGCTTTTACAGCGATTCTTTGGCAGAAATTTGCGTTTTTCGCGATCGTATGACGAAATTCCGTTTTTTTCCGCAATCCTTTTAGAGAAATTTGCGTTTTTTTTCGCGATTGTTTGACTAAATTTGCTTTTTTTTTTCGCGATCGTTTGACTAAATTCGTGTTTTTTCCTCGATCCTTTGACGAAATTCAAGGCTTTTCTGCGATTTTGTGACAGAAATTTGCTTTTTTCCCCGCGCCCATGGCACGAAATTCATGTTTTTTCTGGAATTTTTGGATAAAATTCAAGTTTAAACAGCGATCTTTTGGCAGAAATTTACGGGTTTTGGAATCTTTTAACGAAATTCCGCTTTTTTCTCCCGCAATCCTTTGACATAAATTTGCGCTTTTTCACGATCATTTGACATAAATTTGCATTTTTTTTTTTTTTTTTTGCGATCGTTTGACTAAATTTGAATTTTCCCCACAATCGTTTGACTAAATTCAGGTTCTTTCCGCGATCCTTTGACTAAATTCGCGTTTTTCCGCGATCCTGTGACAGAAATTTGTATTTTTTCCACAACCCTAGGACGGAATTCATGTTTCTGTCCAGGATCATTTGACGAAATTTGCATTTTTGCAGCGATCCTTTGGCTATAAATTACCGATTTTTTTGCGACCATTTGTCGAATTCACGATATTTTTTGTCAGAATTTTCGTACTTTTCTTTTTTTTTTTTTTTTTTTTTTAAGGAAATATTTTTTTTTCAAGTTGGCAAATTTATCCGTAAGGTCCAAAATAAATCTGCGACGCACGTCACGCACTTTCTGCTACCGGGTAAAAATGTAACTCTTTTTCTTCCCGTGTCACTTGGCCTGCCGTGAAAAAAATGCAATTCTGGTTTTAATTACCAAAAAATTAATTATCTTCGCTTCTGATTGTCGAAATTAAAAAATAAAGACATATTCTGAAAGAGAATGAAATTTTACGTCGGATGGCATAAAAATCATAGCTCGAAATTCGATATTTAAATTTGGTCTTATATAAAAATTCTGAATTCTGAGTCTGTTTCTGACAAAACCGCACCTGTTTTATATTCTGTGGTTATCACCGAAAATTCAATTCATCAGACATCTGTCGCCTTCACATATGAAGGAAAATAAAAGATTTTTTTCTCGATTTTTAAAGAATTTCAAAGTTTTTATGGTGCGATCAAGATAATTTTTAGAATTTCTGAAAGCTGATTTTTTCCCCGTCTTGTGGTACTAATTTTGAATTTCTGGGATGAGTAAAAAAGAAATAAAAGCGCCTTAAAGCAATCGCTAGTCCTTATCTGCCGTTAAAATGACACCTGGTTTTAATCAATGGAAGAGATAGTTTTTATAATTCGATAAAAAAATTATGCTTTTGTTGAATCATGAATGCCTTTCAGATCTTGTAATTGGGTTTCTTTTAATTAACAACGTCCATTAACTACTACTTTTTCAAAATTTTACGATTTGTGGTTTGATGTGAGGTGTTCAGCTATAAGTATGCAAAATTTCAAGTCAACATATATAGTTACGGGCACTGTGAGAGACGGACAGACAGACGAGTGAGACGAATAGGTTTTCGTCAGATGAAGGAAACCCTAATGGCAATAGTCAGAATCAAAAGATAGTAATCAAGAGATCTATCCCACATGTGCATTTAAATAGTTCTATGAAAATAAAAAAGGAGAAATGGTTCCGCTTTTCTGAAAAATAGAGCAGAGGAAATATTCTTACTTGAGCTTTGACTACTGCATCAGAAATTACTTCTATGAACGTGGAGACGTTAATTCTGGTTATTTTGAATTATCCAATGCTTATGCTAGTTCGTGCGCAAAATACCATATAAATGGTTAAATTTAAAAAAAAATGAAATACAAAGCTGGGCTTTAACTACAAAGCGACTGTAGGGGCAAAAGGTATTTGCCCTGTTCCTGAAAAACTAGGGATATGTGATCCCCACTTGCCCTCACCAGATTACGCCCAAGGGTACAACCGGGTACAACGCGACATGTGCAAGACTCAAGTCCCTGATGTACGCAAGAGAACGGAATGTATGTGCATCTGTATATCCAGACGCCATGAGAATTTCCTCAGCTCACCAGTACTGGACTGACGCTACGAGTATATTCAAGGAGCGTCACTATAGTCGAGAGACCTGAGGAGCCAGGAAGTTCTTGTTTTGTGCTTATATTATCTTACGAAAAAGGACAATGGTCAGAGTCAAGACCCAGTAATCGTGATATCTATTCCCACCTCTTCCCACACGTGCACCCCCCAAAAAAAGATCCCTGGAAATGAAGAGGAAAATAAGTTTTGTACAAAAAGGAAAAAAAGGGAGACGGAAAAAAATTCTCTTGAACTGTTATTATAGCAGAAGGTTCTGTCAAGACATAAGAAAAGTTACTTATGTCAACGTGAAAACATTAATTCTGGCTGTTTTGATTTTGCTGTATCCAATTCTAGTTCAAACCCAAGATAGTAATATAAATTATTAAACTAAAGGGGTAAAAAAAAGCGAAAAAGGAAATACAGAAATTTGAAAACAAGACAAAAAACTGGAGGGGCAAAATACATGTTTTGCCCCTGCTCTTAAAAAACTGGGGGGGCATATGCCCCCCCTTGCCCCCGCCAGATTACGCCCATGAACATAATCATAAATTTGTATGCATTGTCACCATTTAAGATTAAAAAATAACGGAGAACTACTTTTCAAGGCGGAATGTTACTGTTTCTACCTTTCACAGTGCTGCCAAGTTGAGTTAGAATAGAGTGTACATAGAGGGGAAAGGGAAACAGCAGGTTGCGCCATCCATTGGGCACAAATTAATACAGAATCAAACACGAATGAAAAACCGAACTTGTTGCATTAAACACACACATTGCATTAAAATGTCGGCGAATGCATGTAGATTACGGGTAATATTATCTTAAGTACCTAATGTTTCTATAAAATGTGTTTACCTCTACTCATTTGAAGATCCAAAGTAAGAAGCAACTAGATGAAAACTAAATTTTTCACTAGAACAAGCGAATGACGTAAAATAAAACCATTTTCACTCTAGGCACTGTTTCTATTGTTGGCCGCTCTAGTGCAGGCGCAATCACTATCTCAAACTGCCGTTAGTTTTTAAACTAGACGGGGTGGTGCAGGGGCGGACTGGCCCACCCCGCTACCCCGCGATCGCGGGGTGGGCCAAACGGGTGTAGTGGGCCAAAAAAATAATAAATTTGAGTTTTTTTTCTTTTCAATAACATTTTTAAAAAATTATAAAACTTTTTTTTTTTTTGGATGGGGTAAGTCCTAATTTCTCCTTCTCTCTGCCATCAGCAACCTTTGGAAGATCTGTGCAAATTACTCATTTTGTATAAGAGCCGAGAGATAGGGGATAATCTAAAAGTCAGACCTCAGAGCAAGAGTAGGACATCTAGTAATAATAAAAAATGATATGTCTGACTTACTGCTATGGGAAAATGTGTTTCATCTAGTGGCCCAACTTACGAAACACAAAAATATGTTTAATACTATATCTCAGATGCGTTTTATAAAAATTCCCTACAGCTCTACTAGATGCAGGTACAGTCTTTCATAGCAATAAGTCAGACATCTCATTTTCGATTAGTATACTAGATGTCCTACTATTGCTCTGAGGCGACGATATGGTCAGTGAAGGGCAGGAAGTTGTTCGCTGGTATGAGTCTGCCTGCTGATGTTTGCATAGTAACAAAAGATAGGCAAGGACTTGCTTACATATCTAGGGATTATTTACAGATCAAGGATCTCGGGAGGCAGGGATTAGCTTATAGCGAAAAACCAGAGGAAACAGCGGCAGACTTGAATAATAGAGATGTTAAACACGGCAACTTTTTAGAATTGATAATGCTGCTATGTAAAAAAGATCAAATTTTGCAATTTTTTGTAGCACAGGTTATCAAGAGAAGTCAAGAAAGGAGATCTTCAGAAAGTATGAAGAAGGCTAGAATAGATTAAAAAGAAGAACAAAATGAAAATCCTAAACGGCATGGAAGAGATTCGTTCATTACATTCTTGTCCAAGTCATTTATAAATAAGTTAATTGCTCATCTCTCCATTCATATCCAAATAAACATTGAAGATGAAGTAAAACAGTCAGGTTCATTTTGCATTGAAGTAGATTTAACACAAGATATATCGGTAATGGAGCAGTTGGCACTTTGTGTTCGTTATGTGCAGTATGATGAAGGTTAGTTTTTAAAATTGGTTAATCCCCCCCCCAAAAAAAAACAAAAAAAAAACAAAACAACAACAAAAAAAAACAAACAGGGGAAGCCTTGTATCTCCAAGTAAAAGAAGAACTTAAAAAGTTTAATCGCCGTTCTTCACAAATAGTTGGCACTTCTTTTGATGGTGCAGCGAATACGATTGGGAGATATAAAGGTCTGCAGGCGCAACTGAAAAAGGACAATCCAAATATACAGCATGTGCCAAATAGCCAATATACAGCATGTGCCAAATAGCGCATGCACATGCGCTAAATTTGGTCCTGACAGATACAACAGTGCGTTGCAAAGTGACAATGGACTGCTTGAACTTAATCCAAGCTACAGCCGTGTTTAGCTCAGAGTCATAAGCAAATGAAAGTATGGACTGAATAAGAAGTCTGTAGGTGGAAATAAACTTCTTCGTCGATTACAAAAAGTAAACGCTACTAGGCGGTGGAGTAAAGATGAGCACTTAATAGTATGCTTGACGAATCTTCAAGATCTTTTAAAGATCAACATAATTTTTTAACATTGCTTAAATGCCTATACCAGGTATCGCCGATATGCACGATTTCTCGTCACAAGTATCTTTTTCGGCAAGATCACCGATTGATAATTGGTGCAAGTTTCAGTATATATTAATTGCAAACATTTTCAGCGACCTATTCAATACTTACGCCCACATCGACGTATCTGCAAATGAACGGATTGGATTACTTAACTGCTGTTAATAAAATCGAAACCCTGAAATCCAATCTGCTACACAAAAGAAATAATTTTGATATGGTTCTGACAAATACTTTTGAATTTTCTGAAAATTCTTAATGAAAATAAATTTTCGGAAAATCCTCAAAAGCAACTAATGGAAAAGGAATGCACCATTGAAATTTAGCGTTTCCTACCGTGAAAGAGAATATCTATAGAGAAACGTCGATGCGGTGACTATTTCCGCGATAAGGCAAGAAGTATTATCGGATCACCATCAGAAGTACTTTAGGTAAACGTTTATAATGTCATTTTAGATACACCTATTTAGCAGTTGAATATGATTTGAGTGCGTGGGTTTCAAAACTCACGTTATCCAGAAAATCAAATTTTGGGATATCGCGAAAAAACTGTGTCCATTGGTTTTCATTGTAAAACAAGATTTTACAATGCCTGAAATACACGATAAATTTTTTCCAGATTGTAGTGTTTTTAAGATACAGATTCACCAATAGAATATGCTGGCAGAGAAAACTCGATTTTTAAATTTTTGGATAAGGCGAATTTTGAAACTCACGTCCTCATTTACTGGAAATAACTTGCCCATGAAAGAAATTGTCTGGTTCCATCCTCGCCGCTTCAGTGAGGGTAAATTGTTAAATGAACTGTTTGAAGAGGCACTTAGTACTCTGTATGGCTTGGCGAAAGTCAAGAAAAACTATGTTAGAAAAGTGTTGCTGCAATTTTCCCGACACTATGCTGATTATAATCAGTCTCTATTACAGCAACAATCTCGAAGTAGCGAGCTCTCAGCCGCTTACAGCAAAGAAACGATCGATTCAGAAGAACTCATTAATGATGTTGAGAATCGTTGTAAAGTTAACAAGAAATATAAAAAATGCATAACTGTAGCTTGTGCATTAGAATTATTGTGCGAGTTTAATGCCTATGGTCGTATTTTTTCAACCTTGTTAAGCTTATAAGTACAGTCGTGGAAAAAAAAAAGTAAACACCCCCTACTAACTCCTCAAATTATCGTAGAAGAAAGTTACTGGTACCAAACGATTGGAAATAAAGTCTACTTTTAAATGATGCATATAAAATGTGCTTAAGGGGCCATATACATATTAAAATGAACTCAAACTTCGTTTTTTTCCTAAACATCAAATTTCAAGTCATTTGAATGATAAGTTTTTGAATTATAAACATTCAAAATTTAGTACTTCTAATGTTAAATTACATTTTCATATTATTAATATCTCCTGAAATTAAACTCCTAATATGCTAATTTTTTGTGTAGCAATAATACTAAAATACCGAAACATAAATACGTTGAATTTGCAATTTTTATAATTTTATGATATGAATTATGAAATTAATATTCGAAAAATTTATGAATTGCAACCTACAATTTTTTTTGATGGATTTAGATTTATTAGTCATGTTTTATGGAAATCCAAAATTTCACACTTTTCTTCCAAGTAGTTTCCGTACGAATTGCATAAAAATTAGGCTAGTTGAAGGCTACTTATAGGGTGACTTGTTAAGGCTACTTGAAGGGTGTAGAGTTCATTTATGCTGTCAGAATTATGATGTGGTATTGAAAATAACAAAGTTATGGTTCGTTTTAATATGTAGATGGCTCCCTAAGCAAATTTTATTTACGCCATTGCAAAGTAGACTTCGTGAGGTACCAATCGTGAGGTACCAGTAACTTTCTTCTACGATAATTTTTTGCAGAGATAGTAGGGAGTGTTTACTTTTTTTTTCCGCGACTGTACCTGTCTAAACTTATAAGTGCATATTGATTTTATCATTCATTGAAGTGCCTTGTGAACGAGTGTTCTCAACAGTTAAAATTATAACGAACTGCAAACGTTCATCTCTAGGACAAGAACTGCTAGATGATTTTATCCTAGTCAGTGTTGAATTATCTTTTGATTACTATTATTATAAGATAATAGATAGAGTTTCGTGAAGTTCAAAAGAATTGTGTAGATATCCGATTCAATTTTCAGGTACTACATTGATATTTTAAACATTAATCAATGCACTAAGTGTACATATGTTGATTATTTCAAATAACAAATTAATTTATGTGTGTCAATTTTAATAGCACCAACTCTTTCCGATCAATATTAACACTTTCCAGTATAAAATTTACAATGTAGCGTACAGGCAACTCTAAGTTTTTTTGACGGTATAGCGGTTAGCATGTTAGCCTTCCACGCAAAGGAGCCTAGGTCCAAATTCCGGGTGAGGGATGGATGTTCCAAGGTGTTTTCAATGTGCATAGGTTAGGGTCAGCGGTGCCCTATTCCCGTTGGGAGTCCCTTCACAAGTAGCCATCATCTATTCTAACTATATCGTTGGCCGGTGCTGACTAGCCATTGGACGGAACAATTTTTTGCACACAAAGAATAAAAATATTTGAACAGAATTCCCATCAGAAATTTAAAACACTTTTATTTATTACGTGCATACCTTTTAATTGTTTAAAGTTTAGATATTAAAAAAAAAAAAATAAATAAATATTAAGTAAGTTGATCTCCCACACCCACAAGATCTTAATTTCACGATGAAATTACTACTAAAAGAAAACAAACGAGATGTCTCGAATTGGAGTTAAGTCGTCATCTTCATAGAGTTAGAACAAAGGGTCGTGTTGATATTCAGTATTCAAACATTATAACAATGGGGTTTCGATTGGTGGGCCAATGCATAAGTCTAGCGGGTGGGCCAAAACTGTGCCAGTCCGCCCCTGGGGTGGTGGCATAACCCCGAGTGGCGCCACTCCTTCGGTCTCCCCTATGTTTTTGATTTCCTACCCTGACGAGGACAATAACCATTTTTCCAAATGGTTAATAAATCAATCAAAAAAAAATTGTAGGTTGCCATTCCTATTTTTTTTCCAATATTAATTTCATTATTCGTATTATAAAAATTTTTAAATTACAAATAGAATGTATTTATGTTTGGGTGTTTTAGTATTATAACCACACACAAAATGACCTCATTAGGATTATAATCTCAGGAGATAAATAGAAGTATAAAAATGTAATTTAACATAAGAAGCTCTCAATTTGGAATATTTATAATTCAAAATCTTATCCTCCAAACGACTTGAAATTTCGATCTTACGCATAGTTTCAACCGAAGATTTAAAATACTCTCAAAATTGTTTTTTTCCAATAGTCACACACCCAAAGGTTGACCTAGTTTTGATTTGCAGATGGTCCCATAAGCAAATTTTATACACATCATTCAAAAGTAGACTATTTCCATTCGTTTGGTGCCAGTCATTTTCTTCTGCAATAAATAGTTAGAGTTTGGGGTGTTTACTCCCCCCCCCCCCCTCCCCACGACTGTACATGCTGAAATAACTGTACATGCTGTTTTTAATCCATTTTTGGGCAAGCATAGAAATTTTATAAAACGCGGTTGTATTTCATTGAAATATGCTTAAATCTTATACTATAATGCGAGCAAAAATTGTGTGTGTGTAAATTTTATCTTGAAAACGGCTCTAACGATTTTGATTAAATTTTGCACCCTACCATTTTCGGGCACGAAAAGACCATTGGGATGGGTCTCGTGTTCGAGAAAATTCGATTAGTGGGTCATTTTGGGTCATGATGAGTCAGGGTCAAACTAATTATATCTAGAGAACGGCTCAATCGATTGACTAAATTTTGTATCTAACCATTTTAGGGCACGAAAAGACCATTGGGATGGGTCACGTGTTCAAGAAAATCCGATTAGTGGGTCATTTTTGGGTCACTGTGGGTCAAGCTACTTTTATCTAAAAAACGGCTCTAATGATTTTCACTAAACTCTATATTCTACAGCTTTGGATTACGAGAAGACCATTGTGCTAAGTCACATGTTCGAGAAAATTCGATTAGTGGACCATTTTTGGGTCACCGTGGGTCAAGCTAAGTTTATCTAGATAACGACTAACGATTTTGACGAAATTTTGCACCCTAATATTTTAGGGCACGAAAAGACCATTGGAATGGGTTTAGTGTTCGAAAAAATTCGATTAGTGGGTCATTTTGGGTCATAATGGGTCAGGATCAAGCTAATTATATCTAGAGAACGGCTCAATCTATTTTGAATAAATTTTGTATCTAACCATTTTCGGGCACAAAAAGACTATTGGGATGGGTAATGTGTTCAAGAAAATTCGATTAGTGGGTCATTTTTGGGTCACCGTGGGTCCAGCTAAGATTATCTGGATAACGGCTCTACGATTGACGAAATTCTAGAGTCTATCGTTTTCGGGTACTAAAAAACCGTTGGGACGTGTTCGAGAAAATTCGATTAGTGGGTCATTATGGGTCAGGGTCAAGCTAATTATACCTAAAAAACGGCTCAAGACATTTTTACAAAATTTAATATATGGCGGTTTCTGGTTATGAGATGACCATTGTGCTAAGTCACATGTTCGAGAAAAATTCTATTAGTGGGTTATTTTGGGTCACAATGGGCCACGGTCAAGCTAATTGAATCTAAAAACACGCTCAAAACATTTTGACCAAATTTTATATTATACCGTTTCTGGGCATGAAAAGAGAATTGGGCTAATTCACATGTTTGAGAAAATTCGATTAGCGGGTCATTTTGGGTCACAATGGGTCAGGGTCAAGCTAATTTTATTTAAAAAGCGCTTCAAAACATTGACAAAATTTTGTATAATACCGTTTCCGGGCATCATAAGACCATTTGGCAGGGTCGCATGTTCAAGAAAATTCAATCAATGGGTCATTTTGGGTCCTAATGAATCAGGATCAAGCTAATTGTATCTAAAACACGGCTCAAAAGATTTTGACAAAACTCTGTACTACACCGTTTCTGGACAAGATAAAATCATTGGGCTGGGTCGCATGCTCAAGAAAATTCTATTAGTGGGTCATTTTGGTGATAATGGGTCGGGGTCAGGCTAACGGCATCTCAAAAAGGTTCAAACAATTTTGACAATTTTTTTTGTTATACCGTTTCACAGTACAAAAAGACCATTGAGCTATTTGCTCACATCTTCGATAAATTCGGTTAGTGGGTTTTTGAATCAACGTGGGTCAAGCTTATTTTATCTAGAAAACTACTAACGATTTTCACCAAACTTTGTATTCCTTCATTTTCAGGTTCGAGAATAGCATTGTGTTTGGTCGCACGTTCGAAAAAATTCGATTAGTGGGTCATTTTGGGTCACTGTGACTCAGGGTCAAACTAATTGCATCTAAAGCAGCAAGACTGATTCAGTGGGAATAATATATCGAGATAAACACAAAGCTAATTTTGACCGAGCTAAGCTCGGTCATTCCTGCTAGTTACATCCATTAAGACACAAAAGAAGTTTCGTGCATGAAAAATAATATTTTATATAAGAAATAAAATGGTGCGCATACGCACCATTGGCTAAATCAATGGACAAATCATTCAGCTGAATTATTATTATACTAGCAAACCCCGCGGCTTTGCTCGCGTAATATTTGAAATATGCCAAGTGATATTTATATGTCTAATTTTTATTAAAAAGTACTAACTAAATTTTTAATTTATTAAAAGGTAATATTTAATTTTATTAAAAAGGTACTTATTACTTTTAGGAATAATTAAAAAATTACTATTTAAAATACAGTTTGACTAAACATTATTACTGTATTAGGCAGAAATGAGACTTAATAAAACGTAATAAAACAAAAAAATGATAATTTAGAAAATATTTTGAAACTTTTATGCTCAATTAATACGCTCATTTCAGTATTCATTTGAAGTTTTGAATTTTTTAGAAACCACCTTTTTACATCTTAAAATTAACTATCATGTCAAATTCCAAGTCCTACCACCTCTCTCAACATAAAGGGCTATGTTGAAATAGGAACTGTCACCATTAATTTGCCAGCATTAATTTTGAAATCGGTTTATTTCCTAATATTCCACAGAAACGTAATTTAGAAAGCTTTTAAAGGCCTTTTTTAGAACGTTTGTTGTTCCTGTGAACCCCAGGTGGTAGAATCATAGACATAAAATATAGTCTGTGTAGGATCAGAGACTGTTACCATTCATTTGAAACTATTATTACTTTTATAATCGGTTTATATTCTCTGAAATTGCATAGAAATCTTAATTTAGGACTTCTTTGGAACGCTTTTCGCACCTCCCCTTCCCTTCACCCCTTTTTAATTCACATTTATTTTCGACAGTCCTTCGAGGTCATTTATATTTTTATAAGTAACTACCATGAAATATCTAACGTTTCTAGCCTTTTCAGTATCACAGCAATCGCAATTTAGAAATTTTTTAACTCCTGCAACCCTCTGGTGGTAGTGGCACAGACATAAAATATAGCTTATTTTTGAGCAGGTTCTATCACCAACAATTTGCATCATTTTTTTAATCGGTTTGGTATTTTATAAGTTTGCTTAAAAATTGTAATTTATAACGCTTTTCGCTCACTTCAACTTTTTAAATTTGGTATTTTCTTTCGACTGTTCTTAGAAAGCAGTTGCATCTTGTGAGTAAATAACATGCCATACTTCAAAGTGTTAGACCCTTCAGTTGTGCAAAAAACGCAAATTAGAACATGTTTTGCTTTTGCAACCCTCAGATGGTAGTGACAGCAACATAAAATATAACCTATGTTATAGCAGGAAATGTCACCATTGATTTGCAACCATTACTTTTGAAATAGCTTTGTATTTCCCGAGATTGAGTAGAAATTGCAATTTACAACGTTTTTAGAACGCTTTCGCGATTTTTCACAAATTCGCGCATAAATTTCCAATTTTTTCGAAACTGTTCTTAAAGATCATTTATATCTAATAAATATGTACCTTGCCTAGTTTTAAGTTGCTAGCCCCTACTGATCACAAAAATCGAAATTTAGAACGCTTCTTTGCTCCTGCAACGTCTAGGTGATAGTGATACAGACATAAAATAGCGTCTATGTTAGAGCAGAGGCTGTCAGCATCAATTTCCTACCATTACTTTTGAAATCAGTTTGATTCTTCCTGAGCTATTGCTGACAAATCGGCATTTAGAACGTTTTTAGAACGCTTTTCGCGCATTTTGCTCCTGCATCTCCTCTGGAGTAGTGGAAAAAGATATAAAATATAGCCTATCATGGAACAAGATCCGTCACCTTCATTTGTACACCATTATATTTGAAATCGGTTCAGTACTTCCTGAGATTGCATAGAAATCGCAATTTAGAACTTTTCTTACAACGATTTTTGCGCATTTTGACCCCCTTTTAAATTTTGATTTTTTTTTTAGGAAATGTCCTTAGAGATCATTGATATCTTATAACTAACTACCATTCCAAAGTTCACGATTCTAGGCCTTTCCGTAACGCAAAAACCCCAATTTAGAACGTTTTTCTCCTGCATCCCCTTTGGGGTAGTGGCGCCGACATAAAACATAGCCTATGTTGGAGCAAGGGTTGTCACCATCATTTTGACGCCCTTATTTTTTAGATCGTTGGCATTTCCTTAGATTGTGTAGAAACCACCATTTAGAACGTTTTTTAGAACGCTTTTCGCGCATTTTCACTACTTTCAAATTTCGAATTGTTTAAGAACTGCCCTTAAAAATCCTTTATATCTAATAAGTAGCTAATATTTCAAATTTCATATTTCTAGGCCCTTCAGTAACACATAAATCGCATTTTTAGAACGTTTTATTCTCCTGCACCCCCTTTGGGGTAGTGGCACCGACATAAAACAGCCTATCTTGGAGCAAGGGTTGTCACCATCATTTTGACACAAATATTTTTTAAATCGGTTTGGTATTTCCCGAGATTGTGTAAAAACTACCATTTAGAACGTTTTTTAGAACCTTTTTGTGCATTTTCACCCCTTTTAAATTTCGAATTGTTCAAGAACTGTTCTTAGACATCATTTATATCTTGTAAGTAACTAATATTCCAAATTTCATATTTCTAGGTCCTTCAGTAACGCAAAAATCTCATTTTTAGAACGTTTTTTGCTGCTGCACCCCCTTTGGGGTAGTGGCACTGACATAAAATATAGCCTATGTTCTAAGTTGGACAAACACCATCATTTTGATATCATTACTTTTGAAATCGGTTTGGTAGCTCCAGAGATTACCTCTAACAAACAAACAAACTTTACTTCTTTATAATATTAGTATTGTTTAGTCGAATTTTTATATTTTCTTATGGAAATTTTCCAAACATTTTGGATGCAAATGGACTTGGCGTTTGAGGCACAAATAAATCACACTCAATTTGCAATAAAACTCTGAAACCTTGCATAAAAAGTGGGTTTTCGATTTTTGCCTATTTTTCACGCATTCGGCCAATGGTGCGTTAACGCACCATTAAATTTAAAGAAAATTAAGTTTTTTTATGACATTTGTTTTATTTTTATTTTTAGAACTTTCAACTTTAATCCATTATATAAAAACATGATTAATCTCAAGTGGAATAATTATACATTTTCAAAAAGTCGAATTTGTCAATAACAGTTTCAAGTTAAAAAACTAGCGTATTTTAAAAATTTCTCAACAGAAAGTGTTTACTCCAACTGAATTACTAATATTTTACAATGTCTTCAGAATCCTTAAAAATAGCTGAAAAATAAAATTAGGTAACAATTTACGTCACAAGTAATTGTTAATAAAATTGTTAATTGTTAATAAAAAAATATATTAATTGAAATGGTGCGTTTTCGAAAATAGGTTAAAATAGAAAAACTTAGAAACTAACTGCTATTAACGTTATTACAGGAAGTTTATTTAATGTGCGAATCCGGTATTTTTTTTTTTTTCTTGAGGCTGTCTGCCCCAGCCGACCAGTACATATTTTGTGACTACTTTTTCGGTCGAAAAGATATAAGAGACGTCCGATGCTATTAAAACTAGATACATTTTCGTAGTTCACTGAACAGATAAAAATCCAAAGTAAAGAAAAAAGACATTAAAGTTGAAGTGTTACAACTGTACCTATTCCGTAGGTTATAAAAATGCTTCATAAGATAAGAAAATTTGTACGTTTCCTTTTAGAAGAAGAGAGTTCAGTATAATTTGATGTTAGTTTTTAATAAAACGTATTTCAGCGTCCTTATCGCAGCCAAATGTCCAGCTCAATTCCTGGGTATCCAGTTATATGAAGAGTCGTTTTGAAGGGCGACTTGTTTAATCCTTTGAGGGGCAAATGATTGTGTTCCTATAATGGTGAATTCACACCGTAATCTTCGAAAGTTTTTATTACAAAATAAGGAAAGTATATTAATACTTTGAATTTTTTCCAGAGAGAAACCTGCCTTGCATTTCAAATGAAAATCAAATTTCAAATTAATTGCTTAAAAGGCGCAAAGGCAAACCTAGTGAAAAAGATTCCATGCCGGGACTCGAACCCGGATCATCAATATAGCGCACTGATATTCTACCGACTAAACCACATGGAACGGCAGTCTTTTTCACTAGGTTGGCCTTTGGCGCCTTTTAAGCAATCAATTTGAAATTTGATTTTCATTTGAATTAAGGAAAAGTAATTCTACAACTTTTCCACCAAAGTTATGTAAATAAAATTTCATTAAAAGTTTCCGGTGCAAATCTTGATTAAAATTAGGTGGTATATATCCAGTGGTGGGATTCAGCCGGTTTGCACCGGTTCGGTAGAACCGGTTGTTAATTTGTGTTGAGTTCGGCGAACCGGTTGTTAAAATGATATTTCAAATGCGAAAATCGCAGTTACATATTAATTAACACAGCGTTTTCTAAATATAACACTGTGGAATGTTCTGATTTGTTTCATTTAATAAAATGTTTCATTTGCAAAAAATTCAGATATATCGTCGAGTGCGTATGATAGTTACTACAAAAAAAATTAGAGTAAATTGCGACTAAGTATAAAAGACGACATTGACGAATGTCTCGGTGAAAACTGCGACTGTGGTCACAAACCCCAACATAAAACATGCATTAAAAAATCCAGAAATCAAGCACCTACCACCTGACAAGAGCCGATTTATCGAGATTAACTTTGAAGAAATTACAAACATTTACCACCAAAGCAAGGTTGTAATTCTTGACATTCAGTGAGTTAGTTTCTCGCGAAATTAGAGACTTCTTAATCGAGCTTCCTATAGTTAGTTTTTTTAACTTATAGTTAATGTTGTTAACTAATTGCAACTTTAGATCATGGGCATGGGATAGTTCTTCAGCTTAAATTTCTGCTATTTTTGTATTATCTGTATTGTATTATACTTCTTTGATGCATTTTCTGATACAAAGTTTGATCAGAGTTTCATGATTGTCGAATATTATTTAATAAATTACGCCCTTTTATAGGAAAACATGTTTCAGGAATTTTTATCGCTATACCAAAAGATCAAAGTTTTTAATCAATGTTCTTATGTGTGATGCTTCATTTTCCCTCCATGTTAATACATCAAAAATCATTCGGGCAACGAACCGGTTGTTACATTATTTGAATCACACCACTGTATATATCCCATCTCCCCTCAAGGGATTAAATAATAAGTAAAGGGGGGAGGGGGGTAGATGTTTAGGATGGACACTTCAGGTCAAATTTTAGCAGAGATTACAAAAAAAGATGTATTTCTTATTTAAATGACATTCAACCCTAGAAAAGGCATTACAAACCGTTACGGGTATTTTTACTAAAGAAATTTAGGATTTTACTCCGTGTTAGAGCTTTCTAAGCACACATATTCAGAGTGTATATCAATTATAAAATAAAGTATTTGAATATGTCGCTCGAACAGAGTTTATTTAGAAATAACAAACAATATATGGTATACATAAGAATTCATTTGAAAAAAAGTAAGCTATTTCCATCCATTGACAAACTGCGGAAGTTTCAGTTTAGCTTTTTAAAAACAATTCGTCCTTCCCGTTTATGTTCAATCGCGAATTTGAAACCGTGCCCAAGCCTCAAAAATTTTTGAAGATGATAGTTCAGTTGCTAAATATCAAACACCTTGTCAAAGTAAAAAAATATTTTTACTTCTCAAATACTTAAGCAAAGTACATTTTCTTTGTAAACTTATAATCTAACAAAAATTAACTTCACCCCCCTTCAGAATGTAGTAACATTTTACGAATAGTTAGTCTAAAATACTTTACGAATTAAAAACTTCGAGATCGAAAGCGATGGATTAATGGACTGTGATATGGCTGATGTTTTGCAAAATGAGCCGCCGATAATGCTGGGAAGTAGCTCAGAGGAACGAAGAGCCGACAGAAGAAAATGTCACTTTAAAAATGCATAAATTTGAATGGAAAATTAATATTTGCTTTAGAGACTATTTACAAATTCGATATTCGTCACTTGTGTAAAATTCAAGAAAAACTTGTTCTCAGTACTCTTAACTCTTCAGCATACGGACCCATTTCTATGACGTAACCACACGAGGACCCTAACTTTTTCGCTAACTTCTCGGTAAAATATGGGCATTATAAATTTAAAAAAAAAATACAGTCAAAAGTATTATTTGAATCTTTAAGTAACAGGATATATTGTTTTAAAAGGCAAATTTCAAAGCAAAAAAAAACCCATAAAAATCTTACCTTCCTCTAGCGTCGTTAACATGATATGGAGCGTCGGGTCAAAAATACTCCATGCGTGTACTTAAGGGTTAAAGCTTTAAAATTTTCATTGTTATTTTATTTTAATATGTTAAACTCCTATCTTTTCTGAACATTTTAATGTAATTGTTTCCTTGAAATTTTCATTAGAACAGGAGTTATGGCTTTTAGAACTATACCTAGCTGAAGCGCCGTTTCCGAAACTTCGAGGTCATTTTTCTCCAAATCACGTTTTTGGGCATAACGCGCAGGATTTCTCAAAAGCTTCAATAGTTTTTCATGAAATTTTCAAAACATATGTTTCATGTTAGTCTGTATAAACTTAACCGGAATGTTCTCTTTTATTGTTCAACAAAAATATTTTTTAAAAGGTGAATCATTGAACGGGTGGTCATAGTTGAAATTTTCAAAATCTTGCATTAAAACTAAATACAACTTGGTATTAAAAATGCTTTAAATACGAATTTATTGAGGTTCAGGGTAATTATTACAATCTGAAGTACGAGGGTGGTTCCATAATCATTGTCCCTAGTGTATATAAAATATTTATACTGCGATGGTTGTTGTGGAATATCAAAGCCTAATTGTCTTAGATGCCTATAGGCTCAATTTCAGAATCTTAGCTACTATACTCAGTTTTGGAGGAAGGAGTGAAAGGGGGAGTGGGTGTGAAAGGCTTATTTTTAGCTTTTGGGGCTAGTTTGTGACAGTGGATGAGAAGTAACTACTGTTGTTTGAAAATCGAGCCTATAGGCATTTAAGAGATTAGGCTTCGATATCCCACATCAACCATCGCAGTACAAATATTTTATATACATTGTGGACAATAATTATTGAACCACCCACGTATAAGTAGGCACCCAAATTTTCATTCTAGTTGAAATATTTCGTAATCTGTTATGCCGATTTTCTCCTCGTCCAATGTCTGACAGTTTGGACCCTCTAATTCTGCATCTTGTATTTTTTTTAATATTTGAAATGAAAGAGCTCTCTTAAAATCAAATACATTTTAAGATATTAAATGTTGAAAATGGAAAAAAAATGACAACTTTTAAGAGTCCTGAGACCACTTAAATAAGAACAGCCGAAAATTTTGAAGCAAATAAAATTGCCATCGATTTTTCGGAAATGACACGGGAAGAAAGATTCGAATTATAATCAATTCATAAAAATGAAAATCTTTTTATCACAAAAATATCACATGGCTATGAATTAAATTTTGAATAAAAGCACCGTTAAAGAATATCGGAAGTACTTTTAACATTCTTTCAGAAATCCGGAATTTTCAAAAATCCGGTTTAGTCTCTGTCCCAACGACGCCAGATTTTGAAGTTATACCCGGGGGAAACTATTTGAACAGAGCTATTAGTCCAGGGGAAATGTACCAAAAAAAGGGGGTTACCTTGCAAAAGGTCGGGTAAAAGATTTTTTTTCTGAATTGTTTATAATGATGCCAACATGGAAAAACCAAGTTTTCTAACAAAATTTCTTAAGGTTAAATTTTCTGTGGCCAAAAAACAAAATTTTGGGACCTTTTTTGGTTTTTTTTTAAATATCTCGATACCCGTTGCCGTAGCATGTTATTTGTCAATTGCAATATTAAAAGATAAAATTCTCTACAACTTTCATATTTACAACTTTTTTATACACTCAATAGCAAGCGCAGCACGCCATTTCAAAAATAGGACAATTTTTTCAATTTTCTTAAAAACCGTGAAAAACGCTGTTCTGCCCTGATTATTCAAATGTTTCCCACGGATTTAATCGTGTATGTCAACTTCTATATATTAGTAGTAGTAAATTATGTGTTTCAGGGCTAAAACTAGCCTTTTTTGCACCCGTGCCAAACATGGATTTTGGCCCCCCCTCTTTTAAAAAGAAAATTTATCACGGGAATTTTAATAAATCTCTAATAGCTGGATTTTGAAAATTTTAAGTGTGTAAGTATTAACCCCTTAACAGTGACATTTGTTTTCTTACAAAAAAATTAAAAATGGGGCTGGACACCACTTTTTCCATACTAAAATATTTACCTTACTTAATCGAAAAATATCTGACAATAAAGATAAATTTACAGTTACAAATTAGTGGTATCAAAATGCTTTTAATAACGAAGCAAGGAAAGTGTTCTTGCCCGAATCTAGTTCGGGTCACTCTGTTAAGGGGTTAAAATACGTAATGCTGAACTAGGTAATCAGCTTTGCCAAATATTGCTTCATTAAAACCTTGAAAACCATACCGAAAGGAACCGAAATACATTCCGCTTTAAACAGGTTTCCATCTTACCAGGTATAATCGTTCATATTCTTTCTCTTGAAAAAATATATACTTTTCTTTAAAGACCGAATTCCGTATATACAGATTTCATTTTCAAATATTTTACGGTAGTTGTATTGAGGCGCTTAAAGTCAGTTATATGAATTATAGGAATAAATTAGTCCCACGAAGACATTCGCAAGGTAACATTAGGAGCCTACTTCAGTCAAACGAAAAGACGCCTTCTCTAATGCTAATCCTATGGAAGAAATTTATAAAGATATCTCTGTCACATTTCAACATTTTTAAGTGATTTTTTTTTTTTTGTATTGGATAACTGAGATCGATTTGTATGCAGGCCGTTTACTTTTTCGATTTTGATTGCAGATTTTTTTTTTTATAAGGATGCTTTTACTTTCGAAACCGGTTTCCAAAATTAAAGTGTCCTCATTAAAAATACCTGTAAAGAAAATCGAAAAAGTAAACAACGGTCTTTGTACAGATCGATCTCAACTATTCAGTGAAAAAAAAAAAAAATCCTTTAAAAATATTTTAATTCAAACGAGATATCTTTATAAATTTCTTCCATAGGATTAGCATTAGCTAACGGGTTTTTTCATTTGACTGAAGTAGGCTCTTAAACCTATGGGAGTGTTCTTGACAAATATCTCGCTCGCATTTTGTTACTTTTAAATATTTTTTTTTTTCATGGGATAACCGATATCTAAGGTTATGCTTTTGTACTTTTTCGGGTTTGATTTTTTTAATATATTCGGACACTCATTTTTGGAAAAATGTTTGGAACCCGTTCTGAAATTTAAAGTATCCTGTTTGAGCTTTAAAGCAATTAATAGATAATCTTAAAGTTTTACATATTTTTGCATGCTAAAGTGATATAATCTCTAGTTATATTTATTGATATAAGTGGGAAAAAAAAATTGGCAATATATTTTAAAACTAATATTTTTAATATTTTTTATAAAACTAGTGATCTCAAATATTTTATTAACAGGATTTATAAATTTTACAAGATATAAATGCATAACATTAGTTAGTGAAATAATCTGGTGTCATTTTTATTGTAGCTATTTTATAAGGTAAAAGTATTTCTTTCATAAAAGATTTATCTTTTTTGAGTCCCACCCCCTTTTATATGGAACAACAATTCAATGTTTGCTATCTTTAAAACAGTAAAACATTAAAACATATGTTATCAATAATTGATAAATAAAATATACCATTGTAGTGGGGAATAAAATATGCTTTTTGCAAATTTTCATACCTGGGTGATTTTCAAAAAAAGTCATGTTTTACTGTCCTTTCACATTAGCACAGAAAAATAGTTAAATATCATAATTTTAATTATTGCATTTTAACTATCATGTTTTTTAATAATAATTTACAGATACATTATTTATAAAAAATTTAAAAATAAGAAATATATTCCTTTGTAGTCAAAATATCATTACCGTAGGTTGTCCCAACAAGCAATTTATTAGGTAAAGATTTGACAAAGCTCTATTTAAAACAGATGGTTATAATTTTTTTATACATTTTTATTTATTAAGATACTAGTAATTAAAAAATATTTATTTTCATTAATTAAGCTTATCTATAATTCTTAATTATTTTTAAACTGTGTCCCAAGAAAGAGTGTCATTGCCATGCTTCTGACAAAAAGTTCCTCCAGATTTTTTTAGAGGACAGCGCATGTCTTTATCAAGGCAAAAGTACTCCTTAAAAGTCAACTTGTTATCAGGTTTAGGTGAATAGAGTAAATAGTTTTATAGTTTCAATAAAACAAGCAAAGACTGGATGTTCTGGTGAGTAATCTTTTGTAAGTCATTACCTTACCCAATTCTAATTGATAATTAAAAGAACTTTTATTTCTTAATCTGCTTTCATTATATGAGAAATATAAAATAATTGTATGGGCCAGAAGATATAATGGCTGCCATTTATACCTGGAGAAAACTGAAAATATTTTGCTTAATTTGTCATTACCGTGCTCACTTATGTCATTATACCAAGTGCATTAAAATTTAAAAATTAGTTTGAAAATGTTAAATTAGTAATTTGGTCTCTGCTGATGCATGTATATTAATGTTTATGAGGTAAGGTAATTATTTACAAACAATTGAAACTTTCTGATTATTTCTAAAAATTTGATTTTGTTATTCCAAAACATGGACAGATTTTGAAAATGACCTACCTATTCCATTGATACCTGGCAAAATTTGTATGCATTATAAAAATTATAAAATTTATTAAAATTAAGCAAGAAATCTTTTTAATTGAAACTATCGTGCCAAGAAGTTACTATAGATTGAAAAATTCGTTTAAACAATGCTTTGAAGTTAACATTGTATACACTTAAAGTTAGTCTAAATATGAAAATTGTGTCATTCATCTACACTCTGCCCTACTTTTAAAATTATATAAATTTATTGCATATAAAATGTCTGTTGAGATGAAAATAAAGACGTGAGTGTGCAATTAGATAAATTACTGCTACCAATTGTTAGAAGTCGACATACACAATTAAATCTGCGGGGAACATTTGAATAATCGCGCAAAACTATGTTTTTCACGGTTTAAGAAAATTTAAAAAGTTGTCCCATTTTTGAAATAGCGTACTGCGCTTCCTATTTAGTGTATAAAAAAGTTGTAAATATGAAAGTTGTAGAGAATTTTATCCTGTTTAATATTGTAATTGACAAATATGCTACGGCAACGAGTCTCCAGATATTTCCAAAAAATCAAAAAATGTCCCATAATTTTGTTGTTTTTCGGCCACAGAAAATTTAGCCTTAAGAAATTTTGTTAGAAAACTTGGTTTTTCCATGTTGGCATCATTATGAACAATTCAGTGGCGGATCTAAGGGGGACGAGCCCCCCCCCCCTTGGGTAAATAAAGGGTTTGCAAAACGACATTATGCATCCTCACTGGAAAAGACTTGGGACGAGGCTCGAGCCAGGCGCGATCCGGGTCGGGTCGCGCCAGCTTAAATCCACGAGACTCGGCCTGTCTTCACTCTTTTAGAGCCGGACAGTGCCCTGATCTTACATTTTTCCGCAAATTCGGGTCGGGCCCGACTTATTTTTCTTCCAAGTCGAGTCTGGCTTGGACTTCATTCTTCCTAGAGACCAACACTGGCCAAAATTTCCAGGTCGGGCCTCGCCCCGGAATAAAAGCTAAACGTTCGGTCCGTGCCAGCCCGTATGATAAGCAGTATGGGCCCGACCGCGGCCCGTGAACTTCTCTAAATTTTTCTCCCTGAGACCAAATTGGTCTGCCATCTTACTTATTTGTTATTCGTAAAAATTATATTTGTGTTGTACACTTGTTTAGCGAAATCTTTAAAAATTTAATTTTATTTGATAAGTTTCTGAGATACATTTTTTATAAATTTACTTTTTTTCTTTGTAGAGCTTTAAAATTGTGATTTTCTTTTATCATCCGTTTCTTTCATTCTAAACTGATTTTCTTACTGGATTTCCGTTTAAAAGTATTTATCTAAGTAATGATTTTTGAATAGTGTGTATGTACATAATTGATTAAATAGTCATTAATATTAATGTTTTTCCGTATTCATTAATTTCGAACATAATCTAAATTAAAATATGAGCATAAGTGTGCTTTATGAATAATTTTAATTGCAAAATACAGGCTGGGCTGGAGTCGATGTTTTACCTTTTATACTGGGCCGGGTCAATATTTTTTTTTGCGTGGGTTGGACCTGGAAATTTCGGCCCTGGTAAATTTCTGACATATCGAAGCCAACTTTATTTTTTTTTTTAAATATGCTTCTTTCAGCCATCATCCATAGCTACTGAATATACCGGGTGTCCTAAAATGGACCGACTGATGTTAAATACAATTCAATAACTTGTAAATGGCGACAGCTATTAAAAAAATTCTTGAAGAAGGGTTATGTAGGATCTCAGGACCAGGGGCGATTCTGTTCCGAATTTTCCAAAAATTTAACCCTCTCACTGCGCATCCCGCGATTTCGACGGCCAACGTAAAAGTGGCAAAATTTGCGCAACCCGCAATTTCTGCAGCAATTTTTTTTTATGATCTAATTCTATTTAAAAAGAAACTGTTTCACAAAGATTTTGGACATGTTTGAACTAAAATATATGCAGATTTGAAATATGTAATAAAATAAAGGCGCAATTTTGGAACCTATTTTCATAACACACACACACACACATATATATATATACGCAGCGAGAGGGTTGAGGCATTCGGTTCCGAAAATTTAAAAAATTCATCAATCCGAAACTTCGGACATAAAAATAATCGCGAATTTTGACAAATGGTCGCCATGCTTCGTCAATCGCTCGCATAAAATAACTTCAATTTCGCCAAAGAATCGCGGGAAAAACGCAAAATTGGTCAAAGAGCCGTGGAAAAAACGCTAATTTCGTCAAAGGATCGCGGAGTAAACGCGAATTTTGTCAAATAACCGTGAAAAACGTGAATTTCGTCAAAGAATCGCGAAAAAATACAAATTTTATCAAAGAATCTCCAAATTAGTATTTTTTACATAATCCTGAAGATTAAAAAGTATTATTAAATAATTGTTTGAGCATGCCCGTTATGGAGATTTTATTAGTTTTTATCTTCAAAAATATTTAAACTTTCTTTTCAAAATTAGAGTCGGCCCGAAGCCCGAACCCTTCTCGCAAGAGTAAAAACCCGATCCGAAACTGACCCAAACCCGAAATAATATATGTCAATCTGCCCCAAACCGAATGCGCCAGAGCGCAACTGAAAATTAGAAGTCAACCCGACCCGTAGCAGAAAAGTAGAAGTCAAGCGGACTCAAACCCGACCCGCAGCAAAAAAGTAGATGTTAACCCGACCCGCAGCGAAAAGTAGAAGTCAACCGTGCCCAAACGCGACCCACAGGAAGAAAGCATTGTCAACCGGACGCTTTTTCAAGAAGGCTCACGTTTTCAGCACCTTATCGCCAGAGTAACGGTTGGCGCGGGGATGAATTCAATGCTACGCACCTATTCTTGTTCCTGACGTCTTACGCGTAGCGAACAGCAACCCCATTCCTTTGCCGAGAGCTTTTTGCTTTTAAAACAAACAGCTTTTTCGCATTAAAATGCTTTTAATTGCACAATATATATATATAAATCAAACATAAGTTATGTTTTTCAGTTCAATAATATTCATTTATTTCATTAATTCGCTATGTTCGAAGAAACTGAGAGCGTATTTTATTTTTTAGGAAAAATAAACAGACGTAAAGATTTTTTTTTTGTAATAAGTATAATTCTATTGATCATATTTTTGACACAATTGAACTTAGTTTTGTTGAAAAAAAAAAAACTAAATTCAGTAGTAATGCTCATGCATTACTACTGAATTTAGTTTTTTTTTTTTTTTTTTTTCCCCCAGTAAGTGGCATAATTGTGTGACGTGTTGATTGCATTAATAAAACATATTTTCACTGAAATAATTCATTAAAAATTGGTCTTAATTTAATTTCGATTAGACGTTAATAGGAAGTTGAAACTAAAATCAATTCGGTTATAATTAGATTGAACGATAAATCATAAATTATTTGGCTGTATCCTGAAATTAAATCAGTTAAAATAATTGCAAGTTGATACATGAAATTAAATCAATTACTATTACATTTTAATGTTGTTAAATCTTTATCATTGAGTTTTTATGAAAAAAAATTGTTCTGCCCCTAGTGCACAAAATTAAAAATCAAAAATTCATTTTTTTTATTTTAAAATTTTTTCCTTATTTTTTAAATATTATTTCGTCCTAGTTTTTTTATTTGTTTTTAAAATAGTCATCCGCCAGATTTGAGTAAATCATCTAAATTTTCTCACATGAAATCCCCCCCCCCCCTACACACACACACTCCATTTTTCGTCATTCTGAACACATATTGCAATATTTATTAAGTTGAAGTGGCAATAAAACAATGATCAATCGTCTGAGGCAATCTCCCATTTCGAATTTTCTCTTCTCCTCCCCCTCACCCTCTCCTCCAGCACTCTATTTTTTGACCATTTAAAATTCATTGTTGCCTTGCAGAAAAGGTTATTTAAAATTGTGTTTTGCTCTATCTGTTGATTTTTAAATAACAAATAAATAATTTGCCATAAAAAAAGAAAAGGAAAGAAATGGAATGAAAGAAAAAAAAAAATCAGGATTAACCTTTTGTGCACACGCTCATTTTTTTTTAATTCTTTACATATTTTAAAATTTTCTGTCCTATTTATTACTTTGAAGTAACAATAAGTAAAGGACCCATTATTCAAATTCTGCCCCCCTCCCCCCCGACCCCGAAAAAAGGAAAAGCTTGTTTTTCTCTCCCCCCCCCCCAAAAAAAAAAGTTAAATATTCCAAGTTTTTAATTTTTTGGTTTATTTTTCTATCTGTTAATTGATAAATTTAACTATTTAAATCTACAGCCCCTCACTATCACACATTGTTAAAATTTTTCTCTAGTGATTTTATTTGTTACTTTGAAGTACAAATGGTCCCCACCATTTATTTAATTTAGGCAGGACTGCTATTCTAAAATATGCTAGTTCGTCCTCCGTCATTTCGGTTCAAAACAAAACATAAGACGACGATTCATGTTTGAGCTGGCTGAAGGTTCTCGCTTTCGCCAACTCGCCAAGGCTGGTGCTGAAAACGTGAGCCCTCCTGAAAAAGCTAACCGGACCCAAACACGACCCGCAGTCAAAAAAATCAGCCCCGACCCGCGCATCAGATTGGAGCCTCCAAATTTCTAAGATCGCCCCCCCCCCCCTTGAGGACTCTCCAGATCCGCCCTTGGAACAATTCAGAAAAAAAAAAAAATCTTTTACCCGACCTTTTGCAAGGTAAAATGTACATTTCCCCTGGACTATATTCGTTGCAGAACGAGTAAGAAAGAGGTTGAAACAGATTTCAATATGTGTAACAGTTTTACGCGGGTTTTTCATTTATGAAAAAAAAAAAAAAAAAGCTCGTTTCCGATTGTGCATAAAAATTATTGAATCTATAAAAAATGTTCCTCAAACTACAATTTAATGATCGAAGTGTGTACTATTTTCTACATTAAGGGAAAATTTCAACGAACAAGAAAGATCGAAAAATCAAACTACAACGGGGCGATCTAAACAAGAACGAAACATCATGCGTCCATAACAGATTATGAAACACTTTCCAACACTTCGAGAATACTTCAGCGTTTAAGGGAATACAAGACACTACAATCTTATGGTATATAAACGAGCTTTAAGACCCATTTCCTCGGAAACTACCCGACCGAGTTGGATGAAATTTGGAATCCCTTTTCACTCGATTATGCTTAAAACTTATGCAGACAGTTTTTTTCTGTGACTAAAACTTTATTTTAGAGCAATGACAATTTTTCAGAATTTTTCTTTTCTGAAACTAATTAAAATTTTTTAAACTTATCTCTACAACCAAAAAAATTTATCCAAATCGCTCGAGTACTTTAGGAGTGAATAGAGTGTACTTTTACCTGAAAAGTACAATTTTTTGGAGAGCTAAACGTTTTAGACGCTTCTAATTTGTGTTAAGTTCTTGCACAGTTTTATCAAACACATAAATTAATGTATCTATAAACACTTGGATAAAATTTAGTTACCTATAATAAATCAGTATAAAATGTTAGAGTAAAATTAATATGAGTGGGCGTGGCATTCCACTCGTGTCTTCCCTTAATAAAAAGGTGAAATAAGAAGTAAACAATTTAGAAAACTAATTTTAGGAGTGATCCTCCATAGTCGAAAAAATGTCCGAATTCTTTAGTGCAGAAGAATAAAGGATGTTTAGATTTGTATAAAGACTGCACTTTTCGACGGTACAATAAGGAAAATGGCACGAACATGGCTATTATAGCGCCCCCTTCCCGCAGAATATTTCTAAATTGAAGGAAGACTGCTTGCTACAGCCGAAAACATGCGCAAAAAATTGGGTTCCATTCTACGCATAACTTCGTACACTTTTCGATGGTACAATGGAAACACGGAAATTTATTTTAAAAAAAAATTTCTTCTGCACATTCATTTGGACCTAATAGGAACATTGTACTTTTTTAAATGATAACAATGAAACTTCTCAGACATTTAAATATATAAATAAGAAGTTTTAAAAGAATATTTTGCTAAATAATAAAATTAATAAAAACGCTGGCGAACTGAATTTCAGAAATCCTATAACGGTTAACAATGAATTTTGTTTACTTTAAAACATTTTTACGCAAAGGAAAAACTTACTTTTTAAAATTAAAACTTAAAAAAGGGGGGGGGGCGAAGTTTAAAATTTTAGTTAAATTGGAAAGAGATTAGAGGACAAAGGCGAAAGGAGCTATTTCTAAAATTAAAGCCCCACCAGTAGCTGAGAGGTTCTGCTCTCGAAGCTGGTAGACGGGAGGTGCTGGGTTCGAACGCAATCGCGCCCATCGGCCTAACCGTTTCGGAGTTTTCGTCGTTTTCTTCGAAACCTTGGATTTCCATGGGTAAATACGGGTTAGGTTCCCTTAGAAAGACACCCACTAAGGGCACTCCCCCTCGGGCCTATATCCCAAGAGTAGATAGTCGGTCGTCAAAAATCAACCCACTCTAAAATAAAGCTTAAACATAGTCAAAGTGCATTTAAGTTACTTTATCAAGATCTATATTGATAAAAATTATTTCAGCATTTTTTTTTCCCCCATGAAACTGCTGAACAGAAACCTTGAAATCACGTTATAATAAAAGCAAGAGCCCTCATAAAAAGGGTCAATGTGAACGTGATTTTATACTATTGATTTTTTTTATTTTACGAAACATCTCTTTCCAAATTCTAGTTAACACTTAAGGGTGTTCTCAAATCCAAAAGGGCAACTTTCTGACGTAAGTTTTAATTTATTTTTGTTCGAAAATGCATGAAACGAGCGGGTGTTGTTCAAAAACTATGTAATCGAGCTGTTTTTTTTTTCATTTTGCAAAAGCAATAAGTCTTTCAGAAAAGAGTATCAAAGTCGGCGTTTTGAACCGAATTTCCGCCTGAAAGGAGAAAACCCACTCAAGAAAGGATGAAAAAGTGTTTATCACGTGATCAAAATCGCTTCTAACTCAATAGGTAATGGATGGATCAAAAAATGGAAAACACAGTTCCATTCCAAATCGCTTCCATGGTCAGGCTTTTTCTAATTTTATATATCTCCGCTAAAAAATGTATTTGTAAATGTGTCAAAACTTTTTGCGCTTGTTGAGCAGAGCAGTTGAGAACAGCCTTAACTGGTGAGGTGGGGTGTTTTGACCCCAGAGAAATTGTGCAAGAGCAAACAAAATTTGAGGTATTTAGATACATGAATTTATATATGTACACTTACTCTCAGTCGTTTTTATACAAATAAATACAAAATTCACAGGAAATTTTCTTTTTTAATTCGCTAAGTTTTAAAGAGTGCAGAATAAATCTAATTTTGGGGTTAGATATACCTTACCACTTACGTTATAAAAAAAAAATCACCTCACCCCTTAAGGTTTAACTACAAGGGGGGTGAATCACTGCCTCTGTTCTCGGTGTGTAAAAGGATTTCTATTCATTCTCGGATAATGGATAAGAAATTAAATCTTTATAGTTAAATTATTCTACTATTTTTAAAATCCATCTCTAAAGGCTCTTTGTTATAGAGACTGGCTAAAGCTGTCATTTTCTTGTTGTATGTTATATCTTCTCTTCGTTCTTTAAATCCTAGTTATTTTTGGTAACCTCAGAACAAATTATTTTAACTCTTTATTAACTTAACATAACTTATCATTGAAAGGAATAGAAAAAACCCTTCACTACTGTCAGTAAAAATTTTTAAAAATGATTTTGTATAAGAACAGAAAGAATGTCTGTTTATCACAGTTCCGTTATAAGCATTTATACGGCGGCAATAGTCACTGTAATAAGGAGTTTTAGGCTATTTACAGAAAACCGCCCCCATTACTTCTTAAAAGATGTTACCATTGACGCCACTTAAATTGACAAGAAAACTTTATTCATTGAAAGAAAGGAAATAAATCCTCAACTCGTGACGCAGATATTGTTGCGTAGTGACTGTGGGACAGTGAGACAGATTAATCAGGCCCTTACTATCGCATGGGCAAATCGGAACTTTGCCCAGATGCTCCGGACCTCAAGGAGCACCCCAAATCGATATATTGAATTATAAAATACTGTAGAATCCCTCTTATCTGAAACTCTCGGTTAACCGAAATCCACTTTTAAAGCTTTTCTTTTTCTTTTTTTTTTTTTTTTTTTAACCATCATATTCTTTATGCGCAAGCGGTCCTTTCCGAACTACGAGTACATAAATATTTTCGATCCCAGAGTTCCTTTGAATTTTACCATGAGCTCACGTAAGCTGCGGAGTGGAACAAATTAGCAATTCTGAAGCTTTTGAATGTTTTGCAAAAGATTTGTCATGGCTTAAGCAGCAGAAAGACTGATACGGGTGTATTAATATTAAAAAACTCCGTGATAAAGCTTCAAAGCAATGGCAATCGAAACTGCGACAAACAAAGCATTTTTTCAAACCCTTGTGATATAGGTAAAAGGTACTTCATTTCAAAATTAAAATTCAGGTACTTTATTCTTGTTTCTATTTTGCTACTGCTTTATTTTTAGTAAGCACTTGTTACCCTAATAAGAAATAGTGCATCTTTTTCTCCTTAATCTTAAAATGGAAGCATTCTCGATGATCCGGAAATTTCGATTTTCCGAAAGAGGGTCGGTCCCTATTATTTCGGATAATCGAGGTTCTACTGTATTTACTTTTTTTTCCAATTCCAACTTTTCCATTAGTTAAAATCATCTTAAAGTAATATAACAAGTTGCTAAATTTATATAAAAGCGTTTCGTTCTGTACTAAAAAAGCATTTTTATTAATTAAGGAACTTAATTTAAAATTGACGAAGCTAAGGAATTTCTTCTATTTAAAATCCAAGATACGAAAATAGTGTTCATGCATTACACATATGAGTGGCCATCGGTTCTATTTGAATAATGTTGCAACGATTCGAATGGGGTCATCTAATTTATCTTTGCCCAGGGCCCAACGAGTCATGATCGGGGTATGAGATTAATACAAAGGTTATTGAAAGGCTCGATTCACTCATAGGATACAGCTTTTGTACCAAACTTTATGCAAGGGATTTTTACTAAAAATCCACCTAACTAGATGTCTAGTGATAGGGTTCCACACGAAACTAAATTTCAGTAATTTTCACTCGTCAAACTGAAAATATTTAGTAAAACTGGGAAAACTAGAGGTGGAGGGGGGGGGGGGGGGGGGGTAGAGGTCTGCGAGACCGCCAATCAGTTTCACAGTAAAGTTAGATACAGGTGTTTTTCAAGGTAAATTTTACCCGTGATTTGAAAAGTAACTTCGAATTCTAATCTAAAATTCTCGCATCCTAAAACTCGCTAAACAATTTCTCAATATTGCTCCGAATAAACTTCAATAAAACAAATACGACTAAACTGTATCTGCCGGATGCCACCCCCCCCCCCCCCTCTCAAACACACACACAAGAAAAAAAAAACATCAATGAAAATTGAAAAACATCTGTATTTGCTCTAAACTATAATTTTATAGACAAATTGCCATGTTTGTATCCAATTTCAATAATACCCTTAGTTGCTGAAAGTTAATGGTTATACTTTCAAAATGAGCAGTTGCATGTAAGACTTCCGATAGCCAACTTTATTTTTAAGCAATTGCTCTTCGCTTAAAACGTTAATAGATGTAATAAGAAGTAACTTATCCTATTTAATTTTTGAAAAAATAAGTATACCATAAAACTCGCTTTAAAAAGATACCTTATTCAAACAAAATTTTAATTGGAGTTACTTGTTAACATAACAAGTATCAGGAATTAACACAAGTTAATAATTCTACTACATTAATGATTTAAATGCAATACAGATAAAGGAGTGAAAAAAATACAGATGAATTAACTTACTTGAAAAACGATCTAAAAGAACACTCAAAAAGTCCGATATATCAAAAATCACTACGAAGTATGCAACGTAACACTAAGAAATTTGAGCGCAGAAATATCCTAGGAAAGAATTCAAAGATCTGATGTTTAATAAATTCAACATAATTTTTCCCTCCGGTATTTCCCTTTTTTGGGTGGATTTTCCCTAAATTTTTTAACCGAACGTTCCCGCCATCTATCGGTGAAGGGTCAAAAGATTTTTCACGGGAAAGGTAACAAAAAATACTCAAAAAGTTTTATTTAACTTCTAAAAAAAAAGCTATTTAAATTAACCCTTTATGTACTGAATTATGAACACTCTGCCCTACTTTTAAAATTATATAAATTTATTGCATATAAAATGTCTGTTGAGATGAAAATAAAGACGTGAGTGTGCAAATAAATAATTTACTGCTACCAATTTTTAGAAGTCGACATACACAATTAAATCTGCGGGGAACATTTGAATAATCGCGGCAAAACTACGTTTTTCACGGTTTTTAAGAAAATTAAAAAAGTTGTCCCATTTTTGAAATAGCGTACTGCGCTTGCTATTTAGTGTATAAAAAAGTTGTATGTATGAAAGTTGTAGAGAATTTTATCCTGTTTAATATTGTAATTGACAAATAATATGCTACGGCAACGAGTCTCCAGATATTTCCAAAAAATCAAAAAATGTCCCATAATTTTGTTGTTTTTCGGCCACAGAAAATTTAGCCTTAAGAAATTTTGTTAGAAAACTTGGTTTTTCCATGTTGGCATCATTATGAACAATTCAATGGCGGATCTAAGGGGGGGGGTGAGGGGGCGATCCCCCTCCCCTGGGGTAAATAAAGGGTTTGCAAAACGACATTATGCATCCTCACTGGAAAAGACTTGGGACGAGGCTCGAGCCAGGCGCGACCCGGGTCGCGCCAGTTTAAATCCACGAGACTCGGCCTGTCTTCACTCTTTTAGAGCCGGACAGTGCCCTGATCTTACATTTTTCCGCGAATTCGGGTCGGGCCCGACTTATTTTTCTTCCAAGTCGAGTCTGGCTTGGACTTCATTCTTCCTAGAGACCAACACTGGCCAAAATTTCCAGGTCGGGCCTCGCCCCGGAATAAAAGCTGAATGTTCGGTCCGTGTCAGCCCGTATGATAAGCAGTATGGGCCCGACCGCGGCCCGTGAACTTCTCTAAATTTTTCTCCCCGAGACCAAATTGGTCTGCCATCTTACTTATTTGTTATTCGTAAAAATTATATTTGTGTTGTACACTTGTTTAGCGAAATCTTTAAAAATTTAATTTTATTTGATAAGTTTCTGAAATGTATTTTTTTTTAAATTTACTTTTTTTTCTTTGTAGAGCTTTAAAATTGTGATTTTCTTTTATCATCCGTTTCTTTCATTCTAAACTGATTTTCTTACTGGATTTCCATTTAAAAGCATTTATCTAAATAATGATTTTTGAATAGTGTGTATGTACATTGATTAAATAGTCATTAATATTAATGTTTTCCGTATTCATTAATTTCGAACATAATCTAAATGAGCATAAGTAATATGAGCATAAGTAAGTGTGCTTTATGAATAATTTTAATTGCAAAATGCAGGCTGGGCTGGAGTCGATTTTTTACCTTTTATACTGGGCCGGGCCAATAATTTTTTTTGCGTGGGTTGGACCTGGAAATTTCGGCCCTGGTAAACCTGACATATCGAAGCCAACTTTAATTTTTTTAAATATGCTTCTTTCAGCCATCATCCATAGCTACTGAATATACCGGGGACAGACTGATTTTAAATACAATTCAATAACTTGCAAATGGCGACAGCTATTAAAAAAATTCTTGAAAAAGGGTTATGTAGGATCTCAGGAGCAGGGGTGATTCTGTTCCGAATTTTCCAAAAATTTAACCCTCTCACTGCGCATTCCGCGATTTCGACGGCCAACGTAAAAGTGGCAAAATTTGCGCAACCCGCAATTTCTGCAGCAATTTTTTTTTATGATTAATTCTATTTAAAAAAGAAACTGTTTCACAAAGATTTTGGACATGTTTGAACTAAAATATATGCAGATTTGAAATATGTAATAAAATAAAGGCGCTATTTTTGAACCTATTTTCATAAAACACACACATATTTTTATATATGCAGCGAGAGGGTTGAGGCATTCGGTTCCGAAAATTTAAAAAATTCATCAATTCGAAACTTTGGACATAATAATCATCGCGAATTTTGACAAATGGTCGCCATGTTTCGTCAATCGTTCGCATATCGCATAAAATAACTTCAATTTCGCCAAAGAATCGCGGGAAAAACGCAAATTTGGTCAAAGAGCCGTGGAAAAAACGCGAATTTCGTCAAAGGATCGCGGAGTAAACGCGAATTTTGCACAAATAACCGCGAAAAACGTGAATTTCGTCAAAGAATCGCGAAAAAAATACAAATTTTATCAAAGAATCTCCTAATTAGTATTTTTTACATAATCCTGACGATTAAAAAGTATTATTAAATAATTGTTTGAGCGTGCCCGTTATGGAGATTTTTCTAGTTTTTATCTTCAAAAATATTTAAACTTTCTTTTCAAAATTTGAGTCGGCTCGAAGCCCGAACCCTTCTCGCAAGAGTGAAAACCCGATCCGAAACTGACCCAAACCCGAAATAATGTATGTCAATCTGCCCCAAACCGAATGCGGCAGAGTGCAACTAAAAATTAGAAGTCAACCCGACCCGTAGCAGAAAAGTAGAAGTCAAGCGGACCCAAACCCGACCCGCAGTAAAAAGTAGAAGTAACACGACCCGCAGTGAAAAAATCAGTCCCGACCCGCGCATCAGATTAGAGCCTCCAAATTTCTAAGATCGCCCCCCCCCCCCCCTTGAGGACTCTCCAGATCCGCCCTTGGAACAATTCAGAAAAAAAAAAAAATCTTTTACCCGACCTTTTGCAAGGTAAAATGTACATTTCCCCTGGACTATATTCGTTGCAGAACGAGTAAGAAAGAGGTTGAAACAGATTTCAATATGTGTAACAGTTTTACGCGGGTTTTTCATTTATGAAAAAAAAAAAAAAAGCTCGTTTCCGATTGTGCATAAAAATTATTGAATCTATAAAAAATGTTCCTCAAACTACAATTTAATGATCGAAGTGTGTACTATTTTCTACATTAAGGGAAAATTTCAACGAACAAGAAAGATCGAAAAATCAAACTACAACGGGGCGATCTAAACAAGAACGAAACATCATGCGTCCATAACAGATTATGAAACACTTTCCAACACTTCGAGAATACTTCAGCGTTTAAGGGAATACAAGACTATGTACAATCTTATGGTATATAAACGAGCTTTAAGACCCATTTCCTCGGAAACTACCCGACCGAGTTGGATGAAATTTGGAATCCCTTTTCACTCGATTATGCTTAAAACTTATGCAGACAGTTTTTTTCTGTGACTAAAACTTTATTTTAGAGCAATGACAATTTTTCAGAATTTTTCTTTTCCGAAACTAATTAAAATTTTTTAAACTTATCTCTACAACCAAAAAAATTTATCCAAATCGCTCGAGTACTTTAGGAGTGAATAGAGTGTACTTTTACCTGAAAAGTACAATTTTTGGAGAGCTAAACGTTTTAGACGCTTCTAATTTGTGTTAAGTTCTTGCACAGTTTTATCAAACACATAAATTAATGTATCTATAAACACTTGGATAAAATTTAGTTACCTATAATAAATCAGTATAAAATGTTAGAGTAAAATTAATATGAGTGGGCGTGGCATTCCACTCGTGTCTTCCCTTAATAAAAAGGTGAAATAAGAAGTAAACAATTTAGAAAACTAATTTTAGGAGTGATCCTCCATAGTCGAAAAAATGTCCGAATTCTTTAGTGCAGAAGAATAAAGGATGTTTAGATTTGTATAAAGACCACTTTTCGATGGTACAATAATGAAAATGGCACGAACATGGCTATTATAGCGCCCCCTTCCGGCAGAATATTTCTAAATTGAAAGAAGACCTGCTTGCCACAGCCGAAAACATGCGCAAAAAATTGGGTTCCATTCTACGCATAACTTCAAACACTTTTCGATGGTACAATGGAAACACGGACAAAAAAATTTTGTATAAACATGTTTTTTGGAATCTCCGAAATTTAAAAACGTAAATCCGTCGAAAAAATTTTGATTACAATACTTTCTTCTATTGCAGATCGATGAAGGTAAAAATACCCGAATTCTTTCGTGTATAGGATTTGTATATAGACTGCATAAGATTCAGATGAGCTAGGAAACTAATAACACAGGTGTATAGGCTGCCCTGTATATCTTCTGTAGAAGTCGTATGCACCGAGTCGTAATTTAAAGAGACGTACCCTCTTAAAACCCACTCAGTGCCGAAACTAGCCTTTTTTGCACCCGGGGCAAGCATGGATTTTGGCGCCTACCCACCTCTTCCGCAAAATATTTACAAAGATAATTTTACTAATTTTCTAATAGCCGACTTATTTTAAATTTTAAAATATGTAATCATAAAATATGTAATACTGAACTACGTAATCTACAATGGCGGATCCAAGGGGGAGGTTAGGAGGGTCATGACTCCCCTCTAAACACCAACAAAAATATTCTAAAGATCGTTTAAAAAATGAAATATACAGTAGAGTCCCGCTTAACCGAGTTTCCGCTTTCACCGAATTATTTTCTTCTGATGGACTGATGGCTTCCATTATGAAACAGTCATTATAAATGAAGATTAAGAGAAAAATGAAAGAGCAGCCGTAAAAAGTTAGAACTCTGATTTTCTGGTCAGAATGCAAAAAAGCTTTTTTTTCCCGTTCTGACCCGAAAATCAAAGTTCTAACTTTTTACGGCTGCTCTTTCATATTCCTCTAACCCTTCATTTATAATGGCTGTTTTATAATAATGGAAGCCATCACTTCATCAGAAGAAAATGATCCATTCCAAAAGGTATAATCCTTCATTTGGCACCCCTTCGTTCTGGCGCCCGGGGCACATGCCCCCTCTGCCCCACCTTAGTTTCGACCCTGAACCTACTTCCAGCCGTTCTTGTTCTTAGTACTGTCAAATTACTTTGCGACTCCCTGAACGAGGAATGCTATTTTATCGTGTCATGCACCTCAATGATATTAGGAGAGATTTCACATAAATAGAGCTTTTTCTCAGAATTACCAACTGTCCTAAAAAGGACTGACTGATTTTAAAATTCAATAACTTGAAAACGGTGACATATTTAAAAAATTCTTGCAGGAGGGTTAGGCATGAGGTCAAAAGTTTTTTTTACAGTGATTTTCAATTTTAGTTCGAATTTCAAACAAAGATGGCGCTGCGATCCATAGACGAGGCTCAATTTTTGGCACTTCGGGACCCACTCAATACATTTTAATCTCCTTTTTCCGCATGGAGAAGAGAAAGGGCAAAAATCGAGCGTGTATTTAGGGCCTATTGCTTACAGCGCCATCTATAGTTTGTAATTCGAACTAAAATCGAAAATCACTGTAAAAAAACTTGACCTCATGCATAACCCTCCTGCAAGAATTTTTTTAATATCTGTCACCGTTTGCAAGTTATTGAATTTTAAAATCAGTTAGTCCTTTATAGGACACCCGGTAGGTTCATTTCTATAAACAAAAACTACTCACTATAGTAAACAGAATTCTTTTATAAACTGTCAATTTTTTTAAAGCCCCTTTATAGCTCTTATTACTTTAATTGTTTTAGAAATAAAAAAAAAATTGCTCACTTGTGTCCCACCGGTGGGGTAGTTGTGAACACACGTGGGACACGAACATGTGAACAGAAGGAAAAGATATCCTTTGACGTTTAGTATTCTCTTATTCATATGTCATCATGCTCATTAATTACATCTGTTAAATTCACCATAAAGAATAAAATATATAAACATTTCTTTAGTTTCTGTGTGATATCTTTAAGCAAAAGATTATAAAAAAAAAAATAAGTAGATTTGAGGGAAGGGGGAGGTTTAGAGGATCGGTTAAATATTGCTGCAATAAAATAAAAAATAAAGAAATAAACTTGAAATAAAAAGGCTTGTAAATTTTGCTTAGGGGTTTTTATTTCAGGGAGAGAGGGACCCTTTAGATAATATTTCAGAAATCTGTCAAAATACGAAAGATTCTCACCCCTGA
The DNA here is from genome assembly GCA_963932465.1 of Maratus speciosus. Classification (NCBI taxonomy): domain Eukaryota; kingdom Metazoa; phylum Arthropoda; class Arachnida; order Araneae; family Salticidae; genus Maratus; species Maratus speciosus. The sequence continues at coordinate 12,006,115 of OZ010797.1, forward strand.
ATTCACCTTATTTACTTCTAAATGATAAAGAAGGGTTTTTAACGATTTTTAAAAAAATCTCGATTCTAAGCCCCTCCTCCTCCTCAAATTGAACTTCTTTTGCTTTTGAAAGAGGGGAGGGTGCTTATCTGAATTTTACGGTAGTTATCAGTTTAAAAATTTTACTTTCTTAAAATGTTACTGATATCTATCTCCATTCAAAGCATCCTATGCATAGCTATTTTAGAAGTGGAAATAAGCCATCATTGCAAGTTTAGAACAAATGAAATAAAAAAATTTGAAAAGTTGTTTAACATAATGCTTTTTGTATTAACAATGCAAAAAAAAAAAAAAAAAAAATCCCTACCGGCTCGGGCCTACAGGCGGAGGTAGATTTCGAAGTTAAGTGCTAAATTCACCAACAAAACTTAAATCAAGATTAGATATAAACCCAGTTACTTCACTAAAAATGAGCTCTAGGGAGCTAAACATTTTGTGAAAATTCTAATATACACCAATACACACACGCATGTATGTGGAATAGGTTTGAAAAATAGCTAAAGCAAATTCAGAGAACCTCAAAGTGTTAAAATAAGTTAATATTTCCATAGTCGGGTTTTTATGATGTTTTAACACGTTTCTTCAAACTCACATGACGTTACATATTCACCTGCTGAGGTCCATTTTATTTCCAATATGACGCAATATTTTGTTTTTGTTTTTAATTCGTCAAACTATTTATTTCATTTTCAGTTTTCATGCAGAAATCTTACTCTAGAAAACTTATGACGTAATATTCAATTTGTTTTCAATTCGTCAAACTATTATTTAATTTAATTTTCACGTGAAAAATTTGCAATACAAAAGCAATTGTTGTGGTGAGAATTTTATCGCTTTTTTTTTTTTAATTGTTGGCAACTGTTATAACGAAAAATATTTTTTTTTTCCTGTCATTGTTGTGTAAAAGCTGGTTTTATCAGAATCATGCTAAGACGGTATTCAAAATTTTGAACCCTCCCCGTTTCCATTCCCTTGGGCCGATTTTGCCCATTTTCAATCCCCGCCGAGATATTAGCCATCTCAAAGTTGTTGGAGAGTTTGAAAACGATTCGTGCATAATTGCGACTTTTATCGTGCGGACAAAATTTAGTACATACATACATACATACATATAAACTTTTTAGGTGGGGGTGGTTTTGGGTTCCTGGGGTCCTATAATGAAAAGTTATGAAGGAATTTTTCAAAACTCGTACCATGGTAACGACTGCAATAGGTAGTATTTCTTACGAAATCTACCTAATAGTGTTGTAAACCGTTTAGTAAAATAATACATAGTATTGCATTTTAGAATACAATGAATTAATTGGACTTTAAATTCCTAATTTTTATTCTCTTATTCATATGTCATCATGCTCATTAATTACATCTGTTAATGATCTGATCATGCTCATTAATTACATTTTTAGGAATTAAAATTGAACGTAAACGAAATTGTTCTTTACGTAGTTGCTGACAGATGTGTGTGTAAGTTTCAATACAAAATCATTTTTTATGACGGAAATGTCTTCTATTTAAGGAACATTATAGATATTAGAACAGATATTATTTCTCCTCAATTTAACTGAAAGAAATAGAATCACAGAATCATTATTTTGGGCATTTATGAACTGTTCCTATCTGCAAGTAGTATGTTCACATGTGCCCCCTCCTCCCCAGAGCCTGATTAATGCACGGGGCCTCCGGGGCCTCGGCCCTGGGCCCACCAATTTCAGGGGGCCACAAATTTTTGTTCTGTAAAACAATTTAGGCCTATCTAATATTCCCGAAAACTTTATACCTATAATATAGGATATATTTTTTTCGTTTAATTCAGGGATGCACAATTTTTTCTGAATGAGGGGCCACAAAAATTAGTATCATGTTGGTAGCCAAAGTAACGTACTGTTGTAAACGTGAAAACACTATGTATTTCAGCATATATTTTTTAAAGATATATGTATGAATTACACAGATTTTACTAATCTAATTATTTTACTCGCACAGATTATGCAGAAATAATTTTATTTGATAATGTTACATTTTATTTTAAATTAATCCACATTTGCATGCCAATTTTGAAGATTCCAAGGGCTAAATTGGCCTGCAGGCCATAGTTTGTGCATCCCTGCTTTAAACTTACATATTTATTATTAATTAAATAGGTGTTGGGCAAAATTAAATAAGTTGTGTTCCTTTGGGTTAGACAAAATCCAACTAACCTTGACTGTAGATCACTGTTTTTTTTTTTCCTTTTGAATTTGTTTTCATCAAATTATAAATTAACTTGATAATATTTATACAGAAATTAAAATGCAAAAGAAAAATTATAATGCAACCAAGAGTAGTTAAATAACTTATATTTTAAACAAAATTTCATTGATATATTTTTTAAAACCCTGCACATTTTTTTTTAAATTAAACTGATTTATGATTAGTATATATGCACATTTTTTTTTCTGATATTTGCAATTTAGTATTTTGAAAAATTGATAATACTGTGAAACCTCGATTGTATGTTCTTGGAATATGCGTTTTCCTGCATGTAAATTTTCTCACAATTTAAGTTTTCCCACTGTTTGCATTTTATATTTTGGTCCCTGACGTAAAAACAAAGTTTTACTTTACTAAAAAACCCCCATATTTAATTTTCTGTAAAAGTCCTTTTCAATTTGAGAGTACCTATAATTTTCAAAACTTGTCGTATCCAGAAAATCAAATTTGGGGAAAATGCCAAAAACTGCATACTGTGTCTATTGGTTTCAATATAAAGGAGAATTTTACAATGCCAGAATTAGAGAAATGATTACTAGACTGTTAGGGAAAACACAATTTTTATGATTTTGGATAAGGCGAGTTTTGAAAAAGACGTCCTCATTTATTCTGCAACATAAACTGTGAAACTGTGGATCATAGATGTTTGTGAATTATACGAATGCTTATTTGAGAAAGTGGACGGCAATTCATTTTCTTGATTATTGTTTTTTTTTTTTTTTTTTTTTTTTTTTTTTGTAAACTTGAAACTTTCACCCAAACAATTTTGTCAACTCATCTAATAAACTTACTTTTTTTTCTGAAAGTGTCGCCGGGAATGGGGAGGTAGGGGGGGGGGGGGGTGCCCAACTTTTTAACAGGCCCTGGGCCCAACTTCAGCTTGATTGGGCTCTGCTCCTCCCCTACATCATTTTTACTATGAAATACTGTAACTGCAAATGCTCCCTTACCCGACATGAAACAACTATTTGGAGTGTCGCTGTAAACAAACTATTAACACTATTTTTGCTAGGTCCATTCGATAACACCTCGGGGCAACTTATCAAGTGCATCTCAATCATTATTTACGGCAGTTAGAGTACGGACAGAGGATAGACAGACTGACAAACCGAATCCATGAACACTTTTGAACTATGTTGGAAAGGGTTAAAGACAGCATAAAAAGTTGTTTAAATATCCTTTCACGAGCAATGTCATTTTATTTAAAGATGTTTTGATACACACTGAATGAGCATAAATTGAGCCATAGGAGTAAAAGTGCCCATAAACCACTTATCACTCAAGGAAATTACGAATAAGGATTGAAACATGCCAAAGAATTTTTTTAATCAAAACCCTTTAAACATTTTGAAATATTAACCTACAAGTTCAAGATTATTTTATTCGCGTACCATGATATAAATCCATTTCGGAGAAAATGAAGTAAAGTTTTTCAATCTTCGCATGTTATTCGAAACTTTAAACAGAATGGTGGAAGTAGTAAATGCGTTGTAAACTGCCAGTAATGGACGGAAATTTTCATAATGGAATGCATATTAACCTGTAGAATGCTAGACATAGTATATAATACCCATAGGGTAAAGAAAAATTAATTCAGATGAAGTATGGTGTCTGGGGATGACGCCGAAAATGTAACCCTAAAGTCCGTTACAACCGGCCCAAACCCCAAATACAACCACGCGCTTTGACGCGCTTGTCAATTCAAACCTTTGATTTTGCTTTTACCGTTGCAAATTTTTATTCATCCAGTGTTGAGAGCGTAGATAGATAGGATCAAAATTTCGATTAAAAATGAGAATATGGGCAGTTATAGGATGAAATACCTGTTCCCTGTTCCACATGCTTGTCTTGTTTGGACCCAATGAGGGCATTTAAATTTGAACGATAATCGCTTTCATATTGCAAACCGTTCTCACGACATCTCTTTCCTCCATGGAGAATATACCATAGTCGTGATAATTACGAGCGTCTAGTATTCTGGGGCTGATGTACCGAGAGGGAATTAATTTGAAAGTTTGCCTGATTTAGGAATTAAGGGAGACCGGGGGGAATGGCGCCACTTGGGGTTATGCCACCACCCCGTCTCGTTTAAAAACTAACGGCAGTTTGAGATAGTGATTGCGCCTGCAATGTAGCGGCCAACAATAGAAACAGTGCCTTGAGTGAGAATGGTTTTGTTGTACGTCGTTCGATTATTCTAGTGAAAAATTTAGTTTTCATTTAGTTGCTTCTTATTTTGGAGCTTCCAATGAGTAGAGGTAAACACCTTTTATTGAAGCATTAGGTACTTAAGATGTATTACCCGTAATCTACATGCATTCGCCGACATTTTGATGCAATGTGTTGAACAAGTTCGGTTTTTCTTTCGGCTTTGCTGGTGGGTTTTCCACTATGTTGGCGTCTCGGGGTCATGCTGCCACCATGGCAAAGGGTAACTTTTCCAATTTGAGTTAAATTATAAGCTTAGCACATTAGTAAATCGAGCTTAAGGAACATTGTAATTATTCATTATTTTGATAAATTATTGCTTTCTAAACATTTTTAGTAGGTTATGTGTTTCCTAGTATCCATTTTATGTATTGACTAGGCCATTAAAGAGTGGCGTCATGACCCCGATACAGTGGCGGAATGACCCCAGTGTCCTGGGTCATCCCGCCACTATACAGAGGTTGAAAGAATTTTTATGTGTGCTTACTTTACAGTTATGCTTACGGTTAAATTTATACAGATAAAGATAACATGTTTTTGAGGTGAAAAAAATTAAATTCCCTTAAGGTATCGCCATTCCCCCATTCTTCCCTACACGAATTCTAGTTCTAACAAAACAGTAACTCCATACATATGGCGCGAATAAAAAAGTATTAAAACTTCCCTCACCACTAGTCGTTAAACAGAATGTGAATGCAGTCTTGAAGTGACACTTTAGTTGAAGTTTCGAATTAACTGTAACTGTTTATTATTAAGGGGTCACTGGACATTCAAAATCACAGAATTTGACAAACAGATTTTTTTTTTTCGAGAGTTATGAAACTAGATGCTCAAAATTTTTCTGATGCTAAAGGAATTTTTCAATTCTGGCGCTTCTTCCCAAGAGATATTAGCTTTTGTATTTGTAAAAAACTGTATATATTTATGCAGTTTGTGTTACTTAAAATGCTGTTTTCTTAAAATTGAAAATTTAGAACATTTCTAACTTTTGAAACATTCACATGCACATTCCTAATGATTAGATTCTTTTGAAATGTATACTTTATATCCTCTGCTCAGTAAATAAATGTTTGCATAAAAAGTTACATTTCAGGAATATTTCAATGTTGAAATTTATGTGAATATGAAAATAGAGCTACTTTTAGAGAAATACAAAGCATAATTATCAAAATATTTTTTTTCTACTTATATATTCAGCGATCTTTTACAATTCATGCCAACTTCCACTGGAATACATAAAAAGTATCTCATAAGTAAAGAGTGTCGTATTTTATGCAAAAGAAATACACATGGGAAATTTTAAAATAGGACAATTATTCGTTATTATGAATATTTAAAAATTTAATAAATTTAAAAACTTATTTTATTACCCAAATTTTGAATATAGCTGAGTTTACCATTAACAAGTCTGCCAATTTTCAAATAAATCCATTGAAAATAGAGGGATTTGGTTTTGAATGCACACTGTCCCGTTAAAATAAATAAATGGCTCCCTATAAAATAGATCCTCGGCAGCTACTTCTTTCCGTATAAGAATGTTTATTTTGGTCCAATTCATGAATGTACTGGAAATGTGTTTAAAAATCCGTTTTGTAGCACAAATCACAGAGGTTATGGCGCTATTTTCATTGTGCATATCTATTTACTCGTAGTTTCTTTTCTAACTTCATTATTATTGCATTCCACGCATTGGCTATTCCTCATAAATTTTATTACAAGACCTTTTTAATTGCCTGCAACATATCTGCATCTCTTCAAAATTTAATCAGTAATAAGCATATATACATGAAAAAGTTAGCACGCATGTGAACTTCACAATTTGAAAGAATTGATAGATTTTGGATAATCATTTTAGAGTATTTGTCAGTTTTACATCCTCCCCCCTACCCCCCACCAAAAAAGAATGGCAAACTAAAAACATTAAAATTAACAGTGTACAAAAAGAAATTGTATTACTCAAGAATGGGTGGTTTAAAAAAAATCTATTGTTCAAAGATTTGAATCCAAAAATTGTCCTAACTTGAAAGCGCAATCATTGTCCATGTATTAAAAATACGTAACGTTTCACAATGGCAATTAAAATGTAGATTCACTGTAAAAAATGAGAAATGAGATGCCATTACTTGCTCCATGTTGATATTGCTTCCATGTTCGATAAAACCAATAACAAAAATCGAGATAACAGAATGAAAATTAATTTGAAAATTTTGAAAATTTTATTAATCTTCAAAGATCGCATTTTTTTCAATTCAAACAATAGCTTTTAACAGCAGTTCAAAACTTTCAGTTTTAAAGTCTTGACTTTTGAAATTGCTTTATAGTTACTATTTTCGAATATCAGTCGTAGAAAATTCGACCATTAGGGGAAAGGCGCTCACTTAGGGGAAAACATGCAGAGCTAGTCAAATTTAGACAAAAAAAAACCAATATTTTATTAACAAAGTATAACTCCAAAGCATAAGGAACAGTTTGCAATCAACTCATTTGTATAAAAGTTTAAGGAATTTTTTTTATCGTTTTATTTCAATAAACATCCGTTGAGCGGTCATGCCCGACATGGTAGGCTCATTGCGCTCAGAGTTTGAATACAACATTTGAGCCAGACAAAAGTCATATGTAATTGTGTGGGCTGTTCACACCACTGCAGACTTTTTGCGACCCCTTTACACATAGTGTTACACATATAGTGGGCTACTTTTTTTTTTTTAAATAACTTTTTACAATTTAGGTTTTTTGATTTTCTCCAGTTTTTGAAATCGTAAAACCCTTGTTTAATGACATATTAAGGCGAAAACAGGGGAATTTTACCATTTCAAAAAAAATGGTGTTAATAAATTTGAATTTTAAAAAAGTTGCCCACTGGCAACACTTCTTGAATTCCACGCGAGCGCCATGACCCGTTATCGCCATGTTGGGTTTTAATGCATTATAATTGGCATAACAACGCACTACAATAAATAAAAGCATGAAAGTACAGCTAAATATATATATTTTGTCGACAATGAGTAAATTAGTATTTGAAAATAACAGTATACAGTTACCTTCAAGTTATATGTTGTAGAATTTTATATAAAAAAAAAACAACTAATAACGTGAGGACATTAAAATACTTTCCTTCCGACGGTCACTCTATCCTTACTAGGAACTTACGATGAAGTTAGCTAGGTGCCGGTATTGATCGCACGTTTTCAATTCTATTCTGTTTAGAGATATTGGGTGAGCGGGATTACCCTTCTAAGCGTCATTACCCTACTTTCCCCTAATCCTTAACTGATGTTACCGGTCTCTCAGACCGCGACTTTTTTCATTTTTTATAGTTTAACTTGTAATTTTTAGTTTTGCTACAAACACTACCGAAATTTTGTTCCGTTTGGAACTTTAGTACTATCACTAGAGATTTCTGAATAGGTGAATTTTAATTCTAACAGTCCTGTACAAAAGGTTTAGTACAAAAACACCATCCTATGAGTTAATCGTGTCTTTTATTCATGTTTCGATGGAGCTGTCTCACAGACGGCTTCACACTAGTCATGTGACAATTTCTGTGACATCAGTTAAAGGTTAAATATTCGGAAATGGTAGTTTGAATTTCTTCTGTCAACGCGGGTCAGCTCGCAAAAAGCGTGCCAAGCACCGCTTCTGATGTTTCGACGAATGGAATTCATATGATTTTGAAATATTCCTCTTCTCCTTCTGAAATCTTAATATGGGAACGTCCACTGTTACTCTTCTGACCGTTCCAGCAAATTTTCCTAAACAATTTCGATTATTTTATTGTACGTATAATAAATCAAGTTTTTGCTACTCGAGATTTTGATTTAATTATGGACAAGCAAAATGCTTTTAGTTACGTGAGCAGATCAGATGGAGGTTCCCTTATATAATTCTTAAAGCGTTTAAATCGCACGTCATCAAAACGTGTCCACAAATTCAAACAAAAAGTGTCATGAGTAGGTTGCTTGAATAGAGTTGACTGAAAAAAAATATTAAAAGAACATTTTTACGTATGAATTGTGCAGCAAGCTGTTTTCTTACATTTTTAGACACTTAAATTGCGTATATTAACACGCTTTATGAATTACTTGGACACTTTCATTTTTTCCCTTTTGAAAAAGTTTTTTTTTTTATTTACGTCACTCACATCTTTAAGCAAAAAAATTAGGATTTAATATATAGTATAATCGAATGTAGCATTCAACGTACTCAAGTCATAGAGTTTCCTCTGTCATCACAAGAATCCATAATAAATTTGGATTAGGAATCACCCTACGGCAGATTCCAAATAAAAATATGAATTCTATTATATTTCTAAAAAGAAAACCAAACCTATACAGGGTGTCCGGTCTCAACGGTGTCCAATGGGTAATTCCTAAACCGTTACTCATAGACATAGTTCCAATTGCAAAAATGTTTCAAATGAGGTAAAAAAGTATTTTTAAAGCGATTTGGGTCAAGAAAAACATTTAAAAAATTACGAAATTTAAATTTTTATACGGTCCCCAGGTCCTATAAGTGATATTTAGTAAAAATATCCTATTTCACTGACAAGTAAGACAAAAAAAGTCCCATTCCTCTGCGATTAAAACTGACCGAGTAATAGATGTTTAAAGTTGGAGTATCTTTTTTGCTGCAAAATAGGGGGCAGTCGCAAATTTACTAGAAATAAAAATAATCGTCAGATATAAAATTTAACATTAAACATTGATAGTAAATTAACATTACAAATATATTTTGAGATTTTTGTTCATTCTCACATATTAAAACAATTTTTTTTCCAACCACATTTTGCCATTTATGCTATATCTCGTAATTTGATTGGTCAGAGTTTCAGCATCAAAGTGACAATTCTTGGCTGGAATCGTGCTTGACGAAAGCCATCAGAGGATAGAGTTTCGATTTAAAAAAAAGGTGATTCGTATGAGGACAAGGAGAATTAGAAAAACTAAACTATCTTAGAATTAATAGAATTATATTAAATTAGTTTTCTATTTGGATTTTTTTTTTTTTATCCAATCAATCAATTCTAAATATTAACTTGCGTTATTTGAACTTTTAATGTGTAAATATCGCCCCCACGCTTGAACAAAAAAGTTAATCTGTATCATGTACAACAGAAGGGGGGGGGGGGATATTCTGCGACGAGCTATCTTAAAAAAAAAAATTACTTCCATGGGATTAACAATAGCGAACGGGTGTTTTCGCGTGAGTTGGGGGAAGAGAGAGTAGAATTTTTAGGGGGGTTGATGTGATAGATTGGTTAGTTATTTCTTGCATAGTAAAATAAAATATAGGGAAAAATACATAATTTTAGACAGTATGTATTGGCCGAGCAAAAGTTGGGGGGGGGGGGGGGGGCAGTATAAATTTTAGGGAGGATTGAGATGATTAGTAACTTACTATAACTATAAAGTAACGGCTAACTACAAAGACAAAGTAGAAAAATTTCCTAACATTTTAATAAAGTTATTAATTTTAATAATTTTAAATTTAATATACTTTTTTATATTTTTTAATTTAAGAGTATGTCTATATATTTTTAATTTAATCAGTAATTTATACTTAAATAAAATTATAATTGAAATCGATAATTGCTTATATAAATTATAAATTTGAATCGTTTAATGATTTTAAATTTAATAATTTAAAATTATTACCTATTTATGCTCTAATAATTAAGTGTTATAATTAAGACAATAGGAAATAAAATTTTTAACGGGCGTGGAGTTTTAGAAGATGCATTATTTAATTAGACAAATAGAGTAGAATAGTAAAAAATATATATAAACCTCTATAGATTTTTAACTTTGAGTGCAGGTGAAGCAAAAAGTGGGGAAGTAAAAATTTAAGGGCCGATTAATTTAGATGAAGTCTTAAAAAAAAGCGAAAATCTACTGATGTGCAAAGAATTATCACGCTATAAAACTTGGGAAAAAAAGGTCCGTCTTCCTTATTGCTGCAATAATTAAGTAATCCATAATCTAAATTCCACCTGAAATTGCAATTTAAACTTTTCCCTCACTGGCCCTCATACACACAGTTTATAATCCTGAAAACATTTTTTTTATGCAGCAATATCTGTTGTAGTAATGAACACTAAACAGCCGTATCAATTCCCCCTGAAATCTCTGCTCCAAATTTTGTTACATCACCCCCCCCCCCCCTCCTTCCCGTCCTAAGCACAGACACAAGAAAGCTCAAGTAATTTGTAAGTACAATCTTAACGTGGGTTTTTTTTTTTTTGGGGTATGTTTATATTTTTATACATAACTTTTGAATGGCTGCTCTGAATATGTTAAGGAAATTAATATGTCCATTTTTGAAAATGATCCTCGTATCACTTTTATTTTCTTTTACAATAAACACCAATTATTTGAATTATATGATTCAACCTGTGCGATTACTTCAATGATTTAAATGAACATAACAAAATTGTTACAATATTTTAATATTTTGTTCTAATAGAGCACAGATTTATCCATTAAAGGTCGGACATCATAACCGGCCACATTCTCTCTTTTTAATTAACTTTTCTTTTTTTAAGATTTTATTCCATTTCTCATTTTATTGTAACGATAAAAATAATTATTTTAACATTACCCCTTCTGGAAATTCCACTGTCTCTCCCCTCAGCAAATATTCATTAGATCAGTTATTTTTTTATTATTTTTTAATTAAAAATTAGGGAAAAATATTGTTAAACCAAAACACAAATTATTGAGGACGTCAGTTTCGAAACTGACCTTATCCGAAATTTAAAAAATCGTGTTTCTCTATCAATCTATTCTATTGGTATAACTGTACCAATCAAACACTACAATCTCCAAATTTTCAATGAATACCAATGGGCGCATTTAAAGGTTTACGCGATTTCCCAAAATTTGATTTTCTCGATAAGGCGAGTTTTGAAACTCACTTCTTCAATTATTTTAACCAATCTGAAAGTTAATTACTAAAAATTAACACTACCTTAATATTTATACGGGGGAAGCACCTTCTATTAAATCGCTTCTTTATATTATTTAAAACCTTTTTGTAATTGGGACTATGTTTTTGACTAACGGTTTAGGAATTAGCCATTGAACATCGTTTGGAGTGGACGCCCTTTATAATACTTTAAGCACTTCGCGTACGACCCCTGAAAGCTTGGCCCAACTCATCTGTTTTCAGTTACAGAAAAGTGGTTTAAGTCATAAAATTGAAAATGTCATAACTAGGTCAATTTTAGTGTTAGATGAATGGGACTTTTTTTGCCGTACTTGTTAGAGGAATAGGAAAAGTTTACTAAATATCACTTATAGGACCGGGGGACCGTAAAAAATTTAAATTTCGCAATTTTTAAATAAATGTTTTTCTCGACTCAAATCGCTTTAAAAGTACTTCTTTACCTCATTTAAAACATTTTTATAACTGGAACTATATGTCTATGGCTAACGGTTTACGAATTAGCCATTGGACACCGGACACCCTGTATAGCAAATTAACAACCTGTAATAATATACTCATTTTAATTGCTAAAAGGTGCAAATTAAATCAGTAAAAATAGGTTTTTATTAAAATTTATTTTAAGATAAATTTCAATGACAGTAAGATAATTTTTCCTTCCAATCTATACTATCCAAACATTATAAGAAAAACTATAGAAATTCTAAACACGCACAAATGCAATGATGTTGCATCCTTTAACGTGCCGAAACTGTGGCGCGACTCGATGGTTTAGCGTCCAGGTAAAATAAGACGTGGAAAACGGCGTTTCGTAGACCGTGCCATTTTAGAATATTTTTATGTGTTTTGAAGAGTCGAAACATGTCAACAGTGGAATCAACCCCCTTTTTTTTATAGTTTTAATTGACACTTTTTAGCAATTAAAATGAGTATAAGAAAACTCATTTTACGGATTCTGGTTATTAGATGAAAAAATATAAATGAATGATTTCTGATAAAACATGTAGCTATTATAAACTCTAATTTTAACTTTCTATATTAATATTACAAACAAATGAAGACCTATATCATTAGGTAGTCCATTTTGTTTGTAGAGTTTCTCGAATGACGGCATCTCTTCTTATGGATTTGTGTATTATTCAGCGATAGTGACGTCCTATGAAAACTCTTTACTGTAAATGTTTAAGACTGGATTGTAAATGAGGAATTCAGAGGATGCGAATGACGTCATTTATATAAAAATATAAATCGTGTGTTTTAAGTCTTAAAATTGAAATATGTTTTGTATTATCTATATTTATATACATTTTTTTTTTCATCTTGGACGACACTAAATTCTGGAAAAGCAGAATTCCTGTTTCCTAGTTATCTTATTTTGTGATATTAGACTAATAATGAGCTCGACGCAGGAACGGTCTTTCGGTAACTTTAGGGCCCCCAGCCCTCCCTTTCTGCTTTTCGGCGTCTTTAATTTGAGTAATTTCCCCTTTGAATTTGTCCAGTTTTAATTTGATTTTTTTCTCTCCAACCTGGCTTCCGCTAGTCTCTTATACTCGCGAACAGTGGTTCCCAACCTTTTATTGGCCACGCCCCACCAAAGCATCTGGAAAGTCACCCCTCCCTTCTCACTTTGCAAATTATCTCTGTTTTTACTTATTTTATTCTGTATTCAGACGGTGAAAAGAGTAATCAATAGCTATTCATTTCACACTTTTTAACTTATCAAAGAGGTAAATCTCCTGTTACAAACGTGTTTGATATAATTTTATAACTGCAATGAGGCTATAATCTTCGTCTTTGTGCCAAAAGAGTTTTGTATTACTTTTCCAACTTACCTCAATCTTAAAGGAAAGTGTTATACAGTCTGCATTTTTATCTTCACAAATTTCCTTTCTATGGATAACAGTGCAAAAGAAGCATTTCAAGATTCACATTTTTCTCAATTTTAAGTAGCTATTCCCATCAGAACACATTTTTTCTGTTTCCATTTCTCATAGCCGCCAACACTTATGCTGTTTTGTACCACAAAAAGGTTATAGTTAATTTTACTTTTTTAAGTCGCCGTAATCTGCCGATTAAATAATGCAAAAATTACTATTTAATTTTTCTGGTACAAAACAGCGGAAGAGTTGGCAGCTACGCATTCTCTGTATCATTGTCTTCCATATATTATCAGATTTGAAAATTTAAAATGTGAATGTCATCATACAAATTTATTTACAGTGTAGGATGCCTGGACAGATGTTTACTATTTACCAATTTCCTTTTCTAATGCTATTTAGGATTTATACATTTTATAAAATTAGTAGTATCAGTTATCACGTTCAGATATTGAACATATTTTTTTAGATTAAATATATGTTCAAGAAAGCCAGATTTATATTTTTTTTTTCTGTAGTTTCACGAGTAAAAGATTCTTCGTGTGGCATATAGCAGAGGGAATAGAAGAAGATAGCCCATTCAATAAATAATCAGAAGCGCTACGAAAAAGTTTAAAGTACAAAATAACCAAAAAAATTATAGCTATTTTTAATACCACGCAAAAGAAAAAAAAAAATAAAAGATTACTTATATAATTATTCTGGTTGCAGTATATTTTAAACTTTTGACTGGAAACATTTTTAAATTCAATTTATAAAAAGGCTCGTTTTCTAGTTCTTTATTCTTCAACATTACTTAAAAAAGAGACAAAGGGTGAGTAACAAATTTGGAATTGCCCCCCTAAAAAGGTCATATTGCCCCCCGGTGGGAACCACCGCTCTAGAATCTTTTTTTTTTTTTCATCTTGCCCTGTAACAGTCTTCGAGCCAAAAAGAGACCTTTACGAAGCTGTCGCACTGCAATCAAAGTTTTTCTTTTTTTAATATAAACATTTGTTAATTTATAATTAACTGAATTTCTTTTAAATCAAGCATCTTGTTTTAGAGAAAAAAAGAGTGATAAAAGCTGTTTAAAAACTATGAGTCTTCTTTTTCTGAACCCATTCATTGTTCTGCGTTTTGGATGTTTATAAAAAAAGGGGGGGGGGGATGCGCATGTAAAAATTAAATAAAAACCTAAATAAAGCTTGACTTTTTTAAAGAAACAAACTAAGGGGTTTTTTTTGTTTTTTTTTGGCAACTGCAGTCAAGAATGATGTCATCGCTTCGGGAAAACACGGGAACAAAAAATAGAATTTATATGAAATTTAAGTTAATCAACAAATTTTCGACAAAGTTACTGATTTTCAACATATTTTAACACCATTTTCAGAAAAATTGACAAAGTACAGTAGAAACAACATGGTGCGATTAGAAAGTAAATATTAAAAATTTGAGGAAATATAAGCACTTTTATAAAATTATTTTTACCCATGTATGTGGGAAATATACAAAACATTTTTATACGTGATTTGGTAGAGCAACTCTTAAAAATTATAGTATGTGGTAGATAGAGCCTCGCTCGGTATTTTCTCAACATTTATTTTTCTTCAAGAAACAAAAGAAAATTGAAAGTTAGGGGAGACCGGGGGAATGGCGCCACTCGGGGTTATGACGCCACCCCGTCTAGTTTAAAAACTAACGGCAGTTTGAGATAGTGATTGCGCCTGCACATATAGCAGCCAACAATAGAAACAGTGCCTAGAGTGAGAATGGATTTGTTGTACGTCGTTCACTTGCTCTAGTGAAAAATTTAGCTTTCATCGAGTTGCTTCTTATTTTGGAGCCTCCAATGAGTAGAGGTAAACACCTTTCATTGAAACATTAGGTACTTACCCGTAATCTACATGCATTCACCGACATTTTGATGCAATGTCTTGAACAAGTTAGTTTCTTCTTTCGGCTTTGCTGGGGGTTTCCACTATAGTGTGCTCTCGGGGTCATGCCACCACCCTGGCAAAGGGTGACATTTCCAATTTGAATTAAATTGTAAGCTTAACACATTAATAAATCTAACTTAAAGAACATTGTAATTATTCATTTTGACAAATTATTGCTTTCTAAATATTTTCAGTAAGGTTGTGTGTTTCCTAGTATCCATTTTATGTATTGACTAGGTCATTAAAGAGTGGCGCCATGGCCCTGATGCAGTGGCGGAATGACCCCAGTATCCTGGGTCATCCCGCCACCGTACAGAGGTTGAAAGAACTTTTTTGTGTGTGGGCTTGCTTTACAGTTATGATTACGGTAAAATTAAAACAGATGCTAAAGATCATGATTCAGCTTTAGAATTTTTACTATTAAAAAATAAACATTTTTTTGGAGGTGAAAAAAATTAAATTCCCTTAAGATGTCGCCATTCTCCCGGTCTCCTCTACTACATGCAAAATATCAGCAAGTTATGGAAGATAAACTATATATCCGGCTTGTAGTGTTCAGGTCGGTTTGGTTTGTGTTTATGACGGCCAATTATCAACACGAGGGATATAGGCCTTACAGGGGGGGGGGGAGTGCCCTTCGTGGGGGTCTTTCTAAGGGAACTTAAGCCGTATTAACGCTTGGGAATCCAAGGTTCGAAGAAAACCACGAAAATTCCGAACGATTAGGCCGACGGGCGCGATTGGGTTCGAACCCAGCACTTACCGTCTACCAGCTTCGAGAGCAGAATCTCTCGCCCACTGGTGGGGCGTCTTCAGGTCGGAAGTAAAAAGTCAGTGAAAATAATGACACAGCCGTGCAAAAGTGAAAACATGTTTGTTTTAAATATAGATGCTTTTTCTTTTAAATATGTCATTTTTTCCGGCGGTGTAGAGGATGAAGAATAGATTTTGAATTGCGAAGCGCTCATTTGAGAAGTAAAAACTACGAATTCTTAGTGATCGAATGTGTACAGTTTTTCTGGTGCGAAAATAAATTGTCGCAAAAAATTAATAAAATGCTACATTAACTCTCAAAATACCTTTGCTGTACTCAATTTTATGTACAGGACTATTATAACTAAAAATCAGCTATTCAAAATCTGGTGATAGTATTAGGGGCCGAATTGGAACAATATTTCACCAGTATCTATAGTTAAGGGAAAGCAGAGGAATGGCGCTCACACTTAAGGGAAAACACGAATAGCTAGTCAAATTTAGACAAAAAAACAATATTTTATTAACGAAGTATAACTCCAAAGCATAAGTAACAGTTTGCAATCAACTCATTTTCATATAAGTTTTAGGAATTTTTTTTTATTATTATCGTTTTATTTAAATGACCATCGATTGAGCGGTCATGTCCGACAGGGTAGGGTCATTGCGCTCAGAGTTTGAATACAACGTTTAAGTAAGACAAAAGCCACATATGTAGCTGTGTGGGCTGTTCACACCACTGCAGACTTTTCGCAAACATCTTTACATATATTGTGTTAGACATAGTGGGCTACTTTTTATATTTAAATTTTTTTTCACCACTTTTTTGAAATCTTAAAATTCTCTTTGTTTAATGAAATATTAATTTCGGCGAAAACAGGAGAATTTTACCATTTCAAAAAAGTGGTGTCAATCAACAAATTTGAGTTTTAAAAAAACTGCACTCTGGCAACACTTCTGGAATTCCACGCGAGCGCCATTGCCCGTTATCGCAATGTTGGGTTTTAATGTATTATAATCGGCGTAACAACGCACTACAAAAATAAAAGCATGAAAGTACAGCTAAATGTATATATTTTGTAGAAATAATGAGTAAATTAACATTTGAAAATAAGAGTACACTTACCTTCAAGTTAGATGTTGTAGAATTTTATAATAAAACAACTTCAAACTAATAACGTGATGACACAAAAATACTTTCCTCCCGATGAGCACTAAATCAATGCTGGGAACTTAGGATGAAGTTCGCTAGGTGCCGGTACCGACCGCACGTTTTCAATTCTATTCTATTTAGAGATATTGGGTGAGCGGGATTATCCTTCTGAGCGGGATTACCCTACTTTCCCTTAAATTGAAAGTTACATGTTAAACTGTGAAAACTGAAAAACACAGGGGTCTGCGAGATCGCTAAGGGTTAAAAGAAAAACCTCAAAGAAGATCGAAAATTAAACTAAAATTTGGCAATCTAAATCCATAGCAAAAAAACAAACGAAAGTGTTGAATAAATATTCTTTCATTAGTAACAAAATGTTTGCTACAGATGTTGCACAATGTTTTGATATTCACGTCGCAGACTAAATTAGCACGAAGTATAAGCATAAATTAGGCTATAACATTAGAAGTGTTCATGAAATCCTATTATTGAAGAAAATAAAAAAAAAAAAGTATCCAAAAAGAATTTTCTTAACCCTTTAGTTATTTTCAAGAAATATTTTTTATCTATGAAGGCGAGATTTCTTTATTATAGTTTACAATGATTTAAGACCTACTCTGGGAAAATAAAATACTGTTTCGCAATTTTCATGTTTAATTCCAAGTGTGATGTAATTCGATTTGAGGGTATATAACCTGCAATCCTGTAAATAAAATACCAATAACTGACGTGTATATGGATATGTATATAATGTATATGGATGTGTATTGTTAAATCCTTTGTTCAAATTTAGTGTTTAGTGATGGCTTCTCTTTCTATTAAACAAAAACATAATTTGAAGGACAAATTAAAAAAACAAAATTTATTTCCTACATTGTTTAAGCCCGAGAAGGGACAGATATTAAGTTATTTCATTCAATTAGTTCTACATTTAATGTTAAATTTTTGTAACAAATTAGTTAAGCCAATTGAAGATTAAAAAATAAAAATAAAATTCATAAAATGTGATACTTAAAACCGTGAAAACCCAGACTGCCCGCTCTCTCCCCTCAAAGGGCAAGATGGTGTCGGGCTGTCAAGTGAAAGAACGGGGAGCTTTCCTCTTTGGATTAATGCATTCGATTAATCTGCATGGATATAGGGGCATCCATTTTGTAGCCTGGTGAAGTATAGAATTTTAAAAAAGGTGCTTTCTCTTTTTTGGTGAGAACTTTTATCAAATACTACATTTCTTTAAAAAGACTACATTATAATGGAATACAATAATTTAAAAAAGTTCTTGAAGTAACTGTGTAAGTAAAAACTGAAGTTCTTGAAGTAAAAGCTGTGTGTAATGTTTCGCTCTTTTTTAAACATATTTTAGCCTTTTATATCGTTTCATTAAAACTCTGTCACAATGTTTTTACAGAAATTACGAAAAGAAGCTCCCATAGGTTTAACATTAACTATCTCTCCTTGCTGTAGTGTTTCTTAAAGATTTTAGCTTTTCGTTTCGTTTTATTTAAACTCTGCCACAAAGTTTTTGCAAAAATTACGTTCCGCGAAGTTTGTTTTTTAACCATTTGAAAAAATGGTTATTGGACACTAAGTGGGGTAAAACAAAACTTTTTGGTGGGATGTTTGAAAAGTGAGAGCAAAACTTTTGTTTTAGTACTTGCCGAAACTGTAGCAGCTTACTAGATGACAATAATAAAATAGAATTTTTTGGAAATTATAAAATATAAGGAAGATACAGAAAAAGCTATCGAAATTTAAAAAAAAATCCATTCGTTTCAAAATCCCGTCAAAAGTTTTTAGGTAGATTTCGTATGAAATACTACCTATTCCATTTTCCCCTATGTTGGAATTTCTGAAAAAGTTTTGCAGATCTACACCGATCATGACCCCTAGAACTCAAAACCACCCTCAGTAAAAACCATATATATATATATATATATATATATATATATATATAAAAAATCACTTTTATGGGCACGATAACTTCCGTAATTCTTCCCAAATCTCTGCCAAACTGATACATAAAATCAAGGGGCATAAAATCTCGGTCAAGCTCGTTAATAGGCAAAATCGGACCAAGGGGATGGAAATAGGGAGAGGTTTTGTGAAAACCGAAAAAACCCCATAACTTCTTAATTTTTAGGGTTCCGTAGTTAAAAAGTGAAAACGGAACCATTATAAGATCACTCCTGTGTCTGTCCGTCTGTCTGTCACAGCCATTTTACTCATAAACTATGGAACGTGGAAAGTTCAAATTCGGGGAAGTAATAAAGACCATTGATCCACATATTTTCAGATTAATAAACATTCATAAATATATTTAGTAAAAAAGTAGAGGGGCTAATTATGCTACTTGAAAAAAAAATCTTTTCTTTGTATATCAAGTGGGGTGTCCTGTGAAAGCTTTTGTAACGCTAAACTCAAAAATACATTCCTTTTAATTTTAGGTATTATATTTTCAAAGATATTGTTGAAAATGTAGCGCAAAAATATGTCCCCCCCCCCCCCCCATCTAATTCCGAATCTACTGAAACTAAAATTATGAAAAAATTAGAGGTAGTAGACGTTAATATAAACCTTGCCGGAAAATTATAGCGATTACCCTAGGTCACATAGTTTGAGTAATTAGCATTTTTTTTTTTGTTATACACAAATTTAGATTTACGGGCATTCAGAAAAATTGTTGAGCATCGCTGAATATACCTATCGTTGCAGAAGAATAAAAGCATTGTTGATAATGATTTTCGAAAAAAATCATCGGTAATTAGCCGAGATATTAACCCTTAAAGGTACGGTCAGTTTGGACATACACAAGGACAGGGGCGGCGTACTTTATGCCTAGTTAACTTTTAATGATATGTATGTGTAATGTAATTTCCAGTAAGAGTATAAAAGAATTAAACGTCAAATTGTTAAAAACATACTAATTCAAGGGGTCTCAGGACTCTAAAAAGTGGAAAAAATGAAAAAAGACCATTTTCAACATTTAATGTCTTAAAATGTATACGATTTTTGCATTTGGCTAATACAAAATTTTGAAAATTTCAACCCTAAAAAAATATTTTTTTAAACAATAAAGCGGAAATTTTAGGTTCAGTTTATACAGACTAACATGAAATATATGTTTTGAAAATTTCATGAAAAAATATTCAGAAGTTTTTGAGGTATCCTGTGCGTTATGCCCAAAAAACGCCATTTGGAAAATAATGACATTAAAGTTTCGGAAACGCCGCTTCAACTATTGAGCGGGTATAATTCTAAAAGCCAAAACTTCTGTTCTGATGGGAATTTCAAGGAAACAATATCAAAATGTTAAGAAAAGAAAGGAGTTTAACATCTAAAAAAAATTAAAATTTCTTAAATTTTGAAGCTTTGAGTCCTGCGACCACTTAATCCTTTCCGGCACGGAGTAATTCTATTTATAAACTTATGAAATAATGAACTGACACCAGAATTTATAAACGAATTTATTAGAAAATGCGAACTTGCTTATTTTCACGTATACATGATAAAAGGAAAATTTTAATTAAATATTCTTGGTGCCGTTTGTCTGTTTTGAAATTAAAATTAGGTGTACGTTTTTTAAGGACATCGCCCTCGAAAGATTTAATTAGAATGAATCGCATAAATACCGTGAGATTCGCGATAGTTTGCATTGATTGTATCTCTCAATACGCCTCGAGTGTCTTTAAAAGTTAATTAAACACCTATCTGGAAAATCGCGGCACTGACCAAGGCGGCGTTGCAACTTTGAGACCTCAATTCGAAGCGCGCTTAGCACAATGCCAAATTTAAACTTTGAACAAAGGTTTTGTTTTAGCTACACTGTAGAAATAAAGGTTATTACTACGCTGAATTTAGTTTCATGAAATGCCAAAGGAAGTTTAACTATGCACTGCTTTTATTGTCAGTACCGAATTGAGTTCATCATAAACAGATTAGGATAATATTAAAAAAGATTTATACGAATAGCTATATTTGATATTATTTAGGTTCCATATCTCTTTGAACTTTCATGGTATACATATTTACACTTTTACCCAACCCTACGTTGTATAGTTTTTTACAAAGTCTTAGTATTCTTTTAGCAACTTTTTCTTTCTTTTATATATAATACAATTGCAAATTAATATATTTATTCTATGGAACCCTCTGTGCGCGAGTGATGCTCACACTTGACCGTTTATTGTACATAACAAATCAGTTTAAAGCTTTTATTACTTCTAAAAATAGGACCTAAAATTTAGGCATGACAGATTTTTGATAAAATTAAAAATGGGGTCAAGGGGCGCAAAAAATAGAGTTTTTGGAAGAAAAAAATTCATAACTTCGTCAATTCTCAAGATATCAAATTCAATTAATTTTATTATAAATCTCCTTGAATATTATCTACAACTTTTATATTGAGAAGCTTGATAGGACCAATTCGTAGCGCAAAGAAAATTAAAAACGAAAACAAAAAAGGGGGGGGGGGGGGTGTAGGTGGAAGAAAAAAATCCATAACTTCGTAAATTCACAAGATATAAAATCCCCATGAATTTATCATATATCTTCTTAATATATGTACAACATTTATATTGACAAGTAGGACCAATTCTTACAGCAAAATCAAATTAAAAATACATAGCGGTTGAAGAAAAAAATCATATTAACCCATTAACCGCTGACGTTGCGTTCACGAAACAGTCAAAATAATTGCTCATGCAATGAATTAATTACATTGGCACCACCATTTTAGAATTTTAAAAAAATGTCTTATTTATTGGCAGGAATTTTGCTATTTTTGTAAATCGAAATTTACCTTACTGAATTTGTGGTGGGAAACTACTTTCAACAAGAAATTTGAAAATTTCTATCGTAATAGTTTTGGCGGTTAATGGGTTAAGGGCGTATTCAAATCCAAACTGCTTATTTTTGACTCATTTTTAGGTGCGTTCGTAATTATATAAATACGTAGCACCTATAGTCGTCGTTCAGTCCGTCCGTCCGTCCGTCTGTCCGTCCGTCTGTCCGTCCGTCTGTCCGCATGTAACAGGGCAAAAACTACCCAACCGAATGGTCTGAAATTTCAAATATATGATTGTTGCAAAATTTTGTCGAGCCATTTCAAATTTTATGAAAATCGGATGTATAGTTTAATTACAGGGACTGTCAAAAGTTTCTTTACATTACGGCCAATGGGGAAAATTATTGCAAGTGCATTTTAATGATATTACAGCCTTCCGAATGATCTGAAATTTTAAAGATATAACTGTTGCAAAATTTTGTCGAGCCATCTCAAATTTTAGGAAAATCGGATGTATAGTTTAATTACAGGGACAGTCAAAAGTTTTTCTTTACATTACGGCCAATGGGGAAAATTATTGCAAGTGCATTTTAATGATATTAGAGCCTTCCGAATGATCTGAAATTATAAAGATATAACTGTTGCAAAATTTTGTCGAGCCATTTCAAATTTTAGGAAAATCGGATGTATAGTTTAATTACAGGGACTGTCAAAAGTTTTTCTTTACATTACGGCCAATGGGAAAAATTATTGCAAGTACATTTTAATGATATTAGAGCCTTCCTAATGATCTGAAATTATAAAGATATAACTGTTGCAAAATTTTGTCGAGCCATTTCAAATTTTAGGAAAATCGGATGCATAGTTTAATTACAGGGACAGTCAAAAGTTTTTCTTTACATTACGGCCAATGGGAAAAATTATTGCAAGTGCATTTTAATGATATTACAGCCTTCCGAATGGTCTGAAATTTTAAAGATATAATTGTTGCAAAGTTTTGTTGAGCTATTTCAAATTTTAGGAAAATCGGATGTATAGTTTAATTACAGGGACAGTCGAAAGTATTCCGTTACATTACGGGGAATGGGAAAAATTATTCCAAGTGCATTTTAATGATATTACAGCCTTCCGAATGGTCTGAAATTTTAAAGATATAATTGTTGCAAAGTTTTGTTGAGCTATTTCAAATTTTAGGAAAATCGGATGTATAGTTTAATTACATGGACAGTCAAAAGTGTTCCGTTACATTACGGGGAATGGGAAAAAATTATTGGAAGTGCATTTTAATGATGTATCAGACTATGCGCTTTATGAAGTGCAAAAAAGTATACATTCAGTACAATATGGGGTGCAAAAAATAATTATAAAACTAGTTATAGTACGAACGCACCTCATTTGCCACGTTTGACGAGCAATTTCCAACTTGTTAAATTTATTTTTGCTCTCAAACGCATCCAATTGGTAGATTCTCTTATTCAGAAACTCTATAATGTACCGTAATGGTCGACTTTTTGATAGAGGCAGAATATATCTCAAAAAATTATGTCAAAGTGGACATTTTGAACGGAATTTCTCGAAGCGATTGTGTTGAAAACGAAAAATATTGTCCTACTGAGAAAATAATTTTTTATAAATCAAGTTTTAATTAATTGAACAAAATATAAAAACACAGGTCGCTTATAAATCTCTGTAAAAACAACGTCAACAAGTTTCATATTTTTTCTTTTAAAAATGAATCTGAAAATGTGCCGAAAAATTTCGAGTTGTGCATGGAAATTTTTTTTTTTTAATACCGCCTTAACATGATTCTGATAAAACTATCTCTTATATAAAAATGAAATAAAAACTCGTCAAAAGCGGCCAAATAAAATTGTTAAAGTGGCTTTATCTCCAATAATGATTTAGTTTTTGTTGTTGAAATTAACACTTAACTTCGAAATCTACCTGCGCCTGTAGGCCGGGCCGGCAGGAATTTTTTTACTTTTAAAAAGGAATCTGTAAACGTGTCGGAAAGTCGCGTGTTTAGCGGAGAAAAAGATTTCATTTATATATATATACAGGATGTTTCTTAAAAGATGTGTAAAACTTCAAGAGTTTATAGTACAAATCCAAACAAACAATATTCATCAAAGAATGCATGGTAGGAATTAAAACGCTTAAGTGCTAGAGGGTGCCGAATATGATGTTATACGAGGCAAAAACACACAAAGAATGATCAACTAACAAAAGCAAATTTAATGACATGTCTTCTTACAATCGTTGAGCCTATGAGACTTCCATTTGCAGTTCCATAAATAAAATGCATATCAAAGCCTTTTCCCTATTAGTGAAAGTTAATCTTTGACTAATGTGACAGAAATTATCATGTAACTACTGTGAAGTGGTCTGTCAGACCGCACCATGGAAAGATGAATAAAAGGCGCGATTAATTCATAGGATGGTGTTTTTGTACTTAACGTTTTGTACAGGGCTGTTATAATTAAAATTCACATATTCAACAGTCTCGTGTGATAGTATTAAAGTTCCAAACGAAAGAGGATTTTGGTAGTGTCTGTAGTTAAACTGAAAGTTACAAGTTAAACTATAAAAATTGAAAAAAGCAGCGGTCTGTGAGACCGGTTAAAGGTTAACATCTTCAGATAGGTTCCTACCGCAATTCACAGTTGCACACTTTGATCAGCCACTTGTATGAATTAATCGAGGCAAAATTTTCCATACGCATTGTTTTCCTTCTTCATATCACATTTGTACGATATTAGTGTCGTTCTTCTCCAGATAACTCGCAACAGGAAAGGAGAACGTTTGCATGGACTAAGTTTCCAAATGCGCCAGAACCTTCGCGTTTTAATTCTGACTATGCATTCTTTAATGAAATTAAAATTAAACATTGGTAATATTTCATATTTCTGCAAAAGATAGTTGTCAGATAATTGTAATTTAAGATGCAAATGAAAATTTTAAAAAATTTTATTCGATTCTTTAACACTTGATTTTTTAGGTATTTGCATTCAATGCCAAAATTTTTAAGAAGAGAAAAAATAGAAATATTTTTGTTTTTCCTTCCATTTTTCCTCTCAGTCGCCAGTTTCTCATGCTTTTCACAACAAACGACTTAAAGTTTAACAGCAAATACCTGTTATTTAGCGCATTGCACATGTAGGCAATTGCATATCACTTGATTTTCCTTGCTCTCATCCCAAGTAAACTATTGGCTCTGGGGGTGAGAGTTAGTTAAGATAATAGTAAGGGATGTGAACTTTAAAGATGTCCCCAATCAGACAGAGGTAGAGGTAGGTGCAGCATTAATGTATAATTTAATCGTACATTCATGAGGTAGAGTGAGCTCTCATCTCTGTAACATCACCTACGATTCAATGTACGTTGTAATAAAATGTCCAAAAGAATAACGAACACTTCGGAAATAAAGCTGTAGGGAAGAGCGTTAGCACAATACAATAAAAGTAAAAATGTCGCTCCGATTTTTCTTACAATTACCTTACACAGGCACAAGACGAAAAATATACAAAGCATTCATACAAGATCTTTTTTAAAAGAGATGTGTATCTCCGAGCATTTGAGTAAGTTACATACCCAAAGTTGCATAAAGGCTCATTTTTTTTAAAGCTAACTACTTTCTCTTCAGTATAAGACAATTTTAAGCTTTGATGCCTCGCCAGATTTCAGAATTATTTAAAAAGTACTAACTTGGTATAAGATCTCTTTATCTCTAAGCTCAGTTATAATTCAGTAAAGAATATTTTGAAACTTATTAAAGAAACATATTCAGTAGCTACATATCAGTAGCTAAGATAACAAAGCCCAACGTGGACTCGGGAGGAAGAAATTAGAGGACTGCATGGGTCGGGTCAATAACGCTTTTCATACTGGCTAGGTTGGACACGAACAGAACGTTTAAACAAGTCTGGCACGGCTCGAATCAGAAAAATTTAACACCCGAACCAGACCCAGCTCTGAAAGAGAAAAGATCGGAGAGAGTCTGAGTCTCGTGAATTAAAACTGTCACGACCCGGGTGCCATGCTTGAATTGCCTCCTAAGTCTTTTCACTCGGAGATCTCTAATATCGTTTTGGAAACCCTTTATTGGCTCAAGGGGAGAATGGTCCCTTCTCCCCCCCTCCTTAGATACGCCATTTGTAAAAGATAATGAAAACAATATGGAAAACGCATATGGCATTTAAAAACTCATTTTCAGCAATTGCCACCCGTAGTCAGAAAAATATGCGAATTCTTTTGCATAACACTGTATTCTATTTGTATATACGCTACATAATATGCAAAAATTTCAGTTAAATTAGCAAACGCATCACACAGTTGAAATCTCCCTTCAGCAATTTCCGTCAATGAGTGGAATTGCACTCTAACTATTTGTGTATCCCTGTATATAATCTATAAAATTTTTACACACCAGGTATAATATGCATAAAATCAGTTGTATATAAAAACGCATACCACAACTCAAAACCACTTCGAATAATTATTGTTCTTAATCAGTGTTGTAACCGAATTCATTTCTGTGTTACTGTAAATGAAATGAACAAGATATTCTGTAGCAAGCATCTTTCAGTAAACGTCAGGGATGCATATAAATTTAAAATTTTTTTAAATACTGCAACATCAATAAAATACACTGCAAAATATTCTCTCCATAGACCATAATTTAATGGTATTATTTTAAGTGCCCAAGTAGACGAACTGTACACTTCATTTTCAATCCGAACCTGCCATGGCAAAGTTCAGTAACATATATAAGTTATCGAGTATATTTATGCGATGTATAACACACAGTCCAAGAGCTGTTAAACATTTTAGGGAAGGTATTTGAGGCACCCTGAAAATTTGTGCAACACTTCTTTTGTAATGGCTGAATACAAAATCGAATGTCTGGCTGAAGGATCGTGGCCCAAAATCTGTGCCAGACACGTGTCAAGTGCCATTTTTGGCAAAATGGCACTTGACACGTGTCTGGCACAGATTTTGGGCCGACTAAAGTGTCTAATTTTCAAAATATTTTTTTCTAAGTATAAATATTATTCTGTCTCAATCTCAGCGTGCCTCAAATATATTTTTTGGGTAGTCCAAAAAATGGCACTTGACACGTGTCTGACACAGTTTTTGGGCCACGATCCTTCAGCCAGACATTCGATTTTGTAATCAGGCATTACAAAAGAAGTGTTGCACAAATTTTCAGGGTGCCTCAAATACCTACTCAAAAATGTTCAACAGCTCTCCTACTAACAGACAGAAAGACGTAATGTTTTTACTTTCTTATATCTTCAGCAGAAGAAAGTATTGCAATTAAAAATTTTTTCGACTTCCGATTTTCGACGGATGTACACGTTTTAGGGGTCAGAGGTCCCAAAAAACATGTTTATAGTAAATGCCTGTCTGTCCATGTGTGCCTATGTCCGTTTGTCGCTATTGTAGCATCAAAAATTGTATGAAGTTATGTGTTGAATTGAACCAATTTTTTTTTTAGTTTTTGGCTATGCCAAGCAGGTCCTCACTTAATTTGGAAAATTTCCGACGAAAGGGGCGCTGCAATAGCGATTTTTTGTGCTATTTTGATTATTGAACCATCGAAAAATGTACGACGTTAAGCATAAAATTGAACCAAATATTTTGTGCATGTTTTTTGCTATGGTCTTCCTTGAAGTTGGAAATATTCCGCCGAAAGGGAGCACTGTAATAGCGATTTTTGTATAATTTTCTTGATTTTTCGTAGTTTTGTTGTACAGCGGCGGCTCGTAAAGCGACGGGAGCTTCGCATCATGATAAGCCGGCTATTCGCGAACAGCGGATGTACAACAGAATAACGGAAAACTATTGGTTTTAATAAATATCATGATCGAGATGAACTCGTTTGTACTCAGATTAATTCACTAAAACAGAAATTCAAGATGAAAGTCAAAGTTGGTATAATATTGAACTAATATTTTATTGTAACTATATTTTGAAATATTAAGATGGAAGTAAGTTTTGGGATTGGCACATCCAACTAGTTTCACATATCAGAAAAACTTCAGTAGCTTTATGCAATCTTCAGCTATAAATCGTTTTTAAACACATATGCATGATTATGCGCACATGAGCGATTTTATTTCGCCGCCTCCCACCTTCCCCTTATTTAACCATCTTCTGCGTCTGTGACTAGATAGGTTCGGGACCTTTTATTCGAAGTCAGAGACCATCGATTTCAAATTCGAGACTGAAAAATTTTGTGTCATCAGAACCCGAACTGGATAAAGAAAGTACGCGATATAAATTAATGATATTTAAAAATTGTTTCAAGAGTAATTTTCTGATTTAAAAGTATCTTATTGTATAATAAATGGTCAAGTGCGAGCATTACTCGCTTACAGAGGGTTCCGTAGAATAAATATATAAATTTGTAATTTTATTATAAAAAGTTGCTTAAATAATACTAAGACTTTATGAAAAACTATACAACGTAGGGTTGGGTATATATTAGATTGTATATATTAGAAAAGTGTAAATGAGTACACCATGAAAGTTCAAAGAGATATGGAACCTAAATAATATCAAATATAGCTATTCGTATAACTTTTTTTAATATTATCCTAATCTTTTTATGATGAACTCAATTCGGTACTGACAATAAAAGCAGTGCATAGTTAAACTTCATTTGGCATTTCATGAAACTAAATTCAGCGTAGTAATAACCTTTATTTCTACAGTGTAGCTAAAACAAAACCTTTGTTCAAAGTTTAAATTTGGCATTGTGCTAAGCGCGCTTCGAATTGAGGTCTCAAAGTTGCAACGCCGCCTTGGTCAGTGCCGCGATTTTCCAGATAGGTGTTTAATTAACTTTTAAAGACACTCGAGGCGTATTGAAAGATACAATCAATGCAAACTATCGCGAATCCCACAGTATTTATCAGACTCATTCTAATGAAATCTTTCGAGGGCGATGCCCTTAAAAAACGGACACCTAATTTTAATTCCAAAACAGACAAACGGCACCAAGAATATTTAAAATTTTCCTTTTATCATGTATACGTGAAAATAAGCAAATTCGCATTTTCTAATAAATTCGTTTATAAATTCTGGTGTCAGTTCATTATTTCATAAGTTTATAAATAGAATTACTCCATGTCGGAAAGGATTAAGTGGTCGCAGGACTCAAAGCTTCAAAATTTAAGAAATTTTAATTTTTTTTAGATGTTAAACTTTCTTTTCTGAATATTTTGATATAATTGTTTCCTTGAAATTCCCATTAAAACAGAAGTTTTTTCTTTTAGAATTATACCCGCTCAATAGCTGAAGCGGCGTTTCCGAAACTTTAAAGTCATTTTCTAAATGGTGTTTTGGGGGCATAACGTGCAGGATACCTCAAAAACTTCTGAATATTTTTTCATGAAATTTTCAAAGCATATATTTCATGTTAGTCTGTATAAACTGAACCTAAAATTTCCTTTTTATTGTTAAAAAATATTTTTTTAGGTGATTTTACTGTTGAAATTTTCAAAATTTTGCATTAGCTAAATGCAACATTGCATTAAAAATATAAAAATGCTTTAAATACAAATTTATTTTAGTTCAGGGCAATTATTACAATCTGAAGTATAAGTAAACACCAAAATTTGCATTCTAATTGCAATATTTAATTTGTAATCATGCGAGTAAACTGTTATGCCAATTTTTTGTTCGACAAATGTCTAACAGTTTCGAGCCCCCTATAAATACTAATTCTGTATCTTGCAATTTTTTATCCCAATTAAAATTGTGTTTTAAAATCATATACAAGACATTAAATGTTGAAAATGGTCTTTTTTTTTTTTCATTTTTTCCCACTTTTTAGAGTCCCGAGACCCCTTAAATTAGTATGTTTTTAACAATTTGACGTTTATTGCTTTTATACTGTTACTGGACATTACATTACACATATATATCATTAAAAGGTGTTAACGAGGCATAGAGTACGCCGCCACTGTCCTTGTGTATGTCCAAACTGACCGTACCTTTAAGGGTTAATAACTCGGCTAATTACCGACGATTTTTTTCGAAAATCATTATCAACAATGCTTTTATTCTTCTGCAACGATAGGTATATTCAGCGATGCTCAACAATTTTTCTGAATGCCCGTAAATCTAAATTTGTGTATAACAGAAAAATGCTAATTACTCAAAAACTATGTGACCGAGGCTAATCGCTATAATTTTCCGGGAAGGTTTACATTGACGTCTACTACCTCTAATTTTTTCATAATTTTAGTTTCAGTAGATTCGGAATTAGATGGGGGGGGGGGACATATTTTTGCGCTACATTTTCAACAATATCTTTGAAAATATAATACCTAAAATTAAAAGGAATGTATTTTTGAGTTTAGCGTTACAAAATCTTTCACAGGACCCCCCACTTGATATACAAAGAAGAGATTTTTTTTCAAGTAGCATAATTAGCCCCTCTACTTTTTTACTAAATATATTTATGAATGCTATTAATCTGAAAATATGTGGGTCAATGGTCTTTATTACTTCCCCGAATTTGAACTTTCCACGTTCCATAGCTACGTTCCACGTTAAAATGGCTGTGACAGACAGACAGACACAGGAGTGATCTTATAATGGTTCCGTTTTTACTTTTTAAGTACGGAACCCTAAAAATAAGTAATAATTCTAAAAAGTTGCCCCTAATGATGTTTCATAATTTTCACGCCCCTGACACTTTAAAATTTAGCAAATTGGATATTTATACACCGCCAACGACAGAAATATGACAAGTAACTCTTCTTATTCTTTTAAAATATCATTCATGAATGACAGAAAGACACGAGTTCTATTTCCAGTAATTCAAAAGGAAGACTTCAAACAGAAACAAAGGCTAAGCAAGGGACATTCCTCAACTTCTTTATGTTAAGATTGATAGTGCAAAGTCTTCAGAATCAGATGGAATATTTCTCTTTATATCCGGCTAATAGCAATTCAATCTCTTTCAATTTGATTTTTAGCTGATTATAAAATTCCTTTAAAAACTTACACTACCTTTCTGTTTTTCATCTAGCAATCTTTTTTTTTTTTTTCATTTTTCAATTTGTAAATAAATAAAATTTAGCCCGATCCGTTCCAGGGGTCATGAATGTCCTTTTATGGGGTGGGATTGTATCACATCTCTTTATGAACATTTTTTTATATTGAAAGCTATTCCCAAATCCAAACTAACTTTTCCGATACAGTCAATCAGGATAACTTTGATCCGCATTTTCTCTATTTTCATATGCCACACTCTTATTTGAAGAATATTGTCGCAACTAGGGGCATAAAAGAGAAGAAATTATCCTAAATTATTGTTTGACTATAAAAAAAAGGGGGGGGGGAATATAAGGATAAAAGCAATAAAAAATGGATTTTTAGCCTGGTTCAAAGTTACCCAGCCATTTAAGGTAACTTTGCACCACATGATAAATTTTTATATAAAACAATTATAAAAAAAAAGTATTGCAGTCAGGACAATTTTAAACACCAAAAAAATGTTTTCAGATATGTAAAGACTGCGAATTTACATTTCCCAACATCACAAGATTTGTATAATTTATGATATTACAACAAATATCAGCCATAAGAAAGTAGAAGAAGAGAACCATGAACATTTAGAAGTAAAAAAAAAAAAAAAAACCTGTTTATTGTTCACATAAAACAAAAATGCAATGAAAAACAATTTTCAATGTTTTAACTCTATAATATATCCATAGTTACAGTAATACGTACAAGTACTAGTATTATTCAAACAAGAATAAAAAACGTCGAAAGTATGAAATGTCAAATTTGAGTAGCTCCGCCCCTAATCACGCCTCTAAATGAATTTTATGTATTTTACACATATTTGTAAAAATATTTACATGTCATATCTAATGCACACTTTCGGCATTTATATAAAATATACGTGCAAATATGGGAAATTTTTAACAGTAGCACCTATAATCAGTAAATTATAAGAATCAGTGTAACTTTGAGCCGGCTCAAAGTTACCCTGAAAATGCGATAAAATGCTAGTGCCTTCTTATTTTACATTTTATTAACTAATAAATAAATACAAAATATTAACACATTTACAACATTTAGATAATATGTCTGATAAATGAGTATATTTTTACTTACTATGAAAATTTAATTGGATTACAACAACTTCAAAACAGCATTCAAAATTAACTTGAAAACAGTACTTCACAAAAATAGATGCAATTAATTGCGCATAATGTTGCTAATTTATTTTCTAAAATAAAGAGTAGAAATCCCAGTTTAGAACCTTGCCAAAAGAGCACAGTTCTGGAGTTTATTTAGTATTTTAGAGTCAAAAATATTGAAAAATAGGAAGTGGTGCAAAGTTACACCCCGTGGTTCAAAGTTACCCTGATTGACTGTACTTTCGCGAAGTCATTTTCATTCGTAAATACAAAAAAATTAGCATTAATATTCGTAAAAATACAAAATATACCGATATTGTTCAGATACCAAGAAATGAAAGAGTTTCCCATTTTCTTACAAAGGCAAAGATTCATTTAGAAAATGTTGTCAAAATTAACAATTTTAGCCACGTTTTACGAGTTGACAGCCGCTGAAATGTCGTCAAAAGGAAAAATTGGCAGCCACTTCCGGAAATTCAGTTTAAAAAGTCAAATTTTACGGAATTTTTTGTAAGATTCTTTGCTTTTATCGAAAAATGGAAAACACTATTTAATCACATACGGTGTCCTACTGGCCCATCGGACAGCGAGACATCATAGTTTTTGGCAGCTATGTGATTCTATTAGTGTCATGAAAATTGCAGGTGCAGCCTCTTCTTTCAGCTCAAAGTATTAAATAATTTTTTTCAATCGAATTTGTACCTTTGGAATGGAACATTTTCTTCTGATGGACAGATGGCTTCCATTATTATGAAACAGCCGTTATAAATGAAGTGTTAGGTGTAGATGGAAGAGCAGTCGTATTTGATTTTCTGGTCAGAATAGGGAAAAAAATCGCCATATTTAAAAAAAAAAAAAAAACTGCGAAAATCAGGCTTCTAACTTTTTACGACAGCTCATTCATCTTCATCTAACACTCCACTTATAACGGCTGTTTCATAATTAATAATGGAAGCCATCAGTCTATCAGAAGAAAGTAACTCGGTTAAAGTGGAAACTCGGTTAATCGGGACTCTACTGTATATTTCATTTTTAAAATGATCTTTAGAATATTTTTGTTGGTGTTCAGAGTGGGGTCATGACCCCCCCGTGACCTCCCCTTGGATCCGCCATTGCAGCCCCCCCCCCCCCCCCCCGTACCTTCTGTATTGTAGGGAATACATAATTTTAAATTTTCAAAATAACTTTCAAAAGGAGGTAAATTTTACGCATAAAAAAGTAAAAAAGCTCAAAGGCACTCAGATTCTTCAATTTTAAAGATTAGTGGAATTTTTAAATAAATTTGATAAATTTATTCTTTAAGAAATATATAAACCAAGCGGATTTAATTTTGTATTACTTCTGATGGCCGCTATAATCTGAATTCTTTAAAGAAGGGGAGGTTCTCCTAGCCCTCTTAAATTGCACCCCAGTGCTAACATATAAAAACTTCTTTTAAGTCACACAGAGTTCAAAAGTTGTTGCGGTAATACAGAAGTGTTTAACCATTTGTTTACCAAATTAAGAAATATTCAACAGCAATATTTTGCAATTTTACTTCATTTTACATTTTAGATTATAATAAGTTTTGTTTAACAAAAATGCTGCCAGTGCATGGAACAGGATTAAAATGTGAGCCTCAGAGCACTCAATTTATGAAATTCATGAATTTATAGAGACCGTTTACAACCTGTAGGATTAGTAATAAGATATTTAATTTTTAATGATTTGGAAAAAAAAAAAAAAAAAAAAAAGATTGCAGATCTGCGAAAAAATTTCATGGATGAGTTTCCATCAACATAGACATGTCGATTCCACTGACAAAATCGGGCTACCGAACTCAATGAAGAACTCTGATTTAAAATATTTTTAATTACATAATATAAAATAAAACATACATTCAAATATTACTCAAATATGCGAAAAGCTAATTTTACATTAAATGAATGCATAAAAATATGAACTGAAATTCGATGAATCAGTATTTTAAATATCAAAATTTTAGTTTACCCATAAACACCAAGTCAATTTCAGTAAGCAATCGTAATTGCCAACAGGACACAAAAAAGTACATGTTCTGCGACAATTTGGATACGAGTTATAAGCGTTTATATTCATTGGGCCCTTATATTTGCCTTATACTAAGAGTTTGGGTCTTCTGTCAAAAACACCGGCAATGTCCCTTTCCCCTTTATAAAAATTACGTTTACCATACAAAATATTGCAAACAGAACCCCACCACACACACAAAAACCTTCCACCTCCTTTAAAACGATTGCGTGTAAAATATAAAATTTGTCTTACAGAATAATAAAAACAATAGAAAAATATTCAAATGTTACCAAAACACGTAAAATATAAATTTTCATAAAAAAAATGCATTAGCATATAAACAGAATTTCGATGAATTTTGATTTTATGTATTAAACTTTACTTTTCTTATCAACTTTCAATCGTAATTGCTAATTAATTTAAGAAAAATAATGGCAATTGCAAAAAGGACAGCAAAAAAATCTATGCTATTTGCGGCACTATCAGAATACCTGATAGACTATATGACTGTACTTTAGAGGGTATAAACTAATTGCAGAATATTAGAAAATAAAAGAAACTATTCAAGTATTACCCAGACATGTGAAAAATTAATTTTTCAACAGAAAAATGCACTAGTATTAAACTTTAAACGAACTTTAAACTGAGAAGTAATAATAATTAAACAAAAACCTAATTTGCAGAACAAATTAAAAAAAAAAAAAAATTTATTTCCTAAATTGTTTAAGCCCGAGAAGGGGCAGATATTAAGATATTTCATTCAATTCGTTCTACATTTAATGTTAAATTTTTGTAACCAATAAGTTAAACCAATTGAAAATTAAAAAATAAAAATGAAATTCATACAATATAATGCATTAAACACCTATATACTTAGATTCCGTTCAAATGAAATCGAAATAAATCTTAGACTTTTTTTAAAGCTTTGTATTTTGCATGTACCTTATCATATTATGTACAATCGTCATAAACATAATGCAACATCTGCAGTACAAATATTTACAACTTAAAAATGGAAAAAGTCTAAGATTTATTTCAATTTCATTTGAACGGAATCTAAGTATATAGGTGTTTAAAGCATTATGTTGTATGAATTTCATTTTTATTTTTTAATGTTCAATTGGTTTAACTTATTTGTTACAAAAATTTAACATTAAATGTAGAACGAATTGAATGAAATATCTTAATATCTGCCCCTTCTCGGGCTTAAACAATTTAGGTAATAAATTTTGTTTTTTTTAATTTGTTCTGCAAATTAGGTTTTTGTTTAATATGTCAAGTTTTTTAATAACTACTGCATTCAGACAAACACATTTCAAAATTAATGGAGGCATCATCAGGCTTTGATTTGCGCGATATCGCATCATAATTTGTGATGCAATTTACCTATGTATAATTCAAAATGTTTCACCAGTGCAGTAATGCAGCTTGTTGTAGTTTGGTCAAAAAATTACATTCTGAACTTAAAAAATCTGCTTGAAATGGTCATTTTTTTCCACTATGACGTCATAATCATCTTAATTCTTAAAAACTTTCAGTTTCATGTTTCACGTGAAAATCATTCAACTAAAAATAGGCAAATTATAAATACGGCTTTTGAATTATTTACAACAATGAAGGAAAAATGCTAAATCTTATTAGAAAATGTCCGTTGATTCTCAATGAATAAAGCAAAATTTGGAATTAAGAAAAATATTTGAATAATGTAAATAAAAATTAGTCCATGTTACTCTCTAGATTATAATCCAAATATATGCAAAGGCATTTTATGATCCATTTTGATCCTGACGTCTGGCAAATGTTTTTACACTTTGAATTTGTAATATTATTAGAATTAGCAAAGAATTAAAAATGAGTGGCATCGGGGACAAAAAGGTGGGAAGAAAAAATGAAAAAGTTATCATCTCCATAGGCTTTTCTACGTTAAATTAACATTGAGAAGTGACACTGGAAATAAATAAGTATTGCGCTGCCGCGCAATACTTAAATAAAGATAATGTCCTCTTTCTAAAGATTACGTTTACCATACAAAATATGAGTGCTCTACAATAACTACAGCTCTAGTTATAACTGTTTTATGCTGTCAGCACTTCATGCACTAAAATATGGAAGAACTGCTATAGAAAATACCCCCCCCCCCCCTCTCTTAAAATGATTAAGAAATTAAACGAAATTTGTGTGAGATGCGATGTGACAAGTTGAATTCGAGTTACACGTATTTGTCGTTATCGAGACCTAATATTCGCACTATACAAAAATTTCGAAATCTGGGGTTAAAAACGCCCACACTGTTCCCCCTTTATAAAGATTTAGTTTACAAAATATAAGTGTTCTACGAAGATTACAGTTAGAGTTATAACTGTTTTAAGTTGTCAGCAACTTATATTTATAATATACTAAAATATGGTGGGCTTCTATAAAAAATCGACAAAGCCCCTACCCTTTAAAACTATTGCGTTTACCATAGCGATTTTGTCTAGATTATGACAATTTATATCAGAGTTACAAGATCTTTTGGTTATTAGGCCCTTATGTTTGCGCTATTCTAAAATTTACTAACCTCCGGTAAAAAAATGCAGCCCCCCCCCCCCCCCCCACCCTCTTCATAAAGATTACTTTTACCATACAAAATATGAGTGTCCTACGATAATTACAGTTTGAGTTATAAGTGTTTTAAGTTACCACCTCTTATTTATGACACACTAAAATATTTGGTGGGGGGGGGGGGGCTTCAGTAAAAAGTTGGTAGATTATCAGAGTTTGAAATTTTTCCGTTATTATTAAAATACTATCTGTAATGTATAACTTCAAATTTCACCCTTATTATAATGTCACTGTAACTGAATTTTAATTCTCATCAAAAGAATATATAATCATTAATAAGTACAGTATCAAACACAGTTGGAATAAAATCTAATTGGAAATTTTACTTTTTCCATTACACGTAATTTTAACTAAAATTTATTAGTTACTATTACAACAACGTAATGGTAATTATAATCATCAAGTACATTTGAAATCAAATCAATAACGTAAATTTACCATTCACATTACAATTGTAACTAAAATTTTACAGTTATAACACTACCGCACCATAATGAAAATCAACCTTCTGCATTACAGTTACAATTATATCTTAATAAAAAAAATTGCCATTGAAATTACACGCAATTGTAATTATAATTTCTCAATTATAATTACGATTACAAAATGCTAATTCAATTTCAAATTTAAAACATAAATACACATATTAATTATATTTTTCTCAATTGTAATTACAATTATATAATGATAATTATAGCATTTATTGTTACGATTACAATGCTAATTGAATTTACAATTCAGATTATAATTACTTGTAATCGTAATTATAGTTTTATCAATTATAATTGCAATTATATAATGGTAATCATAGCATTTATAGTTACGGTTACAATGCTAATTGAACTTTAAATTCAGATTATAATTACACATAATCTTAATTATATTTTTCTCAATTATAATTATATAAAGATAATCATAGCATTTATAGTTACGATTACAATGCTAATTGAATCTCCAATTCAGATTTTAATTAACATGTAATTGAAATTATAATCCCTTACATGCCAATTACATTGTAATGAGACTACAAAAATTAATCAGATTGCGAATTTGCCCAACTGTTCGACAGACAGCTTCACAGTAGTTCTGTGTGACAATTTCTGTTGATTCCGTTAAAGGTTAAATGTTTTAACATATGTATAATAATTTACGATCGTTATGAACACAATTTCTTTAAGAAGTTACACCTCTTTGATGTAAGGATTTTGAGAGAGTTTCTTTGAGAAATGCGAAGTGTTTAGAAAAACGCATTTACATTTAATATGTAGACGAAAAAAATGCAAGAAAAGAGTATTTTTAAATGGCATAATAATTAAGCGAAAGAGGCTTGGAAGAACTTTGAAGCAATAGACACCCTATCAAACCCAAAAGGCCAATATTATGAGATAAGTTTAAATTTATTTTGGGTCGGGAATGCATGAAACTAGCAAGTGTTGTTCAGAAACTATGTCATCGAGCTGTTTTTTTTTTTTTTTTTTCCAAACGCAATAGATCTTTCAGAAAATAGTGTCAAAGTGGACGTTTTGAACTGAAGTTCCCGAACAAACCCCAAAAACAGTCAGCGAAGGGAGAAAAACGTCTTTGTTACGTGATCCAAATGGCTCCTAACTCAATAGGTAATTTATGGATCCAAAAATGGAAAAAACAGATTCCAAATAACTTAATGTGTCCAAACGTTTTGCACTGGTTGAGCAGAGCAATTGAGAACAGCCCTAAATTAACAGAAAACGATTCTTCGGCGAAAAGCTAGTGAAACAAGCTTTTCAAACAAAATTTCATATTATATGAAATTTTAGTGAAACGATATGGATTCAAAATAAATCGAAAAATATAACCAAAATACCGCTGTAAGTTACACAGAAATAAGATGTTTAGAAATATCCTCCGCAAGAAAGACATGGGACATAAAAAAAAACTGATCTAGTTGAAAATTTAGAAAAAAAAAATTAATTTTCGTTAGTGTTGATGTAGAGTCGCTGTGGCTCGCCCCACTATAGCTCCAAGTTTGTCCTTTCAATATAGCTTTTTGAATCCAAGTACGATTGTCGTGTGTATAAAGTACATCAAGAGGCGAAGCATTTCGAGATGTTAATCCTTTGTGACTCAATAACTCAGAATTGAAAAAAAATATCGACTCCGATACATCATTTCAAGCCCGTGAAAAATAAAATTTAGAACCGAAAAATAAAAAAATTATTCACTAAGAGGGTACTTTTTTCGTATCTGCAATCAACAGCAAATGGCATACTTCTCATCCATATTGACAATTTTCTAATAAGTATGCGAATCTTTGTAAAACAAGCTATTTTTAGATATCTCCAACTACTTTAATTTTACAAAATTGACGAAGTTCATTACAGCATATTATATATTAGCAATATATTATATAATTAGCTTATTATACTACCTTTTCAGCTATTTTTTGAAGAACAAATAATCCAAAAGCACTTTAACAAAAAGCAATATGAAAAATCAATAGCAAAGGTCTATCAAATTTGCACTAAAAGAAATCTTCACTGCTAGCTAAGATCGGCGTATTTTTTTTTTTAGGGTTTGTAATATATAACCTCGGTATGTGACGACATTCCCCTAAAAAGTTTCCCTATTGGTGAAATTTTTTCCCTCCACGTTTAATTCCATCTGTCGGGGAGATATCGCATTAGATTTCACTACATAATCTTATTTTTAAAATTCGTTTTTTTGTTCCCTTATTTAACTTTAATTCGACAAAAAGGGGGTTATTCAATGACTTTTTTTTTTTTTTTTTTGGTTATATTAACACTAGAACGCCCGGAAGAAGTCGATTCGACTCCGACAACATGTTTAAATGTCCATTGGAAGCAGAATTTTTTCATAAAATAAGTTAAATTTAAGTGACGCAGAATTGCGTTAAATAAATCAGTTAAATAATTTTAAACAAAAATTCTGGAGTGAAATATTTTTATGAAAGTTGATTAAAATTTCCGGGCGTTCTAGTGTTAACAAAAATATCGAAGCAGTGCTCAGTGTCATAAAACAAAATATACATTTTTATAACTGCCTTTAAGGAAAATTAAATTTAACGTAATTTTAAAACTAAAAAAAAATTAATAAAATGCATTTATTATATTAGATATTAAAAATTATGTTTTCAATGCAATAAAAATATTTGATAAAATTTTCATAGAATTGTGGGGTTTTTTTCCCCCCCAGTATCCATTTTAGCTGACAGGCTATCAAAGGCTGAGAGCTAATGTATCCGCAGGTTCTGTATGTACGTAACGCGATAATTCTTGATAGAAATATCCGATTTGCTTCAATTTTTTTTCTAGGTTCATTCTCATAAGATGCTTCCCTGAATAGTTTTGGGGGTTCATGGAGTCTAATCTCCCCTTAACTTAGATAAATGGGTTTCTCATGCAGAATTTTCAGATTTGCTTCAATTTTGGTATGCCGGTTCATTCTGATAAGGCGCTTCCTTGATGAGATTCGAGGTTCATGGGTTAAGTATAAAGGGGGATCGGGGGGTTAATTAATACCCCCTTAATTTATTTTTCGAAAGGCATTCTTTGAAGTAAGAGTATAATATACAATGAGCGTGAATGGACTGTGAGCTCAATGTCATCAGCTTAACTGGGCACTTTTCCTTTTTATTGATTTTTCACATACTTTGTCTGTGGAAAGGTGCTTAGAAAAGAAATAAAATTCCATTTAGAATAAATGTCTGTCTTCAAATTATTTTGACTTGAGAAGGCTTTCTAACAAAATTCAAAAGTTTATGAAATTATACATTATTTCTATTGCGGACATCCTTTTTTCTCCACTCATAGGCATCGTGTATCGATGAATGAGGTACCAATCGATAGGATTTTTTCTTTTTGAACACTTTCCAACAAAGTTGAGAAGTGTTTAGGCATTCAGTCACTCCCGTCTCTAGACTGATTTTCATGCAATGGATAAAGGCTATGGAGTTGGGTATTGTATTAGGAAGTAGGTAGGATTAATAGTTCAGTTACAGGGGCACTCAAAAGTATTCCATTCCATTATGGTATAGGGGGGGGGGGGGATCATTTGCAGAGTATTTCAATGACAGGATGCTATTTCAAGTGACTGATATAAATCACTGAATTTCACTACGGTCCCATTCATGGCATTTTCTATTCATGAACACATAATTCCACACAAAAAGAAATCGGTCTTTGCGTCATCCTGGCTGGAGTGTACGGTTTAAAATTCGGTAGGCGCTTTTAAATGGAATTCATTTTTTGCATGCTACTCGTTCTATATAAATTCTACATCTCCTAGACAGTACTGCACCAAAGTATTCTTATGAGAGGAAGGGGAATTTTCAACTGTATAGGTAGGGGAGATGGGAACATCGCAATTTTTCAATAGTTATTATAAGTTTTTTTATTTGAAAAAAAAAATTACTAGCACCTGTAGACATAGGGTAAAACATTTTTGTAGCTCTGACATTTTGTTTGTCCTCTGCAGCCAAAACACTGTTTTTAGATCTCAAAAATAAAATCTTTGTTCCAAGTTGATTAAGCGAATAACTTTACTTATTTGAATTGGAGTGTTTTATCATTGTACTATGAATACGAATAAGTATTTTTGATAAAGTTCTTTTTCTTCTAAAATTGAGAAATGTTATTCATTTATCCATTTAACAGAATGTGGGGCACTCGTGAACAGACTAGTCGGGGGCAGATAGATATAAACAGTGCATGAGTGCCCCAAATAATCATTCTGTGATGATGGTCCTTTCAGTTAACGAGAAACAATTGTCAGTTTCATTGTCTATGATCTTCCTGAAATAGAAGATATTTTCCTCACACAAAGTTGATTTTGTAACGTAAGTTCGCCAAAATGCATAAAGAACAACAAGCTTGTTTACGTTCAATTGTACTTTAAATTTAATGTTTTCTAAAATGCAATGAGTTTTATGTATTATTTTACTAAACGGTTTACAACACTATTTTTTATGCATTGTTAATACAAAAAGTATTATCTTGAACAACTTCAAATTTTTCTATTACATTTATTCTAAACTTGCAATGATGGCTTACTTCCATCTCTAAAACAGTTATGCATAGGATTCTTTGAAGGAGATAGATATCAGTAGTATTTTAAGAAAGTAAAATTTTTAAACTGATAAGTACAGTAAAATTCCAATTGTACCCCCCCCCCCCTCCCATCTTTCAAAAGCAAAAGTTAGGGGTGGGTTATAATAGAGATTTTTTTTTAATCATTAAAAAACCTTTATCTATAATTTACAAGTAAATAAGGCAAAGACAGGAGTGAGAATCTTTCGTATTTCGGCAGATTTCCGATAAATAGTATCTAAATGCCCCTCCCTAAAATTTCCCCCAAACAAAAACCTCTAAGCAAAATTTAATGTTTTAATTTCTTTAAAATTGCTTCTTTATTTCTTTATTTTATTGCAACAATACTTAATGAATCATCTAAGCCCCCCCCCCCACCCCCCAAATCTTATTTTTATTTTATAACCTTTTGCTTAAGCATGTCACCCAGAAACTAGAGAAATACATATATTTTTTTTTCTTTATGGTGAATTTAACCGGTAATATAACTCATGATTATGATTACAAATGGTTAACAGAATAAAAAGCATGTTATGGGATATTTTTTCCTCGTGTTCACATGCGCCCCGCGAGTGTTCACAACTACCCCGCTGATGGGGCACATGAACGATTTTTTGAATTTATAAAACTATTAAAGAATGTAAGAAGAACTGTAAAGGTGATTTAAAAAAAAAATACCATGCATAAAA
Organism: Maratus speciosus; assembly: GCA_963932465.1. Classification (NCBI taxonomy): domain Eukaryota; kingdom Metazoa; phylum Arthropoda; class Arachnida; order Araneae; family Salticidae; genus Maratus; species Maratus speciosus. The sequence continues at coordinate 12,048,613 of OZ010797.1, forward strand.
TAATGTTCTGTTTACTATATTGAGTAGTTTTTGTTTATAGAAATTAATGCAGTTATGAGAAAAAGCTATATTTATGCGAACTGTTCCCATGTGCCCCCATCTCCCCTATATATAAATATAGATAGTACAAAACATTTCAGTTTTAAGACTTGAAATACACGCTTTTATTTTATATAGAATTAACGTCCCTATTTTATCAGAAATCATTTATATATTTTTTTCCAAAATTCAGAATGTTTTGACAGACGGATTCCTAAAACTACATTCTTTCAGCTTTTTGATAGGAATTAAGTCAATGCGGAGAAAATAATATTCTTTAAAATACATTTTTATAGCAGATAATAATCTAGGCATTTTTATTTAAATTTTCTATTTCAGTGAAAGTTTGTTAGAACGCTTTTCCATACGGCTCGCTCTGTTCTGAACTACAATCTAAGCTCTCTGCTAATTGTTTTATAGGTACTAGGCTATAAAAAAGTGTCATTTCTCGTAATAAAAGGACAATAGAGTAGGTGGGGGTAAAGATACGCACGGGGCAAAGGTACGCACTGGCTGATTTAATATTAAGAAACATTTCTACAATCATGACCGCTAGGTGGTAGTTTGGTCTCTTCTGTAGTAGTGTGTTCAAACCTTCTGAAAAAAAGTAGCGCCAAGAAAATGAGGTAAGTTTAAATTTCCGAATTTTGATCTAATATTTTTAAAACTTCACTTTATTGTTTAGCTGACAATCGAATTTTTAAAAATTCAGTGGAGAACGGAAGCTCTATAGCTTCTAAATGCCGTACAGCTTGCCACGATCGTATTTGTTTAAACTTGTCAGTAGTTGGTTAAGTAAAATACTGCTGAATGGGGTAAAAGTACGCATCCATCTTGGGGCAAAGATACGCACAAGTTTAAGATTCGGGGCTTTGTCCTATCGTTTTAGCTAGATGCAAAGCTTCGCACAATCACGTTGTGGAAAGTTTTATTTTTTATATTTTATAAAATATAATAGCTATTTAACTAATATAAGCTAGTTAACTACTTTTCTTTTTTTTTAGTTAAGTTTTTCCAATATAGAACGTAGGTATCTACCTACCTACTTTTAAAAATCAATATTCTTGTTTCATAAAACGATTTTAAGTCTTGGCCCTTAACTCCTGTTAACAGTCTCAGGCCGCTGCTATATTCAGTTATCATAGCTTAACTTGTAATTTTCACTTTAACTATTGGTGTTAGTTTAATTTTGATTCGTTTGGAAACTTAGTAGTATCGCTAAAGACTTTAAATGGAGATAATTTTTATTATAATAGGCCTTTACATAAAGTTAGTGCAAAAACAGTATCTTATGAGTCAGTCAACCCTTTTATTCATTCTACGATCAAGGGGTCTTTGGGACCGCTCACAGTATTTATAAAACAATTTATGTCACAGTAGTTAGAGGTTAACTGCCATTTGCGATCTCACAGACCGCTGTTTTTTTTCCCCTCTTCATGGTTTAACTTACAATTTTCAGTTTAACTATAAATACCAGTGAAATTTACCAATGCTTTTGCATAATTCATTAGTTTTATCGGAAATGGGGCAAAAACCCACAGTAATTGGGCAAAAACACCGTATCTTTGCCCCACCACTGCGTACTTTTACCCCAACCGATGGGGCAAAGGTACGTGGAGCAATGTTTTTTAAATTTACAATTTCTCACAGAATTATGAGTCGAAAGAATGTCGGTTGATGGTGGCATTTGCCTAAGGTTCTAATCTAACATTTTAATCACTCATTATATAAGTTTAGACATAATGTGTGCGTTAAAAATCAAAATGCATGGAAAGTGCCCTTTACCCCCTTCCCCCCCCCCACCTACTCTATACATTTTTAGACTTATTTTTATTTCAGTTAACCTTTAATTGATGTGACAGAAATTGTCACATAACTACTGTGAAGCGTGCTCTGATAGCTACATCGACAGATGAGCGAAAGGCGCAATAATTCATAGGATGATGTACTTAACTTTTTGTACAGGAGTGTTACAATTCAAATTCACCTATTCAAAAGTCTCTGGTGATTGTAATCGAGTCCCAAGCAAAATTTCGGTAGAGTTTGTAGTTAAACTGAAAGTTACAAATTAAACTTAAAAAACAGCGGTCTGTGAGACCGGTAACATCGATTGAAGGTTAATTTTGAAGAATGTAGCACAAAGGAAATTGAACAGATTGCGTTGAATGGCATTAAATCAGCTGTTTGCCGCAAGCTTGTTAAAAAAAAATGCCCCAATTTTCCAAAATGTTATGAAGTTATTGTTAGGATTATGTTTTTTTCATCATTCGTATTGAACGAAAAATAGGTTTTTATTCAACAATTAACCTTTTATTTAAGAAAAAGATCGCTCCAAACGTAGGCTCCTCAATACGATGGCCGCTCATCCGGTATTTTACAGGTGGTATAAACTACATGGTAATAGGTAACGATCCATGGGATGGCACAAGCCACAGGGTGGGGTACCACTCATGCGGCAATAGTAACAACCTGTTACAACATAGTACCTTTTAATGCGTACTTCGCTGAACAGTAGCTCCGTTTCGAGGTTCACCGACTTCTACAAGACCGATCAGGAAGGTGTCCTTAAAGATAAATTCAATAAGTTTAACCCTTTATGGACCCATGCCGCCCTATAAGCAACATGGCACTTTTATTTACTGTGTCTATTACCGCGTGCTATAGGGCGGCAAAAACCATTTTACAGCTTTTTGTAGGTTATGTTATTTTTATATGTATTTATTATATTTAATAATTACATCATTCAGCAAAATAAATTGTTTCGAAACAAAAAATTCTCATTTCTCACCTAGTTGCGAATTGAATGGCTTTTCAGAACATGTGTGAACAATTTCAAGTATGAGACGAATGCCTTTAGCCAACATAAAATAGTATTAGTCAACCAGGATCAAGAGCAAGATGCCATTTTTCAAAATAGATTTTCGAGAAATAGATTTTTGCAAATATTTTGGAGACTGCACTTAAAAGAAAACATAATAGAGTGTATTTCGAAAAATACCATACCCTAAAAGAATAAAAAATTTAAAATCTTGCTATCCTTTTACCCTGAATCTATATCAATAAATTTTCACCAAAATATAAATATTTCCTTTTATATACGTGATATAAAAATGTTGAGTACACAGTTTCTCTTCATATGAAAAGTAGCTTGGACCTGGTGGGAGGTAAACTTGAAATATTTCCGGACAGTGAAGGGTTAATAAAGCAGGTGAGGCAGGGCTGGCGCGTTTGAACTTTTATGACTCAATTACTTCGATTTTGAAAAATATTTAGTTATTAGAATACATAATTTTAAGAACATAATAAATCATTAGCTGAAAAGGTCCTTTTTTCGCTCACTGCAAAAAGACAGAAAATGACATAATAGCGTCCTTTTTCTAATACAAAATTCTAAAGGATACGAACTTTCCAAAGTCAAAAGTTTATAGAATGTTGCTTATTTGTTTAACTATAGCAATTATTTTAGAAAAGAATATACATCTCATTCAATAAATTTTGTAGATTTAGTTAGAGAAATAGTCCTGAAATGCACTGTACATATGTCATAACTAAAGTTTTAACAGTCATAAAATCTTATCAGGTAGTATTAGAATACATACAGGAAAAGTTACCAGAGTTTTAACTTATGCCTGAGAGCTAATCATCTTTAAACATTTAATTGACATGGACTAAACGAAATGCACGAGAAAATGCTTTATACCCTACATTCTTATGCTACGAACGCATTTGCAAATACCTGGTGTGGATTTTGTTTAATACAGGAATCTAAACACTTGGCTTAGGGAAGACCGGGGCGAATGGCGACACCTTAAGGGAATTTAATTTTTTTCACCCTAAAAAAAATGTTTATTTTTTAATAGTAAAAATTCCAAAGCTGAAACATTATCTTTAATATCTGTATAAATTTAACCGTAATCATAACTAAAGTACGCACACATGAAAATATTTCAACCTCTGTACAGTGGCGGGATGACCCAGGATACTGGTGTCATTCAGCCACTGCAGGAGCGTGCGAAGAAAAAACTGCGCCCGGGGCAAAGTTTCAATTTGGCGTCCCCCCCCCCCCCCCAGGCCCGTAGCTAGACCATGCCTCCAGGTCGGGCAAATGTTTTTCCAAGAGGGGCAAAATTGCTTCGTCATTTTTTTTTTAGTCTTTTACGATCTTTTAAAAATATTACGTATTCAGAATAAGTTTTATAGCTTTTCCGAATGTAGTTGAAAAGTGATATTCTTTCATCTCGCCGTCTATCTACAAACTAATTTTTGCAAATATGGATTTCCCCAAAAATGTGAGATGTTGTTGAGGATTGCTACAAACAGCGCCACTAACGGGTCCCCCCCCCCACACACACACATACACATCTCCGCAGAAAAATAGAGAGACTTTCATTTTTATGTTTTATTAATAATAAACTAATAATACAGCATTCCAAGAAATTCATTTACAGTAAAACCTTTAAAAATGGAATAGCAAGGGATAAAAAAAAAAAAAGACAAGTTTCCATCTCAGCAAGCATAACTGCAGTGTTGTATTTAGGCACTTGTTTCCGGGAGTGTTTACTGATGCTCCCGGTGTGGTATGACAGTGTGGAGCGGGTGAGAATTGCACTTCTACAACTTTAATAAGGACAAAATTATAAAACTTCCGGGAGTGACATTTCGATGCTCAGAGAAGAACTCTCCTCCCCCTAAATTCATCAATTATTGTATGATATTCCTTTCAGCGGGACCATGAAATGCTCTCATGTAAGACAGGATTTTGTTATGGACAGGTTCCATTTACGCAGGTTTTACAGAATTTCTGGAATTTTAGATGATTTAAAATTTAATATAAAGAAGGCCCTGGCAATTACGCTAATAATGTTATTAATTTACAAATCAGGTAACTCTCTCACAACTAACTATCAATATATTTTCACGAATTTCTTACGCATGCTTCAAAACCATAATATGTGTTTATAACTAATATCAATTTCAAACAGTTTGGACAATAAAAAAAAAGTTTTCTTACCAGCGTCTTACTAGTAAATATCAATAGTTTTCCACGAATCTTGTGTACAGGCTTTGAAACCATTATATTTATGACTCATAAAAATTTTAGAGTTTTGACAGTAAGAACTATTTTTTTTTTTAAATATTAAATGTTTAAAAAAAAATCCGCGCCCTTTAAAATTCTAAATCCGCTATTTTTTGTGGAAATACGGAAAAATATGCAACATCTTTTAACGAGCGCACATTTTAATTTTACTTTACAATGTCCTATTCGGTATAAATATTGCGGGGCCTCCCATTCGAGGTTCTTTTGGAAATATTTTTGTTTAAAAGTATAATTTAAAAAAAAAATTGGATTAAAGATATAACTAAAACAAATTTAAGGTTAATATCGGATCACGGGCGACGCCGGGCTGGTAAGCAAGTATCACATAAATAAAAACCATCATGAAAATATATGTCAACATAATTCACTATTATGGCCTCCATTCGAACTCTCTATTCTCTAACACAATCAGAAAGTCATTTTTATGCTTAAATGCTATAAAGTTGCAATTATTTTTATTCTGATCCCACGATAGCAAGTAGTGTTTTCGGTTTTCTATAAAGACAAAGGATATTTCTGAAAAAAGTGCAAAATATGTGTTAAAAGTCAATTTTTGAGGCTAGGAAAGATCTGAGATAGAGGTCTGCACGGGGCCGGGCTTTGCCCCGAGGCCCGTACCCCGTCCGACAAAGTGAAGGTAAAATTTCAAAAAGGTCGGGCCGGCAGAATTATGATAATTTTTTCAACGGGCCGGGCCAATAAAAAAAATTAAGCGGGCCTACCGGCTCAATATAAAAATTTAGACGAAGCCTATAAAGCATGAACCATTTTCAATGAATATGACTTTCCCGAGAATAAGTATAAATGTGCGTCACGAGTCGATGCATAGTTGGCAACATCAGTACAGAAATGTAACATGTCCAGCATAGATATCGGCAGTGGATAGTTCCATTGTGTCTGAACCCGGGCTTAATTTTTTCAGAAGACTCGTGCCGGGCCGAGAACAGGCTTGCATTTTTTTTTTCTCTACTAGTCGAGCCGGGCCGGAACTGCACTTAATTGTTCTCAGGATGTGTAGAGCAGGCAATATGTTTTGTAAAAATATTAATAGCGATAATGAACTTCTGAAACGGAATCTTTGGAAATATACCTTAAGGTCGTTCTCAAATTCTCTACTCAACAATGCGAAAGTTTGAAACATTTTCAAACTAATTTTTAACTGCAAAGACATAAAATTGACAGGCCTGCTTATTGAAGGGATTTGGAATCGAATAGCGTTTTTCATTTTTGATAAAGAAATTACTTATCGAGATACAAGATATTCTTGTCACGTGATTGCAGGTTTTTCTCCTTTCCCGAGCTGTCGCTTCCGGAAATTCGATTCAAAGCGCTAACTTTGACAATATTTTATCACTTGACATATTGCCTTTATCAAAAAATGTATAACGTCATTCGATTACATAGTTTCTGAATAAGAATACCTGCTAGTCTTATGCGTTTCCGAATAGAAATGAATTCAGAAATGTATCCGAAAGTAGCTGCTTTTGATTTGAGAAAAGCCTTATTATATGGCAGAGAAATATTTTTACAAATCTGCTTTTTATTATACAGCTTCAAGAGTTATGTTTTTAAACCTCCTTTTTTTTTTCTTTTATTTTAAACTACATAAATTTTTAAATGAATCCTTATTTAAATGTTGAAACGTCTAAGACTAATTAATCATTAATGTTGCTATTGTGTACTTTCTGCCTTGCGAACACATCGTAATTTAAAAATGCTCTTGCAGTATTCTTTAAAAGAATCCCAATTGTATGTTAAGAAAAAACTAATTTTTTGTAGAAGTTGAGTCAGGCTGAATTGGGAATGATGTAATTGATATTTCTACAGGCCGGGCCTGGAAATTGCACCCCGTGCAGACCTATAATCTGACTCTGAGACACAATCGTTTAAAGCTCAAGATTCCAAACATTTGTCAAAAAATGAGAAATGCTATTTTATTCTAAATTACTTCAATAATTTTGCCTACGAATGTCATGGTTTTACATTTAAAAATAAGTCCGCGAACACATTATAAAGTTTCGCATAGCCGAACAAACAAAAATATTTTACAAAAAGCCTTTAAATAAAAATGAGTATTTCATAGTTTAAAAATATTAATGTTAGTTTAGTATTTTAGTTAATTTTTCAATTTATATCTCCGCTTCACAATCCTACTTTTATTTCCCCTTTTCCATACAGAAACTATGTGACTGATTTATAGGAAGAAAGGAATAAAAGAACTAAAAAGTAGAATAAATAACATAGGGCGGGAAAGCACCAGAAGAAACAAACACTTTTTGTACTTATAAAAAGGATAAAATTAATTTCTGTAATATTCTCGTTTCTAAATTACATTTATATCATTTAATTAACATAAAATATTCAAATAATAAAATATTAAATGCAAATAGTCATAAATGCCATTTATAATGTAATTATAAAACCCCTTTGCTCTGAAAAAACATTCTAGATTCTAGATATTGCGATTCTGTGTGACACTGATTTTACAAACTTTTATAATTTACAACAGTGTCAAGAAAGCTCTCAAAAAACAATTTCCACTTTTGTTGAAAAGCCCCCAAAAGCAACATAGTGAAGTTAACAATCACAAAACCACATGATTGTAACACATGATAGTTGCATATTTTGTGTAACCTGTCCTGTCAAGCCATAAATAGGTAGCCAACTGCAACCTGAAATCCATTCCTTTACTTTCCCGTACACGATTACAATAAATTTCATGTACGACAGTTGTACAAAGAAAACGATTTTCGCGGACATCAGTTAATCAGTTTGAGGAAAGGAGTTAAGAGGATAATCTCTAAACCCTATTATTCTCTAAAGGCCGCAGTTTGACACATTGGGGAGGCGGTAAGTTAAATTTCTACAAAGCAACAAAGCGAAAAATGTCCTACAGCTCTTGGAATGAAAGAAAAAGAAAACTCTTCACAGATGAATTTTTTGTTAAAATTGTTTTGTTTGAATTGAGAAGTTTTAGGAATGGGTGTCTGTTAGTTAAGTCTGTTAGTTAATCTATTCTAATTTTTTTTTTTTTTTTTTTTTTTTTTTTTTTTTTTTTTTTTAATGAAGGAGAGAAAAGTTCGGAAATTTAATGTGTCGATCAGGTTGTCTAGTCAATTCTGCTAGGACGGGCAAATATTTTTCCAGGTCGGGCACTGCCCGACCTGGCCCCCTCCTAGCTACGGCCCTGCCCCCCCCCCCCCCATTCCCAGCTTTTCTTTGTGACAGGTGTCACAAAATTGAAAAGTGTAGAAACAGAAACAAATTCTATTGAATACATATTTCGCGTTTATTTTGAAACTTTAGGTATAATTTTAATTCAGAAATTTCAAAAAACTAAATAACATACGAGAAAATTGCACTTATATTTTGGCAAAGGGGATCTGGAAAAAGGGTTTAAAAAATGTAACAGCGCAGTATAACAGTTTGGAACCCTTTTATATTACAAGAAAGAAACCCCATGCTATTTTGTGAATATATGTTTTTGACACAAGCACGACTCAGATAAGAGAAGGTTAACAAAAGAGACTAAGACAAAGACCTAAAACAAGTTTTGAAAATAAAGAAGCTCTTATTCATAAGTTTTTATTTTGGTGTGGGGTAAAAGACAATGCAATAACTATGAAATGAAAAATGTACGTACTTTCATTGGGAAAAAAATTCCAATATGTAAATATACAATTTTTTTTTACAAAAAGAAAAAAACGATGTTTGTAGTATAAATTTGGCGCCCCTCAAATTCCGCGCCCGGGGCGACTGCCCCCTTCGCCCCCCGTTTCGCACGGCCCTGAGCCACTGTATCGGGGTCATGACGCGACTCTATAATGACCTAGTCAATACATAAAATGGATACTAGGAAACACCTACTAAAAATGTTTAGAAAGCAATAATTTATCAAAATAATGAATAATTACAATGTTCCTTAAGCTAGATTTATTAATGTGCTAAGCTTACAAGTTAACTTAAATTGGAAAAGTCACCTTTTGCCATGGTGGCGGAATGACCCCGGGAGGACACTATAGTGGAAATACCCCAGCAAAGCCGAAAGAAGAACCGAACTTGTTCAACAAATTGCATCAAAATGTCGGCGAATGCATGTAGATTATGGGTAATATTATCTTAAGTACCTAATGTTTGAATAAAATATGTTTACCTCTACTCATTTGAAGCTCCAAAATAAAAAGCAACTAGATGAAAACTAAATTTTTCACTGGAACAAGCGAACGACGTACAATAAAACCATTCTCACTCTAGGCACTGTTTCTAGTGTTGGTCGCTACAGTATAGGTGCTATCACTATCTCAATCTGTCATTAGTTTTTAAACTAGACTGGGTGGCGGCATAACCCCTAGTGGCGCCATTCCCCCGGTCTCCCCTATGACTGGAAATTTTCATTATAGCCAAAAAATACAATAGATTACAGGAACATTTCTTTAACCTTTAACTGATGTCAAAGAAAATGTCGCATAACTATTGTGAAGCGGTCTGTGAGACCGCTCCATCGAAAGATGAATAAAAGCCGCAATTAACTTGTAGGATGTTTGTACTAAACTTTTTGTACAGGAGTGTTATAATTAAAATTCACCTATTCAAAAGTCTCTGGTGATAGTACTAAAGTTCCAAACTAAACAAAATTTCAGTAACATTTGTAGATAAACTGAAATTTGCAAGTTAAACTGTGAAAACTGAAAAGAGCACCGGTCTGTGAGACCGGTAACATCGGTTAAAGGTTAACTATAAAATAGTTTATGAGTTAATAGTAAATAGTTAATGAAATACGTTTTCTTCTAAAATCTATTAGGTGAAAGAAAACATTTTATAGTGTTTTGGATTTTGTAAACACTCAATTATAATGAGACACTTTTTAATTAAACATTTTTTTTCCAAATGTACCACCCCCCCCTTTTTTTTAGAATTCTATATACATATATAAAATGGGAACAATAAAAAATGGTGCCCCCCCCCCCAAAAAAAAAAGTTAAAATTCCTAAGAATGATCATCTTATACGAAATGAGGAGTATAAAATTGCCTAGATATTTAAAATGAAATGTTTAAATAAACGCACTTTATGTTGAAATTCATTTAGATGCGGAAACTCCATATAAAATTTATATTTTGTAATGCATTTTTTTTATGCATCGGCATTTAGAAGGAATGTTTTAAAAGTATTTGTATGCATTTAAAAAATGGATCGAATTGAATATTCTTGAATTAAGTTAAATGAAATTTTGAGATTAAAACTGCATTTTAACTCTTTATATTTTGAATTAAATTGCTTCACCTGAATATTTACGTTAATGATCCAAGATATCCAGAACATATAATTTTATTTTTGGATAATTTTTCTTAATCAAAACCGATTTAAAAAATTGTAATTAGAGCTCTTTTTGTAAAATATTGACAAAAATAATTAGATTAATAAACGAAAAATATTGTTGTTGAACTGTCAAAATTCTTATAAGAACAGTGTCAATAAATATATCGTGATCCTGGCTGAATCTATACTGCAACAGAAAAGTGTTTTGTAGTTGCAAATTTTTCGCATAACATTTTTCAATAGGATACACCTATGTAAAGGGTTGAGAAATGCAGATGATATCAATTAACATTTTATAAAACATTCTAATAAACATAACCTGAAAATTAAATAGTTTGTAAAAAGAAAAAAATGTATTTTGCTTACATATATTATGATTGGAAACCAATCGCAAAACACCAAAAGTAAATTTTAATTTGATATCACTCTATAATAATATAATCTTCAAACGCTTATAGCTCACAAAGATCGGACTGAGCGCTTGAAGTTTTGAAATATATAACCTGGGTAGGTGATATTTCCCTAAAACATTCCCTTACGGTGCAATTTTCCCCTGAGTGTTTAGTCCCATCTATCGCAGAAATCTGTAACTATATAATCTTACTTTTAAAATTCAGTGTTTTTATTGACTTAATTCGACAAAAAAAGAGGGGGTTATTCAATGGCTTTTTTATCTTATACTATAATGCGAGCAAAAATAGTGTGTGTGTGTGTGTGTGTATGTATGTAAATTTTATCTTAAAAACGGCTCTAACGATTTTCACGAAACTTTCTATTTTACTCTTTTCGAGCATGATAATATCAGTGGGCTAGGTCACATGTTCGAGAAAATTCGATTAGTGGGTCATTTTGGGTCATAATGGGTCAAGGTCAAGCTAAATATATCTAAAAAACGGCTCAATCGATTTTGACCAAATTTTATATCCAAAAATTTTTCGGTACAAGAAAACTATTGGGCTAGGTCACATGTTCGAGAAACTTCGATTAGTGGGTCAAGCAAAGTTTATCTAGAAAACGGCTCTAACGATTTTGACTAAATCTTCTATTCTATCGTTTTCGGGCATGAGAATACACATTCTATTAGTGGGTCACAATGGGTCAGGGTCAAGCTAATTGAATCCAAAAAAGGCCTAAAACATTTCGAAAAATTTTTGTTATATACCGTTTCCGGGCATGAGATGACCATTGGACTAAGTCACATGTAAGAGAAAAATCGATTAGTGGGTCATTTTGGGTCAGATGGATCAAGGTCAAGCTAATTATATTTAAAAAATGGCTCAATTGATTTCGACTAAATTTTATATCCAACCGTTTTTCAGCGAGAGAAAACTATTGGGCTAGGTCACATGTTCGAGAAATTTCGATTAGTTGGTCATTTTTGGGTCCCTTTGGGTCAAGCCAATTTTATCTAAGAAACGGCTCTAACGATTTTGACTAAATTTTGTATTTTGTTGTTTTGGATTACGAGAAAACCAATGGGATAGGTCACATATTAGAGAAAATTCGATTAGTGGGTCATTTTTGGGTCACTGTGGGTAAAGCAAAGTTTAGCTAGAAAACGGCTCTAACGATTTTGACGAAATTTTGTATTTATGGTTTTCGGGCGCGAGAATACCATTGGGCTTGGTCGCATGTTCATGAAAATTTGATTAGTGCGTCATTTTGGGTCACAATGGGTCAGGGTCAAGCTAATTGAATCCAAAAAAAGGACCAAAACATTTCACAAAATTCTGTAATATACTGTTTACAGGCATGAAATGACCATTGGGCTAAGTCACACGTTCGAGAAATATCTATTAGTGGGTCATTTTTGGGTCACTGTGGGACAAGCTATTTGTATCTAAAAAAACGACTCAATCGATTTTGTCAAAATTTTGTATTATACAGTTTCTGGGCATGAGAAGCCCACTGGGCTAAATCCCATGTTCGAGAAAATTCAATTAGTGGGTCATCTGTGGGTCAAGCTAAGTGTATCCAAAATACCGACTCAAAACATTACGGCAAAATTTTGTATTATATCGTTTCGGAGCATGAGAATACCATTGAGCTAAATCACATATTCGAGAAAATTCGATTACTGGGTCATTTTTGGGTCACTGTGGGTCCAGCTAATTGTATCTTAAAAAAAGGCTCAGACGATTTTGACAAAATTTTGTATTATACTGTTTCCGGGCACGAGAAGACCATTGGGTTAGGTCACATGTTCGAGAAAATTCAATTAATGGGTCATTTTTGGGTCACTGTGGGTCAAGTTAATTTTATCTAGAAAACAGCTTTAATGATTTTGATAAAATTTTGTTTTCTATCGTTTTCAGGTTTGAGAAGACCATTGGTCTAGGTCGCATGCTCAAGAAAATTCGATTAACCAGTCATTTTGGGTCACTATGGACAAGGTTTAGCTAATTTTATCTAAAAAGGGGCTCAAACGATTTTCGCAAAATTTCTTATTACACCGTTTCCTAGCACGAGAAGACCATTGGGATAGGTCAGTTCGATAAATTTAGATTAGTAGGTTCTTTTTGGGTTACCGTGGGTCAAGCTAATTTTATCTATAAAATGACTTTAGTGATTTTGACTAAATTTTGTATTCCATCGTTTTCGTATGTTCGAAAAATTTCGGTTAGTGGGTCCCTATGGCTTAGGATCATACCAATTTTATCTAAACAGCAAGAATTATAATGTGAGAAGGAAATATCGAATTGAACACAAGGCTAATTTTGACCGAGCTTAGCTCGGTCATGCACGCTAGTATATATATATATATATATATATATGCTGAATGGCATAAAAACAGAAATTACATTAACTGCCCTTCAGAAAATCAAATTTAATTTTAAAACTATTTTTTTTTAAATAAAAATGCGTTTATTTAAAAATTAAATTTTTATTGTAATAAAAATATTTTTTATCCAATTCATAAAATTGTGGTGTTTCTTTTCCAGCATCACCTTTGATGTGGAAACCACCTGTTTAGAAAAGAAATAAAAATCTATTTGGAATTTTTTTTAACTTAAAAATATTTTTTAATTTGAGAGGGCGTTTTAACAAAATTCAAAAGTTTATATATATATATATATATATATACATACATAACATATATATATTATATTAGACCGGGCGGCGGCGACACAAATGACTACGTCATCGAGTTAACAGATGACAGCATGATGTAGGACAAGATTATTAGGTGTAGAGCAGTGGTTCCCAACGTGGGGCGTACGCCCCACAGGGGGCCAATATTACTTTTCAGAAAGGGCATTTTCAGATTTCTTATTAACAAATTTTTTGTAATTTTTTTTCTTGATTGAAAGTAGTGTCGCAGTCTAAAAATAGAACTAATAAATGAAAAAAAAAAAAAAAACTGAATAAAAATTAAATTCCGAAGCATTCCCATTTAAAAGTTCAAAATGCACTGAAACCGGAATAATTATGTGAATTTTTATATATATATTGATACCTATTATATACTAAAAAATCAGTTTAATTTTTCTAGTTTTAGTATTCTTTTAGCAAAACACACCTCTTTTTTTTCACTATTTATAAAAAAAAAAAAATCTTGTACATCCCCATGAAGGAACTTTTACAAATGAAATTTTGTAGGGTGTTTCTGAAATTGATTCTTTGGACATGTTTAATCTAAAAAATGTTTTGAATTATTTTACTTTTATGAAATTAATAAATCCCCGTGCGCATCACGGAAGGAAATGGGCAGAAAGTAGATTTCTTATGGCTCTTCTGCAGACACAATATAGGAACGTACTTCAGGACATAGGCATTTTTAAATTTTAAATTGGAGAAAACATATTGGCCAAATAATAATAATGGGGAAAAGAAAGCCCGCTATCAAAGAAATATGTTATATGGGGGAAGAAAATTAGTTACTTAAAATAGATAAAAACGCGAATCCGCAAACTTTACTTGTGAATTATGTTATCAACAGTATCGGTGATAAACAAATATCACTGGCTCTTAATGAAGTGCTAAAATCCACTATAAAATGTATCCATTCTATCAGCTGTAATACAAAATGTGAGAAAGATTTCAAAAAATTTTACGAAGATAAAAATGTAGACTATTGATCACTTTTAAATTTGGGGTAATTTGCCAAAATAAATAAATAAATAAATAAATAAATAAAACTTTTCTGTATGTAAATGCGAAGATTCATGACCTCATTGCATTCCTAGAGTCATGTTAAAAGCATACTTGTAATAAAAAAAATATTATTTTGATAAATTAAAGAATGTAAAATCAATTATCAGAATTAAGGCTATTTTTGTTTCCTTCCGGGAAAATAGAAGTTTATTTTTTATGTAATAAGATTTATATGATATAGAATGGAAGGGGGGACATCATGAGTTTAAAGATGCTTGGTTGGGGCACGACCAAAAAAGGGTTGGGAACCACTGGTGTAGAGGAAGAAATGATGGGTCTGCCTCGACATTTCTTTGTACGATATGAGCAGCCAACTCGTCATTTTCTCGTCACGGTCACGTCATCGAGTTACGAAATGAAATTGGTGCCAAATTAAAAGTAAAATGAAGTTTTTAAAGAATATTTTGGTCTGCCTGAACATATCTTGATGAAAACCCCGGCAAACTAAAGTTTATATATATATATATATATATATATATATATAGAAAGGACGTAATAATGCACAATTAAAATCCAATAAACTAGAAAACAGGAATTCTGCTTTTTCAGAATTTAGTATTGCCCACGATGAAAAAAAAAAATGTATATATAAATATTAGAAAACATATTTCAATTTTAAGACTTAAAGCACGCACTTTTATTTTATGTAAAATGACGTCATTCGCATCCACTCTTAAACGTCTACAGTAAAGCATGCATAGGATGTCACTATCGCAAAATAATACACAAATGCAGCAAAAAGACGCCGTCATTCAAGAAACTCGACAAAAAAAGGCTATCTAATGATTCATAGGCCTTCATTTGTTTGTAATATTAATATAGACGATTTCAGTCGTGACGTCAGTCATGACGTTTTGGTTGGAAACTGACTCCAAACAAACAGTTGCTATGTTGTATTTTCTATTTTGTTTGTGTGTTGCAGCTATATCTTATAATTATATCTCACATACTTAAAATTAAATACAGTTTATAATAGCTCCATGTTTTAACAGAAATTTTTCGTTTATATTTTTACTTACCCATCATACGTAGTATAGGGTAAGTCTTGTAATCGTTTTGAAAATTGAAAAAAAAAATTTGACAGATTTACACGTTTCAGACACTGGAGATTCCGAAAAACATATTTTTAGAAAAAAAAATTGTCCGTCCGTCTGTATGTCTGTGTGTCTGTAATCGCCCTATCTCCCGAACAAATTGAGATAGAGACTTGAAATTCGGTGTGTACTTGGGAAGTAATAATCGGAAGAAGCCTATTGAATATCAGTAACCTCGATTAACTGGAACTATTTTTTTCGGACTCTTGAAATATTCGTTCTGATAAAAGGTATACAAAAATTTTCGAAATTGTTTATTTGAAGGAGTAAATATAAAAGACAATCAAAAAACATAAATTTTGCATCGTGAATGAATTCGATCGGATAATGAGTTGCCGAGATATTTGTAATTCTATTTTTCACACTCTTCGATTTTTCATGACCCTGTATTTCATTCAAATTTCAATTCAAAGATATATTTTAATTGGAAATGAGACGCTTCATCCGACGCAGTAAACTGTTAGTTAATAGGATTATAATTTTTCAAGTTATAAGGATGTTTCTGTTACGCAATTCGATACTACTCGATTATCCCGCCGACCCAAAAACTATCGCCAAACTATAAGATTAAATGCCAATAATGGCCTATAGTAAATGTCAAGTATTTAATGCATCTTCATACCTATAAGGGCTGTTACCATAGGAGGGACCCTGCCCTGTCGCCAAACACCGCCAAGTTTGTCGCCAATCTGGCGGTATATCGCCAAATTTGGCGGCCAAAATGAGTCGCCAAAAAGGACGCCAAATTGGCGGTATCTCTAATATTTCGCCCAATTCCCATAGACTTCCATTGTAAACCAATAGCGTTTACTAGCTTACAGAAAATCAACAAATTGAGATATTTTAATGCAACAAAAAGTAATATTATTATAAATAATTATATTTAAGGAAGTCCAAATAAATTAAATTATGAATAAAAGTAACACGGTACAATGCTTAGCAAGTATCACAAGTTTTATTTTCCTATTTTATATTATGTATATCCATGATGGGTAAAAGTATTACGGTGGCCCCCAACGACTAGTTTCAAAATAGCGCGTATTTTAATTAAATTTTATTTCGCTTGTATGAGAAAATGGCAACAAAAAGATATAATTGCTATTTTTCAACTATTTTCCCTTTACATTTTCACCCCACACATTTTCAATTTTTGAACTGTATCTCCATTTTTGAAATATTAATTTTTTTGTAGTTTTCATCAACATTTGTCTAATTTTGGAAACTCAAGTACTCCACTTATGTAGAAATAAGTGGAGTACTTGAGTTGCCAAAATTAGACAAATGTTGATGAAAACTACAAAAAAATTAATATTTCAAAAATGGAGATACAGTTCAAAAATTGAAAATGTGCGATGCTTAGAAGTAAAAAAAATTGCTATAGAGTATTGAATCGTACTGCTTTGTTTTACGGTTGGCTTCTGTAACGTAACGTTATTTTTTGAGGACGACACGAAAAAAGCTGGGAGAAAGAAATAGCATACCGTAACGGGGGCTAATAAAATATTTTACATTACACTGCCATATATATTATTTCGCCATCGACTTTGAAGATTAATGGATGGTTTAGGAAAATCTTATTAACAGTTCGTGCAACAATGACTCATTCAGCATAACGTGGTACAAAGCGAGAAGAACGGGGCGCCAACTCCCCATTTTGACGGTACTATCACGCCATCGAGTTATGGTTTGAAATTTTGTGACGTTAAAGGTACATATCATTATATTAAGAATATTTCAGTCTGCCTCGTCATAGCTTTGTGTGATAAGAGCAGAGCGTGGGGGGGGGGGGGGCATTTCTTGATTTTGGCGGTATCATCACGTCCTCGAGTTGCGGCCTGAAATTTTATTACATTAAATATACAGACTAGTACAATAAGAATATTTCAGTCTTCCCCGTGATATCTTGGTACGAGATGAGCAGAGAGCGGGCCGCCAATTCTTAATTGTGGCGGTATTATCACGTCATCGAGTTGCGACATGAAATTTTGGCACATTATAGGTACATATCAGTACATTAAGAATATTTCAGTCTGCCTCGTCGTAGCTTGGTACGAAATCAGCAGAGCAGGGCGCCGATTCTTGATTTTGGCGGTTTTATTCCATCATCGAGTTACGGCCTGAAAAATTTGGTATATTAAAGATACAGATAATTACAATAAAAATATTTCAGTCTGATCTCTTCTTCATATCTCAGTCTGCCTCGTCATATCTTGGATGATATGACCAGAGCAGGGCACCCATTCTTCATTGTGGCGGTATCATGACATCATCGAGTTACGGCCTGAAATTTTATGGATACAAACTAGTACAATAAAAATATTCCAGTCTTTCTCGTGACATCTTCGTACGAGAAGAGCAGAGCGGGTAACGTAGTATTACGTCATCGAGTTACGGCTTGAAATTTTGGCACATTAAAGGTACTTTTCAGTACATTAAGACTATTTCGGTCTGCCTCGTCATATCGTGGTACGATATGAGCAGAGCGGGACGCCAATTCTTGATTTTGGAGGTATTATCCCGTCATCGAGTTACGACCTGAAAATTTTTAACACATTAAAGATATAGATAAGTACAATGTGTTAAAATTTCAGGCCGTAACTCGATAACGTAATAAAACCCCCCAAAGAATTGGTGCCCCGCTCTGCTGATCTTGTACTAAGATAGGACGAGGCAGACTGAAATATTCTTAATGTATGTACTTTTAATGTGCCAAAATTTCAAGTCGTAACTCGATGACATGATAATATCACCATAATTAAGAATTGGCGCACCGCTCTGCTGATCTCGTACGAAGATGTCACGAGGTAGACTGAAATATTCTTATATTGTACTAGTCTGTATGTTTAATGTAATAAAATTCTAGGCTCGATGAAGTGATATGATACCGCCAAAATCAAGAATTGGAGCCCCGCTCTGCTCTTATCGTACCAAGATATGCCGAGTCACACTGAAATATTCTTAATGTATTAATACGTACCTTTAATATGTCAAAATTTTAAGCCGTGACTCGATGACGTGATAGTACCGTCAAAATGAGGTATTGGCGCCCCATTCTTCTCGCTTTGTACCAAGTTATGCCGAATTAGTAATTCTTGCACGTACTGTTAATGAGCTTTTCCCAAACAATTAATTCAACTTGAAAGTCAATGGCGATGTAATATACAGTGGTGGCCAACATTGTGGACATTTTTTGAAATTTTCATGTTTTACAATTTTGCTTGAAGAATAGAATAAATTTTACTTAACCCTTAACCGGAATCGTGGGTCCATTCTGACCGGACAACGACAAAAACAAACAAAAAAAAAATCACCAAATGTAGAACCTAAGAACTAAATTTTTAAAAAATGTATAATTTCAAGATATATATGAACAAATTTGATTTATATAGTACATGAAACTTTTTTCAATGCACTTATAACCCATTCAAGTGGTAATTCCATATATATTAGAAAATAATTTGGATTTTAATTAAAGGGTCCATCTGGACCCAAGATTCCAGTAATGTGGAACAATTTAGCGATTCCGGTTAAGGTTTATATATCAAATGTTTATATATCAAATTCAAGGAAATTTAATGTAGAATATTTAATTAAAAAAGTAATTAAAATATCTGCATTACAAAAAATGTTACTCTTACACAAAATAAGATTTATCTTAGATTTCATTGTATTTTAATGTTACACTCAATATTGAGTAGGATAACCCTTGTTTTTTATTACAGCTTCACAGCGTCTTTTCATTGAGAGAACTAGTGTTTGGAGTTCATCCTTTTTTATCACATAATGCCAAGAATCCATTATAGCTTCAGTAAATTGCGTTTTATTAGATGGACGCTTTTTTTTTTTTTTTTTTTTTTTTTTTTTTTGGTACAAGGATTTTCAAAAGTCGTCATAAATTTTCTATATAATTCAGATCAGGTCTGTTTCCTGACCAGGATAATAATTTTATGATTTTATTTTTAAACCATTCTTTGCCTATTTTTGCCGTATGGCATGGAGCTGAATCCTGCTGAAAGGTAAAGGGTGCTTTATTGAGAAAAGATCTCTGATGGAAGGTATCAATTTATGTTTCAGGACAGTTTCGATGTATTTTTTTGCATTCAGAATGTTATCAATCACTTGAATGCGCCCCACACCCTCTGCAGACATACAGGCCCAAATCCTGACATTTTTCGGGTTCTTTGTAGTTGCTTCAATGCAATCAGGATGCAGCTCTTCCCCTACTCTACTTCTCACATATTTTTGCCCATCACTATCAAAGAGCGATATTTTACTCTCATCGCTCCAGATTATTTGCTTCCACTGATTTTCTGACCCATTAATGTGTTCTTTTGCCAAATGAACTCGTTTCTTGCGTTGCTGAAGATTTAAAAATGGTTTTTTCTTCGGAATTGTACCTTTCAGTCCAAAACCGGCTAATCTTCGCCTTGTTGTTCTTGAACTAACTGAAATACCCATTGCATTCATTTTACATCTAACAGCATCTGGTGAAAATCTTCTATCTTTGAGGCATATCCTTTTTATCTTGCTATCGTCAGAAGCACATGTGCATTTTTTTCGGCATGATCTTGCTTTATTTATCAATGATTTATTTTCTCCATAACGTAAGCACAACTTTCGTACGCCAGATAAAGTGACTGATCCACCAACCTATCTTGCAATTCCAGCATAAGAAAGACCATTTTCTCTCAATATGACAATTGTGTTTCTTTTTGTAGGTGTCCAATCAGTTCTTGTTGTTGATGATTAAATTATTTGCATTAAGGAAAAAATAGAAATATTTTTTAAAAACCATTAATCGATTTAGTTACACTAGTATTCACACTTCTGCCAAATTAATTCCAGCAAAATACCGATTTTACAAATCAAAACATACATTTAGTTACTGACATTGGATTGGTTCTCAGAACAGTCATTGTGATTGGGTAGGAAGCTTTTATTACGATACGCATCAGCATTCAGGACGAATTGTGTTTGTATTTTAGACTAAAGTAAGCGTAACTTTTTTGTAATGTAGATACAGTCGAATCTCTATTTAACGAAATCTAGTGTTCCAATAAAAAATTCGTTACATAGAGAATGAGTAAAAATTCCTATTTAATGTGTAAATATTGAACAAAAATTATTTTTGAGGTGTTTAATTAAGAATTTGAAATGTTTAACTATAAATATTAACCTAATATTGTATTTCTTAATTATTTGAACAGTTTCAAAAAAGAGAACAAACATTTATTTGAAAGCCTAATAAAAATCACATAAGGAAAACTTACATTAATTTTAGACGAAGAAATCTGTACTTTTTCGCTGTTTTGATTTCGAAATTGTTACACTCTCGAAAAAATGTTCACACTTTAGCAAGGAATGAAAAATTGTATCGGGAATATTTTCCTCCATTTTAAGTCCTCTCCTTATAAGATCAAAAGAACTCATCATTTCACTGCGTGATGTTTTCTTCTCTTGTTGTAAGTTTTCGTTTTCTTGCTCATTGTCACTCTTACCATCATTGTTCATAAAATATCACCATCAGTAGGATATTGCGCAATAGTGAGATTGCCATCCTTTTCTAAGAAATCAGAGAGAGTAGCATTTTCTTCGACATTTCCGCGTTCCTTAATTAATTTCCATTTCTTTTTTAAGCTTGCTAAAGCCACATCTTCTTCATCCTCAGAATCTGCATTATTCTCCAGTTTAGAAAAATCTGCCTTTTCGAAGCAATTGTAATTGTTTTTTCGGTTCTATCCAATCTCCAAGATTTATGAAGTTCAGCAATAGACTAATGATGTCATGGGTGGAATCATTATTTTCACTAACTAGGATCAGTTCTTTTCTTATAATGCACCTGGTACTTTTCGGTTAGGCGGGCGCAAGTGTTATATATGCATACATATGTATATGTACATGTATGTATATAAACATATATATATATATATATATATACAAATATATACATATGAGTATATAAACAATATATGTATCCATCTATGTTATACATATAGGTATGTACCGGCTATCCCAAATAGGACTGATGGATTTTAAAATTCATTATCTTGCAAACGGTGACAGATATTAAAAAAAATTCTTGCAGGAGTGTTATGTAAGATGTCAGGAATTTTTAGGCTGCGATTCTCAGTTTTAGTTAAAAATAGCATCGATAGAGGGCGCTGCAAGCAATAACCGCTCAATCCGGGCACGATTTTTCGGTCTCTCTCCTCTTCCATGCGAAAAAGGGAGATTAAAATGTATTGAATGGATCCCGAAGTACCAAAAAATCCTGTTTGGACTGAGCACCTATTGTTCTCAGAGCCACCTATTGATTGAAATTCGAACTAAAATCAAGAATCATAGTAAAGAAACTCCTGATATCCTACATAACCCTTCTGCAAGAATTTTCTTACTATCTGTCACCGTTTGCAAGTTATTGAATTTTAAAATCCATCCGTCATTTTTGGGACACCTGGTGTGCGCCCGTCTAATCGAAAAGTACCATTCACCTTTAGATATTTTATTGTTCCCAAGTCTGCAGTTTTGATGTGCAATCGGGTGGTAAGAAAATAACTTCAACATTTTGCAGTTTTTCTCCACAGTTTCGTGAGTGAGCTGGACAATTATCAATAAGTGCAGCAATTTTTCGGCGCTGTTTTCTCATTTGATTGTCAAGTGCTTTTAACCATTTGTCAACAATTTCAGTGGTCATCCAGAACGTTTTATTAAAATCATAGTCCACTTCTTAAGGCCCTTCATGCCTTTAAAACACGGAGGAGATTTACTTTTCCCAATGACTAGCATCTTTAATTTTTCTTTCCCTGTCATGTTAGCACACAGGATAATAGTAATCTTTTGTTTGCCGCCAAAACATTTATATTCTTTAAACGCCAGAGTCTTGTTTGGGAGCCACCCGTAAAAGAGATCTATCTGTTTAGAGGAGCGAATTCTTTCAGAATTTCTGCTACTTTAAGACTCCAGTTCTCACATGCTGTCTCCGGAGCATTCGCACTTTCACCGCAGATAGTTTTCTGGAATAACCCATGTCTCTTCTTCAACTGTTCTAGACAACCAATGCTGGCTTGGAAGTTAGAGTGCCCAAGAGATGAAGCATATTCTAGAGCCTTTTCTAAAATCATTGGTCCCGAAAGTGGTTGATTCCGGTTCCTTATCCCTTTGTTCCCCTGAAACATTGCACGTCCTCTTTCTTTTTCGCGCCGAACCAAGATCCGAATTCTGCTCGGTGATTGACCCTCTATTTTTTATTATGACAAAGTGCTTGCCGGAATCCCAAACGTTTTTGTCAAATCTTTTTTTTTTTCAATCCCTTATCGATTTCTTTCAAAATCTTCACTTTATCACAGGGAGTTATCAAGTTCCTAGGAGACTTTTTTGCAGAAGCAGTAAAAAACGCATTCAAACAGATTAAGTTTTGTGAATCTTTCACACTAAAGAAAGCCAGAAACACCTACTCTCATTGTAAGGGTTGAGAACTTTAGTTTGGATAGATGAAAACGTGTTCTAAATGGTGACAGTGATCTGCATTTGCGGCTACAACAGTCGAGGGAGAATCCAATGGCGTGCTTGCGCCTTCTTTCCTGCCCGCTTTTTTATGAGCGCATCAGGTCACGTGTCATGCCAGTGGATTTAAATTAATAATTATCAAAAAAAAGAAAAATTCTTATTCGAACTTTCTTAAGGTGAGACCTATATCGCACTTTGGCTAATTTTAAAAATACATGAGAGATATTTTCTTTTATCAATTGCTTCTCAGCTGTGTACAACTTGATCATTAGGAAAACTAGTCCCCTAATGGCTAGAAATTCAGGGATAGAGTTTTTTCAGATAGTTTTTTTTAAAACTATCTAGTTTTTAAAATAGTTAGTAACTAACCCCCTTTTTTTAAAAAAAAAAAAGGGGGGGGGGTATAATCCAAGTTCTTAATTATCCGACATTTTTACTTTTTTGGATTATTAGTGTCACATTATATTTATTGCAATCATTGCGATGTTATCAAATTATTTTCTTTATTAAATCATATTATATAGGGTACACCCTCAAAATTCTTCAACGCCTAGGAATGGAATCTGCGCGCACCCGACAAAACAATTTCTTCAACCCAAAAGCCGACGGACTTCCACCAAATCCCAAAGTAAGAGAAAATTACTCCATATTTGAACACGTTTATAATAGTCTATAATTTTATCCCTTATGTACAGAAATGAACACACGAGTTATTACTATGGGCCACCATTAATAGTCAAATCTATAGTTTTTCATTTGAAAAATATTCAGGACTTCCTTGTTAAAAACCAGGTCTGTGACCGAAAGAGATACAGCACAATCTGAAAAACGTAATGTGTACCTCACTCGCAACGAAGAAAATACACCATCCTATCCTGACGCAGGACTGTAATATCATGTAAATATGAAAAACTGCTAAAAAGATTTCCGTTGAAAGGCAACTCGACCCGAAATGAAAGAAAATTAATTCATATTTTAATACAATTATTGTAAAAGAAGTCTACAATTATATCTTTAATATACACTTTACGTTTTATGTAGAAAAATGAAGATACATATGTCGTAGGCTAATTGAAAAATCCGGCTCTTTGCAAAGATCCGGGCTAACTGGGGAATCCAATCCTTTTTTCCAATTAGCCTGATATTTTTCAGGCTTATTGCAAAGAGCCTAGAAAGCGTTAGGCTAATTGAAAAATGACCACTTAATATCCGATCAGGGTGATATTTTTGTGCCCGCCGATTCTGCATGTACGTGTGTACGTAACGCGATAACTCTTGATAGAAACATCCGATTTGCTTCAAATTTTTATTTCAAGGTTCATTCTGAGAAGGTGCTTCCCTCATTATTTTTGGGGGTTCATTGGTTAAGGATAAAGGGGGAAAAGGGGGCTAGTCCTCCCCTTAATTTAGATAAATGGGTTTTTCATGCAGAAATATGCGATTTGCTATAAATTTGGTATACCGGTTAATTATGTTAAGCAGCTTCCCTGATTACATTTGGAAGATCATTATTATGTATAAAAGGGGGAAAGGGGGCAATTGCCTCTCCCCTTAATTTAGATAAATGCGTTTTTCATGTAGAATTATACGATTAGCTCAAATTTGGTATACTGGTTTATTATGTTAAGGAGATGGCTTGATTATATTTGGAGGTTCATTAGTTGAGTATAAAGGGAGGAAAGGGGGGCTAGACCCTCCTAAATTTAGATAAATTGGTTTTTCATGCAGAGTTATTCGATTTGCTCCAAATTTCGTATACCGGTTTATTATGTTAAGGAGCTTCCCTGATTAGATTTGGAGGTTCATTAGTAAAGTATAAAGGGAGGAAAGGGGGGCTAGACACCCCCCCCCACTTAATTTAGATAAATGGGTTTTTCATGCAGATTTATTTGATTTGCTCCAAATTTCGTAGTATACCGGTTTATTATGTTAAGGAGCTGCCTTGATTAGATTTGGAGATTTATTGGTTAAGTATAAAGGAGGGACAGGGGTTAGTGTCCCCTTAATTTAGATAAATGGATTTTTCATACAGAATTATTCGATTTGCTTCAAATTTGATATACCAGTTTATTACGGTATGGCTTCCTTCATTTGATTTTGAGGTTCATTGGTTAAGTATAAAAGGGGGGGGAAGGGGGCAATTGCCCTTCCCCTCAATTTAGATAAATGTGTTTAAACGCAGAATTATTTAATTTAGTTTAATTTTTTTTCTAGGTTCATTCTAATAAGGAGCTTTTCTGATTAGATTTGAAAGTTCATTGGTTCAGTATAAAGGGAGAAATGGGGGAGCTAATACCCCACCCCCCTTAATTTAGTGAAATGGTTTTTAAATGCAGAATTATCTGATTTGCTTCAAATTTGGTATATCAGTTTATTATGCTAAGTAGCTTCCCTGATTAGATTTGGAGGTTCTTTCGTTAAGTAGAATGGGGGGCAACGGGGACTAATACCTTCATTTATTTTTTGAGGGGCATTATTCTTTGAAATAAGAGTATAATATACAATTAGTGTGAATAGCCTGTGAGCTCAATGCCATCAGTTTAACTGGGCACTTTTCTTTTTATTAGGTTTATTAACGCATAACCCTACCTAAACCCGAAAAATAAATTACAACAGACCATACCCTCATCCGAGCAAGACAAAATAATTTCAGTCTACATGCAACCCGACCCGAACCTGAGAGTTCCATTTGAAAAAACCCGAAATTCCGAACCAAATCTGATAACCGACAAAAATATTCCAAAGATCCATAACCGGATCCGAACAAGACAAATTAGTTTCCTTGGACACGCAACGCTACCAGAACCTAAAAATTCCATTCGAAGTCAACCTGAAACCCGTCCCGAATCAAATCTTAACCGACAAAAATATTCTAAAGAACTATAACCCGATGCAAGCCAGACAAAATAATCTCCGTCCACCGGCAACCCGATCTGAACCTGAAAGTTCTAATTGAACTCAATCCGAAACCTGTTTGTGGTCGGTTTTCGGGTTGACTTCAGATGAAACCTTCAAGTTCTGATCCGGTTGAAAAAAAAATTAAACTAAATCAGATAATTCTGCATGAAAACCCATTTATCTAAATTAAAGGGAGGGGCAATTGCCCCCCTTTCCCCCTTTTATACTTAACCAATGAACCTCCAAATCAAATGAAGGAAGCCGTATCGTAATAAACCAGTATATCAAATTTAAGCAAATCGAATAATTCTGTATGAAAAACCCATTTATCTAAATTAAGGGGGCACTAGCTCCTGTCCCTTCTTTATACTTAACCAATAAATCTCCAAATCTAATCAAGGCAGCTCCTTAACATAATAAACCGGTATACGAAATTTGGAGCAAATCGAATAACTCTGCATGAAAAACCCATTTATCTAAATTAAGGGGGGGTCTATCCCCCTTTTATACTTAACTAATGAACCTCCAAATCTAATCAGGGAAGCTCCTTAACATAATAAACCGGTATACCAAATTTGGAGCAAATCGAATAACTCTGCATGAAAAACCAATTTATCTAAATTAAGGAGGGTCTAGCCCCCTTTCCTCCCTTTATACTTAACTAATGAACCTCCAAATCTAATCAAGCCATCTCCTTAACATAATAAACCAGTATACCAAATTTGAGCTAATCGAATAATTCTACATGCAAAACGCATTTATCTAAATTAAGGGGAGAGGTAATTGCCCCCCTTTCCCCCCTTTATACATAATAATGATCTTCCAAATGTAATCAGGGAAGCTGCTTAACACAATTAACCGGTATACCAAATTTATTGCAAATCGCATATTTCTGCATGAAAAACCCATTTATCTAAATTAAGGAGAATAGCCCCCCCTTTCCTCCCTTTATATGTAACTAATGAACCTCCAAATCTAATCAAGGCAGCTCCTTAACTTAATAAACCGGTATACCAAATTTGGAGCAAATCGAATAATTCATCATGAAAAACAGATTTATCTAAATTTAGCGGGGTAGCCCCCCTTTATACTTAAATAATGAGCTTCCAAATCTAATCAGGGAAGCTCCATTAACACAATAAACCGATATACCAAATTTGGAGCAAATCGAATATTTCTGCATGAAAAACCCATTTATATAAATTAAGGGGGGAGACTGGCCCCCCTTTATCCTTAACCAATGAACCCCAAAAACTAAACAGGGAAGCACCTTATCAGAATGAACCTAGAAAAAAAAATTGAAGCAAATCGGATATTTCTATCAAGAGTTATTGTGTTACGTACGTACGTACACACGTATATACAGAATCGGCGGGCACATAAGCTCTCAGGCTTTGATAGCCTGTGAGCTAAAAATATCACCCTGATCATATAATAAGTGGTCATTTTTCAATTAGCCTAACGCTTTCTAGGCTCTTTGCAATAAGCCTGAAAAATATCAGGCTAATTGGAAAAAGGTAGATGGATTCTCCAATTAGCCCGGCTCTTTGCAAAGAGCCTAGGCTGTTTGCAAAGAGCCGGATTTCTCAATTAGCCTACGACATATATACTAATAGTATTCATTAATGTTCAAACTAGCAGGAATGACCGAGCTAAGCTCGGTCAAAATTAGCTTTGTGTTTATCTCGATATATTATTCCCACTGAATCATTCTTTCTGTTTTAGATGCAATTAGCTTGACCCTGAGACATAGTGACCCACTAATCGAATTTTTTCGAACATGCGACCTAACACAATGCTCTTCTCGAGCCAGAAAACGATGGAATACAAAATTTAGTGGAAATCGTTAGTCGTTTTCTAGATAAAATAATCTTGACCCACGTTGATTCAAAAACCCACTAACCGAAATTTATCGAACATGTGAGCTATTTCAATGGTCTTTTTGTACTGTGAAACGGTATAACAAAAAAAAAAAAAAAATGTCAAAATTGCTTGAACCTTTTTGAGATGCCGTTAGCTTGACCCCGACCCATTATCACCAAAATGACCCACTAATAGAATTTTCTTGAGCATGCGACCCAGCCCAATGGTTTTATCTTGTAAAGAAACGGTGTAGTACAGAGTTTTGCCAAAATCTTTTGAGCCGTTTTTTAGATACAATTAGCTTGATCCTGATTCATTAGGACCCAAAATGACCCATTGATTGAATTTTCTTGAACATGCGACCCTGCCCAATGGTCTTATCATAACCGGAAACGGTATTATACAAAATTTTGTCAAAACGTTTTGAAGCGCTTTTTAAATACAATTAGTTTGACCCTGGCCCATTGTGACCCACTAATAGAATTTTCTTGAACATGCAACCTAGACCAATGGTCTTCTCGAGCCCGAAAACGATAGAATGCAAAATTTAGTCAAAATCGTTTGAGCCGTTTTTTAGATACAATTAACTGGACCCTGACCCATTGTGACCCAAAATGACCCACTAATAGAATTTTCTCGAACATGTGACTTAGCCCAATGGTCATCTCATGACCAGAAACGGCCGTACATTAAAAAATCTTGTGAAAATGTCTTGAGCCGTTTTTTAGGTATAATTAGCTTGACCCTGACCCATAATGACCCACTAATAGAATTTTCTCGAACACGTGACCCATCCCAATGGTCTTTTTAACCCGAAAACGATAGATTACAGAATTTCGTCAAAATCGTAGAGCCGTTATCTAGATAAACTTAGCTGCACCCACGGTGACCCAAAAATGACCCACTACTCGAATTTTTTTGAACACGTTACCCGTCCCAATGGTCTTTTCGTGCCCGAAAATGGTTAGATACAAAATTTAGTCAAAATCGATTGAGCCGTTCTCTAGACATAATTAGCTTGACCCTGATCCATTATGACCCAAAATGACCCACTAATCGAGTTTTCTCGAACACGAGACCATCTCAATCATCTTTCCGTGCCCGAAAACAATAGCGTACAAAATTTCGTCAAAATCGTTAGAGCAATTATCTAGATAAAATTAGCTTGACTCACGGTGACCCAAAAATGACCCACTAACCGAATTTTCTCGAACATGTGACTTAGCCCAATGGTCTTCTCGTAATGCAAAACTGTAGAATATAGAGTTTAGTAAAAATCGTTAGAGCCATTTCTTAGATAAAAATAGCTTGACCCACAGTGACCCACTAATAGAATTTTCTCGAACACGTGACCCCTCTCAATGGCCTTTTCGTGCCCGAAAATGGTTAGATACAAAATTTAGTCAAAATCGATTGAGCCATTCTTTAGATATAATTAGCTTCACCCTGACCCATTATGACCCACTAATCGAATTTTCTCGAACACGAGACTTATCCCAGGGGTCTTTTCGTGCCCGAAAATGGTTAGATACAAAATTTAGTCAAAATCGATAGAGCCGTTCTTTAGATATAATTAGCTTGACCCTGACCCATTATGACCCAAACATCGAATTTTCTCGAACACGAGACGAATCCAAATTGTCTTTTCGTGCCCGAAAACAGTAGGGTGCAAAATTTCGTCAAAATCGTTAGAGCTGTTATCTAGATGAAACTTAGCTTGACCCACTGTGACCCAAAAATGACCCACTAATCGAATTTCCTCGAACATGTGACTTAGCTCAATGGTCTTCTCGTAATCCAAAACTGTAGAATATAGTTTAGTGAAAATCGTTAGAGCCGTTTTTTAGATAAAAATAGCTTGACCCACGGTGACCCAAAAATGACCCACTAATCGAATTTTCTCGAACATGTGACTTAGCCCAATGGTCTTTTCGTACCGAAAATGGTTAGATACAAATTTAGTCAAAATCGATTGAGCCGTTCTTTAGATATAATTAGCTTCACCCTGACCCATTATGACCCACTAATCAAATTTTCTCGAACACGAGACCCATCCCAATGGTCTTTTCGTGACCGAAAACGGTAGGGTGCAAAATTTAATCAAAATCGTTAGAGTCGTTTTCAAGATAAAATTTACATACACACACACACACAATTTTTGCTCGCATTATAGTATATGATATGTAGCTTTCTCATTTGAAGAATATTCAGAATTTCTTTGAAAAATAGTATTTACACGAACCCACCTCAAAATAGTGATAACGCAATCCGAAACAATTACCGCTTTACCTCACCTTTACAAATTGTAGAAAATAGTTAATGAAAATTTTCTTATCGCTGTAGATCACAAAAGTTGCACATTTCGTGACCTATTTATGACGTTTGGGGGGCTGATTATCTCATGACTGTTTGAATTTCATGATTCTTTTTTCGCGATCGTCTGACGAAATTTGAGATTTTTTTCTGAAACCATTATCGAATTTTTTTTTTTCTCGCGACCATTTGTCAAAATTCACGTTTTTTTTTTTTTTTTTTTTTTTTTAATCTTTGCGACCAACTGACGAAATTCCATATTCGTTTCTGCGATCTTTTGACAAAATTCGCGATTCTTTTTTTACTATCATTTGTTGAAATTCGTGATAATTTTTTTCTACCACCGACTAATAATATTTGTAATTTTTTGCGCGATAGTTACACGAAATTTTGTATCTTATTTCACGATCGTTTGACGAAATTCCCTTCGATTGTTTGACTAAATTTTCGTGATTTTTTGTGTAATCTTTTGACGAAATTCGTGATTTTTTTTCGCAATCCTTTTACAAAATTTGAGAATATACGAATACGAAATCTGCATTTCTCTTCGCGATCTCCGATTAAATTAGCAATATTTTCCATGATTGTTTGGGGAAATTATCGATTTTTTCCGGTAAGATTTGGGGATTTTTTTTTTCAAAATTTGCAATTTTTTTCCTGTGACCTATTGACGAAATGATTTTGCGGAATTCGAAAGAAAAAATATTGTGGACTTTCACGAATAAAAAAAAAAAAAATTTCGCAGAATAATCACATGTCCGTGAAAGAAGTTAAGGAGACAAAATTACGCAGAGCTTTTTTTTTTTTTTTAATGTGCGAGATTTTCCCATTTTCTGTGAGATTGGTGCAGTTCTGCACGTTCCCTGTTCCTCAAAGAAAATGTTTCCTTGTCTTTCGCCAGAAAACTCTTGAAATGGCGCCCCTGTGGTAAAATCTGAAAAAAAGAAGTCGAAAGGGACTAGATAAAAGTTCCATTTTAGGCAGGTCTCTGTCTTAGCAAGTATAATTGTATGATGTTTTTTCATCGAACTCTGATTTTTTTCCCCTTTGAGAAAGAATTTGGTTACAGACAGGCTTCATTTTCTCAAGTTTTACTGCAATACATCTCTTTTCAGAGCTGTACTTATAGAGTGGATGATTTAAGTCTTTGAAGATAACTGTAAAAATGGCACCTATAACAGAATACTGTCTAAAAAGAAAAAAATTCATATTCAATATATTGAAATTTTACCCGCTAAGACGGAAACCAGTTTAAAACGAAGTATTTCAATTGGTTCTTGAGATTCGTATTCAATGTTTTTGTAACATGATTCAGTTTACGTTTCTCGTTTGGGAGGGGGGGTGGTAGACGACCGGATCCTACCCTTAGCTATAGAACTTCCCTCAAAAACTCTTTACCCCCCCCCTCCCCCAAGAAAGTTCTGAAATGGCGCCCCTGCTCTGCCCCTAAAATGTGTGAAAAATTTTTTTGATTACAATACTTTCTTATTGTAAACTAGTCGTTGGGGGCCACCGTAATACTTACCCATCATGGATATACATCATGTAAAATATGAAAATAAAACTTGTGATACATGCTAAGCATTGTACCATGTTACTTTTATTCATCATTTAATTTACTTGGACTCCCTTAAATATAATACTTTAAGCTAATATTACTTTTTGTTGCATTAAAATATCGCAATTTGTTGATTTTCTGTAAGCAAGTAAACACTATTGGTTTTACAGGGGACTCTGTAGCTGAATGGTCAAAGCACTAGTCTGCTAATCGCTTGCGAGCGTAAGAGCTTGTGGGTTCGATTCCCGCTGGTTATATTGCGCACACACTTTGTGTGGAACTCCCAGGGTGTATTTCTCTTGTGTTGTAATATTTCTTTGTGCTATCTTGTCTCCGACTTGTAGGCGGGCTCTCATGTCAAGCACACAAGTCGTATGTTTGTTATTCAATAAATAAATAAATTAGGTTTACAATGGAAGTCTATTGGAATTTGGCGAAATATTACAGATACCGCCAAGTTGGCGACAGCACAGGATCCCCCCTATGGTAACCCCCTTATAGGTATGAGATGCATTAAATGCTTGACATTTACGATAAGCCATTATTGGCACCTAATCTTATAGTTTGGCGATAATTTTTGGGTTGGTGGGATAATCGTGTAGAACCGAATTGCGTAAAAGAAATATCCTTATAACTCGAAAAATTATAATAATATTAACTAACAGTTTACTGCGTCGGATGAAGCGTCTCATTTCCAATTAAAATATATCTTTGAATTGGAATTTGAATGAAATACAGGGTCATGAAAAATCGAAGAGTGTGAAAAATAGAATTACAAATATCTCGATAACTCATTATCCGATCGAGTTCATTCATGATCCAAAATTTATGTGTTTTTATTGTCTTTTATATTCACTCCTTCAAATAAACAATTTCGAAAATTTTTGTAGACCTTTTATGAGAATAAATATTTTGAGAGTCCGAAAAAAATAGTTCCGGATCATCGAGGTTACTGATATTCTTCGCATCTTCCCATTGTACTTCCTAAGTACACACCCAATTTCAAGTCTCTATCTCAATTAGAGCGTTTACAGACACACACACACATACAGACGGACGGCAAATTTTTTTTTTCTAAAAATGTCTTTCGCAATCTCCAGTGTCTGAAACGTGTAAATCCGTCAAAAAAATTTTTTCGATTTTCAAAACGATTACAAGACTTACCCTATACTACGTATGATGGGTAAGTAAAAAGGATTTTATACTGTGTGTTTGGAAATGGGGGAGGAGGAGGAGGAAAAAAACATTTTTTCAGGGGAGGGTGAGAAATAATTTAGGTGGTTATTTAAATATTTTTACAATATCATAAATGACACAGAAAAGGAAAAATAAAGATTTTAAGCTGCATGAGATGCAGGGAGAAGGGGAGGTGGGGAGTGACATTCATGATATGAAGGTGTGGGACAGGGAGAAGAGATTTTGGGAGGGGAGAGGGAGATAATTTAGATGATGTATTGTTTATTTACTTCTTACTATAATGTATTACATGGGTCAGAAAAGAAATTTTAAGAGTTTTGAAGGTTAAATTAATGTTTGATACCAGGTGGGGGAAGCAGTGTTTCTTTTTTTGGGGGGGGGGAGGGAGGCTAAGGTGACTGATTAAATAATGTTGCAATAAAATAACAAATAAAGAAGGAAATTTGAAAAAAAAAAAAAAAGTTTCTAAATTTTGCTTTGGGGCTTTTTGTTAGGACGAATTTAGGGAGGGGGAAGTTAAGATATTTGTTTTACAAATCTGAAATCTGCCGAAATACGGTAATTTTCACTTACTGCTAAATTAATGATGTTTAAAAAAGATTTTTTTAATAACTCAAAAAAAAAAAAAAAAAACTCGATCGTAACACCCCTCACCAATTTAACTTCTTTTGTTTTGGAAAAAGGAGGGGGAGCTTTACAATCAGGATTTTACAGTACAAAATTCCACCTTTAGACACATGCACACACACAAAAAAAAGATTGTAAAACACAGAATAATACACACATTGCTTTGAATTCCTCTTGTTAGGTTAAAAAAATAAATTTTGCATTCTCTTTCAAAAGACGGAAAAAAACACTTTCTATTGATACAGTAATCTTATTGAATCCCATCCTTTATTTGAAATATTTATATTTTGGTTACATCTCGCATTCGTAGAAAGTGAGAATTTTTTTATTTCTTTC
Source organism: Maratus speciosus (assembly GCA_963932465.1). Taxonomy (NCBI): domain Eukaryota; kingdom Metazoa; phylum Arthropoda; class Arachnida; order Araneae; family Salticidae; genus Maratus; species Maratus speciosus. Next base: position 12,082,615 of record OZ010797.1, read on the forward strand.
TTCCTCTCGCCAGGGAAAAGGGTGCAGACCTCTGATTTCCAGAGGCCACACACAGATATTTTAACAAACTTCCAGCCATTTTATTTGTTTGTGTTGTATCTGACAATGTCTAACAGATTCGCATAGTACCCCGTATGAAAACGGCTTGATATTATATCGCCCGTATATATTTTCATAGAAGAGTTCGCTCTATTCCCCTTGCATGTTTAAAGTTCCATCCGATGCACACAATGTTACACAATTTTCTAAAACGAATCGTGTAACATCTAAAAATTCCAGCAAGTTGAACACAGATTATCTTCCAATAGATCAATGATTCATTTTATTCTTTTTTCCACCTTATAAGAGTCATGAAAAAAAAAAAAAAAATTCATTCTCCTGAAAATGATCATGTAAAAAGTACATAGGTATCCATGGATTGGGAATAATATCTACTATTAAATGCTTTTCATACATTTTGCTTTGGGGATTGTCTGCACTCCATCTTAAAAAATACACAAAGGGTGATTTTTCAAATTTTGACATCCACTTTTGACACCCTATTTGAATTTCTTGCCAGAAAGGAAGGCGATAGAGTTTATATCATTTTCTCAACTGTTAATACAGTTATAAAACAAGAAGCGTTATTGGTTTATCCATAAATTTCGGAAAAAAAAAAAAAAAACCTTACAAGAAAGAGTACCCAAAACACCTAATGAGTCACTAGGAAATGGAATTTTACATTTACAGTACAGAACCATTTATCCAGAATGCTTGGGGTCAGATGTATTCCGGATAACTGATTTTTCCGGTTAATGGGTTACGCATGAAAGCAGCATCCATTGGATAAGTGTTGTGGAATATGTGTGGTTGCGGCATTATTTCTCATTTTAAATTATTAGATGACTTGGATTAAAAATCAGATGCAAGAAAGTTCAAAAGTGAACCAGAGTTTGAAAGGAGGTCATGGATGGGAATCCCTTGGGAACAAAAATTGTTCTGTTTCCTCTGCATAAAAATTGAAACATCTAAAATACAACTCAATAGGTTTCCATTTCAAATACTAGATGTTTTCATCCCATTATACAATTGTTTCAAGCAATGCCTCTGTCAAACTGGCAGTGTGAGACACCTTTTTCTGCAGAGATTCGAAAATCAATCTATCAGAAATATCATTCCGGATAAAGGGTTCCATACTGTATAATAAACTTCCTTTACATTAAAGAAAATCTTACAAATTGTTATTGGTATGTTTCTACGATTTTTTTTTTTTTTTCTGCAGCCTTTTTTGATAAAAGAAGAGAGTCCTCTTAAATAATGGACTGCAAAACTTCTCTGAACCTCGAAAATTAATTATTCAAATGAATTGTAAACTTACGCTTCAATTTTTTTCATATAAAAATGAATGTACGTCATTTTTAATATGAATTGATTAATAGTTTTCATAATACAAGGTGTCTACAGAAATTGTAAAAAAAAGTTCTCTGATTTCCATTATTAACAATACACATACGATATTTTTTCATGTAGGCTGCTTCCTCATATAGCAACTTAATGTCCTATTTCGGAGAAAAAGCAACAGAAAAACATAAAAATTGCCTAATATTCATAAAGTATGGGTTGACACATTTATAAATCTGGACTCAAAATTGAGTACTTTATAGAATAGCCAATGGATAGAGGGGGAGAAGAAAATTTCCTTATTTTCTGAAATAGGTTCAATTCTAAGATATAGCTGATTGGATGAAGCTGATCACCTGGTCAGTTTATGCTACAGATATATCATTTAAAAATTTTAAAAATGGGGGTCAATTGCCTTTTAATATAACTATCTGATCACCTTAATGTGTGTTAAATACCAAAAAACCAGTGGTGGGATTCAAATAATTTAACAACCGGTTCGCTGCCCGAATGATTTTGGATGCGTAAATAGGAAAGAAAAGTGATGTAACAAGCATTGATTATGAAACTCCTTCCAATAGTATAAGACCACTGCTAAAAAATTTTGACCTTTTGGTAGAGTGGAAAAAAATCCTGAAAAAGATCCCTATAAAAAGATGTAATTTTATTTAATAAATATTTGGAAATCATGAAACCTTGATCCTAATTTCTACCAGAAAATCCATCAAAATAGTATATAATACAATAAGGAATATAAGGATAATAGGAAAATAGCATAAATTTAAGCTAAAAAATGAACCCATGTCCATGACCTAAAGCTGTCATCAGATATTAAAAACACTAATTGCAGAAATGGCTCAGACATTGCTGAAGTCTCTACTCTCGTGAGAATACTCGCAAAATGTCATGCATTCATTTCTTCAAAGTGACTCGGCTCTTGTGAGTGGTAGGTGCTTGATTTCTGAACTTTTTTTTTTTTTTAATGCATGCTTTATGTTAAGTTTTGTCCCCAAATTCTCAAAATTCCCCAAAATATTCGTCAATGTCCTCTTCTATTATTAATATCAAGTGGCACAAATAGTATTTTTCTAATAACAATAGGGCGCACGTGAAGAAGATATATCTGGAAATTTTGTATCAATAATAAAATTTTGCTCAGTTTAAAAACATGTAACATCGTTTTAAAAAATTTCACATAATAACGGCCATGCATAACAATTATCCATGAAATGCAACAGCACACTACACATTTTCTGATTGAAACCAGCAAATATAAATTTCAAATTATTTTGGGTATCCTGTTCTCAAAACAACTTTATATTTATGACGTTGAAAAGTTTAAAAAGGTATTCGAAAAGGTGATATATTATTTCATATAGTTAATACTTAAATAAAACAATAAAGGATTTAGTAAAGACTAAATTATAGTATAGAAAAGAACTTTAAAATATTAAGTAGCTTGTGTCGGATGAGATACTTACATATAGTTTCTTGATAAGCGTCCTCACTTTCAATATTTTTTGTCTTTACTCTAACATTATCGGATGTGTGCTTTTTCTTAACATGCAATCACTACGAAACATCGTTCATACACTTGAGAACAAATAAAATTCAAGCACTATTTCAGGACTGACTGTTTTGATACACACAATAATACGTGCATTAAAATGACTCTAGAATAACACATAAGGGCAATAGTCACCACAATGGTTGTCTATTCCAAAATCATCTTATCAGATCTTTAAAAAAATTCTTATAAAAGGCATTTTGAAGACACATATTATTAGAAAATTTTGAAAGAATAAAGTTTTAAATTTAGTAAGGTACCATGGAAAGAAATTTCACACTTAATAAAAAGTTAAGAAAAGAGAGCTCGATTATTTTTTCTTTAAGCTCAAAAAAGATATGTTATCAGTAAAGTAGTTAATTTTCAGAAGCTTTGAATATACTTCAGGAGTCAAATATTAGCATTTCAGAAAATAACACAATTTTTTTCAAGTTTATATTTTTAACAAATATGCCTCAAACATTACAGCATTTGCACTTATCCGTAAAAACAAAATTGAAATAAAGATTGCAAAATTTACTTTTACTTTTTAAATATAAACTATTTTTTAAAAAGGAATTTATAGAAAGGAATTAAAATTTTGTTATCAGTACAGAGCGAAAAATTCAAGATTGATATAATTCTGTGAAGTATTTACTAAATGACAAAATTCGCGATTTTTATGAACGACCGATTGACGAGTTTCGCAACATTTTTCTGCGACCGATTGACAAACTTTACAATTTTTTTTCAATGACAGGTTGACAAAATTCTAGATTTTTTTTTCTGCAACCGATAGGCGAAATCTCTGCATCAAAATGACGATTTTTTTTCTCTCTACAAATTGGTGAAATTTGCATTTTTTATAAATGACCGATGGACGAATTTCGTGATATTTTTTTAAAATGGATTGACAAAATTGCAATTTTTTCAAAAGATTGACGACATTCACGATTTTTTTCTGCACAATTGGTGGAATTTGCGACTTTTTTTTATGTCAGTTATGAATGAAAGTCACGATTTCTCTTTTTCCAGTGATTAACTAACAGAATTTGCGATTTTTTACACGACAAATTGACAAAATTAATGATTTTTTTTCGCATTTGGTTGAAGAAATTTGCAATTTTTGTCAAATTTCGCGATATTTTTCCGCGAATGATTTACAAAATTTGAAATTATATTCAACGACAGATTAATGAAATTCGTGATTCTTTCTGCATGTAATTGATGGAATTTGCGATTTTTTTCTTCTTAGCGATAGACGGAATAAACGATTTTTTCTGCGACAGAAAAACTCAATTGCGAAAATTAACCCGTGAATTTTTTTCACAAGCGATTGACGAAACCTCTAAAGGAATGGTTTATTACTTTTAAAAAGTACGAAACCATTCTTTTAGAGGTTTTTTAGGCATTTTAGACTAAACGTCATCATTATGTTTGATATATAGTTAATCGACTTCTCTTCTCTTGCCATACTGGTACTATGTTTAACTTAGAAAACACCTTTTCCATTTCTGCTGAATTTAACAATTGTTCTGGTAATATTTTTAACCTTTTGAATAGTTTCAAAACTCCATAAATTTGATAAAATATTTAAAATATAGTCAAAAAAACCCTTGATAATCATTAATATTAATTATATGTATTATTGAATGCAAATAATAGTTTTTCAGCTGCTTTCCATGGGAGTATTACTTCTCCAATATTCCAATCATCTGACAGAGAAAAAGCTGTAGTTTATTCCTATATTCAAATTGACTAAAAGTTGGTTTTAAATGTTCGGCATTTAGTAGCCAATTTTTTTTTAGGTTGTTACGTTGTTTATAAAACTTTTTTTACCATTTCTCGGTACAAAAAATGGGTCAGATAATGCTGGAAATTCGTAAAATACAAAGTATTATGATGCGCAGCACCGTGCGAAAGGGGGGGCAAAGGGGGCGGTCGCCCCGGGCACAGAAATTTAGGGGCGCCAAATTTGCACTACCAATTTCCGTTTTTATTTTTTATTATTGTCGTTGATCATTTTCATTGGAATTTTTTTTTTTTCACTCTTCGATATTCTATATTTTTGTAAAACTAAATGTATATATTTACATATCGGGAATATTTTTCCCAGTGGAAGTATGTATATTTTTCATTTCAAAATTATTGCGTTGTTCACATTTACTTTTCATTGAGCTCTTTAGATCTGATGATTTTATAATATGCTTTTGTGATATTTTATTGCAGTGTTTCTTAAACTTTTGCACTCTGCGGGCCCTTTACATCGTATACGAAAGTTTCTGCCACCTGCCACACTCAGTGAATATGAATTGCTAACCTATTCCGATTCCACTATGGGATCATTCTTATAGTCATTCGGTCATTACTTTGCTGTTAAAAAAAGGTCCAGCACAGGATGAAAATGCTGATTACATGAAATCTGCAATTGCATAAGGACTACAATTTTCCAAACTAACGTTCAAGAAAATTATACCTTAGTGGAGAAATTATTAACGGTGATTGCTGCTTGTTTGATAACTTAATTAAGGGAATCACTATATTTTGTTTTCTCTTTTTATTATTCACCAATTATCATGATCGCCCTCCAAAGTTAGCCAATCCATATTGTGGGTTTTTCATGTGGAAGAAATTAAATCCTAAAATTCCTGAGCATAAAAAGGCTCTAGAACACAGGAATGCATGCATTCGCTAAAAGAAACTTGAGAGACGTTTAAAATTAAATCATATAATTGACAAAAAATTTGAAAAGAGCTAAAGTGAAAAAGATAAATGGCAAAATATACTCTGGATGAAATTATGAACTTTCTTGTCAATGAAGTAAGAAAAACGATTGTAGAAGAAATTAATAGAGCAAGGTATTTTTCAATTTCGTTCGATCGCACTCCATATACCGAGTGTCCTAAAATGGACTGACTATTTTTAAAATTCAATAATCTGTAAATGGTGACAGCTATTAAAAAAAAAAAAAAAATGTGGGAAGGTAATGTAAAATGTCAGTATTTTTTTACCTCGATTCCCGACTTTAGTTCCAAATAGCAATTATAGATGGCATTGCAAGCAGCGATGACCACCTCGGGAACTCAGCTTACGCTTTAGAGTGGTAGTGCAATGCCGAGTGGTAGACCAAATCCACTAGCTGCTCGCGTTACAAATGACTTTTTCAATTCTTATACTGGAGTTTTACAATTTCACATTACAACATAAATATCGATGATTTATTGAAGAATTAAACAGGTTTATATTTAATTCAGGTTACAGCAGTATACTTTATTAAACCATATTCGTGAAAATCAATCAAGTTTATACTGAATTGACAATTATGCCAGCAATGTATAACCACACAAGCACTATAAAGACAACATCTAGCGCCATAGGTGCTCAGTCAAGGCCAAAACCGAAATCGCCCAACACTGATGCGAAAAGAGGAGGCTAAATGTATGGAGTGGGTCTCATTCTCCAATACAATCTTATTTTTAGAGGCCTATTCTATATATTTAACCTTCTTCCTTCGCATGATGCTAGGGGATTTCAGTTTAGACCTCCATTAAGTGCTTATTCCTTGCCATCTATCTCTGCTATTTGGAACTAAAACCGAGAACCGCAGTAAAAATACTTCTAATATCTTACATAACTCTAACTCTCCTGCAAGAATTTCTTTTAATAATTGTAACCTTGCAAGTTACTGAATTTTAAACACAGTCCAGTTTAGGAATCCAGTACACCTCACAAAGAACAAATGACGCAAATTATACGATACCGAAAATTGAAAATTCTCATTCGTGGAAAGGTTTCTTGACTACATCAAGTCAAAAAAAAAAAAAAAAAAGGAAAAAATTAGCATAAGAAATTTAAGATAAGCTAATGTCCGACAATCTCGACATTCACAGCTGCACGAGAGGCTCTGTTCTCAAAGACGGCAGACGGGAGGTGCTGGGTACGACCCAATCGCGCACGTCAGCTTAATCGTTCGAAATTGTCCATAGTTTTCTTCGAACCTTGCGTTAATACGGGTTAGGTTCCCTTAGAAAGACCTTACAGAAGACACTCCCATCCTACTACGGCCTACTATATCCAACTTGTAGATAATCGGCCGTCATAAACAATACCAATATCAACCCTTCACAGCTCAATGTTGTAATAGGGTGCAAATATGACTTCCCAATATAATGTTGTGTAAGCTCGAATCGTCGAAGTAAATAAATTCGTCTATTTTTTACCATGTTCTGCACATTCTCTAAACTTTGAGTTCGTGCTGCTGGTGTATGTCCAAAAATGTCCGGAACTGCATAAAATGTGTTTGTTTTTTCTTCTCTTCTACTGAAAGATGGGATATACTTATGTCCCACTTATCAGTTTATTTAAAGAAACATTGCGATACTCTATGGTCATGAGAAAATAAAGCTATATCTGCAGTTTACAAACAATTGCCACAGATTTTAAAAGCTCTGGAAGACCTTATAGAAATGAAGTAAAATCAGTAAACTTACTCAGGAGCAAAAAGCTTAATAAAGCAAATAAAGAAATTTCCCTTCATTTACGACCTACTAGTTTGACACAGCATTTTAAATGAAATAGAAAAAGTTAATATTATTCTCACGAAAAAAAAGAAGAAGAAAAACTGTCAATGTTTCGATTGCCAGCAAACTGATTGAAACACTAAAAAACACATTTCAAAAAATAAGAGAGGAAATTTTTGAATAAGAAAGCGAAGATTTGGTTATGTCTGTAAATGTAGAGTCCTTATTTGAACAAAACAGAAAACGTAAAATTCGCTGAACAATTTGACTATGAAGCTTCTGATGAAAGTGGAAATTTATATGAATGTGAAGGATTTCGTGTTACGTAGAGACACTATAACCGTGCAACTGAACTGGAGGTTTGAGAAACTGAGAAATGTAAAACAAGAATTTGAGTTTCTGGCTGGTGCGAATCTAAAATCAGTTATCGAAAATCTGTTAATATTGCCTGGATCTTGCTGACTTGAATGGACTTGAATTGTTAAGCGAGGTTTTAAATGCGAAAACCTTATTTCCACCATTAGATAAGAACTTTTATAAAATGGATCATTTAGAAATCCTTTAGTTGCTCCATAATTTTAACTTTGGGAAAACAAGGAATTACAAAAACATGGAGACAGCGTACATAATTTATAAGTATTCCAGTAACAATAAAATAGTAAAAAACTACTTAAGATCTACTATGAGTCGAGAGATTAAGCAACCTGAATTTACTTTCTATAAAATTCAGTGTGTCACAATCTTTACACAAATAATAAACAATTTTGTTACCCTAAATGCAAGAAAAATAAAATGGAAGTAAATGTATTTACCTGATATTACATTTTATATTAATTAAAACATTGCTTCAGTTATCTTTCTTAATTAATGTACTGAAATTATAATTTATTCTTATCTTTTACATTATGTTCTGCAGGTTTTTTGTTTCTTTTGCTTTTTTAGTATACTTATTGGTTGAAGGGACCGCTTGTTTCCAATCTGGTTGTTAGCGATTTTTACCCATTTTCTGCAACTTAAAGACTAACAAGAACTAAAAATGGCTAGAAAAATATGCGAGAAAGGTTTAAAAAAATCTGTCGCAAAGCATCATGATCTCATTAACAAATAAGTGCAATTTTCTTTTCTGTTATTTAGTTGTTTGGAATTTCTGAATTAAAATTAAATCTTTTAAAGTTCTAAAATAAGTGCAAAATATTTATTCAATATAATTTATTTCTGTTTATGCCCTTTATCTATTTTGAAGGAAAGGGGGGGGGGGGGGGCGCCAAATTGACACGCTGCCCCGGGCGCAGTTTTCTCTTCGCACGGCCCTGATGACGCGGCAAATTTAGACCATCCATTTTTTTTTTCATTTGATAGAGCATTATTGAAAATATTTTTTCTGATTATAACTTGTACGACTCAGGGATCTTATAGAAATTTAGAATTTGTTACATTTACAAAAATAATTACTTTGATTTTGATGAGTTTTAAGATATGAAGAACAGTATTTTTTTAAAAACTATACCACTAAATCTAACGATCTAACTACTTGCTAGAGATCACCGATAACAAGGAACATTCTGTGCAAAATCAAAGTACCATTTAATTCGAATAGTTATTGTAATATTGAAAAAGTATGCCATATAGCTAGGTTTAACCTAGGCTGCCGGTTTGGATCCGAAAATTCTTCAAATCTACAAAACTGCATTTTTCTTTATAAAGTTGAATTTGCTTTTTGCAGGACTAATGAAGAGAAAAATATATTCTCTTGCAAATGAAACTTCATTTTATTAAATGAAATAAATCAGTACACGTCACAGTGTTATGTTTACAGTTAGACAGGATAGCGGCAGCACAGGCAACCATCTCATCGAGTTCACCGTTACAATTCCCGAATTAGTTAAAACTCGATTTGCATATTAAAACATAATCGGTCTGGCAAGTAATATCTTGGTGGAAAACACCTGAAAACCTGATTTTAGCTGATAACGCGTAGATTTACCATTGTTGTTTCCTGCTCCTAGTTATCCATGTTTTTATACTTTTGAGTGCAGGAAAAAACAATGGTAAATCTAAGAGTCAACCACAAGAATCTGGTTTTCAGTGTTTTCCACCAAGATATGACTTTGCAGACCAATTGCGCTTTAATATGCTCATTGCGTTTTAAATAATTCTGGAGTTTCAGCCGTAAACTCGATGAGGTGATTGTCTGTTTTGCAGCCTCCCGTTCCATGTAGAAAGCGCTGTTGTACAGATAAACATTTTTAAAAAGTAAATTAATGTAAATGTGATTTTCGCAATTGAAGTATCATTTTAACAACCAGTTCGCTGAACTCAACACAAATTAACAACCGGTTCTACTGAACCGGCTGAATCCCACCACTGCAAAAAACCATACAACATGTGCATCTTTTTAAAAATATTGGTAACGAGTCATCAGCATGTGAAAAAATAGGGTCTCTAAAATCGATGCATCCGTCTCGTTGGCATGATGGAAATACAAATATTTTTGATTATAGACAAATTTCCCTGATTTTCGAGTATTCTTACAAAATTCCCCGAATTTCCAGATGGATAAACCTCCCTGATTTTTCCATGATTTCCAGATTCTGTAGACACCCTGTAATAATTTAAAAAAATGAACAGAGAACAAAAATTGGAAAATTTTGGTTCTCTTTAATAAATTATTAATAAGTGAATCGGATGACTTTTATGAAGCCATAAAATAATGTTTCTCAAATAGGTTTAACCTAGCATTCTCAAATTTAAACTTTTCTAACTGTATCAAGATTTAAGGTAATGTGTATAAACAACGACTTTTTCCCGGCTCTCTCGACACAAAAAACTCCAATAAGGTGTCAAAACATGGGTGTCGTTTGAAAATTCAAAACAGATACAATTTTTAAAATGTGAAACATAATTCATTCATAACAATAATGGGTAGACATTATTTCCTGTCGATGGGTTCCTATAGTTTATTTTTAGAAGAATTAATAAGAGGTTATTCTACTTATCACAGATGCACTAGAAATCGGTATTAAAACTAACAAGGTTTCTTGCACAAATAAAGTTGCTACGAGGATGCCCTTTTTTTTAAAAGTATATTTCATTAACATAATATGAATTAGTTTCAGTCAGTTAAAAATGAGGATAAATTCCATTTCTGTTACAATCTGACAGTCATTACTTTTGCAAATTAGATATTTTGTAGCAAGAAGCATTTTATATCCTTAAGAGGCTACTTCAGTCAACAAAAAGACCCGTTTGCTAACGCTAATCCTATGGAAGAAATTTATAAAGATATCTCAGTCGCATTTCAACAATTTTAAATGATTTCTTTTGCATTGTTTGATTTTTCCATTTTGTTTACAGGCATTTCTTATGAGGACACTCATTTTCGGAACCGGTTTCGAAAATAAAAGCATCTTCATAAAAAAAATATCTGCAATTAAAATTAAAAAAATAAAAAACGGCCTGAATACAGATCGATCTCAACTACTCAATGCAAAAGAAATCATTTAAAAATGTTGAAATGCGACTGAGATATCTTTATAAATTTCTTCCATAGGATTAGCGAACGTGTCTTTTCATTTGACTGAAGACTCTGACTCTTAAAAATGATTTTATGTATCCAGAAAATACTGAATATTAAACTTTAAAAAGATTTCTACAGAAAATGTACACCCAAAAAGTCAATGTGTTGGTCTAAAATCCCTAAAAATGAGTAAACTTACTCTTATCAGGATACTTTTTCCCCAATTTGAATTTTTTTCCCATAATTATAGATCAAAAAAATATTTAAGTTTCCGTGATGGAGAGAAATGCCCCGGGGATTGTATTCATGCAAGTTGCACCCCGTGTCCAGCATTTTTTTTTTTTTTTTTTTTAATGATATATTTTCCGCGATTAAATTAAAGAATTTCTTATTGAAAACACACACTAGAATGAACTAATACTTATTTAAACACGGAAAGTCTGCCAATAAATAAAGCAAAGTTTAATAACCGAAAATTATGGTGTTCCATTTTGTGAATGAAAAAAAAAAAAAAAACACGTTGTAGAATTCCACAGCTGGCAGGATTATAATCAAAAAGTGTCATCAAGTTTGTATTCCTTGAAACAAAAGATCATGTTTTCCAATCAACAACATCCTTACAAAATATTTTTTTTAATTTGATATTTATCTCTTTCTTTTCTCAATTTGTTTTTAACAAGCACTGTTTCAATTTAATTCAAGTCCGGCTTTAAAGGGGAGAGAGAGGCAAGATTCTAAAAGCTAAATTGCTGAAAATATGTAATGTATTTTGTTAAAATCTAAAAGATATCCATAGTGATGAAAAAAAAATTGAGCCCAGGTAGCAATTTAGCCATTAACTCCTTAACTGCCAACGAAATCTTGTGCAATCTCCAGTGCCTTCCTTAACCCGTTAATAGTCGCGCGTTGGTCTTTTCCCCGCCCGAAATTGGTTATCTTCCTGTAACACATTTCCCGTTAAAGTTACGATAGCGAAATTCCGTGTAGCTGACCTTGAGTGTTCACACTCTTGTGTAGTAAAATTGCAAGTCATTCCTGCTATTTCTTAGCATTTTATCGCATTCTTAATTTTCAATCGGTCTAAATGACCGCGATGCGACCACTTGCGTTAGTTGAATTTTTCCCCCTCGTGTTCATCCTTTCCCATTTCCGCGAAATCTGTGGGGGAAAGTTTCTTAGAAGTACGGACTCTCTGCCTGTTGTTATTTCTTCTCTTTCTTTCTTTTTTCTTTCTTTCTTACTATTTTACCCGTTCATAGAGTACTTTTTTACTTTTAGAATGTGACTTAAATTTGTTTTATTATATTAGTTGTGAAGTCAGTTCGCACAAAAAACTGATGGATGGTCACTTAAATTTTTTTTTTCATTGTCAAATATTGCGCGAATAAATTCTCAAATTGATAATCGTTTAAACATGGAAATAAAAGGGAAATTCATCATCATTATTTGTAAGAACTTGCTTTCCATTTATTACCGGAACATATAAATGAAAAAAAGCAGACAATAACACTGCCAAACCATTAAAAAAAAGAGAAGAGAATTTTGTAGGAATCAGTAAAAAAATTGCCGTATCTCCAAAATCTGAAAAGTATCGTTTTTGTACAATAAAACAAATTCGAAAGATAAAACAATTTTCTCAGAAATGTAGTATGTATATCTGCGAAGAACATCCATATAATTTATTTGTACAATAAGAAAAATAATGAGAATTTTATAATGTAGGTTAGAAATTACGCAAATAAAAATATCTTTTGGATAATTCAGTGAATGTTTATACTATGATTTAAAAAAAAAATATTTTAAGTATTTTTCTAAAATTTATCTATTGTTAAATTTTCATACTGTAAGTAAAAACACATTTTTTTAACAATGCCGCAGAAAATGTTTTTATTATTATTATTATTATTATTGAAATCCAATAGAGGCTTGGGAACGATATCTAACAAATTTAAATATGTTGTCCTTCATCAATTGTTCAAACTATTTTTCAGAATAATGTTTTCCAGAATATGAGAGAAAATTCATTTAAATTAAATTATTGCTGCATATTTATAATTTCGGAGAAAATTTTCTTATTGTTTTTATTATTTTAATGGATGTTTTTATAAAACAATAAATTATATCATTAATACCTTATTATGAAATGTACAATTGAATATTTATTTTAATTAAATAGTTGCTCTAAAATACATCCCTATTAAAATGAACCTTTCAGTGATTCCATTAATTAAAATAATTTATCCATCTTAGGATTTAAATCTACAATTGCAAATGTATTTAAATTAAATATATAATTTCAATAACTTATTTATTATTTGCTTTATATAAGCTAAGTTCGTATCCAGATTTTTATTCAAGGGCGCTGATTCCACCCTGAAATAAGTAAAAATCTACAAATCGTGCATTTTCATTTGAAAAATGGATTTAATCACAAAATCTCGCGAGCCCCCCCCCCCCCCCTTCCTCTCCCCCCTGATACACATACAGACACCCCACAAAATAAATAAATAAATAAAATGTAGTTACAACATTTACATTTATAATTTCGAAGTTAAGTATTTTTTACCTTTTTCTTTATTATATATATATATATATATATTTATATTTATATAATTATACATTTTTAATAATATTTGGTTTATGTGGTGTTTGTGATTTCATAATTATTGGTCATTTTCATTATTTTTCAATGGTATTATTGTACAAAAGGTTTATATATATATATATATATATTGTCTTTAATTGTTTATTGCATCAAATTTGATGGTTTTTCATATGTTTTAAATGAATCAATCGTTCGCAATATGCTGGTGAATTAGTGGTATTGTATTTGATTTTCTGTTGCATGTCATATGTTCCGTTTTTACTTTCAGTTTAATTGTTCAATTTAATGCCAGTGTAATATATTGATGCTAAATTTATTTATTTTATTTTATTAAATGGATAAAGAGTGCCGGAGTATCACAAAAATCTACCTGACTCTGATTCTGTCCTTCCAAAAAAAAAACCTATCAGGAATTTAGATTCAGATTCGAAAATGTTTTCCTACTAATTATTGATTCATAGTAACATCAGAAATTCAATCAAATCATTTACTATTTACTTTTAAGTATTTATGCAAAACGAAGAAAGAGTTATAAAAACATTTATCTAGATGCCAACTGAATATATACTTAAGAGCAATAAATAATTGCTGTAAAAAGTTGTAAAATGAATAAGTGCTGTAATCTTTTAAAGTTCAGTCAATATTTTCACCCTACGTTATCCGTTTTCGATCATCTGATAACACCGGCAAGTTTCCCCTTCGTTTTCGACCTGCTGGTAACGGCGGCAAATGGACCGAACGCGACTACTAACGTTCTAAAAAATGTCGCGACTATTCTCGGGTTAAATTGCATATTTTTGAAATTATAGAAGGTGTATATTAGTTTTCTGAAATAACAGTAAGGAAATGCACATGTTACACTGTTACCGTACTTTCCAGCCTATAATCCGCAGATTATCTGTTAAGAAAACTCAAAAATTTTAAGTGTGGATTATCTACCGGTGTGGATTATCTGCTAATTTTTTTTTAAGCATTAGTTCACGTCAGATATCTAGTTTTCTACTGGCAGTCATAAAATAAAAATGTAAACAGCTATCACACGATTGTCTACTATCTATCGTTTGCGGAGTTGATCGTGATGGGTTCACAGAGGACGTGCTAGTGGGAGTGGCTTCTGATTTTTATGTTATTACTTTTTTAGCCTTTTGGCAACATGTTTCTATAGTTAAAAGTTATAATAATTTCTAAGAGAAAACATGTTATTTAACACTGCAGAATTTAAACTGAACGTTAATAAAAAAGCAGAAGATGTTGAAGAGGATGATTTAAAAACAGCAATTATTATAGAATTATCTGTTTTCACAAGGCATTCTATGTTTTAGATATAATATTCAATGAAAAAAGTATTTGTATTTTTTAACTTGTAATTATTTCATAATTTTTTTGCAATTATTTTATTACAATTATCATTTGAATAGAGCAACTCAATAAATGGAGAGGTATATACTTATTGAGTTGCTCTATTATTTGGATATTAGGTATATATTTAGTTCTGTGAGGTTTTGAGTAGTACTTTGGAATGCTGAAAACAATGAGTCATCCTCATAGAGTCCAGCGTATTATCCGTGGATGATATGCTGGTGTGGATTATCGGATGAAATTTTTTTATTAGGGCAAAAACTTGCAGCTGCGGATTATAGGCCAGAAATTACGGTATATATGGCTGAGAGGGTGCAAATTGCCTTGCTATAATTGGATTTCACCATTCCTTTAATAGATGTAGATATACATCTGGGGCAGTTAAGGGGTTAAAGCTTTCTCTGGGTGCATGTTTTCTCTCTCAATTGCATGCAAATAAGGCCACTTTGATTTCTGATCTGGAAATTGTTTCGATGTATCTTTAACTTCTTTCATAATAATAAAAAATACCTTCTCTTGTGCTGTCTGCTTACTGATTGATGATTATTTCCTAAACGAATTTTTGAAATTTATTAGTACTCTAGTCAAAATATACGTGTGCAAAGAGGGGAGAAAATATTGGAGCTGTTTAGGCATTTAGGGGTGCAAAGTTTTTCCTGGAAGAGGATGCACCGACCCTTGGGCAGATACCTCAGGATTGCCTGCCTACTCTCTGTTTGCAGCTGAAAAAAAAAAAAAATTTTTTTGCAAAACACACACATTGCTTTCCAAGTCCTGTTACAAAGAAGACAAGGCAAAAGGAAGAAGCAGTATTGCAGGTAGGAAACTTTTACTTTTTAAACGAAAAAAAAATTCTCATTACAATCCATTCTCATACAATTATTACAATCTTACACGAGCATGTCTTTCCACAAGCATACTGAAAAATCAAGTCATTTCATTTTAAATAATTCTCTTCTTCTTGCAATAGAATAATTTGTAATAACACCACCAGTTTTATTTGCATAGTATTTTATTGAGTAGTAGTAGTAGTAGTACTAAAAATGAATGAATGAAGAGTCCACCGAGTAGTTGTGTGTAGTCCGAAAAAGCACTCTTTTCCCTCTGGATCTCTCTCTCTCTACGAAGTCAGGTAAGAAGAAAGGAAACATTTAAGCCTGGTGGGGACTCCAGCTCTGCCATGTCTGGAAGAAAACAAAGACACGTGAGTAGGACAGATATTAGAGAAACAAATTTCATACCAATGGCATTGGATAAATCATTAACAGTAATAAGAGTAGTAGAAAGGGCTGCGGATGAAAAGAGGCCGCTCGCTGCAGCGGTTGACCCAACCGAGACTCATAAGAATCTCAACGTAACAGTGGTTGGTCGGTAGCTTCAAGCTCTAAAACTCTAAAGCATTTGCTGGGTGGCCATCCCGGGCCCCAAGCCCATCCCTTCCTGCTTTTCGATGTCTTTAATTTGTGTAATTTCCCTTTTAAATTTGTCTGGTTTCAATTTTTGAATTTTTTTTTCCCCATCCTTGCTTTCGCTAGAGTCTCTTATACTCGGGACGTGGCTGGGGGCCTACGAGCCTGTCTTCCACAATAGCACGTATTTTAATTTTTTTTTTTCAATTTTTATGAGAAAATGGCAATCAAAAGATATAATTGCTATTTTTCAACAATGTTTTCTGTACTTTCTACAGAAATGGAGTACTTGAGTTGCCAAAATGAAACAAATGTCGCTAAAAACTACAAAAAAAAAAAATATATTTAAAAAACAAATGCAGTTTTCAAACAAATAGCATTAAAAAGGTACTTTCTTTTCCCAATACAACGGTATAAACATTGAAAATGTGCGATGCTTAGAAGTTTTAAAAAATGCTGTAGAGTATTTATTTGCATAATGAAACATTGGCTTTTGTTTTATGGCTGGCATAGACAAAGTAACGTTATTTATTGGAGACAAAATAAGCTGGGAGAAAGAAATAGCATACCGGGAGCTAAAACATTCCTAATAGTTATAAATATAGGAGGGAGGAACATACAAATTCACATGAAAAAAATGTCGCCAAGAAAGAAAATGAAAGCTTCTAGAGTGATCAAAACCACAGAAAATGACTGGGTTTCTGTGTCTTTAGTGGGTAGTTTAGATTTCAAGAAACAGGGTCAAAACTTTGCCTCTTATAAAGCAAAACATATGTAGATAAAATGTATATTTTAATGAATGGACACATTTTTTAAAAATTAAAATGGAAGTAAAACCATCTGGGAAAGCAACTTTTAGATCCTTTCAGGATCCAATCTATTTTCTTCTGGTTTCTTATCTACACATTCATTTGACTTACACGCATTGAAACGGGGCTCAAGTCAAAGAACAGTATTATTCTAAAAATTTAAATTACCAACTTCTAAACTATTCGTTCCAACAGCAAATTATTCATGTCAAAATAGTTTGTTTTTTTATTTCCAAAATTTAAATTTTTAGAATCTATCCTACGAGTTACATTAAGAAAAAAAAAATCTTTCTTCATGAATAAAACAGACAAAATTCCACTCTTCTATAACAAAATTGATCCAATTAGGATGCTTCCAATTTTATGAATGACGAGTATTCTCTGGCACAGAAAAATGGGAAAAACAGTCATTCATACCCAATGACAAGTGGTTCCCTCCCCCTCCAAGTTTTAGTACCAGAAAATACCCATCATTTATTAAAATTGGAAGCCTTTTAACAACTATGTTTTGTTTGTAAAGAATAGAATCTTGACTATTTTATGTATTGCAGCACGGATAAAGCTGATAAAACATACTTTAGAGTAGTCAATGGCTGTTTTCCTTTCCCCTGTAACTTTTTAGGTAGATTTCGCAAGAAATGCTACCTATTGCAGTCGTTACCATGGTGCGACTTTTGAAAAATTCCTTCATACCTTTTCATTATAGGACCTCGGGAACCCAAAACAACCCCCACGTAAAAAGTTTATATATATGTGTATCTATGTACTAAATTGTGTCCGCACGATAAAAGTCGCAATTATGCACGGATTGTCCTCAAACTCGCCAACAACTTTGATATGGCTAATATCTCGGCGAGGATTGAAAATGGGCGAAATCGGCCCAAGAGGGTGGAAATGTGGGAGGGTTCAAAATTTTGAATACTGTCTTAACATGATTCTGATAAAACCAGCTCTTATGCAACAATGGCAGGAAAAAAATAAAAGTTTTTCGTTATAACAGTTGCCAACAATAAAAAAAAAAATAAAATTCTCACCACAACAAATTACTTTTCTATTGCAAAATTTTCACGTGTAAAATTAAATAGTTTGACAAATTGAACACAAACTGAATATTACATCGTAAGATTTCAGCATGAAAACTCAAAATAAAATAAATAGTTTGACGAATTAAAAAAATATGTATATTGCGTCATATTGGAAATATAATGGACCTCAGCAGGTGAATAGGTAACACCATGCGAGTTTGAAGAAACGTATTAAAACATGATAAAAACCTGACTATTGAAATATTAAAACATTTTAACACTTCAAGGTTCTCTGAATTTTTTGTAGCCATTTTTTAAACCTATTCCATATACATGTGTGTGTGTATTCGTGTATATTATAATTTTCACAAAAAGTTTAGCTCCCTACAGCTCACTCTGTGAAGAAACTGGGTTTATCTCTAATCTTGATTTAAGTTTTGTTGGAGAATTTAGTACTTAACATCGAAATCTACCTACGCCTGCAGGGATTTTTTCTTTTTGGAAAAGGTTAATTTCTATACAAACATACAGGGTGTATGTGTATCTTCTTAGCTAATTCCCCGAACCTTTCATTTTAGAGGCGAATTTTAAATGTCATCCATCAAAAATCATAGTTATTCAATTCCTACAATTAGTTCACACTCTCCCTATATTTATATACATATATATATATATATATATATATATATCTTGTTCAAATTTTCAATCGTTAATAAAATGCTTATTATTCATCCTATCAAGTTGAAATACATTTTTTAAAATTTGTACTGATGACAATGGATGTTAATACAGTTTATTCAAATATTAATTCATTCATTAAATTTTAATTCATTCATTTTAGTTTTATAGGGGAGACAAAATGGCGACTATTGGTTATTGAACAGCATTTAATGCATCTTCCTATCTATAAGGGGGGGGGGGGGGAAACCCTGTTCTGCCGCCAAATATCACCAAAATGAGTTGCCAAAAGTGATGCCAACTTGGCAATATCTCTAATATTTCACCCAATTCCCATAGAGTTCCATTGTAAACCTACTTGCTTATAGAAAATCAACCAATTGAGATATTTTAATGCAACAAAAACAAATATTAGCTTAAGGGATTGTATTAAATTTTTCTTTGATGACCTAAGTAGGAATTGACTTTAAAAACAAAGATTTTATATTACTTGTTTTTTCTATGATTTTATGGATCTTTGATCCGCCGCGGTCTTATTTCCGTCTGCAGTCCTTTAAGCTTTTCTTTCCCTACATAAAAACATGTTGTTCAATTGTTTTTACAAAATATGAGATGCAATAATACCCAACAAGACAGATACTTTCGTGCAAGAAACCAGCATCACATTCTGCTCATACCATTTGAAACTTCACCTCTAAAACTAAAGGTTGGGGAATTAGCTAAGAAGGTATAGAAATAATCTTTTCTAAAAGAAAAATAGCAACTCACCACTCTGAAGTCTGTTGTCAACTTCATTAGAAAGAACCAAAAAGGATTTCCTTACAGAAATTTTGCAAACTTAATGAACAAAGTCAAGATAGATTAGACAAAAAGGCACTAGCACAATGATCTTAATTTAATTTCTTAAAATGAAAAATAAACAAAAATATACTTGATTCCTCTTTAGGCTTTCATTTTTTTAAGCAAAAATCTAATTCCATTTATCATTAGCACAGAACATTCATCCGATTTTCAATAGCCTCATCTGAAATTAAAGAACAAAAGATCGTCATACTGGATTTTCACAGCTTACGACAGGATTCCTTTCACATTGAGTTAAGATTTGAATAAAAAGTGGCTTTCCTGAAACCACTTTCAACCTTACATACATAATAGGCTCTTTATTGAGAAATCGAATAGCATTTTTCATGTTTCAATAACGGTAAAGATCTTTCAGAAATCCAATGTCTGGAGAGGACCCTCTCATAAAGGTCATCCCTATGACAACAATGGCCTATAACTCAAAATACAATAATGCATTTATCGATAAATGAAAACACTATTCAATTCAAAAATCACTCGACCCACCCTGCTCCCAAAATTCACACTTAAAACGATGAATGTGTCAAAAGCGTTTCATGGTGTTGAAAGAGGGAAAAATAGTGAGAAACGCAATGAGTGGATTCCCCAACCTATTTAAAAGGGTTAAACAAATTTAGCTGTCCCTGCTTGGCCATGAGAGGAGGAGGAGGAAACACCTTTACATAAATAACCTTGAATACTCAAAAATGGCACACTTCTTTCAAAAGGTCAAAGATAGAAATGCCATTCGCTTATTAAAATATTTGAAACTTTATAGAAAAACAATATATATAACAAACACCCTTCAACAAGGTTTCTCACGAAGTAGGAAGGGTTATTTTTGTATTTTAGGAGATGTCCATCACTTACAGATTTTGAAAAATAAAATGCTCATTTTAATACAGTTTTGCATTAAGCAATATAAATACACGAATTTTGTTATTTCAGACATGAGAGTGGGTAAAGAACAAAAAGTCTGAAAATAGACGTAAGCTAAAATTTGGTAAAAAACTAAAACAGGGTTCCTACACAATTCTGGTAAAAAAAATTCCCTGACTTTTCCAGGTTTTTCCCTGACTTTATTCAAAAATTTCCCTGACCTTTCTCAGTAAAAATTTGGCTTATATATTGTTGTAAAATCCTCCACAATGGATTTTAATTTAGATAAATGCTAGAAAAACGTATGTGCTGCATGAATTTCCGATGTTTTAATTATTTTTTATATTGTTATATAGTTTGCATAAATTTTATATAAATATTTTAGATTGAATGAATAATAATTCAAAATTTCTTCATTTACGACGATTACAGAAATTCTAATGGAAGTAGTATATAAAAAATTTCCCTGATGTTTCCCTGACCTTTTCAAGTATTTAAAAAATTCCCTGACATTTCCCTGACTTTTCACCTAAATTTGCAAATTCCCTGACTTTTCCCTGACCCGTAGGAACCCTGTAAAAGACTGCGCGTGAAATCCTATTTTGCACAAAACAGGCAAAAAACAAAAATTTTGTCAAAGGGATCTTAAAAAATGTGGATTTCGTCAAATGCTCGCTGGAAAAACGCAAATTCCGTTAAAAGATCGCTGAAAAAACGCGAATTTTGACAAACGATCGCGGGGAAAAAACGCAAATTTCGCCAAAAGATCGCGGAAAAAACACTAATTTCATTAAAAGACCGCAGGGAAAAAGCGAATTTTGTCAAAAGACTGCGGGGGGAAAAAGCGAATTTCGCCCAAAGATCGTAGAAAAAACGTGAAATTCATCAAAGATCGTGAAGGAAAAAAAAAAAAAACAAATTTCGGCAATGGATCATGGAAAAATGCAAATTTCGTGAAAGGGCTGCTGCAAAAACACGAATTTAAAGGATAGCGGGAAAAAAACATGAATCGTCAAAAGGCTGCAAAAAAAAACTAATTTTGTCAAAGGATAGCGGAAAAAAACGTGAATCGTCAAAAGGCTGCAAAAAAAGCGAATTTTGTCAAAGGATAGCGAAAAAAAAAACGCGAATTTCGTCAGAGGATAGTGGAAAAAACGCGAATTTCGTCAGAGGAAAGCGGGAAAAAAAGCGAATTTCGTCAGAGGAAAGCGGGAAAAAAAGCGAATTTCGTCAGAGGAAAGCGGGAAAAAAAGCGAATTTCGTCAAAGGAAAGCGGAAAAAAACACGAATTTCGTCAAAGGAAAGCGGAAAAAAACACGAATTTCGTCAAAGGAAAGCGGGAAAAAAACACGAATTTCGTCAAAGGAAAGCGGAAAAACACGAATTTCGTCAAAGGAAAGCGGAAAAAACACAACTTTTGTCAAAGGAAAGCAGAAAAAACACGACTTTCGTCAAAGGAAAGCGGAAAAAACATGACTTTCGTCAAAGGAAAGCGGAAAAAACATGACTTTCATCAAAGGAAAGAGGAAGAAACACGAATTCCGTCAAAAGATCGAGGAAAATACGTAAATTCTGTCAAAAGATTGCGAAAAAAACATGAATTTCTTCAAAGAATCACGGAGAAAATGCGATGCAATTCTGGCGCGATATGTCTCGTTTGGCGCATTTTTCCGCTGCCAGAAAGAAAAAAAAAAAAACTGCAAAAGTCGTCTTTTTTTGATAAAAATCAAAAATTTTCTCAAAAATTCAAGAAAAGTCGGAAATCCCGATAAAAGTCGGAAGAATCTCATCCCTGTATTTAAATTTAATAATAAAATAAATGATTAAAATTAAAAGAGCTGAAAAGTAGAGTTGTAGATTCCCAAAATCCCCAATAAATATAGCCATGTCGCATCAAATTCCATAATAATCTACAAATGAGTTTTTCTTTTATTGTATACATCCAGACAATTTTTAGTTTTTCAGGCAGAGGCAGGTTCAATAGATACATAATCATGTACACTAACAGTTAAAATTCAATTTTCAAAATTAAAACAACTTAAAATCCAAAATCTAAATAAAATAAAGCCTAATCTGAAGTAAAAACATGACAATTAGGTATATTATTATTATGCAAACTATTAATTAAAAAAAATAAAACCTTTGAAATTGGATAGAGAAGCAAAATGATTTGGAAAACACTATGTTAAACGGTTTCCCAAGAAAAGGATGATGCAGGGCGGTTTCACTGTGATTATAATACCTTAATTATTTCAAAAGTAACGGATTATTTTAAAGTAAATTATATAACTATTACACACTATAATTTTTGTAAAAAAAAAAACAACAACAACATAAAATGGATTTTTCTCCATAAACTGAATATAATCTGTGCGTGCCAGAGATGTTTTCTTACGTGTCAAGCTCGGCACATGTGCTATAGGTTCATCCTCCTTGTCCTAGTGTCTGGTACTTGCTGTCTGTGCCAGGCCAGATCGCCAGGCCGTGCCAACAATGCTGATTATACAATAACCCCCCCTCCCCTTTCTGTTTCTCCACTGTGGCTGCGTTTTGTAGTTGTAATGTGTGTTTTGGCATTTTTCTTTTAATATTCCACATTTACAATAATGAGTTTGAAAGATTTGCAAAGAGCTGAAACAGAAACTATCGTTTATGGCTAAGAAACTACTCTACCAAAAAATAGACATGCATCTTCCAATTCCCGCCATTGATGAAATGGTAGATTAACCATTGTATTACGTGGCTTTGCATAAAGCAGTTCAATGGAGACAGCGTATTTGAATAAAAGAAAGAAGGATCCTTCCTACGAGAGCGGTACAAATACATTATTAGTTTACCCAATTTTTTTAGCATCCAATATATTTTTATGTGGGCAAGGTCCAAAGGCATGCACTTTGTAACAGAACTTCGCTAGCTTATTAAACTAATACTTACAAAGGAGGTGTTTGTTTTTGAGTCGTCCAGATATGCTTTTTCTTGACCCTATTTAAGAATTTTAACCCTTTTCATGGACCCTATTACTTTCTTGTCTAAAATTTCCTTTTTAACTAAGCCGTACACATCCATTTAAATACAGCACAACCTCGATTAACCGAAGTCATGGGGACCGATCCTCTTTCGGAAAATCGAAATTTTCGGATAATCGAGAATACTTCCATTTTAAGATGAAGGAGAAATAAATGCAATATTTCTTATTAGGGTAACAAGTGCTTAATAAAAATACAGATATAGCAAAATAGAATCAAGCATAAATGACCTGAATTTTAATTTTGAAATCAAGATCCGAGAATACTTCCATTTTAAGATGAAGGAGAAAAAGATGCAATATTTCTTATTAGGGTAACAAGTGCTTAATAAAAATACAGATATAGCAAAATAGAATCAAGCATAAATGACCTGAATTTTAATTTTGAAATCAAGTACCTTTTACATGTATCAATAACGGTTTGAAAAAATGTTTTGTGGGTCCCAGTTTCGATTGTCTTTGCTTTGAAGCTCTATCACGGATTTTTTAAATAGTATGAGTCCACCCGTATCACAGTCTTTCTGCTGCTTCAGCCATGCCAAATCTTTTACAAGACATTCAAAAGTTTCAGAATGGCTAATGGGTTCGTTTTCTTTGTTCCATTCCACAGCTTACGGGAGCTCAAGTTACTCATATAATTACTAATAGAACTCTAACAGAGTGGATCGAAAATATTTATTTGTACTCTTAGTTCGGGAAGGACCCACACACAAGGAAAAAAAATATATATATATATATATAAAATCAATGTTAAAAAAAGAAAAAAAAATTTTTTAATTTCTCAGTGTAGATTAAATGGGTTTGGTAATAGAATATATTGAAAGCATTTTATTAATATTTAATTTATTTAAATTTTCTTGAATAATGATATATACTATGGTATTTTTATATTAGGATTTGTATAGTAATGCAGTTGATATGTTTTTATTTCTTTAGCTTTTATCGGGTTCTTCTTTTTGTGACATTTGAATAATAATAATAGTTTTAAAATAAAATAATAGATGGCAGCACCAAAAATTTTGTTACCAAAAATTTCTGCACCAAAAATTAAAGCTTCTATTAGAGTAACAATTTTAATTTTTTACACCGGGTGGTATTTAACGCTGAATATTGGCAATATTGTAAAATTGATATTAAACAATTTAAAATTGTTTTTAGGTATTTTAAATAATGTAATTATTTTCTATTTACATTATATTAATTGTATTTATCATGGTATTTCAATATGAATTAACTGAATCCATTGGTTTTAATTTCTGTGTTAACTGTTTTATTCACCTTAATCTTATGCTTGTGGATTCCATGTGTGGGAATATATTTTGAAAATCTACTGGGAATTTATTCGGTAAGTTGTGTAAGATTTCTACTGCTATAAATTAAATATTTAATGGGTTGTGGTGTTTTTTTTTCCATTTCATGCCATTTGATAATGTTCTGTTTTCATCTTGAGACTATTCTTTTGGTTCTATTGGTTGTTCGGGTTATATATTAGCATTCAAATTATTATGCTGCATTTGCGCATGTAATTATGAATGTAAGCTTTTTATGATGTTTTTTGTTATATCTTATCATTTTGAATGCAACTATTCATTTTGAATTACTTATTCCTTAATTGGTATCTTATATATATTTATATATACCTAGGTAGCTAAATGTTTTAGTAATCTTTTAAATAGTATACGCTTAGATCTTTGCTGCAAAAGCGCATAATCTTTGTACATTATCTATATGATTTCTACTTTGTAGTTATCTGATACCTCCCTTAGGAAATTCCATTAAATTTTTCATTCTTCTCATCGTAAAGTTTCATTTTATGATTTTTACCTTTCTAGTTATGTATTTTCTTGTTGTTATTGTATGATATTGTCCTATATATTTTCAATTTATTAGATTAATTTTTTTGCTATAGCTTTTCATAAATTTATTCATTATGATATATTCTTTTTATATATATACATCAATAGGGTAGCAATATATATTTCTAATAATTGTTTTATGTTAATAAGCTTTAGTCATTTATATTTATATTACTTTGATCTGAGAAGTCAATTGGGATAGCGTTTTGGGTCGTCTTTGCAGGGTTATTGTCGTTCTAGGTTTTGGATTTTAGATGCAGTTATTTTATTTGTTCTAAAAAGTCCAGTGGTTTCATGCATTTGTTTATGCCTTTAGGGTAATCATTATTTGGTTTTGGAAATATTAAAGATGATTTTAGAGTACTGCTTCTCTGTTTTGTACCTATTGTCTATAAATTTATATTTCATACTCAAGATATTTAATATTAAATTTAATCAAGACTCATTTAATTTCATTTATTATTGATTTTTATATTATTATATTTTTTGCAAATATTGCATTTTCCAAAAAAAATTTTTTATAGGGCAGTTCTTAGTAAACATCTCGATCCTGGCAAGATACACATAGCATCTATGCAGTGTAGTGCCCGGTACAGGAACAATAATGGGGTTGTTCCTGGATCGTCATCCAGTGACCCTTTAGACTCTCCCCCTCGACCTTTACTTTTTCGTAAGTGTTTAGATGCACGGTGCAAGACATGTCCCTATGCTTCTCAGACACAAATTGTCTCAGATCCTAATTATTCAAATTTTTGTAAAGCATTTAATGTTATTTATTGCATAAAGTGCAACTTATGTAACATGAAATAGACAGGTGAAACATCAGGTCCAATTCATAAACGTATCAATCATCATCGTTCAGACTCTAATAAAAACAAAGCAAAAAATCTACAGTCTACAGCTGAAATTGAACATTTTCATAAACATCCATTTAAAAATACGACACTTGAAATCCTTCAAATTCTAAATAAACTTTTTTACCAAAAATAAAACCAACTTCAAAAACGACTGCAAAGTAAAAAATAATTTTTTTTCACAATAGTTAATAAGAAATTAAATTAAGAGCATTGTATTTACCATGCATATTATTATATTTATGTACATTCATTTGATTTTTTGGAGTCTGTGCCAGCCAAACGAAGTTAAGTATAATTATCCAACAGGCACACATCCAAACATCTACGAGATTTTTTACGATTTGTTATTGAGTTAAAAAAATTTAATTTTACAATTTTTGAAACATTTAATGTGATTTTTATAACATGCATTTTCAAGGGAGACTAGCTATAATTATGTGTGCTCAATTAAGGGTTATTATAAAATGAGTGTGTTTATACAGGCTAATATGTAAAAAAATCGTAGCCAAGCACCTATTTTCAAAAGCAGGATGCTGTCAGAGTGGATTGAGATTGGAATTTTTTTCCTCAACCTATTTGCTGAATCTTGTTAGGATTTGTATAGGATAAAAATTTTAATTTTGAACTTGGCATGGCTGGCACCGACTCCAAAAAAATCAAATGAATGTACATAAATATAATAATATGCAGGGTCAATACAATGCTCTTAATTTAATTTCTTATTAACTATTGTGTAAAAAAATTATTTTTTACTTTGTAGTCGTTTTTGAAGTCGGTTTTATTTTTGGTAAAAAAGTTTATTTTTCACTTTTTAGTTATTTCGAGTTACGATTTTTCCATGATTGTTTTAGAGGAAATGACAGACTTTCAAAGAAAACTTTAAAGATGTTATTTTGATAAGTAAATACATCTGTCTAGATGTGTGGGTACATTCATAACACCGGTTTTGTGTGACAATTTTTTATATATATTACATTTATCCTTCTTCAGATTGAATAACTTTACGTTTTAAATTAAATATTTTTGTTCCTCTATTTCGACATGGGTAGCACGACAAGAGGTGCTGCTCGCATAAAAAAAATATCAAACTTTGGAAACTGACACTAAAAAGTTCTTTTGCTTACTAAAAAGTCTCTATGAAATAAAGAAAGGAGACCCAATTATTTATCTTTCTCACTCCCTAACCGATGACCAGGCTCCTATCTTTGGTTGCCCTAGATGAACGGGTTTTATACTTGGTATCAGCGTGGGTGACCGCCGAGTCGCCACATAGCGGCAGTAAACCTGATGAGCACCTAGTTTGTTTTCCTATCAGCAGTGCCTTAATTAAGAACTTTTTTATGCCGGTTATATCTTGTTTTTAGCACCTGTGCATTGCTACTCATGTTGATCTCGTAATTTAGAAGCTTGGTCAGATGACGAGACCTTCCACCTGGCAAGGCACCTCAAAGGTATAATTCATCGGTAACTTCGAGGACTTCGCACCCATGATGGATTTTACATGCACCAGGAGCCATTAGGATACATGGCAACCCAATGACTTATCAAAAAATGATCCTTAAAAACTACAGCGTGAAAGTCTCAAATGGCTGGTCATTGGTGAAATTCATATAGTGTCAAAAGAGAATTTACGTATAATTCATTTGAGGCTTCAAGAATTTAAAAACAATTTATTTTTTGTGGCATTAATGTTTCCTTATATGGAGATATTATGCAAGTACCAATATGTAATGTATATGTAATGCCAATGTGCTTAAATGTATGCTAAGCATTGCAGCATGGTACTTTTATTCATAATTTAAATTATTTGCTTAAAATTCCGCCAAATCTAAAGATTCTGGTGGAGAAATCGAGAACTTATTGCATCATGACTTTGTTTATTTTTGGTTGTTATGTATTTCATCTTTCTTGACAAAACAATTTAACTCACTTAGGCATTTGAGTTTCTTATTGCATCATCATCTGCAATACGTTGGGTAGTGGAGATTTTAAAACTATTAAGTAATCTACCGTTATTGGGTCCACTGCCAATTGGCATTTCTGAGCTAATATGATTTGGTGCATCAAAGCATTTTTCTGAAATAAACATTTTATGATACCCACATTTATATTAAACCACATTGTATGTTGATATCTTTTCTGTTTCACGTTAGCCTTAACTATGGCCTCGATTACGGAAGATTAGAAATTCATCGTCATGCTCATTTAATAGTCTTGGTTAAAGTGTCATCGGTCTGCAAACTAATTGGCGTGAGTATAGTACTGCAAAACATAGAACTTTCGGAAGCAACTTATGATATTCGCATTTCCTTTAAACCCTATTTGCTGTTAGTATCGTGCACTTTTTGCTTTTATCGTGCAATCTGATTAAAATTTACATGTTCTCATTTCTTGATACAATTCAGATGTTTTCATGTATTAATTTAGTTTGCTTCTGTATTATTTAGCATTCTAAATAATGGTTGGCAATTGAGAATTGTAAATATGACTGCTGATTAGAAATTGTGAAGAAACATATTGGAGACGATCCATTAGTGAATTTGAATGGGAATATTGCCAAATTAGTCAGTTACAGCCAAGTTGGCTTCATTTATGGCAACTTATTTTGGTTGCCAAATTTGGCGATATTTCACCAAATGGCGCCAAGTCTGGCGATAACGCATATGAATACATATCTTTATACTTATGAATGAAAAACCGGTTACAACAATGAAAGATAATTTGCGAAAAATCCTTTATTTTATTGGTTTTTGTTGAATTACTAAAAAACTACTCAACCAATTTCGATGAAACGGAAGTGGTACCAATTCGAGAGTATCCTCTTTCAATTAAAATCACATAAATCGGACAAAAAGTTCCGGAGCAATCGGTGAACATACATAAAAAAAATATAAAAAAAAACACACACACATACGCGTCGAATTGATAACCTCCTCCTTTTTTCGAAGTCGGTAAAAATAAATCAGAACGGCTTTATATGGAGTCATCATACATGAAATATTACAACACAATTTATCCTTATGGACTTAATAGTGAAATATTTAATCGACCTGTCAAAGTCTTCACATCCATAAATAACACTATTGATTATTCTCCTATTTATCTTACTCTTAATCATAATTTAAATTGTAAAACAACACGAAACAAACGTGGAAAGGGTTCATCATCAGTTGTAGTTTCTAAAAAATATATCACTAAACAAATTAATGATCTTCAAAGTAAATATTTAAAGCATTATAATTGGTTTTTAATTTGAAAATACATATTTGCTATTAAAAAGAAACAGATTGTACAACATTTAAATGTATTTCTAAGTAAATCTTTCTCTAAACATTTTTCTGATATTTATTTTGATATCATTATGACTAGGGTTAATTTTTTGAATTTACAAAAACAACATAAAATTCAAAATACGAATACTCAAATGATAATAACTTTTTCAAATCATATTTAATAAAATTAATATCAATTCTATAATTAAGGATAAAAACTGTTATTTTCCTATTAATAATCTTCATATATCAAAAACCTTTGAATATCTGAATACAATTGGTAGAAAGATTTTTAACTACAATACATTTTCAAAAAATACATCTGCTGCAAGTAATTTTCCGTGTAAATGCAATGACCCCAATCTAAAAAAATATATAAACAATGATCATGGACATATAATCACCGGAAATCTTACTATTGTTAATGATTTTAAATTGAAAAAACTAATGGGTTTTGGTACTAAATATAGACTTCCATCTAAATTTACTGTTAAATCTATTATCAAACAGTTTATATATGATATAGATATTTTTATATATAAAATTTCAATCTATTACAATAAACCTATTGCATATTTAAATCAATGTAAAATATTAGTAATTGAAAAATTAACTATGGCTTTAAAAAATAATATTTCTGATTTGGTTTATATTAACACAAAGCATTTTTTCCAACAAATTACTAAATTACAAAAAAACTACGTTATTACATATGTAGACAAATCTCCTAATAATTATGCAATCATATGTAAATCTTATTATCCCCAACTTCTTACAACCTGTATTTCTTCTAATAAATCTTTTCAAAAAACTAATGAAAATGTAATAGTAAATAATCGTAAAATTCAAAGTTATTATAAACTATCAAATATTCTATCTACTAACTTTAATTATCCTTATTTAGTTCTTATTCCCAAATTTCATAAAACTCCAATTAAATTTAGGACTGTAACTATTAGTTGCAATACATATAATAATAAAGCCAATCAATTTCTATTAAAAATTATATATACTTACTACAAACAATGATAATACACATTGTATAAAAAATAGCTATCAACTGGTCAATATTTTAAAAAATCTTCATTGTGTATATAATATAACGACATATGACTTCAAAGATCTTTTTAATAATATAGACTTATTAGATTTACATAATATTATATATGCATTATTTAAAAAGTATTATAAAAAACTGGAATTACCATCTAATATTGATATCGCATATTTTAAATCATTAACAAACTTCATTATCTATAATAATTATATATTGCAAGATAACACATTATATTTACAGCATGTCGGTATACCACAAGGTGGTTGTACATCCAGTTTATTATCAGACTTATACTTATATCACTATGAACGTACTTTTACTAATAATAATCTCCATTTATATCGTTATATTGATGACATAATTTTAATTGCCACTGATCAATCTAAAATTTCTCAATTTCCAGTTGATTATCCCGCTAATTTGGAATTAACGGAAAACCTCTTATCTAACAATACAATTAACTTCTTAGATCTTAAAATTACAATAAAAGACAACAAAACAATAACAGATTTATATGATAAACGTAAAGAATTTAAATTCAAAGTTAATACATTTACAAATTTTAAATCTTGTCTTCATCATTCTGTATATCGAAATATACTACTTAATCATTTATATAGAATAAAATGTTTATGTTCTTCGCATCTAATTAACAATAATATTAAAAAACTAATTTATGATGCATTAAATCATGGTTTTCCAAAAAAATTCATATATTCATTAATATACAATTAGTACTTACATGACCAAAAAAAAAAAAAAAAAAAAACACATGCATAAACAAAATTACAAAAAAATTTATAAAATTAAAAAATATTTATAAAAAATAAAAAAATTGTAAAATAATAATAAACAATTTCTATAGGATGGTTGGGTGGGTAGATGTTAGAGTACGGGGGAGGGTGGTGTTGTCTGGATAATACGCAATGGTTAATTTAAAAAAAAAAAAAAAAAAAAAAAGGGTCTTTAGTATTATAACTATATTTCTAATACATATTTTATATGGATGTTGATTTGATGTTTTATATGTAATTGGTGACTTTTCTTTTTATTTCAATTCATATTAAATTTAACTTATTTAATCAAATTCAATATTAACTTGTTTTTAAAATTTAGTCTACTTAGGACAATATATTAATTAATAATAGTATACCATCTTTTTAGTGATTATTATGCATATAAGTTTATTTGATATAACTAATGTTATGCTGTATGTGTTAAAATTGGGTAAATAGTTTTTATTATTATTCCAGACCTGCCAACTTTTGAAAATGAGAAATCGTAGCACAGAATATTGAAATTAATCTGGAGGTTGGTTGGTTGGTTTTTCAGAGCCATCTTTTGACATTCGTAAAAGGAATAAGGTTTCAGTCTTTCAACTCAATATAGTAAATTTTTTCCTCTGAAAATTTTTATACGATATTTAAAGTTTCTACTCGTTTTGCAGCATTTTTTTTACATTTGTAAAAGAAGCCTGGTTCCAATTTTTTAGCCCAGTGCAGTAAATTTTGACGAAATTCTCGAATTTTTTTCCCGCGACCATTTCAGGATATTCACAATTTTTTCCGCACAATCGTAATTCACATTTTTCTATCACGATTCTTTGTTGAAATCTGCACTTTTTACCATGAACTTTTGACGAATTTTGTGTTTTTTACCACACAAAATTGAAATGTTTAATAATAATTCGTAAATTGAAATGTTTAATAATAAATAGTACAAATCGCACAAATTTTGCACATTATTTCAAATCTTGCCCCTCAAAGATTCCCCCCCCCCCCTCCAGAAATTCTTAAAATGGCATCCCTGTTTCTAACGAAGGGAATTCCTGTATAAATATTTACAGAAACACGATTCACTTGTGGTTGATATACATAAAGAGGGTTTTATGTTAAGAAGTTTGTTTTGCAGCCCAGATTTTTTTTTTTTTCATGAGCATTTTTTAATGTCCGAATTTTCGGATTAATGACAATTTTTTTAAAACTTTCGGAAATGAATACTTTGAAATTTTGGAACAGAATCATTCCTGAAAATTATGTTGCGCGGGATAAAAATTGCAATTAGAAACAAAAAATGCATTTTTTTGTTTTTTGCAAAAAATCGTAGTTTAAGACCGATTTTCGTAGCATCGTAGTTTATAGGTCCAAATCGTAGCAACTACGATTTTTTCGTAGCAGTTGGCAGGTCTGTTATTCCTCTATACTTTTTAATATTGTTTTATTTTCAACTTTGTATTCCATGATTAATTATCGGTTTAATTTGATTGTCACAATCATATTTTTTTAGCTTTTTTATGGCTAATATGAAGTCATTGGATTTTTAATCCAAGTAATCTAATAATTTAAAATCAGAAATAATGTCACAACCACACATATTCCACAAAACATGAAATGAATGCTGCTTTAATGCACAACCAGTTAACCGGAAAAACCAGTTATCTGGAATACATCTCCCAAGCATTCCGGATAAATGGTTCTGCACTGTATATATATATATATATAGTAAACTCTGTCTAAGGCAGAATCGGTCGGGACTGAGAAAACTTTCCATGGTAGACAATATTCTGGCTTATGCAAAAGAGTGTGATTTATTGGAATGAAGCCTACGTAAGCCGAATAGCGTTTTATGTTTTCGATAAAAAGATTGGATCTTGAGTTATAATGAATTGCTCGTGACCTTTCATTGGTTGTCCTGACTCGAAAATCTGTCCAAAACTGAAATTCTGGAAGATCCATTGTCTTTATAAATAAATGAGAAACGCTATTCAATTTCTTAGTACCGCTGTAATCAGGGTTGGCAGTTTTCTTCCACAGTGGAAAAAACCACAGAAAAAACCATGGAAAAAATCGGCCAGAAGAAATAGGTTTCTTCCAAATGGAAGAAACTTATTCTTTAAGAATTTACCCTATAACTTTCAACTTTGTAAGATACAATAAATGTCTTATTCCTACAACCTTAAGTAAATTAATCCCATCAGACCTATATAAATTCAATTAATGCTAAATTAAAAATTACATCAGTTTTTTACCCAAGATCACACACAAACACCTTTCTAAAGATCTTCAACCATTTGCTAAATGAAGAAAAGAAATTTGATCCAAAATGCACATAATCAATTCAATATTATCCATTTCAATTTAACAGGCATATTTTTTAGTTATTTTAACTTTTGAAACTAGTAGTAAACAGTATGTGGATCATTCACTCGTTTAAATAAAAGACTGTGCTTTTAACTTAAAGTAATAGAGTACAATAATTACTGTATTTAAAAATCATTAAAATCCTCCTTACTACAAATGCAGAATAGCATAACAAAAAGTCTTTTATCAGTAGGATGCTGCAATCAGTTTCTCAACTTAGAATGGGTGAATGCAAAAGATGAAAAAAATTCTTTCAAGTCCTACAGAAAAGTTCAGGAGAGTTTAAAAGCATTTCGACATACCCATAGATATTTTAAGAAAATTAGTCTTTTAACCCTCTAAGTGTTTGGGGCGTAATATTCCGTTCACTAAGCTCCAGGTTTCACAGCAATACAAGCAATATTTAAGAGAATATAATTCTATAAATTTAATGAATTTTAAATACATTGAAGAATGATTAATACTCTCAAGGATTACATTCATATTTGTAATTGAGATTTTTTTTATAATGTTGAAGAATCATATTTTCTTAGCATATAAAACCAAATGCAAAGAAAACAACATTACAATTTTACCCTTTTGCAAGACGCTCGGAGGGTTAAAATTAGTGATGTAACGAATAGTGATTTGGCCGAATAGCCGAATACCGAATATTCGGCCAAGTTTTAGGCCGAATACCGAATATTCGGCGGCCGAATACTGACTTTAATATAAATGACTTTTATTTTAATTGTTTAATTTTTTTTTCAATTTTAAAATAAAAAATTAAATTAAGGACTAATTGAAATTAATTTTTTGTTTGAGTTTTCAAAAATCATAACAGCTGAATGTATTTTTTGTTATACTTTAAATGTCTTAAAAAATACTTTAAAGATAACATATGACTTTTAAAAATGTAAATAATAATTTAATTCATAATTTTTTATTTAATCCATAGCTAGTTCTAGTAATTTATATATATATACTATCTAAAATAGAACTCATTACCTCTGTAAAAATGAAACTTTTTTTATTTTAGTAAAATCCTTTCACCCCCTAAAAGTAAGAACTTGCATGTGTCCTCTGTCTTTTTATATGCTTTTTCATGCAACTTAAACTTAGTAAATTTACACTCTGTATGTCAAAAAAAAAAAAAAAAAAAAAAAAAAGGTTATTTTCTTAAAATATAATTATTCATTCCATTAAAATATTATATATTCTTTTCTACTACCAAGATATACTTTTCTCTTTTTTTTCTCTCACAATTAACAAGCCCCTCATAATACTTCCTCCACCCCATATTTCAGAATGAGATCTTTTTCTTATAATAATTAATGTATTTAGGTATAATTTTTTAATATTGTTTGTCGAAAATATTTAAAATCATATTTCGTTTTGATTTTCTGGAACATATCTAACCAAATATCTTAAAATATTCGGCCAAATATGCCACTATTCGGCTACAGGTATTCGGTCAAATGTCCCACTATTCGGCCACAGGTATTCGGCCGAATATCTGTTCAATATTCGGCCGGCCGAATATTCGGCAAAAGGGCCGAATAGGCCGAATACCGAATAGTGGCCGAATATTCGTTACATCCCTAGTTAAAATCTGCATTGAGATAGGCATGCTAGTATAGGTAATTACAAATGTGTTTATTTTCTGTGTTGTGCAGTTTAACTTCGGAATGAGACAGAAAGCCAAAGCTTTGAATTTGAGTACAACCTTAAAGCATAATAGATTGCAGACAATACATATTTTCGTAAATGTGCACTCAACTAGTGATACAGTACAACCTCGATATTTCGAATCTGTGGGGAAAAGAAAAAAATTCGAGACATAGAGGTTTCGAGTTATCAAGATTTTGACAAAATTAAAAAATATAATAACACAAACTGTTTTTTGCTGTAAAAAATAAGATTCACCAAAAACGACACATAATTAACAAATTACACTTCTCAAAGTTTTAATAAGTTCAAAATTGTGTTACAAACATACTTGTTTTGATTAAATAATATCCAATTCGTCATTAAGAAGTGCATTCAATTGTTTCGGAAGAAAAGTTCTTAATTGAAGTCTGCCGTCTCGCAGAATCTTTTTGCAATTGGACAGTTTTCTCTAACATAGCAATGGTACCAAATGCTTCCGTTCTAATATTTTCATTTGATCTAAGAAATCTCCGCAACATGTCAACTGCCTTCTCAACTTCTTTCACTGTAATTTTTTCATGCTCTTGTTGGTCTTTAATTTCTTCATCAGAAATTTCTGCATTAATGTTCGAAACAATCTCTTCATCTGTCATAGTGCCGCACGTTCCAAGCTCATTGTCTACATTCAAGAATTCTCCGAATGAAATCTCAGTGTGACACCAGGAGTGTAGTGGACGGTACACGGAGGCATACACCGTACACTTTCTGAATTTTTTTTAAGCAGCTCCGTATGCCTTCTGTTTCTCAAATAAAGCTATAGCGTATACGCTAATGACTTTAGCTTATACCCTCTGCTTGCAGCGTGTACCTTCTGGTGTTTTTTCGGCTGCAACACTGTGTGACACACCTTTTGTATCAATTCTCACTGTTCTGAATTCAGTTCTCCTTCTTCAGTTGCTTACTTAATGGAATCAACTTCCTCTGTTTCCCTAGAAGTTCTATATTCCAAAAATCCTGCTTTTATGAAACAATTTCTTACTGCTGTTTCCGTAAAATTTTTTCAATTGGCCATTCACATTGATTGTAAGATGTTGATAGGTGTACTAGAAGGTTTAACATCACCGATATTATTCAGAAGTTACTCTCAATTTGGGCTCGATAACCAACTTTGAAGCTACGGATTATCTCCTGGTCGAGACTTCAAAGTCGTGTTTAGCGGCAAAAATTTAACAGTGATACTTTTTAGCGTTGGAAGATTTAAGTTGGCTTTACAATTGTCTATGAAGAATGTGTATTTTACTTTTCCCCATTGTTTTACAGATTCCCACCAACCAATCAGCAAAAATTGCGTTTGTTATCCACGCTTTTTTAGAAATGGCTTAATTTCAGCAAAGCACCTCGGCTTTTTAGATCATCCTATCATAAGAGGAGGAAGCTTTTCTTTACCACTTTGATTTGCTGGCAAAAGCACAGTTACACGAAGTTTACTCTGTTTGCAACGTCGGATTTCTTCACCTTTAAATGCAGCCGTTCTGTTGGAAAAACACTAGTACAATAATCCATTTTCATTTGCGTTAAAACACATCATCTGTTTTATATAGTCCTTTTTAAAAGAGAAGGCAGTTCTAAAAGCTACTCTTCACAGGTAGCTGCATCACCCAAAGCACTTTCACCGCGAAGTTTCCAAAAAACGATGTTGTGCCTTTTTTCAGTTTCAAAAGCTTTCCATTCTTGTCCTTTAAGTTCTTTGTATCAACAAAAGGATAAAATAATGTCAAACCAGTATCCAGATCAAACTGGTTCTACAACTGACAGTAGCCAAAAGTAAAAAGTCAAACTAATTTCCATGAAAAAAATTTCGAGATATCAAGGGTTTTGGAAAATATATTTCGAGATAGCTATGGAAAATACATACGAATTTTGATGAAAATGCAGGGGAAATTTCTTTTTACGAGATATCAAGTGTTTCGAGATATCGAGGTCCGACTGTAATAACTTTTAAATGCATATTTATACAGAAAAAAATGGCATAAGCAAGAATTCCTTAAAATTTAAACAGTTTCTGTTCGTTTGAATTGATTTTTTTTAAAGTATTACGGAATTTAATTTTATGCTCGACATTGAGTATTTCATGCATATACAGGGTGCATAGGAATGTCCCTTTAACCTGAAAATACTTGCGAATGGAGAGAGCTACAGCTATGCGAGTGAGGTAACGGTATAGTAATGCGACTAAGCCCGACCTAATGCAAACGACAAAAGTGCCCCTAGTGGCAAAATTTGGAAGATAGCCATTGCAAATCGAAAACAAAAAGAGATAGAGCAAAATTTCCAGTTAGAAAGTTTTAGAGCATCCATTAATTAGTACGAAACGACATTTGGTTCACACGGGTAAGATAAATAGTCGCCTGTACACATAAAAATGTCCGAAATCGATGAGCGACTATTCTACTTTGCATATTCACTTTTCGGAAATGTAGCATTGTGCAATTGCAGAATGTGACGTTGTACTGTACTGTAATGCCTGTAAAAACTTAATTTCCAATGCATTTAAAATTTAAGTTTAACCCTTTCAGGGGCAGAAGAATTCTGTTCGTTCGTAAAATGGTGAAATAATTGGCTGACACCAGAATATTCAAACGAATTTCTTAGAAAATAAAAAGCCACTAATTTGCACTTTCATTACCAAAGCAAAATTTTATTAAAATATTCTAGGTGCCATTTGTCAGTTTTGGAATTAGGTCGCTAGACCGTCCAGCCACCGCCCTTGAAAGGGTTAAATCTATGTCGTCGTATTGAAGAGGCTTGCAATAGACGTTCTATGCTGAGAAATGTGCATGCAGAATTACTCTCACGAATACAAACGTGTATTGTGAGCAATGGCGAGCTTTTCGAGCATACTGAATATTAACTTTTTATCACTGTGACACAGTTTGTCTTTTTGTTTTCTGTGTAATGTTATCAAAATGTATTGAGATAAGTACGTATTTATGCAATAAATTGTACGTATTTCTTCATATTATGCCATTCAAACGTTTACACAAAATGGAGAACACCGATTTCAGACATTTTTCGGTATACCAGCAAAGATTTATCTTATCTATGTAAACTAAATGTCGTTTCGTACTAATTAATTGATGCACTAAAACCTTCTAATTGGAAATTTTGCTCTATCTCTTTTCGTTTTTGATTTGCAATGGCTATCTTCCAAATTTTTCCACTAGAGGCGCTGCTGTCGTTTGCATTGAATCTTGCGTTGTCGCTTTACTATACCGTTACCTCACTTGCATAGCTGTAGCTCTCTTTGTTCGCAAGTATTTTCAGGTTAAAGGGACTTTCCTATGCACCCTGTATATCAGTTTTAAAGTTTCATAAACGAAATGCCCTTCATTTTTAAAATATCCTGTTTTCCACCTTATGAAAAATTTCGGCTTCGATGGGTCCTTAAAATCTTTTCCGTTTTTGCGTTAGGCAGATTCCGGCTTATGCAGCAAGAATTAATGTTATTTTCTATGGGTTCGGCGAGACTTTAAAAAATTTCCGCGGTAGATTTCCGGCTTACACAGAGTCTGCCTTAGACAGAATTTACTGTATATATACAAAGGCTTTCAAAATGGATTTTGCACACGAGGAATGGGATAGTAAAAAAAGCTTTAAATTCTAGGATTTCGGTTAAAAGAGGTTCTACTGTACTTACTAAAATTTAGCCTTCGTATTTATCAGAACAAACCTACATAAAAATATTTGAAGCAATTCTGATATTTCTGCATGAAAAACACATTTATCTAAATTAAGTGGGGTGGGGGGTGTTAGTCTCCCCTTTTACCCTTAACCCATGAACCCCCAAAACTAATCAGGGAAGCACTTTATATCAGAATGAACCTCTATCCAAAATTTTAAGCAAAACAGATATTTCTATCATCATGTTATGTACAGAACCGGCAGGCACTAGAGCTCTCAGGCTTTGATAGTTTGTGAGCTAAAGAGGGAAAAAAGGCCTATTGAGATCATGTTGGAGAAAGGATGGGGTTGCAGCCGTGTGATGTAAATTAAAACTTCATGTACAGAAGGAAATTCTTTTTAAAGAAAGTTTAAAAATAGGTTTTAAAGAGCAGCCGTTGAGATCCATAACAAGATGAAGTAGAGTACAGTGAAATATGTTTAACACGAAAAATCAGTTAACACGAAATGATAGAGCGGTCCAGACAGTATGCTATGCAATTTAATAATTTTTTTTTTTTTCTTTTTCTTTTAACTTGAAACAAAAATAGTTTAACATGAAAAATTCGCTTTCGATCTAGTTAGTTTGAGTTGAAATGGGTGAATTTTGTGTTAAAAATCACTGAATTTAGTGGGTTTTTTTTTTGTAAATTAGCTTATGTTTTATGAGCACAATGGCCGAAAAATCAGTGCAAAAACAAACTGCTATTTCACTTCAAATGAAGATGAAGCTGCTTTATGCAGAATGAAAAAGGACAAAAACAGAAGTCTGGGAAGAGTTTGGCATTGCCAGTTCTACTTTATCAAGAATAATAAAATACAGGAATCCCATTATGTTCATGTTTGAGCACAGTATGTTTAAGCCAGAGAGAAAACAGGTGAGAACCACTCAGCACAAAGATTTAGAGGCAGCTTTGCTTATTGGGTTCAAACAAGCTAGGTGAAAAATGACACTTAAGAAGATATAGGATTTCCCCCCCCCCCCCCCAAACAATATATTTTTTAACATGCTTTTTATCCTAATGGATGCAACTCACTCATAGTTTAACAGGAAATTGAAATAAAATTGGACGATGTCGAAAATATTTGTGTTTCTTTTTTTATGAATCTTTTAATGCAAAATTCTTTTAACAAAAAATTTTTTTTGGTCCCCTCCGTTTCGTGTTCAATCACTGTCACTATACAAAATATTTTTACAAATTTATTATGACTTTTCTAATTTTCTATTCTTAGGATGATTCTAATTTTCTATTCTTCACTCCTCACTCGCTAGGTCCTGGAATCCATTCCTTGAAGTGAACAGAATACTTGAGAGTTGCGGATTTGAAAGAGAGACTCATTTTTGTAAAAGAAAAAACTAAGGTACTTATGTATTATGTGTGCCAGGAAGCCTTGGGTTGTCAATAACATGAGGGACACTCTTACTTCTTTTTCTTTCTACACTAAAACTGCGTTAGAGGTGCCCCATTAAAAGCAGTTTTAGACTATTATATATCTATAAAATAGGGCTACACAGTGTATAGGGTATCCTCTATTCCTTCTAGCAGGAATAACATCTTGTTTTGAAAAAAAAAAAAAAAAAACGGCCACTGAAAATCGTATCGCTTAACACATGTTATGTATTTAAAAATAAGTCTGCACTGCTTTGTTTTGTGTTTCATAACTGGTCAATTTCACAGTTGGGTGATCGGTCATCTTGCAATCCCTGGCACAGATAATACACAAGCACACAAAATGAATGAAACAAAAATGGCAGAATTGTACCGATACCATTTTCTGTTCCAAATTGGGAGGAAGCTCCGTTTTGTGAGGGTGGACCACTCCCCAGAGGGGTTCCGCTGTCGGCGCATCCACATTGTTAGGAGGATACAGGTGGGGGGCGTGTGGAGGAGGAAGGCCATTCACGAAAGAGTACCCGCCACTCACGAGTGCCTGTTGCTAGGGAGGGAAAAAACACAGCGACTGTTTAATGTCCATCGGCTCACTCAAATAATTAAAATTCTTTCAAAAATAGGAGTTGTTGCATTTCTGTGTACAGTCAACTCACTTTAATCGGCAGACACCTGTCACTTCCAAAAGGCATTTTTCACAGTTTTTTTTTTTTTTTTTTTTTTTTCCCCGAGGGGTGGGGGGTGGGGGGGCAGTCATTGAATTGAATTTTCAGTTTAAGGGTAGTTGTCTCTCTCACTCTAAATGGACACATTAATAAATGAATAATTAAAAAAAAAAAATACTTTAACTACTTTATATACATCTTTTTAACAAACCAGACTTTCACAGTTGGAGAGGAAATAACATTTTTGAATCACTTGCAAGATAACATAAATCTAAAGTATTCAAACAAACAAACAAGGGCATTCCTGTTTCCAAAAATTAAAATGGTTGGTTGTATTTATGACGGCCAATTATCTGCACGAGGGATATAGGCCCGGGGGGAGGGGGGGGGTCTTTCTAAGGGAACCTAATCCATATTAACGCTTGGAAATCCAAGGTTAGAAGAAAACTCCGAACGATTAGGCCGACGGGCGCAATTGGGTTCAAACCCAGCACCTCCCGTCTACCAGCTTCGAGAGCAGAACCTTTCAGCCATTGGTGGGGCCCAAAAATTAAAATGAATCCATGATGAAAGTGTATTGGGATGTGTCTCTTCGGAGAGTCATGCTCATTTTATGACTCTGTATTATTGGATAATGGATGAGTGACTTATGAAATGAACATTGAAACAATAATTTACTGCACAACTTGTTTGAAATCATTTTAACAGTCATTCCAGCATTCCTAGCATAACTCATCTGCAAAAAAGATGAATGTCGACAAACATCCCTTAGGACCTTATAATCCACACACAAATCATTGAGATTAGAGTGAGTTGTTGACTGCAATAGTTTTATTTTTTTTTAATTAAGGATGTTCTCAAATACTCTCTTGACTTTCTGACACATTCACAAAAGTTTTCTTGGGTAAAGTTTCCTGATTTTCTTACTAAAGGTTCAAGGAATTGAGAAACATTCTTTGTTTCTGTATAACAGTCAATCCTCTTTTAACACCTATGAAGGTGCCCAAGTCCAACTCAGATACACATTTCCCTGACTTTTCCAGGTTTTCCATACCCATAAAAGAAAATTTCCAGACATCACGATTTTGTGATGTTCTATAAAAGTTGTAAGCCCCACCCGTGGCTGAGAGGTTGTGCTCTCGAAACTGGTAGACGGGGAGGTGCTGGGTTCTAACCCAATAGTGCCCGTTGACCTAACCGTTCAGAGTTTTCGTGGTTTTCTTGAAACCTTGCATAAATATAGGTTAGGTTTCCTTAGAAAGACACCCCCCCCCCCCCCCCCATGGAGGGCACTCTCCCTAGGGCAGATAATCAGCCATCCTAAATAACACCAACACCCTAAAAGTTGTCAATCTGAGAATGGTACTTCTACTTTTTGAAAGAAATGTTTGTAAAATTTACAAAGGGTTGAGCACCCAGATATTGACATTAGGGTCCATAAGGGCTCCTCTATTTCTTAGTGAGTTATTTTGCAGATACAGTAAACTTCCGATGATCCATCACTCAAGGAGATAATTGAAAGACAGTACAAGAAAGTTACTAAAATTACATTTCTATACGTTCATTTATAAATAAGAATAATTAAAAGGCTTTTATTTGTTATGTACTTTTGTTTATAAAAAGCATAACTGATAATGAGAAATCTATTTAACAGACATTTTGAATTTTACTGAATCAATGGGCAGCACCTGTTTTCATACAAAGTAATGACACATTTTTTTTTTCCCTTCCCATTATGCTTTTGTTTTTACTGCAGCAAGATTACCTACATAATAAAGGTACTTGGGTTGCATCTGCATTCTCTTGCATCTCAAACCAATGAGTGCCATGAGAGAGTATAGAGTCTGTTTGACCGACTCCTGGAGGGTCATCCCCTGATTCATTCTATTCATCCTTCTCTGGATTCAAAACATTTTGAATAATTCCATTACCTGTCAATTCTTCACAACCAATATCATTCTTGTTACAATTAAGTTTATGATTTCATCCTCAGAAAATGAGGTTTCGTCCTTGTTTCAGATTTGAAAAAATATTTATATATACAGTGAATTCTCGATAAGTCGAATTCGAAGGGACCGGCAAAAATATTCGAGCTGTCGGAAGTTCAACTTATCAAAAATCCTTAAATACATACAGAAAATATATGAATAATTCAATCATATACATAGGAATTGCCATTACAGTCGAACCTCGTTAGCGCGAACACTCAAGGGGAATTTTTTTTTTGTTTGTGTTAAAAATAGTTCATATTATCCGAACTTAAATACATTACATACAACAGAACGGGGCAATCGGAAACAATTCATGCTAAAAGTAATTCGCATTAAGCATGTTCGTGTTAACGAGGTTTGACTGTATACTGTAACAACGGAGTCTGCAAAATGAGCGCAAAAGAGATATATAATTTAATGCTACATATAAGGTACTTACAAACTCAAGTTTTCTGGAAAAACTTTTTAATTATGACTGTTTGAAGAAACTTTGTCTTTCACATGTGAGAAAGTATATAAACAAAGAAAAGAGAATCGTCCACACCTCTCTACTTTCGAGATATTGCTGTAGTGTCGTCATTGCTGCATGTACTTCTTGATTGTTTGGAGGTGAAACGCAATTTACTTCCTCATCATCCTCAGACTCAGATCGTTTTCCACCTTTTCATTGCTTCAACTCTATCTGAAGCACTAATTTCTCCGCAAATTGCGACATTTTCGTCAATATTCAAAAACTCATTATCGTCATTTTCAAAAATAACTTGATCGTGTCGATTTTCATTCACAACACGAGTGCGCATTA
The DNA here is from genome assembly GCA_963932465.1 of Maratus speciosus. Lineage (NCBI taxonomy): Eukaryota > Metazoa > Arthropoda > Arachnida > Araneae > Salticidae > Maratus > Maratus speciosus. The sequence continues at coordinate 12,126,587 of OZ010797.1, forward strand.
CTTGCAAAGCAGACACACCTATTGAAGCAATTTTTGATAGTGATTTGTTTCACGTCGTTGTTCTAGGAACTTGAAATCAGTAGTGTAGTCGTAAAAAAATCAGAGGGTATACGCTCAAGGCAGAGCGTATACCCTAGAGTGTATATACTATTAGCTTTCTTGAGAAACAGAGGGTATACGGTGTTCCTTAAAAATATCCAGAAGGTATACGGCGTATGCTGAGGTATACCCTCCACATTACATCCCTGCTTGAAATCAGTCTAATTGCTTCTAACACATCACACTTATGATTTATTCCATTTTCGTCATCTTCAATTGCCTTCCACTTTTTTTCTGTAGGAATGTTTTAAACATTTAATTATTCCCTGGTCTGCTGGCTGTAGTTTAGAAGTTGTGTTAGAAGAGAGAAATTCTAACTTGACAGATTTCAAGTTCAAAAGTTGATCGTGAGCTGTACACGGATCAACATTTTACGCTTTTTGGCATGAAACACTACATCTAAATTTCTGATGTGCTCCTCGAACAATATCAGTGTCATCCAAGCCTTGTTATTGGATCTTTACTCTACCGGAAGTGACTTTTTATGTTTGAAACAGCCAGGATTTTTGTATTTAGCGATGAACAGTAAAGGTAATTTTTCTGTTCCAGAAGCATTTGCTCCTACAAGCACATTTAAACGTTCTTTTCTTAACTTTCCACCGGAACATGATTACCCCTTAAACATCATTCTCTTTTTAGGAAAACACTTGTAAAAATCTCCCATTTCATCCATATTGCAAACATCGTCCGCACTTTAACCTGGAAGAAGTTTGGGTAATGAAACTGTCTTTCATTCTTCACACAGCGTATCAAACACATCTTTTGCTTCGGTGTCTAATGTCAGAAAATTAATGTTGTGTCTAGCTTTAAATTTTTCCAGTCATCCCGTGCTTGCAGGGAATGCTTCCACATTCAATAACTTTGTGAAATCCAAAGCATTCTCATGTAACCATTTAAAGGAATTACATTCTTCTGTGTACTGTAAGATGTAAACCACTTTACGAGGTCTGTTTCGATATCTGGGAAGGCACACGTATTCATCCTTTTGCACTTTGCGTTGACACTTGACTTATGTCTTTTGAAAATGCGTTCTTTATCTTTCAGTATGGTAGATAGAGTATTGCGAGGGATACCCTATTTCATGGCTAGATCTTTTTCATAAAATTAGGATTGTTTTCAGTATCTTATATCAAATTTACTTTTTGTTCCAAAGTAAGAATTTCTAATTTCCGCTTCGACATTTTAAAAGACCCAACTAAAAATGTATCACGATATGAAAGCAATAAGCACTAAAATGACAAGACTCAACATTAAAACAAAGAACCCGAATAAAATCTCAATAAATGAATCGAAAAAAAAAACTTCCATAAAAGCGTGAGAAATTTGGCAAATTAGAATACACTAAGCCACCTGAGAGTTGAGAAAAGGGAATACGCAAAGGAGAAATGAATGGGGGAGGGGGAACGATTGCCACCGAAATTTCAAACTCGCAGACTCTTCTCATTGTTCAAGGTGGGAAGTAAAAATAGCATCCTTCAAAGGCCACGAAGGAGTTCAGAAAAGTTTTATCTAACAGAAAGTGTCAGCATTTTTGAGCTGTGGCTGAAAAATTAAGAAATTAGTCCAATTACTGTTATTTCTCTTTCTGAAAAAAAAATCGACTGAAAAGATGTAGACTTCGACAAAACGAGAAAGTTTAACATTGATTTGCAATAAAGGGGTCGGGACTTCGTGTAAACTTCGACTTAAACGAATATTCGGCTTATCAGACTTCGACTTATCGAGAATTGACTGTATATAGGAAAGGGAGTGGAAGGGTGGCGGTGGATAGAGTAGTAGGTCATCGAAAGTTTGGTTCCAACTATTTTATCCAACCAGGATGAAATTCTTTATCCTATCAGTCACAATTCCAAGTACAGAATGCTTTGACTGATTTTAATTTTTCTTTATAAGTCATAAGGCTGCTCTGTCACTCGCCCAATTTGAAGATCATCAGTATTCAAATAAATTAAACTAACAAAAATGTTCAAAGACAAATAAGCCATCTCTACAAAACTGTAAAAAGATTCAGTGATGCTGATATTCAAATTCTTGCATCGACACTGACTGAAACAACAAAGAACTGCACGAGTGGTTGAAACACTCTTTAAAGTAGTCATGGAAGGGCCATGTTAGATTCTCCTGCAACTGCCATTTCAAACCCTTAGTTTTCTAATCAGATCAATTTTACCTGATTTTTTTTTTTTTTTTTACAGAAGTTTCAAATTTCCTATAATTTTCCAGTCCATAAAAATTTTCCTGACTTATCTGGGTGACTAGACATCCTGACCTCTCTATCTTGCATCCAGTAATGTGCGATCTTGTGTGTGTGTGTGTGTGTGGAAACTATCATGAAAACGTTATCCAATAGCAATCAGAGTTCGTGTACTGCAGAAAAATTAAAAACTAGAAAACAGGAATTCTGCTTTTTTCAGAATGGAATGTTACACCCGATGAAAAAAAAAAAAAAACATACCTATATAAATAGAGATAGTACAAAACACATTTCAGTTTTAAGACTTAAAACACACACTTTTATATAAAATGATGTCATTTGCATCCGCTGAAGAATTCCACATTGACAATCCAGTCTTCAACACTATCTACAGAGAAGTATGCATAGGATGTCACTATTGCAAAATAATACACAATTCCAGCAAAAAGCCACGCCGTCCTTCAAGAAACTAGACCCCAAAAAATCAGCTGCCTTCATTTGTTTGTAACATTAATAGAGATACTTAAAATGAAATAGAGTTGTTAATAACAGCTCCCTGTTTTATCAGAAATCATTCATTTATATTTTTGCAAAATAGCACCTATTTTAATGACATTCTTTTTATCTTCACTTATTATGGGAAAATGACAACAAAAAGATATAATCAATAGCCTACTACTTTCCAACTATTTTTCCTTTACTTTCTACAGAAATGGGGTACTCCAGTGGCCAACATAAAATAAATAAATAAATAAATAAAATAAAAAATGAATAACTCAAAAATAAATGGAGATGTCGTTTTCAAACAAATTTAATTTAAAAGTACAATGACACCTCCTTGAACGGCCACCTCTAAACAACAAAAACCTCCGAATACCAGCCACATGGGGATGGAGCCCAATAAGTTCCACAGCATTAACATGAGTACGAACCTCTCAAGAAGGAATTCTAAACAACAGTCACTCAAAAGTCACAAGAAATTATTTTTAACCGTTTCTGGTACAATTTCATATTTAATTGCAAAGTACAATGGGAAGCAGATCAAACAAAATTGACTGGATAGGTGAACAAACAGAAAATGAAGACATTCATAATAATACAGAAGTTTTATGTAATATTCTTAGAACAGCACACATAACTAACAAAGGCCAGCTTGTTTGTATGTCTGGTCAAAAATTTAGCAAAGATAGGAGAGAGGAAGAGGAAATAGATAATAGAATCACCCAAAATTTCCAGTATGAACACATATGCTGAATATTGGATGAACCTTCATGAAATCTTAAAATTTCTCATTTTTTTCCTTGGAGAAAGACATTTGCAGCAAAAGAAAAAAAAGCATCTGCAAATCTTATTTTATTAAAACAAAGGTGTATTTCTATTTCAATTTATGTAATTTTGATTTTTTTTAAAATTAGACCTCTGAATAACACCCACCTCTGAAGAGAGGTCCTTTTTCACCGGTCCCCTGGATCATCGTTATTCAGAGGTTACACTGTCCTTTTTTTTCCCTACACGACAGTCTAAAAATTGAAAATGTGAGATGCTTATAAGTTTAATAATTGTAGTGGAGATTATCCTGTACAATGATACTTCTGCTTTCTTTTACAGCTGGCTTATGTAACGGAATGCTATTTTTTAGAGATGACACTTTAATGGCTGGCTGAAAGAAATAGCCTATTGGGAGGTTAAAAAAAATAATGGATTCACTTGGTTTGTCAAATGATATTGAACATAGGATGCAATGCCATTTGAATTAAGAATGCTTTGTAAAATGTGGCACTCACGGCAATGAAAATGAACAAATCAGAAAGATGCGTGGCACCCGACAGACTCCATAAATAAAACGAGAACAGAGGTCAGAATGGAAAAAAAAGAAAAATGGCCATTTGTTTTTTTCCATTCTGACCAGAAAATCAGAGTTGTAATATTTTATGGCTGCACCTAACGCTTCATTTATAATGGCTGTTTCATAATAATAGAAACCACCAGAAGAAAATGGAAATACTGGGGGTGACACTCCATTCCAAAAAAGCAGAATTCCTGTTCTCTAGTTTTTTTTTTTATGTCATTCCTTGCAGCTCACTCACTCCTCTTGATTGGACACGTTAAAGAAAATGATACAGTAAAATCACTCGGGGAAATCTATTCTATTTAAGAAAGAATTCAGTTTTTGTGATGAAGTTTTCCGTCCATTAAGGAATGAAACAAACGGAATGACTCCCGTTAAAGAGAACCTCTGTATCGATCGATGAGCCTAAACAAAACAGTAGGAGAGAAAGAAGTTCAGTTCTCTGAGAGATATTTTCAAATCCATTGACTTAACACCTTTTTCTACTGACGCTACTTATAAATACCATTAAAATAACGTGTCATCCATTCAATACATCGATGCGTTGCCACACAGTTTAGAATGAGTTATAGGTGCATGACTTTATCTTGTTCCAAAAGCATGAGGGGTTCAACAAAAAAACTACTTTTGAAAGGATGCCTTTTGCGCCTCTTTTCAGCTTTCTTGGCGTTGGGGGATTTTTCAATTCGGAAATATTTCTATTGTAAGGAGCATTCTCTATTTCTACATTTCCTAATACTAAGAAAAATATTGGAGTGCTGGTTATCAAGAGTGCACAAAATCCCTTCAAATTGAATGAATCCTTATCAATCTTCCAATATAGTTTCAACAAATGGCTCACGTAAAAGGCTTTAGAAGATGAAATTTTCATCCATTCAGTACGTAAAGGGTTAAAATAAAAATCACGTATCATTCACAATCCTATTTTGTTTCTTCTAGTCATGATAATTTATTTTAACCTAACTCATAGAACATACTTATTTTTTAGCTTGCAAAAAAGCAGTATCTTCCTTTAAGACTTTCATTAATAGTGGTGCAAAAGTAGTGTTGAATGTGTCAATGGGACACGTCAATGGGTCCCTTCCCCCCAATCGATTGGAAAGTAACAGAATTTTGTGTCCTTTACTTTGAATCCGCCCTTCATGCACTAGAATCATGAATTTTTAAATAGTTTCAAAAACTATCCATTCCTTATTAAACATAAATCCTACATCATTCAATACAAGATCGGACAGAATTTAAAAAGCTTCCACTCATTTTAAATTCCAATTTTATAGGTAGAAATAAAAAGGGTACACCATGCCCTATTGACTATGAGGGGGGCTGCTTTTGCGGTTCTTCCCCGATTATGAAATCTCTTGTTAACCCTATGGAGAAATTCAATGAGGTAAGAACTCATTACACGTTATAATTATCAAAATACAGTTTACGAAAAGAGTCGTCCCATGCCAACAAAGCCAATTTTTAAAAGGGTCTCATTCCATTTCTAGTATTTCTAAGAAAAGGGGACTCAATTTTTAAAAAATTCAATAAATGGAAAAATGAGCGAGATTAAAAAAAATTTAAACTGAAGGAGACTCATGTTGGAATCCAGCAGTGGTACATCCAGGGTTACACTTTGGAGGGGACTAGCCTATTTTAGAGGCCTCTATGTATCCAGATCTGGCCCACCCCACTGCCGAGCTCCGTCTTTCCTTCATTGGATTGGATGGGATGTGCCGGATCAGGTCCCGACTTAAGATTTTTTTCTGCTGACTTGAACAGAGTGGCAACTAGCCAGAGAAAGCTCTTGAAGTGGGGCTCATTCTGAATGCTTTTAATGGGTTAAATAATGAAATACTGTACTAAAATATATATCTTAGTTATTACGATTTTTGGGTGTATTTGGATCATTTTAAAGTGTGTTTGCAATCAAACTATTTAAAGTTTTATTATTAAATTATCAAAATAGTATGAAGGTTAAGAAGAGAGCAAGAGGTTGCACAGGGTCTTAAATTTTTAATTAGGTAAAATCTAAACACACACTGGAGCCCTTCGGGTTTCGAGCTGAAGGTTGGGTGGTACGAGGAGTCCTCCTCTCATTCCATTTTCCCATAGATTAAGATTGAATCCGAGAAAGGAAAACTGACAAGTAGTCTCCCTTCACATAAAACTATTTTAAGATATCAGTCATGTTTGTTTTTGTATAACAAATCTTTTAAAAATCAAAGGTATTGTCGACATTTTTTGGTGTGTGGCCACCCCATAACTTCCCTAATGAATCCAAAACACGATTGGAAAAATAAAACACTGTCTTGGCAAACACATGAGACTGAATGGGGTTCATTTTATTCAGGCTGTACTCCAATGGGGCTAGACCCATTCCTGAGGCCACTTTTATTTGGAAATATAAAATGGGCAGCTGTTCTTATTCAGAAACTGAGAAATCAAATAGGCATTTTTCGGATCTTTCAGAAAACTCTTTAAAAACAGGCATTTAAAGAGGCCAAGAAAGGTCATTGTGAAATGGGACTTAAAAAGTAACAAAAAAGAAAAATCAAATTTATATTCTTAAGGACTCTCCCACATTCATACTGTTCGGGCTTTTACACTCAAATAGGGACTATGAATGAGAACTGCCTTAAGCAAGGAAAAGAAGGGGGTGGAGAAAGCAAGAACAGCCTTAAAATATGGATCCATAACATGCATCACTGCCCATTTTGCAAGGGGTGGGGTGACATTTTTGGGGTTTGGTTGTAGTTTAAAAGTACAAACATTTAAGTCCAAAATTTAAATGGAAATGTATTGACTTTCTAAACAGAAAAAAAGAGTTGGATATTTTAGCAGGAGAGAAAAAAAAACAAAAAAACAGTCTTAAAGTATTCCCTTTCACACACCTATCGCTTCACGCTAAGCTGTCAGATAGTCACTGCCCATGAATGTTATTTCCTTAGACAAATAAACGGACACTCCATTATGTACTGTCACAACAGATGCAAATGACACAAATAGGAATCATTTCAGTTCAATTTAAGAAATGTTTCCGGGAAAAGGGAGACCTGTTTGAATGATAGGCAATGAGCGTGTTCAATAAAAAAAGGGAAAAGAAAAGACAATGAGTGATGAGTTACCTGATAGGACTGGTCGAGCGGATGGCTGTTTTCCATGTTGGGTTGTAAGACATCGGGAAACCGGTTCTGGGAGTAGGCGTGCATGGAAGGCGGGAGGTTGGCTTCCTCTTGCTGGACAGCATTCTGCATGCTGTGCATCCACTCACCTCCGCTCACAGGGACCTCCGCTGGAGGAAGAAGAAGGACAACAAACATGAGCAGAAGTAAAAACGCTCTTATATCAGCACACTTTTAAGGGCCTACACAAGTCACTCAAAAAGACCCGGATGATAACATTAAACCTATGGGGAAGTTATTTTCAAATACCTCGCTTGAATTTTGATATTTTTGAATTATTTTTTTTTTTTTTTTGCATAGGATAGTTGAGGACAATCTACAACCGGGCTAGTTTTTACTTTTTTGATTTTGATTATAGTTTTTTTCCATATTAGGATAGTTTCAATTTCAGAACCGATTCAAATCAGTTCCGAAAGCAAAAGTAATTTAAAAAACATATATATTAAACCAAAATCAAAAAAGTAAAAACTAGCCCGGTTGTAGATTGATCGTTCTCAGCTATGCTATGAAAAAAAAATTCATTAGAAAATATCAAAATACAAGCGAGGTATTTGAAAATAACTTCCCCATAGGATCAACATTATCATCCGGGTCTTTTTGAGCGACTCGTGTAGGCTCTTAAGAAGTAGAAATAGGCCAAACTTCAAATGAAAATTCACATTCTTCATGAGAGCATAAAAACAATGTATTCAACAGTTAAAAGCGGGTACTTATCCACTAGAGGGGATTTTGCATTGTTTAAAAACTGGCACCCTGGGGGCTTTAGAAAGTGAGATAGGATAGAAACAGCTATGCTTCTTTATATATGCAAACATGCGTAGATTGTTTTTTATAGACAGTTGACTTGTTTGTGTATAAAAAAAAAAGATAAATGGCTTCTTTTTATTCAATAAATTGCATCCCTACTGAAAAGAACTTGTGAATACGGGGAATAAGTTCATGCCAAGGACATTCTCTCACCCTGTCCCCTATACAGGAAAAGTACCTAAAAATGAATAGATTGTTAGCAAAAAATAAGTTACACATTTTTTTTTTCAGATAAGGTAAGAGGAAATAAAGGATATTTTGCATGACTGCATAGGCTACTTTGCAGATAGGGAGGGTTGAGTCACACAGTAACATAGATTTCAAGGCTGAAAATTATTTCAACTCTAGCCTTTTAAAATTACTTTTTCCAAGGTTTTTTTGAGAACTTATTTTTAAAGGTATACAAAGTGTTTAAAAATTCATTGACATTCAATTATTATACATATTAAAGTAGAAAACTGTATGCATATGTATACATATCAAGTTGTAACGAAAGTTTCCCACCACAGCTAATACAGTTTGTGGAAACAGTTCTCGTTGAAGTGTTTGCTCATATTTTGTCAAATGATTTTTGGCATTTGAAAGAAAGAGACTTGCTTTATAACACTGTGTTGTGAAATTTGTAAAAAACAGTTATCATTAAGTACAAGGTGGAAATGGAACGGTCACGCTACCAGATTAGAACCATCATTTACTTCAAGTTCTGCTGCAAAAAGTCAGCTACAGAATGTCACTGAATAAAGTGTACAGCTGTAGGTATCATAGGATGTGTTGTATCATAGGATACTCTGGAAGGTTTGGCAGAATGGTGGTTATATATGATATTACAGTTAATTATATATATTATAATTAGTATTATGTAATGGTGAATTGACGGGAAACTTCATTACTACCTAAGGTGGAAAGATAAAAAAACAGTGACTTGGAAGCAAATCAGTGCGAGCACTTCTAATAAAGGAAGATACAACATAGTAGATTTAAAACCAGAGCAATAAAGGTGAAAAATTAGGTTTTTTTAGTCAGAAAATGAGTGAAACAGGTAGCCATTTTTAAAAATATGCATTTTTAGTAGAATAGTATCCATTCAAAGTAACATGTCACTTTTCAAACAAAATGGATGCGACTCAAAAGGAAGCAGAAAAGCAAGATATCCGTATTTTGAAAAATCCCTTTTTAATTAAAAATTTACTTGGAAAATAAAGGAGTCTTTCTTGAAAAACAGGACACTTGGTAGTTAGGCCACCAGAATAAAGAAATGTTAATAAAAAAACACGCTTCAAAAGTTAGCCTAGATACACATTCACAGACTGTACTTTATGCTGTTATAAAGAGGTACTTTTTTTCATACTCTTTTAAAACGGGGCGTATCTTATACCATGAAGGTGCCTTCTATCTTTTGGTATTTCTCATGTTTGCAGGATGTGCATCACACTTTTGTTAGTTTTTAATTTTGATTTAACATCAACCTATTGACCTCAAATAGCATCACTCTGCACTGGATGTCAAAAACTAGGACCCACAGTAGGCAAACCATTGTTACTGAAATTTGTATTGTTTGATTAAATGTACTGTTTTAAAATTTCTTTGTCAAGAAGTCAAGAGAGTGTGGTGTGTCTTTTGTTTAAGAATGAGCCATTTTTACGATAGACCCTGTTCACCATGAGAGCAAACAAGGTACAATAAAAAGGCAATTTTCTAAAACTATTACAATTCCAATAATGAAGCTCTGTGCATTTATGTCCATAAATCGTTAAAATGAAAGTAAAAAATGATTACAGTAGAGCCTCGATTATCCAAAGTCATGGGGACCGACCCTCTTTCGGAAAATCGAGAATGCTTCCATTTTAAGATTAGGGAGAAATAGATGCAATATTTCTTATTAACCCTTAACCAGAAATGTGAAAATTCCATGCACAAAAGAACACTTAATAATTTACCAAATAGTGAAACGTAAACATTCAATCCTTAATAGTAATGCATTAACAGGACCCATTTTTTAATATAACAGCATAAAAATAAGTTTTGAATGTCGGAGAGAGAAAATATTAAGGACAGATATGTAAGTGCAACCGTCTCACAGACGGCACGTTTCCAGGGTTAAGGTAACAAGTGCTTAATAAAGATAAAGCAATAGCAAAATAGAAACAAGAATAAATTACCTGAATTTTAATTTTGAAATTAAGTACCTTTTTACATAGGCCGCAAGGGCTTGAAAAAAAGGTTTTGTGTGTCGCAGTTTCAAATGTCTTTCATTTGAAGCTCTATTAGGGAGATTTTCAATAGTATGAGTTCACCCGTATTACAGTCATTCTGCTGCTCCAGCCATGCCAAACCTTTTTCAAAAGATTCGTTTTCTATGTTCCACTCCACGGCTTACAGCATCTCAAGTTAAATTCGAAGGAACTCTAAGAAAGGGGATCAAAAATATTCACTCGTAGTTTGGAAAGGGCCATTTGCAACACAAGGAATAGGGTAGTTAAAAAAAAAGAAAAACGCTTTCAAAATGGATTTGCACACAAGGAATTGGATAGTATAAAAAAGCTTCAAAAATGGATTTTGGTTAAAAGAGTTTCGGATAAAGGAGGTTCTACTGTATTTTGATGCAAGTAATAATGAGAATGAATGTTTTCTTTGGCATGCGTAACAGAAAATATACAATTTCTTTGGCACTATAAAGGAGAGAAAAAAAAAAGCAAAACATTCAAATTCAACACAATGTCTTAGCATTTAGTATTCTATTTTGTATAGCATTGTTTTAAATGGAAATTTTCAGTGACAAAAACTCAATCTACAAGGACTACATGAAAATTACTGGGTCAAGGGATTTTTGTTAAGAGAAACATTGTCAAAGAAAGATCATTAAATATTTTATTTCATGATTTAAAGAAACAAATTTGATTATGATTATTTCAATGTTTAGGCGCATGGTTCGATTACCTGTCTTTTTACAATGTTTTAACTGTAAATGTGTCAATCTTCAGTAAGTGAGTTGCATATGCGATAGATTTAAAAAGCAAATTAAATCATGCTTGAAAACTATTTTATAACCCATTAATTTGAGCTGCAGTATTTTTATTTTGTTCTAAATTTTTTATTCAAGTGGGTGACATTGTCAACATAATGTCAGTGACTCACGATTATATTTTTGCTGTATAATAATAAATAGTGTCGATGCACAGTTTCTTTTTGTGGCAACAGGAAAAAAGAGATTTGGAAATCAAAAATACTGACTTTTAGCATGAAATCTATAACACTTGTGATCTATAATGAGTCTGCAAGGATACCATTTTTTTTTTTTGTTTGTTATTGTTACAAATATCATGATGATATTGGCATCTACCACTGTGCTGAATTTGATAGTCATGGATCAAACAGTTTAGGAGGAGAGGAGTCACAAAGAAACCACTGGGGTCACTGCGTAAGAGCTCAGAATAGCAACGGAGGTCAAAGGTAATTTTCTGTCAATAATAATACAGTAAGAAACAGTATTTTATCCTCAAGACTAGCTGACATTGTTCAGTCCCAAAATAAACCGTACATCAGTGCTGATTCAGATAGGTTAAACTTGTAATTCTGACCCCCAAGTTTCTAAGAAAACCTGAAGGATATAAAATGCGACCGTCCTTTTCCTCTTTTAACAAGTTGGAAATTGCACGTCAAATGTGGTGTTCGTATTATAGTTAGATAACTATTCAGACCTGGGTGGCAATAGCTGTTGCACTCTTATGCATGAATACAAAATGTATTACAATTCAGTGATACGGAAGTCATGATACGAATACATCTTAAACAGGCTGACGTCATCACAAAGGCAACCTAGAATCATGACCTATCATGGGATAAAATTGAATTCCTGTCGTAGGAAAGGATTTAATGGAAACTTTTAGGAATATCTTTTTAAGTTTTGATTCGATTTTCATAACATTTGAAATGATACATATTCTATTTTCAATAACGAACATGGCATAGTAAATCTTAATAAAATATATCAATTACAGAGCAATACAACTATATTAACACAAGTTAGAATTCAGACAGACAGACAAAAAAATCCATAAACATTTTCAACTATGTTGGCAAGTTTTAAAAATGCATAATAGGTTGAAATTTGACTTTCTGCAATGTATACCAATAGATGGAATCATACTTGAATACTTTTGTACAGCCCTGTATTTTAGCTGCTATCCTTTGTATACATGCCACCATTTAGCTAATAGTTAAGACACTTAAAACTAGTGAAATCATGCTTCCAGAGATTATCATCCATAGACAGCCTGTATTTAATTCTTTGCGTGGACCTGTATATTATTTTATCTATATTCTAATTCTACAAAGATATCTAAGTATAAAGGAACAAGGATGGAAGTTTTATGCAAAAGATCGTTAGCTTTCTGCGACAATGTCGAAGCACTTCTGACACAGGATTCAGATAGTAAACTATTTTTTTAACACAATCAAACTGATTGGTAAAGTTATACGAATTGAATATTTCCAACGGAGCGAAAAAATGCTCAGGCAGGGGAATCGAACCCACTTAAACGGTAAAAGCAAAAGGTTAGCTTAAACGGTAAAAGCATTGCCCTTGTAAGCTAAGGACCTGGGTTCGATTCCCTGTCTGGACATTTTTCCGCTCAGTTGGGAATATTCAATTCGTATGATAACTTTACCAATCAGTTTGTGTTAAAATAATAGTTCATCTACATATCCATCATTTATAGGGAATTCCTTTACCTGTGGTTTATTCTGTTGAGCTGCCTACATGACAAGACCAGATGTTACTACCAATAAGGTTATCTGAGCATAATAGGCTGGCTGGTTGTTGGCCCAGCTAGCTTAAACGATAAAAGCATTGGCCTTGTAAGCCAAGGATCTGGGTTCGATTCCATTTTTTCGCTCGGTTGGAAATATTCAATGTATCATTTTTAGTAGAGTTTGGAAGGTGGCATTTATGACCATCAGAAATTAAAATGTTCTTTAGTCACCACAGTACTTAAAAAAGAGAATTACAATGATTGCAGAGATTGACCACTGATGTTCGGGTTATCCACTTTCGTTTTTTAATTCTTGAACTCCAGATTTCTCAGCATATCGCTATGTGTGGTTCTGATAGCTAAAATACAATCTCTCTTTACGTTACATTCTATTTCGTAATACATGTCTTCTTCTGGCAGGTCTACTACAGTTTTCTATCTTCAAATTCCAGCAGAGTCAATTATGTAATAAAAACAAAGAGCAGTGTGCCACTTTCATATTTAAAAATAATGTGAATCCTATAAAAGTGGATTTTTAAAGCTGAATTGCTTGAATAAAATAAAAATTTCATTTTCACTGCCTTTTATATATATACTAGTTGCAATCATGTAGCTATTAACCTAGAAAAAATCTCGATAACTGATTCTGATATAAAAATAAACCTCTAGTTTTCATCCAATAAAATCTTACCAAATTTCCGTAATGAGGTCCACAGCCAAGTTTCACGTCAATGTTTGCAACGATAAGGTTACAAATGTTACAAAACCAAGTTAATTACGTACCAAACTACATTCCATTAAATGTCAAATTCCTGTTTACTAAATTGTATACAGATCTTTCACCAACAAAACTCTGAGAGTGATAAATAAGGTTAGTTATACAAAATTTAGTATTTTACAAAATTTTTTGCATTTCTCTAGTGAGCATACTTTTAAGATTACATTGTTCTTCAGTCTGTTGCTTAAATATACCCTATAATCATTAATTTGTCCCTACGTTTAGTGGCTAGGGTTGTGCACCAGACAGTTGTTTGTTTTATAACAATTGAAATTTTATCTAAATTTCAGGTACTTTTTTTTCTTACCTGGGATAAAATGATAAATCCAGAGCTGACAACTGCCACAAAAATCGTAGTTTCTACGATTTGGAGCTAAAAACTATGATACTAAAGGGGGGGGGGGGGGCATCGTGAATTTACAGATATTTTGGTGGGGCGTTGCCAATTGGAAACACTGGTTTAGATTGTACAAAATAAATTTCAATTAAACCATAAGTAGACTAAATGATTTGTAATCAAAACTAATGTTTGTTGAAACTTAATGGTATTTATCAGAAATCTTTTACGTATAATGTCTTCATGTGAATTTGCCTCTTTCCATTTTAATATTACTTTTATTATTTAAATAATTCATAAATGTGTAATTTCCAATCATTAATTTAGAAATGCTATAGATGGAATTAACGGGCAAGTCGCAGACAGCCATTTTCAATGAAAGATTTGGGATGTTTGGCTTTTAACTTGTACGAACTTCAGATATTACTACTTTTTCTGGCCAAAACATTAAGGAGAACTTGGCGCTTTTATTTATTTATTTATTTTTTACAGAAAACTTTTTGTTGGGATATCACTACTTTTTGTATGTTTTTTCAAGTGTGTTTTTCTAAACGATATTAATATAAAAAAAAAAAATTTTAATTTCGGTACTTTTATGTTAGCCGAGCACAAATCTCCTCAATAGCATTTTGGTTTTTCGCCAATAGCAGTTTTCATTTTTCGCCTGTGTAAATTAGAAACAATGCTTTGATTTTCAAATAAAATATCTTGGTTTGTGTTATTCTTTCTTATTTAATTCTTTCTGTTTTAAATAAAATGAGTGAAAGGCATCTATTTTAAATAAGATGACTGAAAAGTTTATATTTTTAAATGAAATGAATGCGATATGAACAACGGATATTGAAACAGTATTTGGCGATTTGCCACTTGCACCCGGCTAACATAAAAATACCTAAATTTATTTTATTAAGCTTTACAAATTTATACTTTATTCCTTTTTATATTAAAGTACTAGCCACCTCTAGCAAGCAGTTTTGTCTCCCTTAAATATATGTTAAGTGTTGCATCATGTTACTGTTATTCATAATTTAAATTACTTGCCCATTCTTTTGCCAAATCAGAAGCTTTTGATAGAGAAATCAAGAACTCTTTAGGATCATGCAAGCACATCATATACTTTGTGTTGATATGTATTTCATCTTTTGTGAGAAATATCTCACTTATGCGTAATGTACGTTTGCTTATCAGTTGCAAAACGTTCTCTAATGCGGAGGTCCTATTAAGTAATGTTTTCTAATTGGGTTCACTGCCAATTGTTGTATTTTAATTGATACGATTTGGTGCAAGTGAAATGGTTCTTATGAAATCCTTTGACAATATCTGCATTTACATTAAGCCGTATTGATGCTAATATCATTTTGTTTCACGCTAAACTTTTCAGTAGATTTGATTACAGAAGAATAGAAAATCTACCGGCACACTGCCATGTTCTATTAGAAAATCTATCTTTATTCTCATCTAATCGTCTTGAACAATGTGCCAATGTGTTAAGATTTTAGTTAATTTTACTCGAAACCTGAAAACTAAAATGTGAGGAACCCGATTATAGAAGATTCATTCCAACGTACATATCGATAAACAAGTTACATATTATAGAATTATACTAACCATAATGAGAATTGGCAGTTTCGATGCTCTAATAGTTTCTGCAAATTATCTTTATATGATACAGAAGTTTTAACAGAGTAAAGATTAACAACATAGTAACAGTAAGTATAATAAAAGTACAATACAATACAATAGCAGTGGTTTTGTGCAGTGGCGAAACTATTGACACTTTGTAAATATTTATACGTTATACCATTTAACTAATCAGATGATATGCGGAAAAATATAAATAGATGGTTCGCACTAATAATTAAGTCAATGAAAAATACACACTAGCGTCAAATTCTCACCAAGCTTGGTGACATTTAGCGAAGTGTCACCAAATTTGGTAATATATCATGTCAATTTTCAAATTTGGCGACGAAAAATGTTTTATTTATTCTGACATCATAATGATGCATATGTATATACACATATTTATAATATGTATGATGCAAATGTATTATGTATTATATGCATAGGTATAATATGTATGATGCATAAGCATAAAGTTCATTAACATCACTAAAATGCACTTGAAAGAGTAGTGTTCCATAAATAGTAGCGGATATTTGTCAGATTGACTAGCGTGCTATTGAGATTAGAATTCCGACATTTATAATAGACCAGGAGGCATCTGCACACTCCATCAGCTCATCGAGTTTACAGCTGAAATTTTAGTACAAGTCAAAACTAGATTAGCATATAAAAATGCAACTGGTTTGCCAAGTCATATCTTGGTAAAAAAAACCCTGAAGACCTAATTTTAATGGTTGACTGGTAGGTTTATTATTGTGTTTTCTTGCATCCAAAAGTATGGAAACATGGAGGAATAGGTGCAGGAAAACACAATGGAAAATCCAGCAATTAACCCGTAAAATCGGGTCTGTAGGTGGCTTCCATAAAGATACGACTTGGCAGATCAGTTACATTTTAATACGCTAATCAATTTTTAACTAATCCTAAAATTTCAGCCGTCAAGTCGATGAAGTGATGATCTGTGCAGACGCCTCCCTGTCTTTAATAAAATTTGTTTTAAGGAAGTAAAAGATAGAAAGATGGAGAGATAAGCTGAAAAATTTACCTTATCAAGATTTTTGTAAAAGAAAATAAAAATTCATTCAGCTTGAAATCATGAAACACCTTTGTAGCTCAGGCTAATTTTCTGCAATCAGGTTTTGGTGGTTCCTATCTATGATCTTTCTTTTACAGTTTAGAGAGTGGTGTGGCACCGATGGGATACGAACCAAGGATCTCATGATCAGGAGGCGAGAACGTGAGCGGAGCGTCGAGCAAAAGGTCAAGCCTCCTGATCATGATATCCTTGGTTTAATCCCATCGCGGCGCCACAGCACTCTCCAAAGCGGTGACCCGGACAAACACGCTGCAACAACCTTCAACAACAATCATCTCATCTCATAACCAACAGATGGCAGCACTAAAAAATCATCCCTTGCAACCAAAGCCTGTGAAATGCTCGCAGCACAAAGCCTGTCCTCACACGCATCTCATATGCGTACGACAGCATCATTCACGAGTGCATATCGCTCGTCAGACGTCAGCAATACGTCTTTCTCACTGGGGAGGGAGTGTGCAGCGATCTCATCTCACATGATCAGTCTAAAGCGAGTGACTAGCTTAGAGTAAGTGGCTTCGCCTTTTGCTCGACGCTAACGTTCTCGCCTCCTGATCTTGAGACCTGTGGTTCGTATCCCATTGGCGCCACTCTCTCCTCAACAGATTTAAAATTAATAATAAATTAACAGTAGGTAGGCTAATAATACAATATAATAACATTAGCAGCAGTCTTCGGATGCCGAATCTGTCACACATCATTAAAGACAGCTTTATTAGTTACACATTTCATTTAATTAAAAGGAGATTTTAAAATTTTCATATGAGAATTAGGATATTTTTCCACTTGGCATTTTTAAAAAAATCATGACACAATTTGGGCTTTAGAAACTCAGATGTTGCCAAATGATATAAGCAACTATGAAAACAAACCTGATGAACTTTTATGTTTATATCTATATATATAAACATTTTATTTATACATGTATAAAATATTGTTTTTTATATACAAATTATTTCTGTTTGCAAATAAAAAACTAGTATGTTGTGGCCATCACAAAACTTTCTTCTATATAAATCACGTCAATTACATCATTTAAATAGTACAAGAAATAACAATGATTTAGCACCCATTCATATCAAAGTATATCTGAATTTGAAGTTGGATGAAAATTCATGCATTCGTTCTTGAGACAGAGCTATAGCGGAAATTCTGAAAAAATGTAACATAGCCGCGCCACCTGTTGAGCGATTTACACCAAAAATAAGCAGCACCAAATGATATCAAGGTATACCTGAATCTGAAGTTTGTTGAAAATCCAAGCATTAGTTCTTGAGGTAAAGCTATTGTGGAAATCGCAAAAAATACAGCATAGCAGCACCACCTGTTGAGTAATTTACACCAAAAATTAAGCAGCACTGATTTATACGCCAATTCATGCCAAGGACTAACTAAATCTGAAGTTTGATGAAAATCCATGCAATAGTTCTTGAGATACAGCTCTTGCGGGAATCGTTAAAAATACAGCACAGCAGCGCCACCTGTTGGGCGATTTACACCAAAAATTAAACAGCACTAATTTATATGAGGGACTAACTGATCTGATGTTTGATGAAAATTCGTGCATTTTTTCTTGAGTTAGAGCTATTGCGATAATCATGAATAATGCAGCATAGCAGCGCCACCTGTTGGGCGATTTTCACAAAAAAGTAATCAGCACCAAACTATGTCCTGGACTAACTGAATCTGAAGTTTTATGAAAATCTGTGCAGTAGTTCTTGAGATATAGCTATTGCAGAAATCGTGAAAAATGCCACATAGCAGTGCCACCTGTTGGGTGATTTTCACCAAAAACTAATCAAGTCCAGTTTATATCAAGGTCTAACTAAATGTAAAGTTTTGTGAAATTCCGTGCATTAGTTCTTGAGATAGAGCGTCCACAAAATTTTTGTCACATACAGACTCACAGACAGACATTTTCTAAAAACCATCCAATCGTGTTCTGGGCATTCTAAAACGTATAAATCTGTTGAAAACCGGAAGTTGAAATTTTTCACGAATCCAATACTTTCTTCTTGTAAAGATAGAAGAAAGTAATAAATAAATGGCTTCTTTACATTAAATGAAATGTGTACATTTGGAAAATATTGCTTGCATACATGAAACAGGTTGCCATAAAATACGTTACCCATTTTTTTTATCTCGTCAAGGCAATTTTCCCTATTTCACTCTATCGGAAAAGTACCGAATTGCAATTATAGTTTGTTAAATGTTTTAATATCGTGAATATATCATAACCTATACTGATTAAAATTTTCAGGTATATTTATTTTTACTTTTTAATAAACATTTTTGAAAAGCATATAAAGTTTTATTCTGCTTGAAATGACGTGACACCTTCAAAACTTTGTAATCGAGTTTTGGCGACCCATATTGGCCCAATTGAATGTGTTAAGGAACTGTTTACGGCCAAATCAACACCCCCTGTTTGAAGGTTTTAGAGAAGAAAATTCTGTGTTTTCAGATTTTTCTGGTTAATTATGCTACAAACCTGACTTACTTGTGAAATTTCATGATTCTTTTAGAAGTACCTTAGTTATTGGATGATGGGAAATGAGCCAGTTGCAAAAAAGTGCTTTTTCGGGATTTAATATTTCGAAAACTACTCAATACAGAAACACGAAATCGTGGAACCTTAGTTCAGTTTGACCCTACGAACATGTGTATAAAAGAAAAATTTCTATATCTCTCCTTGAAATGACGTTATGAGGGGGGTGAAAAGTATGCCGAAATGGTTCAGGAAAAGGTAGCGTACGGCTTGTGCGAACTTGGCGGACGAACTGCCCAGGAATTTCCGAGAGTCTCTTGAAGGGCAGGGTGTAAAAAATAGCGTGCATGATTTGTGCACAGAAAAGGAAAGTTCTGCATAATAAAAAGTGCTGTGTGGTATTTTACCCCTCCAATTTCTTTCACAGTCCTGCGATTCTTCCATGAGTATTCTTTATTTCTTGGAAGCCCGTGATTTTTTTTTTTTCATTTATGGAATTTCTAAAAATCAATTCATGAATGGGTCATGGAAAAAAATGAGAATTTCTTCAAACAATTGTGGAAAGATATGGTGAATTTTGTCAAAGATCTCAAAAACAAATTGCTATCTTGTTCAATTGCTTGAGGGGGGGAAAAAAAAAAAAAAAAAAAAAAAATCGCAAATTTCATCAAAAGATTCCACAAAAAAGATCATGAATTTTGATAAATGATCGAAAAAAAAAAAAATATGTAGGGAAGGGCAACACAGTGTCTCATCACTGTAACATACATGTGTTTATTTTTTTTCACGCTAAACATTCTTAAATAAACTCTGTACTCATTACTTACCTTTATTTGGAAAGTTGGATTATCCTTTATTCATCTTTATTTCATATCCAACAGTTTCATTTCTTATTTATTTACTTATTGTTTTCACTCATGACATTTTCCCCATTTCAAATCTCGTACGTCAACTCCCGTATATCGCCTAGCATCAGTGCCTAAGGGGGTGATGCATGGAAGCCGGTAGGAGGAGGTGAGGCTGAAGGATGTATTTGCATCTGTTTCTCTTCGTGTTTATATGCCGGGTGAATGAAGTATATTCTGTTGCCTTTCTTACATCGGGAGATAAACGTCAGCAGTATTGTGAAATGTTGTTAATACAGTTTCTTAAAGTCCTTATTTATGCTTTTAGTGTTGGGTGCTTTTAAATGTCGCTCTCGTATATTTCATAGTCTGAGATTAGGTCGTCCGCTATCATCATTGGTTTAAAAGCTTTGTAGTCATTCAGTTCTGCAATGGTGAAGCGGTCGAAGAAAGATTGCTTCCTTATTTTTAGAATAGAGTCTTGGGGTAGTTTTCCATTTAAATATTCCTGGAGGAATATATATATCGGCACTATTAATGTTTTAGTGCTTAATGATGTCTGTAATTGAAGATCTTTCGTCACATTGTTATTGATTAACGGATGTGGATAAGTGCTTCATTGTCCTTTTTTGTGAAAAGCTTGCTGCGGTAGTATTTAATAAGTTTTTTCAAGGTGAACATAATGAGCATTTCTTATCAAGATAAACCTAATTACTGTAACGCCTTTATTGAAGCATGGGGTAAAATATCAGAATCCTATATATTTCTAAATAGTAGCAAATTATGTAAATGGATCACGGAAAGATACTGGGAATTTTGCTGATCGGTCGCAGAAGAAAATAAATTTCGTCAGAAGACCACTGATAGGAAATGAGATTTTTGTCAAAAGATAGGAGGTAAAAAAAAAAAATGTGAATTTCGTCAAAGGATCACGGTAAAAAGCGCAGATTTTGTCAAAGGATAGAGATAAAAAAAAACACATGAATTTCGTCAAATGGTTATGGAAAAATCACAAATATCATGAAATGATCACAAAAATAAAAAAAATCGAGATTTTCATCAAATTCACTGCATTGGGCTAAAAGATTGAAACCAGGTTCCTTTTACAAATGTCAAAAGAACACCGCAAAACAATAAAAAACTCTAAAAATCATAAAATTTGCAGAGGAAAAAAAAATTACTACATTGAGCTGAAAGATTGAAACTAGATTCCTTTTACAAATGTCAAAAAATGGCTGTGAGAGAGGAAAAAAATTTGCAAATAATTCAAAAATAGCCGTAGGAATTACAGATTACGTTTACTAATGTAGAAAATTCACTATGAAATGCAGAAAAAAAAAAAAAAAAAACCTGACTAAAAAATTTAAATCAAAAAATTGTCATAATCAAAAAATCCTAACACTGGCTTTGAGGTACATAACTTCAGATAGGGAGGCACCTTCCTCCCAAATCTTGCACTCTCTTTAGGAAGCATTGCACACAAGACATCTATGTTAATTATTATAATAGTTTTTAATCTGAAAGAACTAACTTTTGAAAAATAGAGTTAACCCAAATCCAACCGACAGGAATCTAATCCAATTTGCTGCTGCTTTCATAGTAGAAGCACATATTCCTTGTGCCTGACAAAGAAAGACTGTAATCTTTTGAAAGGTCTAGTGTATTTTAAAAGTTTTTGATGGTGTTCACAATGCATCCTATTCAAACAGCGAGGGAAAAACATAAGAAACATGGTTTGCCTTGTCTTTATTGATTACGAAAAAGCATTTGATTCGGTCTATACATCAGCAGTAGCAGAATCTCTGGAGAATATTGGCCTTATCAAAGAAGATTTGCAAGAATGCAACAGCAACCATCCGTTTGGACAAAGGAAAAGTGAAGATCAAGCGTGAAAGAAGGGACACCATTTCGCCTACTGCTGTCTTAGAAAATATTTGAGGAAGCTGGATAGAGATTAGAATAAATGGGGAATGTTTAAATCAACTCCAGTTCGCTTAATTAATTTTCTGTAATAGCCCTGAAGAATTAGAAAATAGGCTAAACGGAAGCTAGCATTCATGTGCGATTAAAAATAAACTTGGAAAAGACTAAGGTGGTGTTCAATTCATTTGCATCGAAAAAGACTGATTAAAGAAGTGCAAAGTTATGTGTACCTTGGACAGGAAATAGCATCGGATATCATGAATGAATGAAATCAATAGAAGAGTGAGAAATGGATGGAGTGCTTTTGGGAAGACCATTCTGAAGGGTAAAATTGCGTCTTCGTGTGAAAAGGAAGGTGTTTAACCAATGCCTGTACTAACTTATGGAGCAGAAACAGGGAGGCTAACGCAACGGATGGTACAAAGATTGCAAACAACACAGAGAAGTAGGGAAAGGTGCATGCTAGGCATAACTAGAAGAGACAGAGAATAATCTGGATAAGAAGTCAGACGAAAGTTTTTGACATCATTGAAAGGATTAAACAGCTAAAATGGAAATGAGCTGGGCGCATTGCAAGACAATAGATGGAGCACCAACACCCAACAGTGGTATCCCAGAGATGTAAAAAGACCAAGACGACGAAATCAAGTAAGATGGAGTGATGAAATCAGAAAAGTGGCTGGTGTCCATTGAATGACTCAAGCACTAGACAGGAAACATTGGAAAAATCTGGGAGAGACCTACATCCTGAAATTGAAATTGGATGATTATAGATAGTAAATTTGCAACTTTTTACCCTATCATGGACACAACATGAATAATTTGAATACATATTTTAAACAAATCTGTAAAAAGTATTACACATGCATAAAGTGCAACAAGCAAATAGCGAATGAAATAAAAGAAAAAATCGCGCATCCATCATTAAACACATTCTAGCATTTACAGAATAATGCAACAAAACTTGACCCTATGAAAAGGTGAAACCAGATTTCAGGATATTATTACTTTATAGCTGTTTCCTGCTATTTACTTTTAATTTTTTAGTTTATTTATAGATCTGCCTATACACTACAGAGTGTACTCAATTTTAACTTTGTTACAAAATGCAATAACACAGACGAAACTCTCTGTTCAGCCATTTCCACCCATAAATGGATGATACCAATTTTCATACACTCCTCCTATTAAGCTAAAATTTGATTCAGGAGAGAAAAAAGAAAAAAAAAAAAGAAAAAAAAAAAAAACACACAATGCAACAGAAATCTAATTTTTAAAAATTATCCATAGACAGTGTGATGTTTCCAGTTCTTTGCATAGCCCTGTATTTCAATTTATATTCCAACAAAAATTTCGTAATAAACTGAACAGACATCAGCTGGAAAATGCATCAATCCATTAAAAAACACCCCTAAGGAATACACACTTGCATGCACTATACTTGTGTACTTACAAGCTGCGTAGCCCTGTATATAGGCATGAAAGTGGGAAATGTGGAAAAAAGGTGGAAAATTCTTTCCATTTATACAATAAGGCCAAACTCGTATAATTTAGACACATTTCTACAGTTTTTCATACAATAAAATGAATTATAATTGTACATAGGATTGTTATTTTCTTTTTGTAACTTGGAAAATATTAAAAGAAAAATAATAAATGTATAAATTCATTCAATCAAAAAAGAAAATTGGAAACAGTTTGCTGAAAGTATCCATCCATCCAAATGTGTCGGATGTGAAGTACAGAGATTCATTTTTCAAAATAAATGTATTATTTTGAATGATTTTACTGTTTGCCACATTGTTATTGACTCCTGAAATACATTTCCAAAAATGCATCACTGAAATGACCTAGAAATGTTTTATAAATAGAATAAAATATTCTTTCCAAAAAGAACCTTATGGAAATTTCCTTCCCTTGGTTAAAGAACTTAATTGACATGACTTTCAGATGCTTATCATAAAAGCTTGCCTTTGATTGGAGAGTGAAGCCATCCAGAAACAAACTCCAAGGATTTGAGTAAACAAAATGATTATTCAATTTTCTAGCCTCTCCCTTTGTAGGCTTCCGATGTTTTCTTTGCATTTTTACATCCATCCAGAGAATGTCTCCATTTGCTTTTAAAAAGGTGGAATTCCTCCTTTAGGAAGAACTCTTTCATGCCTGTCTATAAGATGCGATACACATCACGTAGAATGCAAAACACTGAGTCTCACCTCCAGCTTTTAGGGCTCCCGTAACCCTGTTCATGAGCGCTATTCATGTCTTATCCTAGAACAAGCATTTTATAATGTGAGTCCATCTATATAAATTTCAGTGTATTTGAAACACATTAGGACACCTATAAGGAAAACAATTTCTTTTTACCCATAGACCCTTGTTTTCCCTCTCACCTTTCAATTTAGAAGGTAAATGAACATCTTACTCCACAGAATTTGCCAATGAATGTTTTGCCCCCTTTTTTTTTTTCCTCCCCTTGATAGTGCCCAAGAAATTGCATATTTTTCTGTTACACAGGCCCAAGAAAACATTCATTCATTCTCATTATTACTTATGTCAAAATCGTCATCCTCCTTTTTTACTCTCATTTGAACGATTTATGGATGCGACTGCAACCTCAGAGAGGTCTATCCATTTCATTGTGTTTGAAGCAGTAGAGTATGATTCAAATACTTTTGCAAACCCCCTTTTTTCACCCAAAGGCTGTCACAGGATTCTTTTGAGCGCCCCTGTCCACAAACTAGCCATGCGACCCACTCCACCCTCCGAGTCTACGGATGAGAGTGACAAACAGAAGCGAAACACTTTTCAACTTTATTGGAAAGTGTTAAAAATAAGGGGTCTGCATTCGACCTTCGAATGCAAAGTGAACCATCTTTAAGACAACTGTCATGATAACCTACCTCTTCGCTTGAAATAAGTAGTAGGCCCTGTTGTCAGGATGTGAATTTTAAGAAATCCAAGAACAGGAAACGGCTCCCTTTGTGAAAAAAAAAATTCTGTCATGCTTCTTAAAAAACATGAAAGGTTCATGAAGTGTTATTGGGGCAAGTACAAAAAATAATTGAGCTATTGAAAAATCAAATTGATTTAAAGACTGTTTTAAATAATCACATAACACCATTCATCACCGGACCCTTCCAATTTTAGACATTTTGTTGAATATTTAAAAATATATTTGCCGGATTCTCCTGGAACTTCAAGATTATACAGAATAGGTTTGACCTAAGTGATTTGATAAAGAGCACCCTTAGGGGGGGGGGGGGGGGGCAACAAAAAATCAAAGAAAAATATTTGGGATCACCCAGTCCATTAAAATGCATAGAATGATTTACTGCTGCAGAACACATAGATGTGGACACTCTACCAACATGTTGACTGATTCGTGTAAGAATAGCGTGTACATTCATGGAAAGAGTGATTTTTTTTTTTTTTTTTTTTTTTTTAGTTAAAAGTTTTAGCATGTTTTTAGTTTATATCATGCAGAGTTTTCAACCCAATTTACTGCCAATTTCAGAAAAATTAGCAAAATGTAATAGAAACAATAGAGTGCAATTGGAATATAAATATATAATTTAATAGTCAACTCTATGGAGTAACTCATTAAAAAATCCAGTTAAATAGTGTGAAAATTCAGAAAGAGATACAGTAGTGGTCAAAATTATATGGACAAAGCGAAAATCGGCAAATCTTGGCTACATTTGGCTGGAAACTTATGCAAATTGAATGGCTGGAAACCAATGAGAAATGAAGAATATTTTTATAAGTTTTTATGGAAATATGTGGAAAATTCATATTCATAAAATGTTTTATGGATTTATATAGCCATCTGATACGGACAAAATTATAAGAACAACTGTATTTGTGTGTTCTAAAAAGTAAAATTTGCATGTTTTTTGCTCTGCACATGGAACCCCCAGACAATATAAATACGTAGTAAGCGTTTGGGATCGTCATATTCTGTTTTTCAGTCATGTCGCTAGGTACAAAGCTTTCGGAGTTTGAGAAAGGGAAAGTGGATGCATTTAAAAGTTCAGGACTTTCTGCACGCCAAATTGC
This sequence comes from Maratus speciosus, assembly GCA_963932465.1. Classification (NCBI taxonomy): domain Eukaryota; kingdom Metazoa; phylum Arthropoda; class Arachnida; order Araneae; family Salticidae; genus Maratus; species Maratus speciosus. The sequence goes on from OZ010797.1 coordinate 12,152,606, forward strand.
GACAAAGCTTAATAGATCAAGAAAGGTTATTTACAATTATCTTAAAAATCCGGTAAATATGGATGGCAAAGACATACAGGTAGGCCATCTTCTGTTTCTGTATGGGAGAAAAGAATGATAATAAGGCGAGCTTGTTCCAAAAAACAAATGTCAACAGAAATAAAACATGAACTGAACTTGGAATGCAGTGCTCGAACTGTTCGATGTGTTTTGCAAAAAAGGTTCGCTCTGATAAATATATATCACGACCGCCTCTTACAAAAGTTCATAAGAGTCTGAGGATGGAGTTTGCCAAAATATGCATTACTATGGGAAAAAAGTGGGATGATGTTTTTTCCCCCTGATGCAAAAAAGTTTAATTTGGGTGAACAAGATGGTTTTCGCTACTTCTGATATAATCTCCGTAGAGAAAAAAAATTTCTCAAAGCGTGCACTTGGAGATGGCTCAGCAGAACTTAATTTGCACCAGAGCGCACCGGAGCTTAGCTCCGGTATTTCTCTGTTTTTGTAAATATTTAAATATTAGTCTGAATTCACAGGAGCTCACAAATATAGGGCTCCGGAGCCCAGTGCAATAGCGCTTCTGAAAACCCGAAGCCTAAATTCCCCTTTCCTTTCCTTCCCATCTCCAAGCTTTTACATTATTTTTTATCAAAACACTTATATGTGACGTAAGGAGATATTTCAACTCAATTTTTATATCAGTATTTGGGCTTTGCTGGCTCAAGCTCAATCTGAATTACATTCAAAATTTTATTTATTCATGTATAGGACGAAAAAAATCCTCAAAAATTGCATATTCTATTTTATTTCAAATCATTTTAATGCTATTTAGATCAGAATAAAGAGAAACAGGAATCTTATTTTTCAATACTATTTGCAAATTTATGTCTGGTATTGAAGGCGGCGACGTGTTGATACGGCGCCAATCAAGAGACTGAACAATGAATTTGCTTATAGTTCGATTTTCTTTTGTGACATTACGATAATTTTTAATTGACTAGTTTATTTTATTTTTTGATTTAGATATCAAACCTGAAAAGAATATTTTCTGTTTTTAGTCAATTGGCATCAGCTTGAGGTTTTGTTTGTTTGAGGTTTTTAGTCTTAAATTTTGTACGAGTAAAAAAATCACGTTAGTGATTTTTCTGTTTATTTTGTAACATGAACAATGTCCATGCTAAGGCTCTACTCTTCAGATTTACGAAATTTACTTTAATTTGTAAGTAGATATAATTGCCATGTATCTTTATTCTGATAGAAAGCAATCAAGCAGTGTTATCTCTTTTTCTATAAAAGCATCGAATCTTTCCGATAACGGTGTAAAAATTTTCATTTAATCTTATTTTCAGGAATTAACCACGAAAGATTGTTATGCGAAAGGAATCAATTATAGTTTAAGGTAAGCATATTCTATAGGAAATTGAAAAATGCGGTTTCATTCTTCAGCCTATAAAAATTAATTTCTACAAATTTCATTCTTTTTTTTTATAAAAATGCACAGCTGCGAACTAATCCTTTTTGTGTTAACACTATTTCTGAATCATAATCCTTATCATATTTAATCGCAGAATTAGTCAATTAACTTTAAAATTAGACAAAGATTTCTATTCGGAAGGAATGATAACTAAAAACAGAAAAAGTTGACAACTAAGTATATGCAGATAAATATTTAAATTTTTTATTTTGCTAAAGAAAAAAAATGCTTTAAATTTTGCAAATAATGTATGAAATATAAATATGCAGATTGGAGTGACGGGGGGCACGCTACAATTGTTAGTTTTGCAGAATATTAGGGCTACAGTCCTTTTTTTGTAAGAAATTAAGCTCTGTGGCTCAGTAATGGTCTGGGGAGGTTTCACAACTAATGGAACTACTCCAATAGTTTTTGTGCAAGGTAGAATGAATTCTGAGAGTTATGTTGATGTATAGGGTGATAATCTTTTACCGGAAGCACAGTTCATAACGAGTGGAGGCTATTTTTTCCAGCAGGACAATGCCTCAATACATGTTTTCCAAACTTCAAATTTGTGGTTTGATGCTAATTTCATGAAACTACTTGATTGCCCGGCCAGAAACCCTGATCTGAATCCAATGGAAAATCTGTGGGGGTATTCTGGCACACAAAGTATACAAAAATGATATACAATATGGAAACAAGCAAGAGCCCATGTCCTCCATGCAAAAAGCCTGGTCAAAAATTTCCAAGAATGTTCTTGAGGAACTGCCAAACTCCATGACGTCAAGACTGATAAAAATGATTGAGAAGGGGAGATTATCAGTGTGTTTCAAGCAAAAACATTCACTGTCCTTATAATTTTGTCCAATTTTTACAATGACATATTTTGTTAATTATGTCAAATCATTCATATTTGCATTCTACAATGATTTGCATTCTACAATGATTTCTAGCATAAAAAAGCATTTTATGTATAGATTTCACTTTATTTAGTTCAGAAATAAAATTTTTCTGTGCAATTTTCAATTGTTCTTATAATTCTGACCACCACTGTAGAGTGAGCTGATTTTGAGTTGCTCACTAAAAGCAGCTGAATATAAGGGATTTTCCACAAATTGTCATTTTTTATTAACTGACTTTCAGAAAAAAGTATTGAGTGACTGTCAACGAGTGGATTTCTAACAAACGCTTTGATTTTCATACTTCTTTTTGTCAAGGAATAGGCTCGTTCTGGTGGTTATCCAAGAAAAACTAAATCAATAAAAATTTCAAAAATAATAATAATAAAATTGATAATTTGAGAAAAAAAACCTTATTCAGCTGATAATGACTGCCACAGAATTCACAGACATTCCTGCCTACGTCCCTTTTGCCGACACTCTTGTAGAAGCCAGGCAGAAAAAAACAAGTGGGTAAGTGTGATCATACATCGCACAAAGGGTTTCGTTTAATATTCCTTTCAAAACACTTTCTTTCAAAACGTCCAGTACATTTATCGCCATGGAATACCTTCTAAATTTTGGCAAACACATCCTAAACTATGTTAAAGTTTCAAACATATTCGCCTTGTTATATTTCCTAATTTTGTTCCCCCCCCCCCCAAAAAAATGCTACGATATATCACATGACGGGTATCTGCCAAATTTAGAAAAGTGCCCCCCTTGGGGGGGAGTGGGCAGATGGTCACCATGATTTTTGACGCGGCCTGATTTTAAAAATTTATGTTATGTTTTATAAGCCATATTAAAGTTTCAAACAGATCGTCCAGTTATATTTCCTAATTTTGTTCGCGCACCTCCCTCAACCTCCCACCCCCTCCCCTCCTTGAAATGCAATTCGCCCTTCTTCTTTATAATTTATTATCGTGTGTTATAAAGTATCTTAAAGTTTAAAACAGATCGAATTGTTAGATTTCCTACTTTAAATGAAATCGCGGTCTGTTAATTCCACATTCCACCACCAGGGAGAGCACTGTATTCTTAACAAAAGCGTATCTGAACGAAACTCCTTTACACAACCCATTAGTAGATATGTTACTCGAGGGGGTGGCGGTCTTCAGCAAGAATTTAAGATAATTGTTGAAATTACTATTCGGAAATAGTGGTAATTTAACTTTTGACATATTTATATTTAATAAGTATAAGTAGCATGTATCTGAGGACTCCATCAAAAAACGCACATGAAACGGTATGAAACAAAAAAGAAATATTTTGCCCCTCCCCCTCTCCCCACCTTCCCGAAATTTCACGCGCCATTTTTTATAAACTTTTTCTAATGTGTTATAAACTATCGTAAAATTTCAAACAGATCGCCTTGTTATATTTCCTAATTTTAACAAAAATGTTAGTTCCCCATTCCACCACCAGGGAGCGCACTCTATTCTTAACAAAACTGTATCGGAAGGAAACTCCGTTAAACAACCTATAAGTAGATATGTTACTCAAGGTGGTGGCGGTCTTAATAAGAAATTAAGATATTTGCTGAAATTACTATTAGGAAATAGTGGTAACTAAACTTTAGACAATTTTATATTAAATAAGTAGCATATATCTCAGGACTCCCTCAAAAAGTCACCTAAAGCGGTCAGAAACGCTAATTTTTTAAATAGAAATCTAGCGTCCCCCCCCCCCCCCCCTCTTCGGAATTCCGCGTGTCATTCTTTCTTACACTTTATCTTATGTGTTATAAAATATCTTAAAGTTTCAAACAGATCGACTTGTTAGATTTCCTAAATTTAACAAAATCGCGTTATGTTAGTTCCACATTCTACCACCAGGGAGCGCACTCTATTCTTAGCAAAAACATGTCTGAATGAACCCCTTCACGCAACCTTTCTGTAGATACATGGGTCGGGAAGGTGGCGGTCTTAACCAAGAATTCTGTTAGTTCCACATTCCACCATCAGGAAGCACACTCGATTCATAACAAAACTGTATCGGAAGGAAAGTCCATTAAACAACCTATCAGTAGATATGTTAAACAGATCGCCTTGTTAGATTGCCTAATTTTAACAAAATTGCGTTATGTTAGTTCCGTATTCCACCACCAGGGAGCGCACTGTATTCTTAACAAAAACATATCTCAATGAAACGCCTTCACGCAACCTTTCCGTAGATACATGGGTCGGGATGGTGGCGGTCTTAACCAAGAATTCTATTAGTTCCACATTCCACCACCAGGGAGCGCTCTCTATTCATAACAAAACTGTGTCGAAAGGAAAGTCTGTTAAACAACCTACCAGTAGATATGTTACTCGAGGTGGTGGCGGTCTTAAGCAAGAATTTAAGATATTTGCACAAATTACTATTCAGAAATAGTGGTAACTAAACTTTTGACATTTTTATATTTAATAAGTAGCATATATCTGAATGTGTTATGAACTATCTTAAAGTTTCAAGACACATCTACTTGTTATTTTTCCTAATTTTAACAAAATTGCGTTACGTTAGTTCCGCATTCCGCCGCCAGGGAGCGCACTCTATTCGTACCAAAAGCGTATCTGAAGGAAATTCCTTCACGCAACCTTTCTGTAGATACAGGAGTCGTAATGGTGGCGTTATTAACCAAGAATTCTGTTAGTTCCGCATTCCACCACCAGGGAGTGCACACTATTCATAACAAAAGTGTATCTGAACGAAACTGTGTTAAAAAACCTATCAGTGGATATGTTACTTGAGTTGGTGGCGGTCTTAAGCTAGAAATTAAGAAACTTGCTAAAATTACTATTCGGAAATAGTGGTAACTAAATATTTGACATTTTTATATTTAATAAGTAGCATATATCTGAGGACTCCCTCAAAAACGGTATCTAAAAAGGTCATAAAAGCTAATTTTTAAAAAAGAAAACCAGCGCCTCTCCCCGTTTGCCTAAAAAGGATCCAAAACGCACCCCATTGTCCACTACACATGCAGATTCATTAAATAAAAATTAATATCGCAACTTACAAATAAGCTATCACGCACAGAAAGATAGAAATTATCCGATAACGGGCGAAGCACGCTGGTCTTTGTCATCATAATATCTGTAATTCGATTTAATTGGGATATTTAATCAAAAGTATTATTTTAAATTTTACCGACTTCCATAAGTAACGGAAAGTACCAGAAGTATCATACATATTTACATCTAAAAGTTTGGTAAGGTTTTATCTTTCATAAACACATACATTTTTTTAATGTGGCTAAAAAGAAGGGGAATGCCTCAGGAATTATAAATAGGAATGTTAATAATGAATTCCTGCAAGACATAGAAGTATTTTCATGACAAATTGAAATCTATTGCAAGGTTTCAGTAAATTTTAAATAAAAAGAAATGATGGAAAAATTTCTACAAATTGTCACATTTTATAGCAAAATCATACTTGCATATTATGCAAAATGATAAAATTACAATTGTTAACTAAATACAATATGTAAAAATTATCGTACTTCAAAATTATACAAAATAACATTTAGCACATACACAGTAAAAATACTATTAAAAATATATCTACATTCAAAATAAATATAATTAGTTAAAAAATTAACTCTGTTGTATTAATATTGCAGCTCAAAGTGTGTTTTGATACCTGTTAAAAAAATTTTAATGGGCGATTTAAAATTTTAAAATTTAGTTCAAAATAAAAAAAATTATATACTTTATTTCACTTTGGTTTATTTTTTAAATGTAAATAACATTAACGCTGTAATTACTGTTGAATTATAAATCAAAAATTGCTGTCCAAAATATGAAATTTCTAATTAATTAATTGCTAAAATTATCTGATTGGGTTAATTTATTACCAGAACTTTCCAGAAGACAGAATTTTAACCAATTATATCACTTTGGTTTGCCAGAAGGGTTTTTTTCAACCAACCAGATAGATGTACTTACCAGAAAGAGATTTTCAACGAATCGGACTAAAATTACTTTTCAGAAGATTTTTTCAACCAACCAGATTAAGCAGAATTTTACAACTTGTTATGTTAAAAAAGTTGTCTGTTATAAAAGATTAAAGTTTCTCTTTTGATCTTATAACTATAAATGATGCTGCTTTGTTGTATTAAGTTAGATGTTTTCTTATGGGTAAATAAAAAATGTACAATATTAGTTTAAATATTAATAATCCAAATTGTGATTTAAATAATCCTCAAGCTATCCACCATCGCAATGAGTTATCCATCAAAAATAAAGAACTTCTTGCATTAAGATGCAATTTAGAGGATAGCGAAAACTCAACAATATGCTTTGCTCACAGAGAACACTTTCTGCATATGTAAATTCAGCAAAAGAAATGTTTTCATTTATTTAATCTTCATCCTAAGAAGACCAAGAAAAGTATCCTTACATGTGATAAGTGTGGATCAAGCTAAGAATTACAGGCATAAGCTACATAATGATGCCATATTATGGATCTACAGAAAACTTATTAATAAGTGGAAAAGGAATAAATACTGATGAAAATTTTTCTGTTTGTTCATCTTTTGATAGGAATATTAAAGAGACTTTGCATGTTCCATCTCTTAAAAATTATGTAGCATGTATGCATGAATGGAATTGGTATATAGGCTTAGTGTCAAAAGTCCACAAAAAAGAAGGCGATGCAACTGTTAAATTCACGCATCCACAATGGCCCATCACCTTCGTATTATTGGACAGAAAATGACAGTTGTATTGTGCCTTTCAGTCATATCCTTTGTGCATGTGACAATTGGTACATACTACAAATGGTAGAATATATAAAATTTGTGATGCATTTAGTGCTTTAATAAGCACCAAGTGGGCAAAACATAAAATTAGAAGGAAGTAAAATTGAAATATAAAGAGAACAAATTTTATTAATTATCTTTATTTTTAATTGTTATTGATGTAGATATGTTTTCAATAGCATTTTTACTGTGTATGTGCTAAATTTTTTTTTTGCATAATTTTAAAGTACGATAATATTTACTTAATATGTATATATTTTTAAATTATATTTTGTATTATATACAAGTATGATTTTGCTATAAAATGTGACTATTTGTAGAATTTTTCCCATTATTTCTTTTTTACTTATAATTTACTGAAACTTTGCAATAGATTTCAATTTGTTAGGAAAATACTTCTATGTCTTGCAGGAATTCATTATTAGCATTCCTATTTATTCCTGTGGGATTCTCCTTCTTTATAGCCATATTAAAAAATATGTATATGTTTATGTAAGATAAAGCCTTATCGAACTTTTAGATGTAAATATGTATGGTATTTTTGGTAATAAAAGAAATATAAATATTATCTTGTACTTCCCATTACTTATGGAAGGTCAGTAAAATTGAAATCCTTCTTTAAACAAAACACCTGCAAACTTCACATTAAAATTTTCTTATCAGGCATCAAAACACACTTTGAGCTGCCTATTTATGCAATTAGATGAAAATTGAAGGGGGAACAATGGGGGAAATCAGCCATTAAAGTTATGCCTTTTTTTTATTTAAAAAATGACAAAAAGTCATTTTCTGACAGCATTTTAATGGAATAAATTGCACAAAAATCTGTTTAGACGAAAGTTTACTTTATTCTGAATAGAACAAAAAAAATTTGAAAGTTCTAGCTTAAACCTGAAAGAAGTTATAGACCTTCATGTTGTCACATGTGCCATTCAAAATGGCGGCAAATCGGCCATCTTGGAAGACATTTAATGGCTCATATCTGACAAACCGTTTGATCAATTTCAATACGATTGACATTTTTGAAATCAGCATTAAAAATTCTACAAATACACCGAAGTTTATGAAAATTGAAGATGGTGGGTGTCATTTTTAGGAAATTCTGGGTGATTTGACATGGAATGACCCAGTAGTGAAAATTGCAAAACCGAAATTTCATTTCAAATTTCAAAGTGTTGCCATTTGCAGAATGACATATATGCGTTACGCACAGATATGTTTGTCCTTTATAATATAGATGGTAATGATCCATGCCTATGCACAGCCTATTCAAAAGTAAGCCTCTTGTGGTGCATCATCATTTTCAATACGTTTGAAATAACATCATTCAAATAGTACGTTGCAAGCGAGTGTCTCTGTCCATCCACCACTAGGAAGGCGACACACTTCGCTTCCATAACATTTGTCTGTGACACGGCATTCCAACACTGTGGATGGGAGGGACAAACTGAATACATAGACACTTTTCAACTAGGTGTTAAAAACGATCCATCCTTTTTGCTTAGCAGGGCTGAAAATGAGGGGGAACCGTGGCCTAGCGGGGCTTAATTTCTAACAAAAAAAAGTACCAGAGTCCTAATATTCTGCGGTACACTCCCACTTTGTCACTCCAGTCTTCATATTTATATTTCGTACACTATTTACAAAATTTAAAAATCTTTTCCTTTAACAAAATAAAAATTTTAAACATCTATCTATCAACAATAGACTTAGCTGTCAACTATTCCATTTTTTAGTTATCACGCCTTCCAAATAGTAATCTCTGCCTAATTTTAATGTTAATTAATTGCAAAATTCTGCCATTAAATAGGGTAAGGATTATGATTCAGAAAGAGTGTTAACACAAAAAAGAGACAGTTCGCAGCAATGCATTTTTATGAAAAAAAAGTGAATGAAATTTACAGAAATTAATATTTAGAGGCTGAAAAATGGAGCAATGTTTTTCAATTTCTTATAAAAGGTGCCTATCTTAAACTATAATCCATTCCTTCCGTATAGCAATCTTTTGCGGCAAGACCCAGAAAATCAGATTAAATTAAACATTGGACGGCGTTATCGGAAAGATTCAATGCTTTTATAGTAAAAAGGGAAACACTGCTCGATTGCTTTCTATCAAAATAACACTACATGACAATGATATCGACTTGCAAATGAAAGTAACTTCGTAAATAAGCAGAGCAGAAGAGCCTTAGCATGGACAGCATTCATGATACAAAATAAATAGAAAAATCACTAACGTTATTTTTATATTCATACACAATGGAAGACAAAAAACCTCAAACAAAATCTCAGGCTGATGCTCGTTTTCTAAAAACAGAAACTATTCTTTTCAAGTTAGATATCTAAAAAAAAACCAGCCAATTAAAAATTACCTAGCCCAAAAACTGATATAAAAATTGATTCCATATTATCTCCATCGTGTGTAACACATTACATCACATATAAATGTTTTGATGAAAAATAATGCAAAAGCTTGGAGATGGGAAGGAAAGGGTAATTTAGGCTTTGGTTTTTCCGAAACGCCTGGAGAAGACCTGGGCTCTGGAGCGCTGTATTTATGAGCTCCGGTGAATTCCGACCAATATTTATATATTTACTGAAAACAGAAGTACCGGAGCTGGGCTCCAGCGCAAATTAAACCCTGGCAGAGAGGGATGCCAAAAGAAAATTGCATATGCCATTCGGTACAGAAAACAACAAAATAGAGGCTGATGTAGTAATCACGTTTGTCTTTTAATTTGTAATGCAGCATTCTTATTCTGCCCCTTAAAAGTTTTCCTTTCGGCTCAACATCGTTCAAATCACCTTTTTTTTCCCCCGAAAGTAACAGATAACTTTTCCCTTCTCCTCTGATCTATTTTTAGAACCAGTGCGTATCAGTGACGTCGACCACATTGTATTAGAGGTGTGTCTTCGCTAGCCTATCAACTGTAGTTTTGATTTCGCTCTGTTATTATTTGTTCTACAATTCATACGTAATTTTAATTTAACTAATGGTTTTAAACTAATTTTGGATGCACTAATGTAAACTCCGTTTACATGTTATATGTATCAAGTGCAGCTAGTTTTCAACAGCTTTTACGAAAATTTGATACTGTATTTTTTGAAATTGTGATTAGAATTCGGGCCGTGCGCCTGATTCAAGGAGAGCGGCAATCACCGTTCTAGGATTACGATGTTCTTCAGCAGTGAATTCACGAACCATAAAAGTTTACCTTTGATCTCCGGCTTTTTATTTTATGCATTTTGATTTGGACATTTTAATTATCAAGCCATTCTCTAAAGAATAATTTCAACCAGCATCGATCTGCATCATTAATGTCAAGGAATTGCTTTAAGTTTTAATGATCTATGTGGAAAGTTTTCCACTATGTCTCCACTATACCTTCCCATCTCTCGAGATTGGATAAATAAACAAGATTTTGAAAACTGTTGTCTCCTCCTCATCTCATTAAGCAAGTAGACCTACACATACCGGATCCATCCACTCATCTGCGGCTGTTTCCATTAGTGGGTTCACAGAATGTCAGGCTCATGACAACACTCTCAAAAGTAAGAGATAAAAGTGAAGTGGGTCCATTTCTCACGAAATCAACCTAAAAATCTTAAGACTCCAAACAATTATCCCATATTTGAAATTAAGGAAATGGACCTGAGATTTCTCTTTCGATACACAGACTCCCTCAAATCCACACACACAGCTGGGGACAGGAGGTTGTGCAGATTTCTGGTCATTGCTTTGTTTACAAATTTTAAACAGTCATTTGGATGTAATCATGCAATCGGAATTATGATGAAGGCCTACACTATAGTAAACTATAAAAAGCGTTAAGTAATAAATCAAAATAATAAAAATTAAGATAAATTAAAAAACGATTCGATTATTAAAAGTAAAGATCAAACAAATAATCAATAATGCATCATAAAGATCATTTTTCCTTGAATGATTCAATGAAACTTGTCTCACAAAAGAGCACTACTTATTTATATCCAAGTCATGAAACAAGGAAGTTTTATTTCAGATTGAGCCAGGCTTCAAAACTAAAAAAGCTTCGTTAATACATAAATAGATTGGGTAAAAAGATTGCATTGACCCATGATATCGGCCATATCTCGATTTTTTTTTTCTCCAGAAATGTATACTTCCTTCATGAAAAAGAGCAAGTTCAGTGCTATTAACGAGAATAGCATATCTAAATACATACGGAATGATAGAAAAATTAAATCTAATTTTTTGCCCTCCATCTCAGCTGAAAATTTCATTGTTTACATCTGCGATGATAGGCTGATTTTAAGCATCTGTGGATTTTATGGTTGGAGATTTAAGGGAGTCTATTTTGTGTGTGTGTATATATCTATATCTATATATATATATATATATATATATTTATTTATTTATTTATTTATTTATTTATTTATTTTTTTGAAAGAAGTACATACCTATTTATGCAAATATTGATGGGGGGGGGGGGGTCCTCCAAAAGTGTCATGCTTGCCTAATGCCCATTTAAAAAAAAAGATTGTTTCAGCCCAGGTAAGGAAACATTATCCTTAAATATTTTAAGTGCAGAAATTCATAATTATCAATACACTATGCAACATTTTAAAAGGGAGATACATGGATCAGGAGTGAGGAGTACTTCGGATACTTAAAAAAAAAAAAAAAATAGGCAAGAATAAAAGCAGAGTCAGCTGCTAACGACGGCTTCTAATGGAGCAGCACACCTAAAAAAGACCCGCGATAGAGTATAATCTACTTTCGTCTTTTTAAGCACATGTACACTATCCCATTTCGTGTTTTACAGAGAACAGCCGTTTTTGCTACTTTAAATGCTATTTTCTAAAGAGAACTGTTTCTTATGGCAATAAATAATCTTTAGAAACACCTCATAACGGAAAAACTTTTGGTGTAGTTGACTTGTAAGGAAAGTTTGATTTATTAATTCAAGATAACTGCAAGAAATGTGAAATCAATAAAAAAAAAAAAAATAATAATCCAAATTGAAATTAAAATAATGGACCAAAGCAATAAAGCACTTTGCGAATGAAGGGTGCCCAATAGTTTGCAGTCATTCTTGAGAATATTCCTAGCACCAAAAGTGTATGTTGCGGGTCATTGGATAGAGAAGGCGGAGGGTGGACATCAGTGGTCTACATTGAAAACATCTTTAGACAAGAATCGGATAAAATCATACATTTCAGGGAGTGCAACAACTTCTACAAAACAGCTTGAGAACTTTATGGACATCCCATGGGTATGTCACAACCACAATTCAATGACGTGATAGTGGGCCAAAACAGGTTCCTAAGGACAGAGTTTCTTTGGAACGCTGCAGCGTATTTACAAGGTTTATTGAATTCTCTCACAAAGGATAAACACATTAAGAAACATATCTCTAAAACTCACACAATGGGAATGTTGAATGGAAAGTGTAAATTTGCAAACATCGATGCGCCACTGCGAGTCAATGAAATGATAAATTATAAATTTGTGGCTTCACTTGTTTTCTGGCAAGCTTATTCTATCAAGTAAATTATGAGAGCAAAAAAACCTCAGGCTGATAGTGTGAATGTGGATAATGGTTTTTAACTTGTAAAAGTGACACAGCATGATAAGGCTTGATGGATACCATTGCACTTGCTAAAGACCCAGATCTACAGCAGGTATTCCTGATTTAGAGTCGCCAGTGCTTGTGCAAAAAGAAAATTATTGGATTATACAACGGCCGATGAATCGTTGGCAAATCCAAAAAATGGCCTTTTGAGTACACTGTTTCATCAAATGGCAGATGAAGCAGTCCAATCAAAATTTGGATTCTTCTGAAAATTCCAAGACCTACACAAGGACTCCCTCAGAAAATGGAGAAGCGACCTGAAATTGGAATCGACATAGAACTGCCATCTCCCCCCCAAAAAACATCCCAAAACTGTGCGATGGGTACATGCTTTGTCAGAAAATGGAAATACCAAAGTCAAATCTATCATTGTAATAAAATGTAAATGTAATTTGTTAGGAAAATATCAAAAATTTCAAAAGCTGCGGATTTTTTAAATTCAGTGTAAAACGTGTAACACGTTAAAAATATAATATTAAATAAAAAAAAGTAAAGATGGTACAAGTTGGGTTCGAACCCACCCTCTACGGTATAGCATACACCCACTTTACCTTGACGCTACCCAGCCCACTTTTAGAAATGCAAATTAATAAGTATTTGAAACGTATGTTGATTGAACTTTGACCTCCAAGTTCTCGAAAACTAGGGTCCATTTGAATAAAACCTTTCAGCAGAATAATGAGGGGTATGATCCCTATATCATACTTTAAAATCATCAAAATTGGCGAGCACTTGGTGGTTAGGTGAATTTTTCTTCCTACATCCAATGAACAGAACTTTATCCGACAAGAAATTAGAGGGTATTTTTAAGAAGGTTGTGAGTTCATAAAAAGGGTGTCGGTTCTTCTTAAAATCATTTTTAATGACTAAGTGCTATTACTTTCATTGCCATCAGAAAGAGAGTCCATTTTTGGACGTATGCTAAAAAAGCAGTTTATTTTAGAAAATCACTCATACAACATTCAAAAATAGCATGACATCTTCCTTTTTACACTATTGAATAGTTGAAAAACAACACAATGACATTTGAACAATTTTGAATGACATCTGTTGTCAAACTGGTCTATAAAATATCTCTCAATGGATCTACAGTTTTCAAAGTAAAGGAAAAAAGCAGAGTCATAAAGCACAATTTCTACAAACAAAAGAAAGCTTTAAAAGCAGGATTCGATTTTCATATTTCTTACATAAGGAGTGACATTTCAATTTGCATAGTGTTCCACTTTATCTTTCTTCTTCAAGCACAATGAACACACGCTATCCCTTTAAAAGCAAGACGCAGAAGGTCTTGCACCTGAAGAAGAAACAAAGTTCTTTCGAAAGGCTTTGAGCATTTCTTATTTTTTCTCTTATTAAAAAGTTTTTTTTTTCCTTGTTGGTTCAACAGTTTCTCTCTATTCTAAAAAAAAAAGTGACTCATGCTGTCATCCTTGTCACAAATGAGTTTTTTGCGACCGGAGATCTTTCTATGCTAAAATTAAGAAAACGACCGCACACAAAAATGGGTAGTATTATAGAGAAATGATGGACACACCTGCTGAAGTACACAGCTTTTAAACCTAATAATTATTTTAAGAGCTATTTGATTTTAAAGTGGATCAAAATTGTTCATTAAAAGTTTTAGGAGAAAAATCTATACATAGGAATTGAATCATTTCTTCTAGGGACATTTACAAGCCTTGCAGTGTGCAGACTGCATTTATTTTATTTTTTTTATTGGATTCATTTTTTAAAGGGTTTTTTTAATTTTTCACTCAATTTTCCATCCTTTCAAGATATATATATTTTTTCATACTTTAGAAAGTTTATTTTAAATGGCTGCCAATAGTAAAAACAGCACAAAAAATACTATTTCCTTTCGATTAAAAATTTATTTATAAGTGACTATCCAAAACAGAAAAAAAATTCAAATAAGAATTAAGTGTTAAAAAAGCAGGAAAATATTGAAAATTTTATCTTAACTTTAAAATAATAAAATTCATTAATATGTGTTAAAAGCAGTCAATGAGGCAAATGACATCCTATTGTCTAAATAATAATACTGTTTTTAAAATATATTTGCACAAGACATTTACTTCCTATTTCGAGAGGATCTTTTAACTATTGTTGTGAATTCTAAGAGAGCACCCATAATATTTCCACTCTAACAACAAAAGTATTGATGTGAATGTTAAAAAGAGAAAGAAAACGGATGAAATGGGCTAACACTATCTTTATAACATTGAAAAATACTGGGAGGCAAAGAATTTACAATAACTTATTTTCAAATGTTTAACTCATCTTACTTAAACACAAAAACAGCCATTAGATGTCTTAGCAGCAGCTGATTTCGGCCTTAAAATTCCTCCCATCAAAGGGACATGAATGGAAACCTGTTTAAAGAGAGATTGCCACTTTTTTTTTTTTATTATTATTATAATTCAACCTTCTGTAATCTTTTTTAAGTGGATCCAATGAACATGTTTTTAGAGTCTGCAGTGTCTGAACGGGGATTGGCAAACAGAACCCCCCAGAGCAATGTAAAATAAGGATGCTTACAAATGCATCGAATCAATCAGCATTGATATTTCAAAGATAAAAGAGAACGGGATAGAAAGGGGGATATTTTTAAAGCCCATAAGGTTTAAAGAGATACTTCACTAATACAGGTTTTCTCTTGGCTGATAGCAAAATCCCATACTAAAAGGATGAGTTAGTTTTATTAATTATTATTTACTAAATTATAAATAAAATTGCACTACAAGATATTTTATACAGGAATCATAAATCACAAATATTTTCATTTTCTACAAAATTATATTTTAAATATCGATTTAATTTTAAAGGTTGGTCGCGAACACTTTACATAAAATTTTCTTGATTTTTGAGCTAAAATTTCTCAGATAATGAGTACTTTGTTAGAAATAACATTGCTCATAAAGGCTCATGCTTTTTCCTCATGGCTCACAAAGTCATGTGGATATAAAACAAGTGGGTAAGTGTAATCATACATCGCACAAAGGGTTTCGTTTAATATGTTGAGATAATTACCAATAAGTAATATCTCAGTAAATTAAATTAGCAGAGTGAATTAAGCAAATGGAAACGTAATTGCTTTATGTCCCAACCTCGGATGAAAAATACGTTAAACTATTAAATCTACTTTAAATGGAATTAAAATGTCAAAACAATTTAATGGAATTAGCTTGCTAAAAAAAACTAGAATAAGAAGTCAAACTATTATGTGATCTAAATAACGAAAGACAAATTTAAAAGAAACAAACATTTATTTAAATTTAGTCACAGAGAAACAAATAAATTAACTAAAAGAATAAAATACATAAAACATACCTCAATCAGTTTTAACTCTAGGTAACATTAGTTATGCATTTACTTATAAAACAAGTTGTACTGAGATTAACACTCCATGACACTTTATTTCAGAAAAATATGAAACGGAAAAACATCTTTCACTTCAATGCTCCAGAGCTCGAAAAATAATTTATTAAAAAGCCATACTTCATCTTAAACCAATTCCAGTACCTCCGGGGATATCACACTGTAGCACAAAAAAACAAAAGTCATTCCCACCAGGAAACCGATAGAAAAAGTCGAGTAATTCGGAAACAGCTTAGCTTGCATTTCAATACCGAAACGTCTCCTTTCGAATTAACACCAAAAAAAGGGTTCTCGAAGATAGAGGTCACCTTCATTATTCCATCAGACGACTTTAAACGAGACAAAGATCAGCTGATATTAATACGGAAAATCCAGGAAGAGAAAAACCATCATTCACTGTATATTCTCCAATTTAAACAATCCTCCATGCCGATAACAACTTTACAATACTTAAAACCACCTGCTCACATGTTGAAAAGGTAACTCCCAACTGGCGAAGACACACGTTGGTCGAAACATATTTATATGATCCGGACATGCGTATCAGACACTGGTATATGCAAAACAGACGGCTTCCAGAATGATCGGAGACTTACGACGCACTCTACCAGACAACTAACGCCATCTCGTGGCGATCGGGAGTACTGCTCGACTATCATACGTGAAAAATGATTTCCGAAAACCGCGATGTTTTGAAAGACAGGTGACCGGCAATAGGAGATGTGATTAAAGGCAAACTGCAACTAAAGATGAAGGCAAATCAAATAAAGGATTCTAAGGATATATAACTATGAAAAACAAGGATATGAGGTAAGAAGTATCTATATTTATATTGTAAATAAAGAATGGCTGTTTTCATCTAAAAATGTAAATAAATTGTAGAGCTAAAGTAGTACGGTGATAAGATATAGAGGGCTTGTTATTCCTAACATAATATTCCTTTCAAAACACTTTCTTTCTAAACGTCCAGTACATTTATCGCCATGGAATACCTTCTAAATTTTGGCATACACATCCTAAACTATGTTAAAGTTTCAAACATATTCGCCTTGTTATATTTCCTAATTTTGTTCACCCCCCCCCCCCCAAAAAAAATGCTACGATATATCAAATGACGGGTATCTGCCAAATTTAGAAAAGTGCCCCCCTTGGGGAGGAGTGGGCAGATGGTCACTATGATTTTTGACGCAGCCTGATTTTAAAAATTTATGTAATGTTTTATAAGCCATATTAAAGTTTCAAACAGATCGCCCAGTTATATTTCCTAATTTTGTTCGCGCACCTCCCTCAACCCCCACCCCCTCCTCGAAATGCGACGCGCCCTTCTTCTTTATAATTTATTATCGTGTGTTATAAAGTATCTTAAAGTTTAAAACAGATTGAATTGTTAGATTTCCTACTTTAAATGAAATCGCGGTCTGTCAATTCCACATTCCACCACCAGGGAGCGCACTGTATTCTTAACAAAAGCGTATCTGAACGAAACTCCTTTACACAACCCATTAGTAGATATGTTACTTGAGGGGGTGGCGGTCTTCAGCAAGAATTTAAGATAATTGTTGAAATTACTATTTGGAAATAGTGGTAATTTAACTTTTGACATATTTATATTTAATAAGTATAAGTAGCATGTATCTGAGGACTCCATCAACAACGCACATGAAACGGTATGAAACAAAAAAGAAATATTTTACCCCTCCCCCTCTCCCCACCTTCCCAAAATTTCACGCGCCATTTTTTATAAACTTTTTCTAATGTGTTATAAACTATCGTAAAATTTCAAACAGATCGCATTGTTATATTTCCTAATTTTAACAAAAATGTTAGTTCCCCATTCCACCACCAGGGAGCGCACTCTATTCTTAACAAAACTGTATCGGAAGGAAACTCCATTAAACAACCTATAAGTAGATATGTTACTCGAGGTGGTGGCGGTCTTAATAAGAAATTAAGATATTTGCTGAAATTACTATTAGGAAATAGTGGTAACTAAACTTTAGACAATTTTATATTAAATAAGTAGCATATATCTCAGGACTCCTTCAAAAAGTCACCTAAAGCGGTCAGAAACGCTAATTTTTTAAATAGAAATCTAGCGTCCCCCCCCCCCCTCTTCGGAATTCCGCGTGTCATTCTTTCTTACACTTTATCTTATGTGTTATAAAATATCTTAAAGTTTCAAACAGATCGACTTGTTAGACTTCCTAATTTTAACAAAATCGCGTTATGTTAGTTCCACATTCCACCACCAGGGAATGCACTCTATTCTTAACAAAAGCATATCTGAACGAAACTCCTTTACGCAATCTTTCCGTAGATAGTTGGGTCGGGGTGGTGGCGGTCTTAAACAAGAATTTAAAATATTTGCTGCGGTAAGAAATGCTAAGATTTTAAAAATAATTCTAGCTTTTTTTTTTTTGTATGTTCAACCCGTGTTCTAAATGCTTACTGCAATGTAAGATATACATATTACGTATGTCACACTGCAATACTAAGAAGCTGCAGAGTTATTGCGATAATTCTTTTACCTCGCATGCAAATAATTAGATATTATTGATTTGCGCTTAATTATTACCTTTTTAAAAAAATAAAGAAAAACATTTTATCACAAACATCCACAAAACTTTTTATCCTATATTTATTCCCTTATTCCAAAGATCCTATATTTATTCCCCTTATTGTGTTATCGTCTGCTGCCATAGCAACATGATAAATTAAATTTCATTTTAAAAAAAATGTGCAGTAGAAAAATATTTTTCTAAATCGAATAGTTATTGAACTTGAACTCCAGTGTGTAGAGCGGGTTAAAGAGCTAGTTATCCATGCTATTTGTACCAGTATTGCAATATTTTTAAAGAGAGGTCGCTGATACCTTGGTTAGTAGGGTGTTGTAAATTCGGCATAGCTACTTTAAAATATAAATGTGAATATGCAAAATATAGGCATGTCAACGAGAGTAAGATTGTGGAAGCTATTCATAAGACAACAGCATCATTTATGAGAAGTCGTGCTCCGACAATTCTAATAGAACATTTTAAATGAAGGTACTATCGTAATACTGAAAATTTGGTATAGCCCATAAAAAGGCTATAAAGGATGGATTGCTAAATTTCAACTGATTTATCAAAAATATTGAGTTAAACATAACAAACGCAATAATTCGTTTTAAAGGATAACCCTCTTCAGCTTTAAATATATTTATGATTAAAATTCACTTAAATTTCTTTGAAAGTTACTTTAAATTATGACATGAGAATCAAGATATAGGAATATTTACATTAACAAACGAATAATAACTCCCCCAATAAAAGAAATCCTTTACTCCTATTTCGGCACAGATAAGAGAAAATGAAATGTGACTTTAAAATCCCTACTCATTTAATTTCATTCTACTTTAGAATAAAGATGGAAAGAAAATGTCATCATTCATTATGACAACCATGTCATTTTACGCACTGATAGAAATTTTTTTTTACATTTTATACTAAAAAAAAAAAAAAAAAGTGCACAGTTTGCTCCATTTCAGATGTGAAAATAGAGTCAGTGGATCTAAATTATGAAAACAAGTGTGTGTTACTTTCTTTTAAATTCTTGTGACATCATTTAGGGTGTAGCAATAAGAAGGAAAAAAATTGCATTATAAATTGAAAAAAGATTTGTTTAAAGAAAGCAGGTGGTTGAAAAAAAGGAGTCGAGAGGTCTGAGAAATTTATAAAGTAGCCAATCATTTTACCTGGGTTTAAAAATGTATGTACTACAGAACCATTTATCTGAAAAACCAGTTATCCAGAATGATATTTTCAATTGACTCATTAGAGAAGAATGAGCCATACAGTCCCAGTTTGATATGTATATGCTTTAAACATTACAACATGCATGGTATAACTTGATTCCAACAACTAAGATTTGAAATGGAAGCCTATTTAGTTATATAGGGCATTTTCATTTTTATGTATAGGAAAAAGTTTTTTTTTTTTTTTTTTTTTTTTCCAAATTATTTCTATAAATTGCCTTCTTTTGAACTTTGCTTAATGTCAGATCTTCTTTGGACCTGATTCTTTCTGAATAGTCTAATAATTAATTTGAGATCAAAACACTGTCTCATAGCCACATGCATTCTACAAATCTGATCCAATAGATGTGGGTTTAATGCCCAACCAGTTATCCGGAATACATAGGACCCCAACCATTCTGGATCTGTACTGTATATGAAGTTTTCTACAAATCAGGCATAAGAAAGTAAAACTTGTGTGTTTGGAGAGAGAGATAACTGGAAGAACCAAACAGATTTCAAAAGTAATGGAGGCAGATGGAGGGTGTTCTATTTTATGTCGGTGCCACTAGCCCTCCACTGGGGTGGGAATGCAGGAACAAGAAAATTTAAATTTATCATGGTATTTACTTATACAATGTCAATGCTCTATAAGAAAGGAAAAACCCTAAAATAATGGGGTGATTTTTTTTTTTTTTTAAAGATACAATCCATAAATTTTATTTAAAAAAAGAAAAAAAAAAGTAGGAGAGAAAAAAAAATAAAGAGTCGGTACTTGTTTACTTTCCCATTGACTTTTTTCTGCCATCTTTGCAATCCGTGTTGCTGAATGCCAATAATGGATAAGAGTCCCCCCCTCTGTTTCATTTTCAAATAATCCCATTTGTAAAAGATTTCAAATAGATGTGCGTATGGGTTCTTTCAAACCCTTTCTCCTTTCAATGGACATTAATATTTTTTACTAATTGTCCATGGAGTGCCGTCACCACATCATTTTGAAGACATCCAACGTCATCCTTTTTACAGATATTCACCTGTCACAATTTTTCACATTGCTTTGCAGAAGTCTGCACGGGCACGGACCTGACCAGAGTCCTGTCATGGGCCCAGCAGAATAAAGACATTTTTTAACAGGCCCACTTAAAAAAAAAACAAGCGGGCAAGTGTGATCACAGATCGCACAGAGGGTTTCGTTTAATATTCCTTTCGAAACACTTTATCCTTTTGAAAAATCTGTAAGTTCCACATTTCGCAACCAGGGGCACACTCTATTCTAAACAAACCTCTATCCGAACGAAACTCCGTTTTACATACTATCCGTAGATATATTAGTCGAGGGGATTGGGCCCATAGCACCCAAGATAAATAGACACATCTGGTGGTAAAAAGTGGAACTAAAATATGTAAGGCTATGGTGCATAATATGAAAGAATGGTCAAAGGGGTGTCGGCAAAAGTTAAAAAAGTGTTTCCCGGGTGAAAAGGGCGGAGGTTAGAAAAATTGCTTAAAATACACAAGTTACAGCCGAGTAGAGTAAATAATATAAGACTTTTTGGAAATTTTATGATTTGTCATGTAGTCTGATGTATTCAGTCGAGAAGTCTGAGGTCGTATGCAAAAATTCATGTCTCCAACTTAATTAAGGGCTCTCTTAGAAAGAATTCCTTAAAATACATAAGTGGTAGCTCAAAGGGTTAAAAGAAAGACTTTTTCAAGATGTTATGATTTGTCGCCAGGCCTCAGGTGTTCTGCTATAAGTATGCAAAATTTCAAATCTCCAGTTTAATAAGGGACTCAGTTAGAAAGAATTGCTTAAAATACACATGTAGGAGTCCAAAGGGTTAAGTGTACGACTTTTCCAAAATTTTATGATTTGTCGCATGATGGTGTTCAGCTATAAGTATGCAAAATTTCACGCCTCCAACCTAAATATGTTCTCACTTAGAAAGAATTGTTTAAAATACACATGTGGAAGCCCAAAAGGTTAAAAGTACAACTTTTTCAAAATTTTAAGATTTGTCGTTTGGTCTGAGGTGTCCAGCTATAAGTACGCAAAATTTCATGCCTTCAACCTAATTAGGGGCTCACTTAGAAAGAATTGTTTAAAATACACATTTGGAAGCCCAAAGGGTTAAATGTACGACTTTTTCAAAATTTTATGATTTGTCGTTTGACGTGTGGTGTTCAGCTATAAGTATGCAAAATTTCAAGTCTCCAACATGTATAGTTTCTGAGAACGGGCTGTGTGACGGACAGACTGACGGACGGACAGACAGACGAGCGAGACGAATAGGGTTTCGTCAGATGAACGAAACCCTAAAAAATGGGTCAGGCTGAGGAAAATAAACGGGTCAGCTAGGCTGATAAAATAAATAAGCAGGACGACAGAAGAAATTGAGAAGGACTCAACTAAGCCAATAAAATTTGAAATGGACAGACTGAGGTAAGAATCAGTGCACAACACTATTTCTGTATTGATGTTGTCAAGCCATGAGCCAATGTCCTCTTGACAACATCCATACTGAAACATTAAATATGCAGCGCAGAGATTGGCATTGGGCTGAACTTGAGCTTCAATTTTTCAGCAAACAGGGGCCAGGCCAAGACTGGGTTTAAAGGTGACCAGGACAGGTGAGGGCAAGTCATTTTTTTCGTAAAAATAATCATAGGGATAAGTAACTTCTGTTAACGGAATCTTTGGAACCTTAATAAATTAGAGAAATAGTTTCAAAAATCTTCATTTACATTATTATACAGCAGGGATGCACAACCTATGGCCCGCGATGCCTGTTTCGTTGGCCCGCCAATCCCAAAATATAGTTTTTTTTTTTTCTCCCTTTTTTAATTGAAAGCTTACATGTTTTTACTTAATTTTTCAACTGAGAACTGCTTGCGTTTTAAAAATCAAAAACAATCGTCATCTTGATTGACTGGTTGGATGACGCGATAAAAGCATGCTATTTGTAACTTGCACGTATTCAACTGTCAAGTTGCGATATATCGGCGCTTCTTTAATATCGACAGAGATAAATTCGATGCGAGCGCATCGTATCTACAATGAGACTAAAACTGAGCTCTGATTGGCTGATAGCATGTAACGAATGAAGTGTCTAATTGCTGAAGGAATGTATCTTCTCAACTCAACGTTTATCTTTGGAATGCTTGGCGGTCGTCAGTCGGTTGATGTCTATTACTTGTAGATGGAAAAATGAGCGGTGAAAAAAGAAAAGGCGATTTTCCAATTCGAAAATTTGTTGATTCGTGGACAGATAAGTACTGTTTTATTAATCATGATGACATGATTATTTGTCTTTTGTGCAATTCTACTGTAGCTGTAGCCAAGGAATATAATGTGAAACGACATTATGAAACGAAACACATTGCGTTCTCATCTATTCAAGGATATGAACGATCAGTAAAAATTAAACACTTGAAGAAATCTTTGATAAACCAGACCAGTTATTTTCAAAAACAGACATCTGAATTGGATTCCTGTGTTGAGGTAACCCTGAATATTGCCCAGCTGATCGCTAAACGTGGAAAACCGTTTACTGATGGTGATTTTGTGAAAGATTGCTTGTTAATTGCTTCAGAGAAACTTTGTCCCAAAACAACAAATAAATTTAAAAGTTTAAGTTTGAATAGAATGACTGTTCATAGAAGAATTCAACAATTAAGTGAAGACATTGTAGATCAAGTAAAGCTTGCTGCTTCACATTTTGAATATTTTTCACTTGCTGCTGACGAATCTACTGACATTACCGCAACAGCTCAACTCCTTCTTTTCATTCCTGCATTACAGAAGAACTTCTTGGAATGCACCCTATGAAAGGCCAAAGAACTTTTTCACAGTTTATTAGAATTATGTAATGGAGCTGCTTTGAATATGGACAAAATTGTTAGCATTACAACAGATGGAGCACGATCAATGACTGGTGGAATTATTGGAATGATAACTCTGCTAAAAGAACATCTGGGAGAACGTGAAATGGAGTTACTTCAATATCACTCCATCATACACCAACAAAATTTGTGTGTCAAAGAATTAGGTTATGAACAGCCAATGAAGCGTGTTTGTGAAGCAATCAACTTTATTCATAGTAGTGCATTACGGCACAGAGAATTTAAAGAATTTTTGGCTGAATTTGAGGATATTCCTAGTGATGTTGTGTACTACACAGAAGTAAGGTGGCTCAGTTGTGGAAAAGCACTTAAGCATTTTATTGAATTTGATAAAATTATTACGTTTCTCAAGGAGCATGGAAGGGAAACCAGGCGCTTGGAAGAAGCCAGTTTTCAGTATGATTTAGCATTTTTAACTGATATTACAAGTCATTTAAATGAATTGAACATCAAACTACAAGGAAAGAACCAATTCATCTTTCAGACGGTAAACAATGTGAATGCTTTTAAAAGAAAGCTAGTGTTATTTCATCAACAGTTACGGGGAAAAAATTTTGCTCATTTCCCATATTGCAAAAAAATGAAAGAAAAATTTCCAAAGATGAAATTGGATTACGAAGATCAGGTAAAAATTTTAATCCATTCAGTCCATGCTAGATTTTTAGATTTTGAAAAATGCCATTGTCACATTGAGTTATTTTCAAATTCATTTACAGTGGATGTGAATTTGGCTCTTGAAAATGCTCCATTAGAGCTCATTGACTTACAGAGCTCAGACTTTCATAAAAATGAATTCAAAGAAAAGTCATTGCTTAAATTTTATAGGAATTTGCCTAATGAATTTTCCTATTTAAAACGTAATGCATCTATGTATGCAACTATGTTTGGAAGCACCTACCTATGTGAACAATCTTTTTCTAGGATGACTGTCAACAAATCAAAAACTAGAAACAGGCTAACGGATGAAAACCTTTCAGCCGTTTTACATATTGCTACTGCAACTTTAGAACCCAACATAACAAAAATAGCTTCAAAAATACAATCCCAACCATCCCATTCATTGTCTCGTCTGTGAAATAATTATGTATGTATGTTTGGCTTATTAAAATTAATTTATAAATGTATCTATTTTCAGAATTGAGTATGTCTTCATCAAAGTGGTATATTGACTTTTTATATTAGATTAGAAAAAAAAAAAAAAATATTTATAAATGCTACATTGGCCCCAGGTAAGGTACTTTTTCTTTTTTTTTGGGTCCGCGGGTTGAAAAAGGTTGTGCACCCCTGTTATACAGCTTCAAATATTATGAATTTTTTAACCATCCTTTCATTCTAAACTGTATGAATTTTTTCAGCGAGTCCTTATTTGAGCGTACTAGTCAAAGTCATCCTTCATGTTGCTAATAGTCATCCATAAATATGGACGGAGTATTCTTTAAAAGAATCTGTTATTTTCCTGTGGAAATGGATCCAGGCTCTTTTCATTGGTTTTTGAAGGGTCAAGATGGCTTTCATTCAGAACGGATCCATACATTATCGGTTTGTAGATTAAAAAAAAAAAAAAAAAAAAAATTCTTTAATGCAAGAGAAAGCAGCAAACTTATAAGAAAGTAGTTGTCATCGACTTATTCTATAACTTCCAAAAAAGTAAACTGCCTTCTCTACAAAATAAATAAAAATAGAATAGGCACTTTGAGTGTGACGTCCCATTTATCTCTTATTGACACAGGGTTAGGCAGACAGCAGATCTCGTTTAGCGCAGAGAGTCAACAGGAATTTAAACAAGTACCTCCCCAAAAAAAACATAAGTCAAACAAAGATAAATAAGATCAGGCAGATCTGAGAACGGAACGAAAGAGTAATAAAGAAAAAGTGAACACAAAGAACCAAAAAATAAACTTGTAATGTATTTACATCTGCCTGATGAGCTATAAGACCAGATTCCTTCTGACACACCTCCAAATACAGGATTTTTACGCTGAGCCCTCTCCATTCCGATGGGCCTCGGCAATTTACGGTCCTCACCAATCGTGCCGGCCGGGTTGGGTTGGTTCTCTTGAAGACCACTCATGCCGGTAGGAGAAGGCAGATTGCTTCCCTGCGGCGAGACATTGGGAGACATGGTTGCGACAGGAGACTCATCATCTGGAAAATAAAAACTTTTTTTATTAGATAAAAAATTAAAACCCAAAGACACAGCATCACGACAAACTTTGGAGAGAAAAAAAATAAGGACAACTTTTCTAGCGATCCTTTCAGGGTTAGGATGCAGTTTAAAAAACAAAGTTATAAAGGGGTCCATCAGAGATGTTTTAAATGGATATGGAGCTAAAAAAAAAAAAAAAAAAATTATACAGTACAGGACCTATTATCCGGAATCCTCGGGACCGAAGGCTTTCTGGATTTTTACAGATTTCAGATCCTCCTAAAGTTTGCATTTTTTCTGTGATCCTTTGGCGAATGTAGCATTATTTTTTCACGATCCTTTGACGAAATGAGCGTTTTTTTTCTGCAATTCTTCGACAAAATTTGTGTATCTTTTCTACAATCATTTCACAAAATTTGTGTTTTTCACAATTCCTTGACGAAATTTGCATTTTTTTCGCAATTTTTTGACAAAAACTGCATTTTTTTTTTTTTGTAATCATTTGACGAAATTCATGTTTTCTTGCTATTCTTTGACAAAATTAGCCTTTTTTTCACGATTCTTTGTGGAAATTAAGAGTTTTTTTCCCGCAATTCTTTGACAAATTTGCACATCTTTTCTACGATCATTTGACGAAATTTGTGCATTTTTCTCGCTCCCTTGATGAAATTTGCTTTTTTTTGCAATCATTTGACAAAATTCACATTTTTTTTGCAATCATTTAACAAAATTCACTTTTTTGCAATCATTTGACTAAATTCACATTTTTTCTGTGATTCTTTTGACAAAATTAGCCTTTTTTCACGGTTCTTTGAGGGGGGGGGGGGGGAGCTCTGTGTTCCCCCGCCACTGAAGTAACATATTTTAGTGGTTACACATTGAAACACAATAGACTGAAAAAAATTAGGAATCTGTAAAATTTTTGAAAAATTTTTGAAATTTAGAAAATTTTCAAATAAATTTTTTTTCTCCAGATTTTGGAATTCCGGATAATGGGTCCTATACTGTGCACCTATTTTAGCATAAGAAATAATCTATAAAAGTGTTCTCCATCGCTTAACTGTAGGCACTAAGATAATGAGCAGGGTCTTTGCATATTCTTTATCAAAAATTAATTGACATTCAATTACGTACTCTAATAACAGATTTAACTTTCAAAAAAGAATCTTTCCATAAATTTTTGTCAAACTTGTTTTGTTATAAAAATCTATGAAATAATGATTTTATCTTAATAAAAAAAAAAAAAAAAGGGGAGAAATGTTCGAAATGGAAAAATCTACAAACCAGAGCCACCCTTTCAAAATTATTGACTCTTACCAAATTGTTTTCTGAATTTAATTTGGTTTCTTACTGGGTGGAGTCGATTCAACCTTCAGCTTGCCAATCATTTTTGCTATTGGCAGCCATATTTTCAATTTCAGTTTAAAACTTTTTTGTTTCTTATGGCGGTATTTTTAGTTTGAAAATCATTTTTACTGCTAGCTGCCGTTTTAGCCAACTTTTTAAATGGTTCATTTTACTGACCCGGTCCATGACAGTCTACCTCAACCTCACCGTTACAGGTTTAACACTCTGTTGAACCTGAAATCCAATTCAGTATCCACTCAACCTGCTGAAATGGGAGGAAAAAACAAAACCGAAGACGAGTAAGCCTTCTAAGCTACAAACGGTTGGTGAGTGCACATGTCCAGTTAAAAGAAAAAGGGTGGTCATTTTAAATTGCGCCTTAATGCTCTTCTGTTTACGATTCATTAATTAAATGAAATGTAAATTATAAAATATGTTATTATGAAAGAAAATGTCAAATTTTTTTACTTTTTTGGATATTTTTGCTCTATGAACACAAAATTATATTATTTTGTGACGAAACTTTTAGTTTTCAAGATACTGACTTACTGAGTATTTTTTTGGTAGCACGCTCTACCCAATCCAAACAGAAACTAGTTGTTGGGGGCGACCACACTACGGACCCATCATGGATATGCATATTATAAAATTATGAAAATAAAACATGCGTGAACTATTTATAAAATGCATCGTAATTCCAAAATAAAATTTAAACCTATTTGTCAAAGTGTTTGGTAGATAGTGTTTAAAATCGTGGCTCAATGATGTCATAAATGCTCTATTACTGAATGGAGTAAAAGGAACATCACTCCAAAAGATTATAATCCTATTCACTAACAGATGAAGCATCTCATTTCCAATTAAAATATATCTTTGAATGAAATACAGGGTCACGAAAAATCAAAGAGTGTCGAAAATAGGATTACAAATATCTCATTATCCAATCGATTTCATTCTTGATGCAAAATTTATGTTTTTTTTTTTTTTTAATGTCTTTTAGAGTCACGCCTTAAAATAAACAACTTTGGAAATTTTTTTATACCTTTTATCAGAACTAATATTTCAATAGAACAAAAACAAAAAATAGTTCCAGATACTAGAGGTTACTGAAATTCAAATAGACTTATTATTTTAACACAATCAAACTGATTGGTAAAGTTATCATACGAATTGAATATTTCCAACGGAGCGAAAAAATGCCCAGGCTGGGAATCGAACCCAGATCCTTGGCTTACAAGGCCAATGCTCTTCCGTTTAAGATAACTGGGCCAACAACCAGCCAGCCTATTTCGCTCAGATAACCTTATTGGTAGAACATCTGGTCTGTCATGTAGACAGCTCAACAGAATAAACCGCAGGTAAAGGAACTCCATAAATATTCAATTCGTATGATAACTTTACCAATCAGTTTGATTGTGTTAAAATAATAGTTCATCTACGTATCCATCATTTATATGAAGTTCCTTTACCTGCGGTTTATTCTGTTGAGCTGTCTACATGACAGACCAGATGTTCTAAATAAGGTTATCTGAGCGAAATAGGCTGGCTGGTTGTCGGCCCAGTTATCTTAAACGGAAGAGCATTGGCCTTGTAAGCCAAGAATCTGGGTTCGATTCCCAGACTGGGCATTTTTTCGCTCAGTTGGAAATATTCAATTCGTCAAATAGACTTCTCATTATTAGATACTAAGTACACATACACACCCAATTTCAAGTGTATCTCAATTTGTTCAGGAGTTAGAGCGTTTACAGACACACACAGACTGACTGACGGAAAGTTTTTAACCATTTGGAAAAATGGTTATTGTTCTCGTCAGGGTAAGAAATCAAAAGCATATTTGAACGTTTTCATTGGTTTAATCTGCAATTTATTCGTTATCTGATTGGTATATACAGTAATCTGTATTTCCCTTTGGTTTCAACAACGATGGACAACAGAGTGTTGCCACTATGACAAAAAAGTAATAAAAACTACAAAAAAATTAATAAATCAGAAACAAATTGAGATACAGCTTTCAAACAAATTGCATTTAAAAGTACATTTTTTTTCTCTATCCGACAGTATAAAAAGTAATAGTGTTGGATGTTTAGAAGTTTAAGAATGAAATTGTATTTAAAATGGGTCATGAGATTTTTTGGAAATCGGATGATAGAAAAGCCTTTTCCCAAACAGCCAATGAAATGCTTGGCTATTACATAAGTTTCATAGGAAATCTGACGCGTCGCAGGCGATTTTTCTTGCTTCCAATTTTCACGTGTAATAACACTGTTAATCTTTAATTCATGGCGTACGTAATGTATGACCAGCTCCGTAGAAGTTTAAAAATTTACAGTACCGAAAATTGTAAAACTGAAATTTCTTTTAAAATTTGTTCACGATGGGTCCGGGAATGTTATCGTTTAATCCATGGCGTACGTAATGTAGGATCCACTCCGTGCGATTTTTTATGTCTTAAATTTTAGTCTTTGAAAAAATCATTTCCCAAATGGTCGTTGTAATTTGTTAAATTGTTTTTTTTTTTTTTTTCCATGTTTTTCAGAATTTTCGGTGTCCATGTTTTTCAGAATCTTCAGTGTCTGAAACGTGTAAATCCATCGAAATTTTTTTTCCAATTTTTAAAACTATTACAAGACTTACTCTATACTACGCAGGATGGGTAAGTAAAAATGTTTTTTCAACCAAATTTTATAATATCATTCAAATCTCTCTTTTTAAAAATATAATAATCAAAAAGAAGAACAATCTTTCTTTCATTTCATTTCCCATGCTCCATATGTCATATTTGTTTAAAGCATGAATTTCCTTTTGAGTATTGCATAGATGTGTTCATTTGTTCATAACAGATAAACAACCTGTTGAACTAATATACACCATAATTATTTTTAATTATATGCTTGCTAAATTTGAAATAATTATTTTTGTTTGAAAGAGACAGTTTACAGAAGATATTTTGAAAATTCTCACACTACATTAGAAATGTTTTTGGCCACCTTTTAAAACTATTAAATAAACAGTTAAGTGCGAGTATTACTCGTGCTCAGAAGGTTCCGTACAATAAATATGAATTATTAACTGTATTATTAAAAAAATCGTTACTGAAAGAAAAATAAGACTTTGTAAAAAACTGTACAACGTAGGGTTTGGTATAGCTATATATACTCTAGAAAAGTATCAATGGATATGTCGTAGGCTAATTGAGAAATCCGGCTATTTGCAAAGAGCCGGGCTAATTGGGGAATCCATCTCCCTTTTTCCAATTAGCCTGATATTTTTCAGGTTTATTGCAAAGAGCCTAGAAAGCGTTAGGCTAATTGAAAAACGACCACTTATTATTCGATCAGGGTGATATTTTTAGCTCACAGGCTATCAAAGCCTGAGAGCTTATGTGCCCGCCGATTCTGTATGTACGTAACACGATAACTCCTGATAGAAATATCCGATTTGCTTCAAATTTTTTTTTTCTAGGTTCATTCTGATAAGATGCTTTCCTGAATAGTTTGTGGAGTTCATTGGTTAAGGATAAAGGGGGAAAAGGGGGGGGCTAGTCCCCCCCCCCCTTAATTTATATAAATGGGTTTTTCATGCAGAAATATTTGATTTGCTCCAAATTTGGTATACCGGTTTATTGTGTTAAGGAGCTTCCCTGATTAGATTTGGGAGCTCATTTAAGTATAAAGGGGGGAAAGAGGGGCTACCCCCTTAATTTAGATAAATCGGTTTTTCATGATGAATTTTTCGATTTGCTCCAAATTTGGTATACCGGTTTATTAAGTTAAGGAGCTGCCTTGATTAGATTTGGAGGTTCATTAGTTACATATAAAGGGAAGAAAGGGGGGTCTATCTCCCACCCCCCGTAATTTAGATAAATGGGTTTTTCATGCAGAAATATGCGATTTGCAATAAATTTGGTATACCGGTTAATTATGTTGAGCAGCTTCCCTGATTACATTTGGAAGATCATTATTATGTATAAAGGGGGGGGGGAAGGGGGGCAATTGCCTCTCCCCTTAATTTAGATAAATGCGTTTTTCATGTAGAATTATTAGATTAGCTCAAATTTGGTATACTGGTTTATTATGTTAAGGAGATGGCTTGATTAGATTTGGAGGTTCATTAGTTAAATATAAAGGGAGGAAATAGGTAAATGGGTTTTTAATGCAAAATTATCTGATTTGCTCCAAATTTGGTATACCGGTTTATTATGTTAAGGAGCTTCCCTGATTAGATTTGGAAGTTCATTAGTTAAGTATAAAAAGAGGAAAGAAGGGCTAGACCGCCCCCCTTAATTTAGATAAATGGGTTTTTCATGCAGATTTATTCGATTTGCTCCAAATTTCGTATACCGGTTTATTATGTTAAGGAGCTTCCCTGATTAGATTTGGAGATTTATTGGTTAAGTATAAAGGAGGGACAGGGGCTGGTGTCCCCTTAATTTAGATATATGGGTTTTTCATACAGAATTATTCGATTTGCTTCAAATTTGATATACCAGTTTATTAGGATATGGCTTCCTTCATTTGATTTGGAGGTTCATTGGTTAAGTATTCCAATTAGCTTTCTCCAATTAGCCTGATATTTTTCAGGCTTATTCCAAAGAGCCTAGAAAGCGTTAGGATAATTGAAAAATGATCACTTAATATCCAATCAGGGTGATATTTTCAGCTCACAGGCTATCAATGCCCGAGAGCTTATGTGCCTGCCGATTCTGTATGTACGTGTGTACGTACATATGTACGTAACGCGATAACTCTTGATAGAAATATCCGATTTGCTTCAATTTTTTTTTCTAGGTTCATTCTGATAAGGTGCTTCCTTGATTATTTTTTGGTGTTCATTGGTTAAGGTTAAAGGGAAAAAAGGGGGCTAGTCCCACCCTTAATTTATATAAATGGGTTTTTCATGCAGAAATATTCGACCTGCTCCAAATTTCGTATACCGGTTTATTATGTTAAGGAGCTGCCTTGATTAGATTTGGAGATTTATTGATTAAGTATAAAGGAGGGACAGGGGCTAGTGTCCCCTTAATTTAGATATATGGGTTTTTCATACAGAATTATTCGATTTGCTTCAAATTTGATATACCAGTTTATTAGGATATGGCTTCCTTCATTTGATTTGGAGGTTCATTGGTTAAGTATAAAAGGGCGGAAAGGGGGGAAATTGCCCCTCCCCTTGATTTAGATAAATGGGTTTTCATGCAGAATTATCTGATTTGGTTTAATTTTTTGTCAACCTGATCCGAACTTGAAGGTGTTATTTGAAGTCAACCAGAAAATCGACTACAACCAGGTTTTGGATTGAGTTCAATTAGAACTTTCAGGTTCGGATCGGGTTGCCGGTGGACGGAGATTATTTTGTCTAGCTTGCATCGGGTTATAGTTCTTTGGAATATTTTTGTCGGTTAAGATTTGGTTCGGGACGGGTTTCAGGTTGACTTCGAATGGGATTTTTAGGTTCTGGTAGCGTTACGTGTCCATGGAAACTAATTTGTCTTGTTCGGATCCGGTTATGGATCTTTGTAATATTTTTGTCGGTTATCAGATTTGGTTTGGGATTTCGGGTTTTTTCAAATGGAACTCTCAGGTTCGGGTCGGGTTGCATGTAGACTGAAATTATTTTGTCTTGCTCGGATGAGGGTACGGTCTGTTGTAATTTATTTTTCGGGTTTAGGTAGGGTTATGCGTTAATAAACCTAATAAAAAGAAAATTGCCCAGTTAAACTGATGGCATTGAGCTCACACGCTATTCACACGAATTGTATATTACACTCTTATTTCAAAGAATAATGCCCCTCGAAAAATAAATGAAGGTATTAGTCCCTGTTGCCCCCCCTTTCTACTTAACCTAAGAACCTCCAAATCTAATCAGGGAATCGACTTAACATAATAAACTGGTATACCAAATTTGAAGCAAATCAGATAATTCTGCATGAAAAAACCATTTCACTTAATTAAGGGGGGGGGGGGGGGTATTAGCTCCCCCATTTCTCCCTTTATGCTGAACCAATGAACTTTCAAATCTAATCAGAAAAGCTCCTTATTAGAATGAACCTAGAAAAAAAATTAAGGACGATTCTATGCGGAGAGTCACACACGTAACGCAGGCTTTAATTTGCATTTATTCAATTATTTATTATATTTTAATGTTAATTCTGATTTTAGGTGGTATGGTAAATAAGTTATTAACATATTTTTTAGTTTAAATGTGTGTAAGTAAAACTCACAGAAATATATCATTTAATTTCATACTCGAAATGTGCTTTTTTTCTGAAGTAGAAAAAAAGAACATTTTGAGTAATGAAATTAAATGATATACTTCTGTGAGTTTTATTGCCACACATTTAAATTTAAAAATATGCTAATAACTTATTTACCATACCACTTAAAATCAGAATTAAGATTAAAATTTAATAAATAATTGAATAAATGCAAATTAAAGCCTGTGTTACATGTGTAACACTCGCCACGGAATCGCCCTTAAACTAAATTAGATAATTCTGCATGAAAACACATTTATCTAAATTAAGGGGAGGGGCAACTGCCCCCCTTTTATACTTAACCAATGAACCTCCAAATCAAATGAAGGAAGCCATATCGTAATAAACTGGTATATCAAATTTCAAGCAAATCGAATAATTCTGTATGAAAAACCCATTTATCTAAATTAAGGGGACACCAGCCCCTGTCCCTCCTTTATACTTAACCAATAAATCTCCAAATCTAATCAGGGAAGCTCCTTAACATAATAAACCGGTATACGAAATTTGGAGCAAATCGAATAAATCTGCATGAAAAACCCATTTATCTAAATTAAGGGGGGTCTAGCCCCCTTTCCTCCCTTTATATGTAACTAATGAATCTCCAAATCTAATCAAGGCAGCTCCTTAACTTAATAAACCGGTATACCAAATTTGGAGCAAATCGAAAAATTCATCATGAAAAACCGATTTATCTAAATTAAGGGGGTAGCCCCCCTTTCCCCCCTTTATACTTAAGTAATGAGCTTCCAAATCTAATCAGGGAAGCTCCTTAACACAATAAACCGGTATACCAAATTCGGAGCAAATCGAATATTTCTGCATGAAAAACCCATTTATATAAATTAAGGGTGGGACTAGCCCCCTTTTTTCCCTTTAACCTTAACCAATGAACACCAAAAAATAATCAAGGAAGCACCTTATCAGAATGAACCTAGAAAAAAAAATTGAAGCAAATCGGATATTTCTATCAAGAGTTATCGCGTTACGTACATATGTACGTACACACGTACATACAGAATCGGCAGGCACATAAGCTCTCAGGCATTGATAGCCTGTGAGCTGAAAATATCACCCTGATCGGATATTAAGTGATCATTTTTCAATTATCCTAACGCTTTCTAGGCTCTTTGGAATAAGCCTGAAAAATATCAGGCTAATTGGAGAAAGGGAGATGGATTCTCCAATTAGCCCGGTTCTTTGCAAAGAACCTAGGCTGTTCGCAAAGAGCTGGATTCCTCAATTAGCCTATGACAGATATACCATAAAAGTTCAAAAAGATATGAAGCCTAAATAATGTCAATACATTGCTTTAAGTACAAAGTAAGTATTTCAGTTGTGTTACAATATAAGATATCCCAGTTTCTCGAGAACTAAGGAGCATTGTATCGTTGAACCCGAGACTAAGGACATATATATATACAACATATATAAAAAAAATCAAAATCTGCGATTACCAGGGTTGATCCTCTCCTTGTTAGAAACTTTCTGGATGAATTACACTAGTGTTGGCGTTACTTCAGAATTTTTTACATACTAAAAAGATTAAAGAAATGATACTCTGGTGGAATACATACCCTTAGATGATGTTCCAACTGACGGTGTGGTGCTAGCGGATCGCTGGTTCGGCCTGATACCCATCATAGACTGTAAACCGGGATAGTGAGGTATGCTGCCGCTACCAGGTACGATCGCAGACGGATGTGGATATCCAGCAACCATGTTCAGTAAAGGCAATGACTCGGCACCTTGAGGCAAGACTGAACCCATCGTGCCGGCAGATCCACTCACGTTAAAGTCAGTCTGTTGCTGCTGCGGACCGGGGGGCACGTGATGGAAAGAGAACCGGTTCATCGCCGCTTGCGTTTGTGCATTAGCCATGGCATGTTGTATAGAAAAATTATGATTGAGTCCACCCCCCGATGAGAAGATGGGCCTGAACTGCTGCAGGTGAGGCGGTAAGGCGGTCTCTTGGAAGTTACCGACACCTGAAGGCATTCGCGGTAGATGATGGAGTGAGGGCCCCGCAGAGGTCATGAGCAGAGAATTGCGACTAGAGAAGTCTGGAGCGTTAGGATTCAGATTGCTCTGCACGACTTGCATAGGTCCATTGTTGCCCCCTTCGAGAAGAATTGCACCCACAGAAGAGAGGGGGCTGTGTTGGCTGAACGTCGTGTTCGTCCCGCCCGGGCTAGCAGCCATGGGATACGACTGAAGGCGGTTGGGGTGGAAAGGCATGTCAAGACTCTGATGAAACATTGCTTCTGATACCTGTTGAGGATGCAGTACACCACCCGACACAGAACGAGAGGCTGTTTCATTCGCCATCGTCAGAGTTTGGGACTCAGGTAGAGAACGAGAAATAAGACCAGGAGGAGGGGGACTCGGCACAGCAGGGGGAGTCGATCTTCTTGTGCTTGAAGCTGCAGAGGACGGAGGCCCAATGGGACCCAGTGGTGGGGTGCAAGGGGCACTACGAGGTCCACTACCAATTGGACCGAAGTTTGCATTACACGACACACTAATTTGCGGAGCAGTAGACATAGTAGCTGGAGAAATAGAGGAGGCACTCGGTGATATATGAAGGTTTCCTCTATAGCCAGGAGCTTTGGATGCGTCTATAATTAAGTCCGATTCAGAATTTACAGGAAGCGTTAGCGTCAAAGAACTTTGAACAGGATTAGAATTCTGCACGGAAGATGCCACAGAGGTCACCCCGGAAGCGGCTACACTCGCAAAGTTAGGTTTGGTGACTTCCTTGTCCTTTGAGCCCCACACACTTTGGGCAACTTTAGCGAAAAGGTTGTTGTTGAAAGGCGTGTATTCGGGAGGTAGAGATGAAGTCATGTTTGACGGGGAAGCTGACGGAGAATTGTTAGAACTCGAATTGGTTGTCGACGAATTTAAGAAAGGTTTCGACTGGGATGGGGGGACAGGCGTAATGTGTATCCTGGAAATTGACACAGGGTTGTTTTGTTGGGATATTGTAGAACTATTTGAAATCTTAGTAGCAAAAGGTTGTACAGATGAAGGCATGGAACATGCACTCAAGGATATTTGATTATGTACAACAGCTGAAGAAGGGGGTGCACTACCAGCCCTCTCAATGGATATCGGAGAGATAGTAGAAACTTTTGTATCGGATGTTGCCGTCACTTTAGTGGATGCAGTGGCACTCGCTGGTACAGTTTTTGAATTTTTACCGCCTTGGGCAATCACTGCCATTGTGTATGAAACTGTTGCTTTAGTAGATGTTGTACAGCCAGGAGGCAGGGAATTCTTCTTTTCAGGAGGGAATAACTGTCTATTAACGGGAGCTTTTTCAACGGTTGAAACGATGCGCGAGGAAACATTGAGGGCTGTCGACACAGTACACAGGGGCACACTTGGACGAGGAACATTAGCAGGAACTTTTCCACTTGCAACCACTCCTGTCCATGCATTCTGAGCACTGTTCAGAAACGGTGGTGTGGCGGCGGAAGAGACAGGGATGCAAGGCCTGATGTTTTGAGTG
This sequence comes from Maratus speciosus, assembly GCA_963932465.1. Taxonomy (NCBI): domain Eukaryota; kingdom Metazoa; phylum Arthropoda; class Arachnida; order Araneae; family Salticidae; genus Maratus; species Maratus speciosus. Next base: position 12,189,684 of record OZ010797.1, read on the forward strand.
TTTGTGACCACCGAACGGAACTGGTTTGAGAAAGGAGGTGTGGCGTTTGCAGGCAAACTGGGAGGAGGAATGGAGGTGGTTTTGGTCACACACGTCGTTGCGTTCCCTGAGCTTTTAGTGACCACATGCTGCTTGGTAATGCTTTTGCTCTGGCTGGAGGCTAAAAATACCTGGAAAAATAGCGTCTCATTAATTGTCGTTTTAAAAAACACACTTTACAAACAAGAAATACATGGAATTAGAAATTATATAAATTGCAAGTTATGAATATTTTTTTAGGAGAGGGGTGGAGAATCTTGCATCACCATTTTAAAGGGTAAAATAAAATAAAAATGGATTGCCATTAGTGTCGACTCTAAGCTGCTTTAGTAAGGTGCAGTGCCCGGCGGCCCTTTTTATTTCTTTTTCCACCCAGTGGCTCTTTTAAACAATTCTGTTACACCCGGCGACCCTTTTTATTTCTTTTTGAACCCGGCGACTCTTTTAAACCCTTCCAATGCACCCGACTGCCCTTTTTAACACTTCCTATGCACCCCGTGGCAATTCAATTGATACCAGGAAAATATCGCAAATTCTAGGTACTCTAAACAAACCAGTTCAAAATATGTTTTATGAACAAGGTAAAAGTGTGCCCTTTTTGAAAAAATGTGCTCTTATTTTAGAATAGTGTTCCCTTTTTGAAAGAAATGTACCTTTTTTTAGAGCAGCATTCCCTTTTTGAAAAATGTACCCTTTTTTTAGAATAGTGTTCCCTTTTTGAAAAATTTCCGCCCGGTGGCCCTTTAGTTCTAGTGTCAACACTAGCCATCAAAAATTAAAAATTTTTGCTTTGTTTCTTTTTAAGATATAGCATCAAGAAAAGAAAAAGTATTTTTAAAGCAACAAAAGATTTTTTTCCCTCTATATAATGAGTAGAATGATATTGCATGACTCTAGTTTCAAGAGCAATCAGTTCTTTTTGCCAGTAGAGAGTCGTTAATTCTTTGATAAAAAAAAATGAAAAGGGAGGAGAAGGAAAGGAGGAATGTGAATGGGAAGAGCCTGTCATTGACATTTTTAGCCCCCCCGGTACGGTATGCTATTTCTTTCTCCCAGCTTATTTTGTGTCCTCTCCAAAAAATAACGTTACCTTACAGAAGCCAGCCGTAAAACAAAACAGTATGATTCAATACTCTGTAGCCATTTTTTAAACTTCTAACCATCGCACATTTTCGATTTTTAGACCGTTGTATTGGGAAAAAAAAAGTACTTTTAAATGCAATTTGTTTGAAAACTGCATCTCTATTTATTTTTGGAATATTCACTTTTTTTTTCTTTTGTAGTTTTTGGAACCATTTGCTTAATATTAGCAATGGAATCACTCCATTTCTGTAGAAAGTAAAGGAAAAATAGTGGTAAAATATTAATTATATATTTTTGTTGCCATTTTTTCATAACAACCGAAAGAAAATGAAATTAAAATAGGTGCTGTTTTGAAAAAATATAAACGAATGATTTTTGTTAAAAGAGGGAGCTATTATAAACTCTAATTTTAAATAGCTATACTAAAGTTACAAAGAATTGAAAGCCTATAAATCATGAGGTAGCTGTTTTTTTTTTTTTTTTTTTGGTCAAGTTTCTTGAATGACGGCCTCTTTTTGCTGCATTTGTGATTATTTTGCGATAGTGATGTCCTGGGCCTGCTTCACTGTAGATGTTTTTAAGAGTGGATCCTCAATGTGGAATTCTTAAGCGAATGCGAATGACGTCATTTTATGTAAAAGAAAAGCGTGCGCTTTAAGTCTTGAAATGTGTTTTGTACTATTTATATTTCCCCATTGGGGGTGACACTCCATTCTGAAAAAGCTGGATTCCAGTAGTAATTATTCTTCACCTTCCCCTTCTTTTCACTTTTTGGATCCAAGAATTAAAAATCTCATAGCCGTGTTTCCTTTGTCAGGCTAACGACACTGTCATGAATCATTAGAAAGAGAGCCGCCACTCATGAATAGCTCTTACCACTGTCGTTGTGATATCCAATCATTGTAGGGAACAAAAGATAGAGACCTAGGATTGTATTTTCCTGACATTATGGCACAGGGCTGAAGGAAAAAAGTGTTTTTTCTTGTTTCAATGGATTTCTACTTTTAAAAAAAAATCCCCCTCTCCTCTATTCTCAGAAAACTACCACAGTTTTAAAATCTTTTACTGACCTCCCTTTTCCATCTTCTCACCTTTTTAATGGATCATTCAGAAAAGCATTTGAAATAATGTTACTTAGGTACCTAAAAATTAAATATTTTTATTATTTTTTTTATGACTCCGACTCAACACAAGGCATTGTCTTTTGCCCTTTTCTACGGGTGAGTACCTTCATGAGTCGCTAGCCCTTTTCCTTTTTTAAGTGTGAACGACCTCATTGAGTCATTTATTTGGCTTTCAGGAAGTAGACTGCAATGCAGACCTGCCAACCTTTGAAAATGAGAAATCATAGCACATAAAATTAAAATTAATATGGAGATTGGTTGGATGGTTTTTCATGTTTCGCAGCAATCTTTTGACATTCGTAAAAAGAATATGGTTTCAGTCTTTCAATTCAATATAGTAAATTTTTTCATGTGAAAATTTTATTCGATTTTTAGTTTCTTCTCGTTTTGAAGCATTTTTTTTTTAACATTTGTAAAAGGAACCTAGTTCCAATTATTTTAACCCAGTGCAGTAAATCTTGACGAAATTCGCTATTTTTTCCTGCGATCATTTCAGGATATTCAGAATTTTTTTTTCCACAATTGCACAGTGGTCCCAAATCACAATCAAGTGGCCAAAAAATCATTTCTGGCTTTCCTAGTGGTTACATAGGATTCATTTTTAATTGTATAAAATTCTAAATGATATTACATTGTGAATTTAAACTAAATGCAATTGGGGTTACGGGGGAGGAAATTGGGGGCGCAATAGAGGGGGGCAAATTTTATTAAATTTAAATTTTCTGTTTTTAGGAAATTTCTTTTACAGGAATGAGAATTTTCCGTTTTTCATTATGGTGAATATTTTCCCTTTTTTTTAAGACAAATCATCTAATTCAGCCTCCCCTGAAATTTTAACCCGCCCCCCCTCACTCCCTCCCTCCCTGAAAATATAAAATAAGTCTTATTTTCGTATTCCCTGAATATAAAAAAAAAAATCTTATTTTTTCTCTTTTGAATGTTATTGCAAAGTAACAATAAAGTGTATAAGCAATTAATAAAATACATAAATAATCAATCAGCTAAATTTTACCCCCCCCCCCCCCACGCACATACACGTGAAATCTCCCCTTTTTCCATTTGCCCCTATAGCAAGGAAAATCTAAAAGTATTATTATTATTTTTTAAGTTTTCGACATCTATTTACTATGAATTAATAATAAAATCATTCAGTTCATTAATTAGATTACTTTAAAAAAATTCGCTCCCCCCCCCCCCAAACTTCTTTTGCCTCTCTCTATTACACAGAGCCATTAAAATTCCAAAAAGAATGAAGAATCTGCCTTTCTTACTATATTTTGGTAATATTAAATAAATAATTACCTATCTAATTTTCTAGTACATTTGAAATTTCCGTTTCTTAATGTTTTCTCAAAGAAATTACAGACGTTCTTTGGTTTTCTTCAGAGAATGTGTAGGAAGCTCTCCCCTTTCCAAACGAAGAAGGGATAGGTGATGAATGAACATCAGAGATAGGAATAGCGGGGATGTGAAATGAGGAGAGCCCATTGACTACTCAATGTGGGGTTATACTTCTAGACCAATATCCAATTTCAGGTCAACATATTTCTCTAGAATAGTAAAAGCGCAACGGATGGACTGTACATATTCCTTAAAAATATTATGAGATTGATTCTTTGTTTAATGAGAATAAATGTAAATAAGTATGAAATCCATATAAATAAGTGTTTACATTAAAGTATTCATTAAAATTTAAATGTGCATATAAATTAATATAATCAAATTAATATTCATATAATAAACTGAAAAAAAAAAAATACTGTTAATAAAATTTTTTTGCAATAGATTTATATGACAATACGTGAAAATTAATAAAATTTATTTGTAAGTAGGTAAAACATACTTTCCAAATAATCAGAAAATTTAAAACATTAAATGATGTTTTTCAGTTGATTGAATTTCCCATACATGCATGTTGGTAGAACTTAGTATATATATATATATATAACTTTAAATATGCACTTTTTAAAATAAAGTGAAGTCTTAATATTACTTTGATATAAACAAAAAAAGCAAGGGAAAAATTTAAAAAGAAATAATATATATATATATATATATATATATATATATATATATAAAATATACCCAACTCTTATGCCCTCTCCCCACTGTGAATTAAAAAAAAAAATCCCTGCCGGCTCGGCCTACAGGCACAGGTAGATTTCAAAGTTAAGTACTAATTTCACCAACAAAAACTAAATCATGATTAGAGATAAACCAACTTTAACAATTTTATCTGGCCACTTTTGACGAGTTTTTAATTTCATTTTTATATAAGAGCTGGTTTTATAAGAATCATGTTAAAGCCAGTATTCAAAAAATATTTTCCATGCTCAACAACTCGAAATTTTCAGACACATTTTCAGATTCAATTTTAAAAGGAAAAACATGAAACTTGCTGACGTGATTTTTTAAGATATTTATAGGTATTTTTGATATTTAAGGTATTTTTGACCTATGTTTTTATTTTTCGTTCAATTAATTAGAACTTGATTTAAAAACAATTATTTTCTTAGTAGGACCCTATTTTTTTTCCAACAAAATTTCAGTTAAAAATGCCCACTTTGATGTCATTTTTAAAAATGTATTCTGCCTTAATAAAAAAATCGACCATTACGGCACACTATATAGTTTCTGAATAAGAGATCCTACCAAATGGATGCGTTTGAAAGCAAAAAGGAATTTAAAAATTAGTCAGAAAATAAGCAGTTTTGATTTGAGTACATCCGTGATATTTTTTTCTTCAACCTTGATGTATTTTTAATTTGTTTCTGCAGTAAGAATTGGTCCTATAAAAAACTTTTCAGTATAAAAGTTGTAGATAATATTAAGAAGATATATAAAAAAATCATGCGAATTTGATATCTTTTTAATTGACGAAGTTATGGATTTTTTTCTTCTTCAAACCCCCTTTTTGTTTTTAAATTTTTTTGCGGTAAGAATTGGTATCAAATCTCCAACTTCAAACTACTGGTTCTCAAAAAGTCGCAATAAATCTCTTGGGATATGATTTTAGAAGTTCCCTTCTACATTTTGTACTAGAAAAGTCCGAGGAACTCGGAAGGACTTTTTTTATATATCACTTTTCATGTACAAATCTTCCTTAAAACTATGTATTTTTAAAAGAATTCCTTTTTTTTAATTTTTGAGATTTTTGCAATCGAAAAATCAAATTAAATATGTAATTTAATGTTGTTTCAGAGAACTGCAAAGAAAAAAACGACAACCTATCGGAAAATGTCTTAGATAGGGTGTGAATGCAACGAATTTGCCTCAAATTCATGCAACAGCAGAAAACGCTCAAAACTCCTAACTTCACATAAACAATGCGAATTCATGTGAGCTTATAAAACCAAAATATTAAAGAATATAAATCTTCAGATATTTCTAAATATTGTGGAATTTATTTCATTTCGAAATACGAAACTTCGATTTTCTGATTTTTGGCCACATAATCGCGATTTGGGACCACTGTGAATCGTAATTTACATTTTTCTATCACGATTCTTTGCTGAAATCTACATTTTTTACCACGAACTTTTGACGAAATTCCCATTTTTTACCGCGATCCTTTGACGAATTTCGCGTTTTTTTTTACCACGATCCTTTGACGAAATTAGTGTTTTCTTTCCGCGATCTTTCGGTAAAATTTGCATTTTCTTACTGATCTTTCGATGAAATTTGCATTTTCTTACTCATCTTTTGATGAAATTCGGGTTTTCTTTCTGCGATATTTTAACAAAAGTCACTTTTTTACCCCGATCCTTTGACGAAATTTATTTTCTTCTGCGACCAATTGACGAATTTTTTTTTTTTTTTTAATACGGTCATTTGTCGAAATTCGCGATTTCTCGGAAATGAATACTTTGAAATTTTGGAAATTTCAGAACAGAATCACTCCTGAAAAATATGCTGCGCGGGATAAAAATCGAGACTATAAACAAAAAATGTGTTCGTGTTTTTTTGAAAAAAAATCGTAGTTTAACACTGATTTTTGTAGCATCGTAGTTTATCGATCCAAATCGTAGCAACTACGATTTTTTCGTAGCAGTTGGCAGGTCTGCTGCAATGAGGCATGAGAACAGAGTCTTGCATTAGGTTGGGTCACCTGATTTTATCTACAGTGGATCTGCCCAGGGGCGATTCTGAATAAAAAAATAATTTCTGAAATTGACAGAAAATTTTCTGAGAGGTTACAACAGTGTCGGAAGGGGGAGGGGATCCAATCCTGGCACTAAGTATGTGTTTTTATGGGTGCCCCTTTGACGAAATTTGCAATTTTTGGCAATCTTTTGACGAAATTTGCAGGTTTTTTTTTTTTTTGTTTTTTTTTTTGTTTTTGTTTTTTTTCCAATTCTTTGACAAAATTCGCAATTTTTTCCCCCCCATGATCCCTGGATGAAATTTGCATTTTTTCATGATCCTTTGACAAACTTTGTCCCCCTCCCCCCTTTTGGGAGGGGGGGGGAGGAGGGCAATTCTCTGACAAAATTTATGTTTTTCCCATGACCCTTTGACGAAATTGATTTTTTACGGCGACCATTTGTCAAAATGTGATATTTTTTATGTTCAAATTTTTGGATTTATGACTGATTTTTTTCGAGAACAGATTCAAAACAGAATCTCTCCTGGATTTGACCTGCTGTTCAGATTAGGTTGTTGCCCTTTTTTTAATGTGGGACAGGTTGACTCTTGTTTTGCGTTCAGGTCGAGAGGTGGCTATAATGGCATTCCATCATGGATCCATTTTCTTTGATTTTAGGTTTGAGTGATGACAAGCAGTGGCGTAGCCAAGGGGGGGGGGGGGGGGGGTCCAGGGGGACCTTTTCACATAGCACTTTTAGTTTGCAGAAAATTTGCAACAGTTTTGCTTTGAAAGCCTGCAAAGTTGCAGTAAGCGTAGCATGACAAGACTGAAAGGTCATAACAAGATAACCCAAACTCCGAAGTCACCACAATTTGAACTTGCAGCTAACTTGTCGTGCAAGTTAAATTCATACTGTATCAAATTCATTGCAAACTAATGGCAAACAAGTAATAAAAAATGCTGCAGACTTACTGCAAAGTAGTAATCTTTCCATGTCACACTATAAGTTTAACCCCTTCGAAGGGGTCCATAGACTTGATCAAGTCTAGTGATGCGAAAGCGCCGTCAGAAGGTGCATGCATCGGTTTTATCACCACAAATAAGTCTAGGTAATATTTGTACTTTTCATTTCGAGCATTTTTGGGTATTTAATAAGTATAGCGCTTAGAAAAAGCAGTGCCTACCGAATAAAATTTCTGCAATTTCTGTGTATGTGCTGATTGTCTATTCTCTCAACAGAGGGATTTTTTGCTTTCGTCACTTTCGTGAATTAAAGACAGTCTTGCATCAGTTTCACAACAAACTACTCATGCAAGTGGGTTATGGTATATCTTGCAGGAGATTTGCTGCGAATTTCTTAATTCGAATTTGTCACGGCAAGATAATATCAGAAAAAATAAACTTGCTGCTAATGTTCATGCTATCTGGGTTATCTCAAAAGCTCGCATGGGGAGCGCAGCGGATCACATGAATGTCTCATGCGATTGACACTTATGTGAAATCATTATCCAATATCTATTAAAGCACAAGTTCTTAATTCAATGGCAAGAAATTAAACATGGAAATTGCTGTTTTAAACTTAACCAATTGATCCTAACTTTATTGTAGGCAAATGTTATGTAATATGAAACTTGATTTAACCCATTCGCTGCCAAAACTATAAAATAATAATTTTCAATTTTTTTGTTAAAAGTCGTTTGCTACCACAAATTCAGAAAGGTAAATTTCGCTTTACTAATACAGCGAAGTTTCTGCCAATAAATGAGGCATTTTTTTAAATTCTAAAATAGTGGTGACAAAGTAATTAATAAATTAAAGCCACGAGTATACTCGTGGATGACAGCGAATGGGTTAATTAAGTTTAACTCTTCAGTATGCTCTCATCTTTTTTCATCATAGTGAATCTTTTTCATTGGTAAATATTAATGTAACTTCAATGTATTATTAGTTGCAGTTATAGAGACTGACCTTACATTTTTTATCCATGCTTTTTTTTTAAATTAAGAAATTAAATAAGGTTATACCTAAATTCTTAAAGTTACTCGAAATACTTCTATTATACATACACAGTCAAGACAAGATTCAAAGGGACTGGTAAAAAGTTCCATTTTAGACAGGTTTCCATAGAAAGAAGTGTAATTAATTATGCTTCTAAGATACACAATCTCAATAAGATCTATTGTTCATTTCGCAGGGATTCTGAAACTCTTCCGTTTGAGACAGGATTGCGTTATAGAAAGATTCCACTTTCACAGGTTTCACTATGTTTCACTAAAGAACAATAAAAATCCCCTTTCAGACAGGTTTTCAGCAAATTTAATTGTATCGCAATTCATATTAATAGCATGTAACGCTTCCGTTAAAGACAGGATCCTGTTATAGACAATTACTATTTTAACAAGTTTTATTCTATTCATATGACATAAATAAGTATATTTATATAAACACACAAAACTTGTAAAAATGGAACCTGCCTATAACGGAATTCTATCTTAAACAGAAATATTCCGTGCTACAGAAAAGAATACTATACAAATACACCTAATAATACGAAAACCTGTGTAAAACGAAATTTTTCCACCAATATTTACGATTTCATCTTGACAGGTTTCACTATATATATATATATATATATAACCTGAAGAAAAATTTTGGACCCCCCCCTGAAACGAAATCCTGGCTACGCCACTGATGACAAGGCAACCATTCTTTTTCTGGTCTCTTTTGGGCCAGTAGGATCAGACCTGTACAGGACTCTACATGAGAGCTATGAAGCAACAGCCTAGGTGCATGCAAAAAAATGCTTTAAATGGAAGTGGTTTTGAGAGTGCACCCACCTGAGGTGAAGTTGCTAAAGACGGATTACTCATTGTGATGCTAGACGTTTTGAAAGCCTCTGGCATGACAGAAGAGGAGTTGTTCAAGGAGGTGGTGTTGTTGACCCGGTTGACGCCACAACGGATGAACAGCTCACTGATCTCCTTCTCCGGCTCTTTGATGAGGGCGGTGATCAACTGCTGGGCAACCCGCGTCGACTCAGCTGACCCCCTGTGGGAACAACAACAACATTATAACTCACTAAAATTCACACAGATACAGTTGTTCTGGATATTTCAAATAAGGACGAATTCCTTTAGCATAGCAATATAGAAAATACTACATTAAATTGGCCAAGAAAAGCAACATTTTCTAAAGCCCTTTCAGGCAGGTTTTAATTAAATTCCACAATGTCATCCTACTGTTCCATTATATAAAACAATTATTCAATGTATCCAATGCACAAACAATTTGTTAATTATTTATTTCATTTACTGGATACAGCTAGGTTTTTTTTTTTTTTTTTTTTTTCAAACACACAGTTGCATAAAAGACACTTTCAGACACATTTTGCAAACTGATGAAAGGCAGATTTTTTTTCATAGGTTGCCATGACTTTAATATTTGGGTATGCCAAGACCCCTTTAAGAAGGAAATTTACAATTTTTACTACTGGAGTTTCTCCATTTTTTATTTTAGATAGTTTCCATTTAAAAAGTAAGATACCTAGTGCAGACATTTGGAAGAAAGCAATTTTGGTATGTTTTCACCCATGATGATTCCCAGACCCCAAAAAACACCTCATTCCATTCTAGGGCGAGTTTTGATGAATAGTATATCCAAATAAGGGAACAAATGAAAACTACTAATCATTCTATTATAAATACTATTCAAAATCCAGCATGGTTGTTTGGTTGATTTTTGACGGCCGATTATCTACACTAGGGATATAGGCCCGAGGGGGGGGAGTGCCCTTTGTGGGTGTCTTTCTAAGGGAACCTAACCCGTATTTATGCATGGAAATCCATTGGCTGGAAGAAAACCACGAAAACTCTAGAGCAATTAGGCCAACGGGCATGATTGGGTAAATCCAGCATGGAATAGAAATACTGTTTATAGAAGAGACTTTTGTCCACTTCCCTTGAAACACGGCTTAACCGGGTTCGACTGTATAAAAATTTCAAAGTGTTTGAAATAGTGTAACATCATTAAAATAGGTCACAAACTTTTTCCCCATAGACTACAATGCAAAAGAATTCTTCTGATGTCCCTGTTAATGAAGTATAAATGTTACACAATTCCTTTTCAATAGCAATCGCACTGTAATAAAACTCAATAACATAATATCAATTGCAATCCGAATATATTGACGCAAGTTACAGCATTGGCAGACACACTAGCAAACCAAATCCATAAACATTTTTCAAGTTGTTGGAAAGTGTTAAAAAACATTAAAATATTCTTTACTGTATGAAAAAGCCACATCAAATTCTTTTTTTCTAATTATGAAATTTAAATTTTCATATAATCCCTGGGTTCTATATGTTTTTAGAATAAGTATCTATTTATATAAAATCCAAGTCTCTGTGTGTCCCTCACTATTCCGGTAGGACCGCCTCATTGAAATGAGTAATTGTTGAAAAATATTAATGCAGGGTTACCACAGTAGCGCCAAATGTTAGCCAACGTGGCGAAAGCTGGCTAATTTGAGGAAATTCCCATTTAAAACCATTAATCTTTTATAAATGGAAGTCACCGAAATTTAATTTAAACTCCACTCTCTTAAGATATTTTTTCGAAATCTATAGGTGAGAATTTAAAGTCCATCTTTACATCTTCCTCCCGATGCTACTAATAAAATAACCGCCAATAGACAACGGTGTACTGTGTGAGCTCCTAACTGCGCGATTTTAATGTGCTTTAGGTACTTTTCCAGTATAGGTGCCTAGGCGAAAAAGGAAATTTGGCAACATATTTTCCGGGAACCTATTCACTGTTTCATTTTATATACACACGCATTTTTTTCGATATTTATACGATTTATTTAACATAAAAAAGCTGTTTCTCTAATTTTATACAGAAACAGATGTAATTTGTACATAAAAACATCAATAATATACATATAAAACAAACAAAAACGCTCATCAAATTTGTTTTCATAGCTGTTTATATGATTTGACAACAAATTTCGATATTTTCCCGTTATACGGACACCATGCCAAAATGTATGCTAATGCGCCAATTATTTAAAAATGCTAAAAGACATTTGTAATTTTATGCCAGCAGTTTAATATGAGTTTTATTTTATTGCTTTATTTTATAGCAGTTATTTGTTCACTTATTTTAAGTATATATTTGTGATTTGATGAAATAGTTCGTAAAAGTCTGGAATTTTCAAATGTTATATTTTTTAAATGCTCACTTTAGTATAGACAATGGTTTTACTTTTATTTTTCAAATGCTTCAATTCACGATTTTGCGCCAACTATTACGCTTGGTGACAATGGTGTTGGCATAATGGAAAAGTACCCAAATCTCACTTTCTGATGCCCAAATTACACCAAGCTTTTTTAAAAAAATGCCAAAGCCCCTACAGTGGAAAAATACCAAACTGTCTATTATTTTGCGCTATCCGTGTTATAGTTTGTACTATATGCAAGGGGAGTGGAGCGAAGAGTTTAAACATTAAATATTAAAGTTTCGGCACAGATGTCATGTACATTGAGGCGATTTTTTTCTGACGCCAATGTCATATACACAACGGGTACTTAACTGGCGCCAAAGTGTAGTAAATTTTGCTTGATATGGTAATGCCGATGTTGTTGTTTATGCTGTTGATGTTTTCGCCAAATTGGCGTCGGAAAAAAATCGCGCCAATATATGATAACGTATATGACAACTGTGTCAAAGTTTCTATAAAGCAGTATAAGACTAAAAAATTAAGAATAAAATAAATGCAAAGTAAGACTAAAGAAGAAAGAAAAATCATGCGTTAAGCGTAGAATATGAACACTTTCCAATACATCCTGAATGCTTTAACAAAACTTCGTTATTTAGGAAAATAAGGTAAATAAGATAACGTTACTTCTTAGATATCCCGTCGACCAATTTCGCCAAATTATATAAATCGCCTAATCAATAGTAAAACATTAATAAAAATACAAATAAAACGTCGAATTAATAATTTCATTGGCCATTAATGGCATTTAATCTTACAATTAATTAATTAATAGCAACCATTATTGGCAATTAATCTTAGAATTTGGCGACAGTAATTTGGTCAACGGGATAACTAAGAAGTACCACGATAACTAAGTAAACATTTCAGAAAACGCATAAAAAATTTTAAAATTTGATTTCAGCAGTTACCGTCCATAGCCAATAGCACCGTTATTATGTGCCACTATTTAGCTAAAATTTAATTTAAACTACTCTTAAAACTACTAAAATCACATTTCCAGATATTATCATCCATAGACGGTTATGTATCCAATTCTTTGCGTGACCATTTATATCATTTTATCTATATTCTACAAACATTTCTTAGGAAACTAAATGCAGTTCAGCGTAAAAATGCATAACTCCTTTAAAAACCAGTTTTAAGCAATTTACTCTCATACTCAGTAACCTTTACAAATTCTTTTGTGTAGCCCTGCATATGAACTGTAGCATTTATACACACAGTATAGTATGCATAAATGTAGTGAAACATAAAAGTGCATATCATAATTAAAAATGCATTTCTAGCAATCATTGCTTATGTACAATACTTCGGAGAAAAGTTTCTTAGCGAGAAAGAAGCTTGCCAACGCATTTTCTGGCAACCTATTTACTGCTTCATACTCACAAGCAATTTTTTCCATATGTATACAATTTGGCACAGATGTCATATATTGGCGTGATTTTTTTCCGATGCCATTTTGGTGAAAACATCAACAGCATAAACAACATTCGGGTTACCATTACAAGCAAAATAACGACACTAGGCGCCAGTTAAGTACCCGGTGCGTATATGACATCGGCGTCAAACAAAAATCGCGCTAATATGGGCGTATATGACATCTGTGCCGACAATTTAATATAAAAAAAGCTATTTACCCATTTTTATAAAGAAACAGAAGAAATTTTTGCACAGATGTCATATACGCATGGGGGTTGGCGTGATTTTTCTATGACGCCAATTTGGCAGAAATCTCGCTTTCGCATACCAGTTACTTATATATTTTTCAATTATTTGCTATCATTTTGAAAAGGAAATAACTATAAATAAATAAAAGTTTGAATAATAACTATAGAACAAAGCAGTTTATATAATTAAAAAACAGAAAATAAAAGTAAATAAACAATTTATTAATAAATAGAAAACAATAGCCGGGTTACCATAGCAGGCAAAATAACACCATTTTGGCGTCAGTTAGATATCCCGGTTCATATCTGAAATCTGTGACGTAATTTGTATATAAAATATATATATATATATTTAGAAACGATTTTTTTATGTATATAAGTGCATATATAAACAAAGATAAAAGTTCATTAGATTTGTTTTTCATAGCTGTTTATATATTTTCGTAACATATCTCACTTTCTGATGCCCGAATCGCGCCAAGCTTTTTTTTTTTTTAAATGCGCTATAATGGAAAAGTACTTAAATAAATAATTAACAGAAATAACAAATTATACAAACTAAAACTTTTTATTTCGAGATCAAAGCATTGTTTTTAATTTCGATTAAAAATACATATATCCTTGGATAACTTCAATTGAAATTAGGTTCACAGCTTAATATCTCACTCCATAAACCTAAACAAACACAAGTGATTCATTCATCGTGAAACGTCAAAAATATTAAATCATTTAGGTAATCATTCACAAAGTAAGTTCTCCAACAATAAATGGGCAATATTCTAATGAGGTCATAGTAGGTAAAATGGTGGCGGTATCGTTTGTTTATGGTTTGTAATCACAAAGATTTAATTTTGCAATGTCTCTTAGTTACATTACTTTATTGTCATATTTATGAGCTCAGAACAAAAGACTAATTTTTCATTATTTAGTTATTGAAGACGGAAAAAAATCATAAATGCATGATTTGAAAATTTTAAATAATTTCCTTTCTTAATACTAAAAAATAACATCGGGTTTAAGTTAAATAAGTTCAACTGTTTAATTCTGTTGTAATATTCAAAATAACTGTATTTATTAGATTTCAGTACTCAACATCAGGGCCCGATTAAACTTTGAAGTTAGAGGAATTACAATGTCATTTCAGGACCTTTCTTTTGGAGAAGCTTTTCTAAATTCCATATATACATGGAAAATCTTCAGTGTTAGAAATATTATTCCTAGGACTGACATAACACGAGAACGGCCTGCAATTTTACACAAGTTTTTGAAAGCTACTTTATATCAGAAATTTTACTAAAAACTGGTTACTTTTTTGTTATAGCGGCCCACACTATTAGGATTATGACAAGTTGCATCCAATTTCGCCAACGTCGTAACCAAGATCGTGAAGCACACACATATAATACCATATAATACCATTTCATGAAATCGTATACGATAATTTTATAGTTTTTAACCTTACTTCAAGTGTGTTATTTATTTATTTTTAAGACTCAACAATCTAAATTGTACAATATATGAATTTAAAAAAATGTAAACAAAGATTGAATAGACATGACCGCAAAAAGCCTCAAATCTGCATAACACTTGGAACCAAACTGTGCAGATTAGTGGTCTTCTACTGTACACAGTTTTTCATAAATGTGTTTCGTTCTTAAAATGTGTTATTTTCATCTATCACTGCGGAACAAGCGAGAAAACTCATATTCTTGCACAGGAGTTGTATATATCTTTATATCTATATTTCCGTCATTTTTGACGGGCTACCTTTCTAGTATATATATATATTTTTAAACATGCTTTCATTATAATACACAAACTAGTTGGATGTGCCAATCCCAAAACTTTCTTCTATCTTATACATCTTAATATTTCAAAAACTAGTTACACATGTTAATACTTCAATATTATTAGTTCATTACTATACCAACTTTGATTTTCATCTTAAATTCCTGCTTCAGTCAATTAAATGAACAAAAAACAAGTTAATCTATAGCATGATATTTGTTAAAATTAATAGTTTTTCCTTATTCTGTTGTTATCAGATGTTTGTGAATAGCCGGCTTAGCAGGAAGTGAGTTCCCGCCTTTGCACGAGCCACCGATGGACAATAGAACTACGAAAAATCTAGAAAAGTATACAAAAATCGCCATCACAGAGCCCCATTACCGCGCGATATTTCCAAATTCAAGGAGGACCTGTTCAGTGGCGTGGCGTCCGGTCATCGCTGGATGCGGCGATGACCAAGCAATATTTTAAAACTCTTAATAAGCTTTTAAAACTCTACGATCCAGTTTTAGCAGAACATTTGGAGTTCATGTATAAGTGAAGGTAAGATTTAAAGTTTCTTTTTTGAACATTCAACCATTGAATTTTAGAGTTAATAATTTTTCACCACAAACTTAAATAATTGCGATGACCACCGAAAATTTTCACGCCACGCCACTGGACCTGTTGGCCAAAGCCAAAAACATGCACAAAAAATTGGGTTCAATTTGTATGCATAATTTTATACACTTTTCGATTGTACAATAAAGAAAATGGTACAGACATCATAATTATAGTGCACCCTTCCAACGGAATTTTTCCAAATTCAGGAAGGACCTTCATGCTATGAACAAAAAGAAACGCAAAAAATTTGGCTCAATTCTCTGCATAACTTCATACACTTTTCGATGGTATACTATTCAAAATGGCACAAAAATTGCTATTACAGTGCCCCCTACCCGCAATTTTTTCCCAAATTAAGGAAGGACCTGCTTGCCATAGCCAAGAACTTAAAATAAAAATTGGGTTCAATTCTATGCATAACTTCATACACTTTTCGATGGTACAATATGCAAAATCACTATTACAGCGCCCCCCAGTGGCAAAATTTTTCCAAATTCAGGGAGGTGCTGCTTGTCATATCCAAAAACTTAAAATAAAAATTTGGTTCAGTTCTATGCATAACTTCATATACTTTTGGGTGGTACAATATTCAAAATCGCACAAAAATCGCTATTACAGTGCCCCCTACCGGCGAATTTTTTCCAAATTCAAGGAGGATCTGCTTGCCATAGCCAAAAGCTTAAAATAAAAATTTGGTTCAATTCTATGCATAACTTCATACACTTTTTGATGGTACAATGGCGACAGATACACGGGCAGACAGACATTTTCTATAAACATGTTTTTGGGGATCTCTGACCCCTAAAACATGTAAATCCGTCAAAAACCGGAAGTCGAAAAAAATTTCGAATACAATACTTTCTTCTATTGAAGATAGAAGAAAGTAAA